>CM032644.1:14597870-15243211 GCA_019097785.1 Fraxinus excelsior
ATTTTGACGATATTTCATCCCTTTGACATCTTCTTTCAACCAATTGACTCTCAAATCTTCATGGTTTGGTTTGACACAACTTTTGTATATTTGCACGCTAGTCCTTGAACTTTCATTTCCTTTCACTTTTGTCCATTTTCACCTATTTCTTTCAAATTACGCTATATCCATAGAATTGCCACCTAAATCAAAATATGAGCGTAATGAGTACATTTTGACACAAAATAAACATACGAGCTCATAAAATAAGGAGAAAAAAAATATGCATTTTACATTCATATCACAAACTTAACTGAAAAGAAAACAGTATTTTGTAAACTTAACAAATATTTGACACTGAAATTGATTGCAAAGCTATGCTCACTAATTTAAAGCTTAGGGTACTAACAAATACAAAACCTAAATCAGATGGCAAGTGCCCAAATTTTGGCCATAAAATCCCAAATAAAGAATAATTCAGAAACATAGCTATTCATCTCCATAAAATTTCATAATTTGTTCAGTTTAATAAATGCAAAAACATTTCATATATCAGCATTTTTATCCAATTACCATTCTCCCCACCAACAAATAATTAGCACCAAACGTCGTCCATCAGAAAGGAAAATGTATACAAATACACATATGTTCGTGAAGGAGAGAGCGGCGAATACACCTTGGTTATTGCAGGCATTGAAGAGGATGGTGCCCGTTTCGTCACGATGAGGTATTCTGCGATATGAGTATTCAAGTTCTTGCCAATTTATGCATGGGACCTTCGATGACTTCACGAAATTAGTTCACAAAATATGCAATGCAGTATTTTGGTTTCAAAACTTTGGTTGGTAATTTTTTAGGTGGGACAATCATTAAGAATTTAGTGTGTCCAATTAAGAAGGCATCAAGCCGTAACTTCTAGAGAAAGAGTGGCAAAAAAATGAATATTTCAGTTTAGTGTTGACGAAACTGAAACCTCAAAGAATGACATGGGCAGGAATCAAGAAGTGAATCATCTTCTTTTTAGGAGCCTTCTTTGCCATAAAGTGAGTTTCATCAAATCGGTCTTTGTAAATTATATAAAGATGAATGCAAGAACATATGTGAAGAACATAACTTAATCTTCAGTTTAAAGTGTTAAGTGATGGATGTTTTGTATACCATTATCCCTGATAGGCTGATAGGGACACAGTGCATTTCTTAGTCGACGTCTGTTTTTTTGGCTTAGAGTATGCCACTCAAGAAGCCCTTGAAAGAAAACGAAAGTATGCCATTAACATCAAACGAATTGCATATGAAAAATGAAATGAACTTTAAGATATTCTTACCATATTTCGGTTGCTCTTTTAGCTTCATTTCTATAAGTGTAGCATGATAATCAAATTAAGACGTACATGGACTGATTATTGGAGGGCAAACTTCAAAAGCAAGCAGCTGACCTTCAAAATATAGAGTTGTGTTACCTAGTTTTTCCTTCAAATGCGTCGTTGATTTCTTCTCCAATAGGTCTTTTTGAAAATGTTGACAATATTACATATTTCTCCTTCCCAGCAGATACATCCACACTCTTGTATAACTCGTACTTGTACGGGTAAGACATCCTGATATTATAATAAAACTTCTCTTGTGAGCTCCGACCTAGAAAATTATTCCATAATAGTTTCCAAAAGTTATTGGCATCCCCTCAGCACTGATACTCTAAATCTCTACTTATATTTAATCTATTATCTTTATATCCGCCAATCAACAAGAATTTGAAAAAGGTAGAGAGAAAAAGAATGTACATTTGCTTCACAAATTTTATTTGCTTTTTTCTGTTGGACCTATTTAATTAAATACTAAGTACTAAATTATGGGACGACACGTAAAATATAAGTTATATCCCACATCAATGATATTTAACACTCATCCAATTGTATTAATTATTTTAACTTTCAAATTAAGAATGGATGCACACATACACACACAAAATATTCTATACAGTATATTGCCATATCCACAGGTAATACTAATTTAAATAATTATATTTGAAATACTTCTTCAATGTTGCATATAATTAGAGTAAACTAATAGCAGTCGATATATGCTACAGTTTCTGTGTGATTTCAGATAGTTACCATATCAAACTAAAAGTTGTACACAAATTTGTAATCCACATTCTTTATTGTATTTGGCAACTAACAAATAAAATGTTCGTAAGATAAATGTAACTAAAATGATGGTACTAAGAGGAAAGTGCTGCAATTCTAGAATGGATAAAGTAACAAATGAGAATATACATGAAGAACAACGGGTTAGACAAGAGAAATGTAGACCAAAATTAAATGGTCCTTGTGTAGTTGCAAAGTATTTTACTTAATTGGATCTTTCGACAGATAAAGAGATGAATCAAATGAAGCACATAAAATAATTCATGCAACTCACCCTGTGTTTATTAGAGATACGACTTTGCTTGTACGTCCCATCACCCATGTTGAAACTATACAACAACAAATAGCCATGTTCCCAATAAATTTAAGGTCTGTCCTGAAATTTGTAATTACCTTTTTCTTAACCAAGTTCGGCAGCCCATCAATATCACTCAACAGGGTTCCTGTCTGTGAACATAGTTTGTACTGTTTACAGAATTTAAGCAGCAATACATATGTGCAATAATGCAAATATAAAATGTTTCATTAACCATGTAAGCATCAGTCCTATGAAACAAAGTTACATGAGAACGAGTATAAAACATGCAAATAAGAATAAAAAAACTTGCAGAAATTGCTCGATGCCATATGCTATTTGACCAGTAAACGATGTGACATAGGGCTTTAAACTTAGAGTTGGAAGTAATTCTAAACTTCCAGAAAGTAAAACAAAAGTTTAGGCTTTCACAAACTCAGAGCGTGCTGAGTTGTTTAACTCTCAGTGATTCATCATCTAATAATAATAATAAAACAAGGCAAATTCATACTCAGAAAAAAATAATTGAAAAAGATTAAGAAGAGACAGAAAGTCCTGATATCAACTGCAAGGGCTTGCCATGGGAATGGAAAAGTGATTCTCAATAATATATCAAAATGAAGGTACGAAAAAGGCGAATAAGACCAGAAGTTTTTTGAGGTAAAAACTGGCACAATCCATATATTGACATGCTTTTATCCAAAGCTCAAGACAAACCCTTCACTTCCGCTCTTCCAGAGATAAGGTGAAATGGTAAAAAAATAGGCAGTTAGGTCGAAACACAGGTGCCAAAAATTAAAAAATGGCAAAACATATTTTCAACGTCAGTGCACCAAGTACACTGATCATGTTCACATAAAACCACACTAAATTAGCTTCCCAATTTTACTATATTTAACATTTTCTTGTGAAACCACATATGTTCGGACTTTTCCATAAGTTCATTCATGCTCCTTGAACTCCTAGTTTCTATGGTTTGTTGTTTCAGCATCTTCTAATTCATAATTGATTTATTTTGGTTTCTCGCGTCTTTAAACCTCAAATTTACTCAGTCGCCAGTTCATAACACAAAATACGTTCCCAGAGAAAGGCCATTTACAAAAAACAGAACAATGATATGAAATTGAAATTAATTTTTTCTTAAACAGCAGCTCATTTTAGCCTACAACAATGCAATAGTATGGAACCAATGAGTACAAAATAAAAAAACAATAATTACCACAAGGAAAAAATAAAATCTTTAGTTTCATTACTCGATTTATTTCTCCAGTTTAATTGAAGCTTTAGTTCGAACCATGAAAGAGTTAACAGAATATAAGCAACTCTCAAAATTCATCTTGATGTTAAATCTTCATTTCATTATATTAAATAAAGATATTAAAAACCCCCAAGAAAAAGAATGAGTAAGGAAAACTTGCACCGTTTTGGAAAATTTTATACTTCCTCCCTGTGACAACTAAACTCACAAATGAAGGTGCAATAGAAAGCCAAGAAGCAAAATTCAGCAACCCAGAAAAAATAACATCAACAACATTCCAGTTGGATCCTCATATTCATAGTATCGTTTACTTGTATCAAATCAAAAATTTGAGTACCTAAAATTCAAAAAAGTAAGAAAATTGACTTTTTATTGGATATGCAAAAATTTAAGATCCTAAATATAACCTTAACCAAGTCAATTTTAAACTAAAATCAACACTTTCCCAGAAGAAAGAGCAATCTCAAGCATATGCTAGAAGAAACTATCAAGAGTATATGTAAATACCTTTTTCAACTTATTTTGTAATTCCAGAATCCTCTCTGTGCTCACCCTCCTTAAGGATTTAACGAAGTATGCTAGCATGTTCAAAGTTATATGTAGCTTCCTTTAGTTCTTCATAAGTAAGAAATCGTGTACTGGTAGGATGGTGAAGAGATCCTCCTGCTGGAACAGCATCCACAGTCCTCGCCTTCGCTATTCCAGGATTCAAGAATTATAGAAAACTGGCTGAGATCCAAAGATAAGGAGCAAGTTTACAATAACATAATCAGACAATATTATATACCAGCTTCTTTGAAAGATAATATTACATACCAGCTCCTTTAAAAGGTTCTTGTTTCCTCCCTTGATGAGATGTGCACAAACAAATTATAAGCACGGAAATGATAGCAATAATTAGAATACAAGCTCCAATTCCAATTATAAGAACTAAACTTGGGCGTTTCACTTTGTCTGAAGTGGCAATAGCTGAAGGCGTTGAGGGCAGGTGTGGAGGTGTTCCCACTAGAGGCTTAGAGGAAACAGGAGCTGTAAAGCAGACAAAAAAACTATTTCACCTTTTCCTGTTTTCCCTCCTTTCCTTTTGGAGAGAGTGGGGATCATACGTAAAATCAAGTGAACAAACTACTAAAAAATTGAACCAAAGCCCAACTTTTCACAGCAGTCTAACTGATGATTTGTTTGTCAAATCATCAGTTAATCTAACATTATTTAAGACACCCCAAAATTCACCATTAGTTTTGCTTCGCTTCATCTTGCTGTTTAATATATTTACATGAAGAAGACAAAGGATTAAGCTTCCCATCTCAAACTTTAAATGCTCAAATTATTTTTCGGTTAAATTACATGTCAAGTTTTGGCAATTGAGGAATAACGAATCATGAGTCAATTGTAGGAAAAATTACCATATCATGTAAATATTTAATACACTATGAGAGATAAAGGCACCTTGAGATGAAACTGGGGGCTTAAACCAGGTTATGTTGAGAAGCTGGTAGTCACCCACTAAAGCAGTATCTAGATGGACCTCGTGCATAGACAGCGAAGGGTTAATTCTAGCAGCTTCACTGGCGGAAAAGCTAATCCCTTTAAGTGGAGTAATGTCCATCGATATATTAAGTCCCGACATGCCAACTGTTGGGAACCTACTTAATCATGCGCAGCGGAAGTAAAGCAATTTCGATTCCCAAACAAGGATCTACATTGTGTTTAGATAGAAACTGTGTTTAGAATAATACCTTGATAAATTCTGCAAACTCTTTTGCTGATTCACGAACTCCAGTGATCACGATCTACAATCCAAGCTGTCCAATTGTCCAGCCTCCAATGGTGATCCACACAGAGAATAAGAATGACGGCTAGGGTTTTCTTTTCTCGTGCTAGCAAGAATAATAAAAATTCCATTAGGTTTTTCAAACCCTAACAACCTATTAATATAAATCCAAATGGTTTGGCCCATCTCTTAACTTAACCCGGTCCAACATTTAATTAATCAAATTAATTAAATCCGGTCCATGAATTAATTAATCCAATTAATTAATTCGGGCCTATTAATAAGCAACCCAATTAATTAATTATCCAACACTTGTCAATTAATTAATTGGTAAATATCATTCTTCTGATTCTCTTTTGTGTGTGACCCATTAGGTTCCCGATTACGATGTCTAACGACGTGAATTATTATTTTGATTTAATCAAAATTGATAAATTAAAATACCCCTTTTAATTTATCATCAATTCACATTCGTCGTCCCAGATTGACATCTAGCAATGTGTCAGGGCAATACATGTGACGGGAAATGTCACGTGACATGACAAAACCAAACTTGTTCGTTTACCGTGAAACTATAATCCCTTCGTCAATATGATCCGATCAATTACGAGATATGGACGTGAGTCAATCTCAATTATCGATCATATCTTTTATCCTACTGTTAAGTCAATGTAAGTCGAAAACTCTTTTTCGACTTATGAGTTCACCTTGGCCAAGGATTTCATTATCAACTTAACTGGATGAAATGTAGATCATAATCTCTTACTATCTAAGAGTGACGAATCCTCTATTGATCATTCACAACCTTCATATGATTCTGACATACCCGAACGATGCCGTATTAGCGACCCTTGACAGAGCAACATTCGACATCACCAAAGCATGACTGTCCTCACATAAGGTACTATGATGACCTCAAGTCAAAAGACCAATCCACTACCGAACGTTAGAGATTAACCACTGACACTCAGATAGTTTTCCATGTGGAATTTCTCAGCGGGTCTCCAATGTTTTGTTCTATAACAAAACATTCACGTGTTCATTCAAGTGTCTCCACACTTTAATTTGTAAGATCAACTACTTACTTCATAAGTAAGAAATGCCACACGTGATGGTCTATCCGTAATAACGATATTCGTATCCCGTTATTACATACGACCACGGACGATTTAAGATTCAGTCATATGTAATTCGTATCTCACAATCACAACTCCTTGTGATTAACAAATCAACAAGACTTGAATCTACAGATTCTATTATTTAATTAATTAGAATATTAATTGACATAAATAATAGATATTGCCATAAATATGCATCGGTTATATATACATTAAAAGTGCTTATGTCCAAAATTGATTGGACCTAGGGCATAACACTTACAAACTCCCACTTGCACTAGATCCAATCCCTTATGTATCTTATACCATAAGAGTCTACATGACAATCATATTTATACTGCGACAACTCTTTGTCAATGGATCTGCAATTTAATAACTCGTGGGAATTCGTTCTTTCTTTACGTCATTTCATTGTATTATCTTTCCAATGAGATAATACTGCCTTAACACGTGTTTGGATCAATGATGAGACATTAGTTCACTCGTTTGCACGATGGCTCCACTATTATCACAATACAGAAGCATGTGATCAACAATGTTAGGAACTACTCCAAGTTCATTAATGAACACTTTGACCGAGACAACAACTTTTGTTGCTTTCTAAAGCAGTGATGTATAAGGCTTCTATTATTGAATCAACGATGATTTTCGATTGGAACCTTTTCAACACATCGCTTAAGAGTAAACAAATATCCTAATTGAAATATGCTATCATTCTAGTCCGACTAGAAGTTAGCATCAATGTATCCATGAACTTCCAGTTCATTTTCTCCATATAAAATCTTCTTAAGATTTTATCTATATAGATCTGGATGAGTTAAGCAATCTTATAGATCTATCTCTATAGATCAAGCTATTTCTCACATATCTATTATGAAGAAATTATTTAACAACCATAATTTCAACAATTGAAATATAAAAACGTCGTCTCCTGTTAATATGTCTCATACATATAATATTAGGAACGCGACAATGCTCCCACTATCTTCTTTCAAACACACAATTCATTTTTGATAAAGTCAAACATTTTGACTTTTATATCAAATCGAATATTTCAGCTCCAAAAGGCTTATTTTAATCCATATTGAACTTTTCTTGTAAACTCATTTACAACCTATGGGTTCTAATCCATTAGGCGGGTTGACCAAGGTCCAAACCTTGGCAACATTAAGTTCATATCGGATATCATAGCCTTATGTCATGTCAGCGAGTCAACACTTGACTTTGCTTATGCATAATTAGTAGGTTCATCATCCTCGATTAGTAATGCTAGATTAGTAATCATGGATTCTTACCTTCCAAAAGGTCGAATGATCCTACAAGATTTACATGGAGCTGTCGTGTCCTCAGGAGTCTCTACTTCCTGATCAAGAGTATGTCCATCAACACTTTGGGATCAGACTCAGGTTATCTACTTGGTTAACTATATTTGTGAATCCTTGAACTCTTTCAAGATTTACTCTACTCCCACTGTCCTCTCCTAGAACAAACATTTTCTCTAGGAGTATGACACGTCTTGAGATGAACTTCCCTTACGCTCGATGAGTGTATGTATAGTGATAGTGTGACGTACATTGGGGGTGGGATTGTATGAATTGATCCTATGGCATATATACAGTACTACTGTGACGTGGGGTCTGTCTGCTACAATGTCGCGGACCATATAGGTAGAGAGATCTACTGTACCCGTACAATGCGTAGGTATTAAATGGGTTCTGCCTAGATTAATGCCGCGTGCCGCTATATGTCACGAGTCGGAATTTAGTTTCAAACTTATCCGATTCAGTGCACTTCACATAAGCGTCACTGCCCCAATCTTTCATATGAGAAAAGTGGGGCATTCTGTCTTTCCATAACTCGTATGGAGTTTTGTTAACCTGTTTAGATGGGACACGATTAGTGCGTGGCACGTGGCAATCAGTGCATGATCTCAAAACGATTTTGAAGCATTTGCATGACTTGTCCTTATTGCACTATATCTAATAGTACATGATTCTTCATTGCAAATACACCATTATGTTGCAATGCATGTAGAGGAATCCACTGCGAGAGAATCACATTCTCTTTTAGATAATCTAAAATTCTACATTTTAGATATTCTCCACATCGATCAAATCTTAGTGTGAGAATTTATTTACCTATTTGTTTCTCAATTTCTAGTTTGAATCCCTTGAACATTTCAAAAGTTTCATGCTTGAATTTCATCAAATATACATGACCATTTCTGAAATAGCCGTCTAGTAAATGTGATGAGATAAGAGAAACTTTATCTAGCATTGATTGATATGTGTCCACATACATCACTATGTATTAGACTCAGTAATTATGCAGATCTTTCTCCTTTTCAAGTAAAAAGGAGATATGGTCATTATGCCTAACAGACATATTTTGCATTTGTCAAATGATTCCAAATCATTTGACCCAAGTGTACATCTCCATGTAAGTTTGGAATTGCATTTTCATTTATATGACCAAATCTGCAATGCCAGATATAGGTGTTATTCAGATTATCATTTTATGCCTTTATTTATCTATACTCATTATAGAATACTCAATATTTAGAATATAAATGTCATTTTGTAATTTACCATAACCATTAAGATCTTATCAAGATAAAAGGAACAACAATTGTCCTTAACGTTAAAATAATTCATGTCCAAACATGAAATTTATTTAATGCTCTTGGTAATGGAAAGAACAAAACAATATTTCTCTAATTCTAATATTGAGCCTAAGGCAAAGGCAAGAAGTAGCTCCTACAGGCAATGCGGCAACTTTTGCTCATTTTCAACGTACAGGTCAACTTCTCCCTTTTTGCAGTGATCTACTTCTATTTAGTTTCTGCATATTTATACAAATATGAGATCCATATCTAGTATCCAATACCTATGAAACTAATGAAATAGATATAAGCCTTGCAATTTTCTTTCGAATGACCTATCATTCCAAAATGATAATAATGGTCATTAGATTTGGTATTGTCCTTATTTGCTTTAACTGTTTTAGTCATCTTAGATGTTTTCTTAAAACATCCTTTAGACTTCACTGGATGAATCTATGACTAACATTTGCCCATTATAATCATAGATATCGGGCTTAACAGTCTTAAGCATGTTCAACAACTCAACAAGTGTGCATTCGAATTTATTCATGTTAAATTCATAATTAGTTATGAATAACTCTTCGGCAAAGATTGTAGAACCAAGTCATACTTAGTTCATTGTTCATGATTGAACTCAATTGAGACAACTTCTCAAAGTAGTCAACGTCTTCAGCACATCAGAACTGGCCCGAGACTCTTTTGCCATTATACACTGATATAGTTGCTAGGAAATCTCATATCTTTCCACACGTGATTATTTATCATTCAACACTTTGAGATGAAAATCATGTGTTAGCATCTATACTCTTATGTTGCTTTTGTAACGCAGGTGACATAGTCGCAAACATCACACATGTTGCAGTACTATCGTCATCACTGTGTTTATTATAGCAGTCACATCTTCCTTTAACGAGTCATCAACGAGTGTCTCTGGAAAGAGCTACTCAAGGACATAATCAATTATCATGCATGAGAACAATTCTCAGATTGCGGTGCCAATCAAGAAAATTTGGTTTGGTTGTTGGCATACAGTATGACGCTCAAATACATATGGTTACTCAGGATTCAATAAATGTAAACGACGAAAAGTAAAAGAATAACATATAAAATGCATCGATTAATTTAACATGGTCTTTTATTAAATTAATTTCGCTCCCACTGTTTAACTCAAATTTATGACCCTCTCACATAAATTTATGGAATCCATACTTGATTCCCAGTGGGCTGGGATCCCATTTATTATATTAAAACCTTGAGTGTACTCAACAAATCTTAATAAAACATTTGGGTAGATACTATTATCAATTGTATCTCCATACAACTCCCAGATCATTAAGCGACAACTCTTTGTTTTCACACATCTTATGTGTTAGCTTAACATGCCTCCAAAAATCATCTCCTTGAGTGTACTCAACAAAAGATAAATTTTAGTTAAGTCAAACCCATCATTCAGAAATATCTAATATTTCATAGTGTCAAACATATCCCCAATAGACCAGCCTTGAGTGTACTCAACAAGCTGAGATCGATTTCGGACTCTCGTTTTCACTATAATGATGGAAAGCAAATATAAATATGACTTAATATTTTAATATGCCTCTAAAATTCATCTCCTTGAGTGTACTCAACAAAAGATAAATTTTAGTTAAGTCAAACCCATCATTCAGAATATCTAATATTTCATAGTGCCAAACATATCCATAATAGACCAGCCTTGAGTGTACTCAACAAGCTGAGATCGATTTAGGATTCTAGTTTTTTCACTATAATGATGGAAGGCGAATAAGAAAATGACTTAATATTTTCAACGAGGGGTTTTTGCATGCAAAGGTCTCATCGTAATAATTATATATATTTTATTATACATCTAATATGCAAATAAACATACATATAATAGTGTGGACGATTATGGACTTATACTATCTAGTCTTCCCGAGCCATAAGGAAGACTAGTTGGTCAGTTCCTAGGGGGTATAACATTGATTCATACAATGCTCCATCTCTATGGTCTCCTCCTCTTCTTGTATCTTCAATTAGTCCAGCTGCAACTTGTATCCTATACTAGTTGGCACGCAGGCCTAAATAATATTGGACGCGCAGGCCCATAATAATAACGGACTCGCAGGTCCAAAATAAATTAGAGCTCGCAGGCTCATAATAACAACAAGAATAAAACTAACCATTCAACACATCCACATGGTCGAGTCCATAATCATCCACTAGTAGAACATTCATCATATAAATACATTCCTATATAATATCTAATATTATATGCAAACATGTTTCAAGTTTCTAGCAATTAAATCCGTCTAAACTAATTTAGACAAATGGATCGGAACAATTAAATAATCAATTAATCAAATTAATCAATTGATTTAATTAGCGGGTATATTTAATTAAAATCAAATTTTAATTTTATATACCAAATTAGAATCTCATTCTAATTCCACTATTATAGGGCGGAACTATTTTAATTAAAATCAAATTTTAATTAAATATAAAATTAGTGTCCAACTCTAATTTCAAAGTTTTAAAATAAGATAATTTAATTAAAATCGAATTATAATTAAATATCAAACAAGAGTCTAACTCTAATTTCATAACTTAAGGCGATTAAATTTAATTTAAAATCAAATTTTAAATAAATACAAAATTAGAGTCAAACTCCAATTCCAAGATATTAGGGCGAACTTATTTAATTAAAATCAAATTTTAATTAAATACAAAATTAGAGTCCAACTCTTATTCTAAGAAAATTTTTAGGGCGAGACAATTTAATTAAAATCAAATTTCAATTAAAATGTCAAATTAGAGTCCAACTTTAATTTCAAGAATATATTAGGGTGATATAATTTAATTAAAATCAAATTTTAATTAAATATTAGATTAGAGTCCAACTCTAATTTAATTGAATTAATATTTTAATTTAGGATAAAACTCCTAAATAAAATAAAATTCAATTTAAGGTCAAAATTTAATATTTAAGTTAAAATCTAATTTTAACGAAAATATAAAAAGGTCGTCAATTTTAGATAAAATTTCAAACGGGTCATCATTGATAATATGGGTCAAAACCCATTTAAAATAAAATTAAAAACCATTTTAATATTTAAATTCAAAACCATTTTTGAAAATTGCAAACTGACCCAAATTTGAAATTAAAAGCGAGCCCTTCAATTAACTAAATTGCATGACAGACTCCTTTTCTAATAATTGCACATTGACCCCTTTTATCATTATTGCGGACGGGTCCCCGAAATTTCAGAAATTGCAGAGGAGGCCCCCGTCCCCAAATCTAATCCACCCGATCTGAAACCCTAGAAATTCTCCAACGGCGCCCGACGCCGCATCAGCACCGGGCTGGCCGGTGCTCACTGCAGCAGCGTCGCACGCTGCTGCAATAAGCAGCCGACGCTGCTGCTACAATAGCAGCAGCGCACCGGCGCTCCCGCCCGTGTCCGCGCCGGCGACAATGGTCACCGGCTTCTACCCGATCCGTCCAGTTTCCGACCCTTTTTTTTTTTTTGATCCAATATATTTTATCATCGTTCAAAAACAGATTTCTAAAAGATGAAAAATATAATATTAAATTGCTAGATTCAAGAAAAATTAAACAATCAACTTTTGATTGTTCAAACATGCAAAAAAACAATTTCTAACAAACACAAAGTAGGCTCTGATACCACTGTTGGGAACCTACTTAATCATGCGCAGCGGAAGTAAAGTAATTTCGATTCCCAAACAAGGATCTACATTGTGTTTAGATAGAAACTGTGTTTAGAATAATACCTTGATGAATTCTGCAAACTCTTTTGCTGATTCACGAACTCCAATGATCACGATCTACAATCCAAGCTGTCCAATTGTCCAGCCTCCAATGGTGATCCACACAGAGAATAAGAATGACGGCTAGGGTTTTCTTTTCTCGTGCTAGCAAGAATAATGAATAATCCATTAGGTTTTTCAAACCCTAACAGCCTATTAATATAAATCCAAATGGGCTGGCCCATCTCTTAACTTAACCCGGTCCAACATTTAATTAATCAAATTAATTAAATCCGGTCCATGAATTAATTAATCCAATTAATTAATTCGGGCCTATTAATAAGCAACCTAATTAATTAATTATCCAACACTTGTCAATTAATTAATTGGTAAATATCATTCTTCTGATTCTCTTTTGTGTGTGACCCATTAGGTTCCCGATCACGATGTCTAACGACGTGAATTATTATTTTGATCTAATCAAAATTGATAAATTAAAATACCCCTTTTAATTTATCATCAATTCACATTCGTCCGCCAGATTGACATTCTAGCAATCGTGTCAGGCAATACATTTTGACGGAAAAGTTCACGTGACATGACAAAACCAAACTTGTTCGTTTACCGTGAAAACTATAATCCCTTCGTCAATATGATCCGATCAATACGAAATGGACGTGAGTCAATCTCAATTATCGATCATATCTTTTATCCTACTGTTAAGTCAAGTAAGTCAAAACTCTTTTCCGTCTTATGAGTTCACCATGGCCAAGGATTTTCATTATCAAGCATAACTGGATTAAATGTAATCATAATCTCTTCCTATCTAAGAGTGACGAATCCTCTATTGATCATTCACAACCTTCATATGATTCTTGACATACCCGAACGATGTCGTATTAGCGACCCTTGACAGAGCAACATCCGACATCACCAAAGCATAACTGTCCTTACATAAGGCACTATGATGACCTCAAGTCAAAAAGACCAATTCCACTACCGAACATTAGAGATTAACCACTGACACTCAGATAGTTTTCCATGTGGAATCTCTCAGCGGGTCTCCAATGTTTTGTTCTATAACAAAACATTCACGTGTTCATTCAAGTGTCTCCACACTTTAATTTGTAAGATCAACTACTTACTTCATAAGTAAGAAATGCCACACGTGATGGTCTATCCGTAATAACGATATCCGTATCCCGTTATTACATACGACCACGGACGATTTAAGATTCAGTCATATGTAATTCGTATCTCACAATCACAACTCCTTGTGATTAACAAATCAACAAGACTTGAATCTACGGATTCTATTATTTAATTAATTAGAATATTAATTGACATAAATAATAGATATTGCCATAAATATGCATCGGTTATATATACATTAAAAGTGTTTATGTCCAAAGTTGATTGGACCTAGGGCATAACACTTACAGCTAACACATGGGGAGAGTCGTGGTGGGGTGTAAATCCACTGGAGGATATTTTACAAAATGTCCACAATTGCATAAATATCCATTTTGAAAGAATTTAGAACAAAATACCTTTGTTAACAATTTATAATTTCACACAAACAAAAAAATGTCCACTTTATTAAAAATTTTATTTGCCAATAAAATTTTGACACATAACCCTAACCTATTTATTTCAAAAGTACAATTATCAGATCGCAATAAATGCAATTTTTCTCATTGACACAGAAATGTCAAAAACGACATTTCAAATTTAGAGAAATATCATCTTCAGAATAAAATGTCATTTTAGACATTTAATATGTCGAGAACAACATTTGAAATGTCGATAACATTTAATATTGTGATTTGACATGTTTAATATTGAAATATAAATAGGATTCAAATGTCGAGAACGACATTTGAAATGTCGAGAATATCATTTGAATGTAGCTTCTCATGAAAGCTAGTTCTCGAAATTTGTGAAAAATTGGGGAAAAAATTTTGCTTTATTTTTCCATTAAGGGTATAATGGGCAATTTGGTACAAAATTCAAAATAGTGGACTTTTTTTTTTTTTTTTTTTTTTGAAAATGCCCCAATCCATTTTTTACACACAAATTGGTCTGGTGTTAATGACCTCAAAATGTGCAGTAAATAGAATAAAACATAGATTAGTGGACCCTTGTGGGGGCATTAGTGGTCTTGAAAATATGATACAAACTCAATAAGGGTTGCCTACGGATTTATAGCAAGAAAATTGATTTCCGGTTTTGCTACAACATTTGAGCACGCTTAAAAGTAGGTAGAATTTACTTTTAAGTTATTTATGTTGTTTAACATTATTTACAGGGTTAGTTTTCTGATTAATGAAATAACTTTTCAGTACAAATAAACATTCGCTTTTTATGTTTCTGTTAGTATTTGTTTGAAACTTTCCAGTTCATAATATTATCCAGTATACTACAATTTATATACCTTTGGTTATCTCGATTGTTGTTAGTACCTTAAACTTGGGATATAATTCATGAGTTTAACAGGGGCGGACACAGGGGGTCCTTGGGGGCACGTGCCCCCAAACTTTTGAGGTTTTTTTTTTTTTTTTTTTTTAATTCGTGATTAGTATCGATTGAAATCTAAATTTTAATCTAAATCAAAGTTAATAATAAATTTTAATAATATATTTCATAGAATCCATAATTGTTTTAACTTTTATCAAAATTTACTACAAATTTGATTTTAATTTTCACCAAACAGTGGCAAAATCACAATAAATTTGAATTTTGATAACATGCTAATTTTAAAAATTTACCGACGATTGTACGCTAATCAAATCTACAAATTGCTTATGTAATCTCAAAACTTATTTCGATAACTACATTATGGGTATATCGAATAGTCCAAATAAATATTGAAAATAGTTAAAAATACATTAAACGTAAGTTTTAAAGAAAAACGTCTAACTCGCATTTAAAAAAAAAAATCAATTATTTCATTAGTATTTACTATTTTTACGATACACTTCAATGTAATTTTCATCATTTTATTAGGAATCTTTATATGGAATATGACATCAAAAAATTTCGAAATTTTACATCCGAAAAAGTCATATCCCATGTAATTTTTCGGATGCAAAATTATATGGGATATGATTTTTTTTTTTTAACGTAAATTTTCGAATGTAAAATTTATCCCAACTTCTTTGCAAGTTCGAGTGTGCTCCCATGACTTTTATCTTCTGCGTCCGCCCTTGATGAGTTAGATCGCTTAGGTTATTTTCCTATAATCATGCTTGGTATGTAATGTTATTGACAACATGTCATATGATATGTTATCGTTGAACATTTTAAAAAATAATTTATCTTTTCAATCAACACTTTTGCAACCTAAAACATTGTCAACAATCGAGATAACGAAAGGTATATAAATAATTTATCGTCGAACATTCTTAACTCATTTTTCTATTATTGCAAGCAATCCACGCGTCAACTATTTCTCTCATTTGAATATCTAGAAAAACTTATCACGCATTACAACGAGATTTTCATGTAACTTGGATTGATGGGTTTGGGAGTATTGGGACCCTACATTATTACATATCATGTCTATAATTTCCAACTTTTCTTGGTACCTTCTCAAGGCACTTATTGCTGATTTGAATATGAGAAATTAAAATAATCACACCATGACATTTAATTATAATTACTTTTTATTAAAATTAATCACTTTGGATAAAAGTGTCTGGATATCTTAATCAGTGTACTAAAACTATGGGCACCGACTCTCTAAAGTAAAATGATTAAAGGGTTTTGGTCCAAATGTGAACTAACTTTACAGGAAAATATGCTTTTACTTTTTTTTTTTTTTCCTTCCTTTTTTGCTTTGAGATTATGGTAGACATCATTTTTAAGATGCCAACATTTGCATATTTGTCGCCTTCTTCCCTGTAATTCACACGCTATAAATGATTAATTGGTTTACTGCCAGGAGAGAACTTGTCGATTCACCAAATAATCAAGAAATTTCTTTGATGAGTATTATTTGTTTCTGACTTTCTATGTTAGAGAGATTTTAGAAATATTTGCGATCGAATAGTTGTATGAATAAATGGAACATGTTACATATTTGTGACTCGATTAGTGAAATAGTATCTCTACTGAAATGCCATTTTTATTTTTTTTTGCCGACACACTACTAAAATGTTTTTTTGTGAATGAACAAGATCGCATAGGTGGTGAGGCAGTGTCTGCGTAAATTTAATAAACTTTTTTGTTTCAAGACTGATACAATTTTAGCAAAAGATATTAGAAGACACAAAAATAGATAAAAATTAACATTTTCTGATATGGTTGAATGATTCGATATACATTGCAACTTATAATAGGTGCAAAGGTGCTTCGTGTTTAGTCGAGTTCTAGGTGAGTCATGTCATAGTACCACAGGACACCTTTCCTTTTATCGCTGAATGAAACTATGTGCAGTAGTAGTCTACTACTCTAAACTACCTTTTGCCTATTCTAGATCGATTTGGGATGAAAGATAATTTAAAGAGAGCTTAACTACAGAAGATTTAAATACATTGAAAATAGTTTGTTTATTGATTAATGAAAGTAGTAAATTACACTTCTTGGTGCAGGAGAAGAACAACAAAAAGCTTGATAACAACTTGAATACCAATTATTTCGTGCAATAACTTAAGTAAGTAAATATAAGTGACATGAATAGACATTTAAAAAATAAGCAATCGTAATAATTATTTACAAATACCATGAGTTCTTTTTACAATTGAAATAAACTTTTAGGATTGAAAGGAAATTATAAATCAAACTAATATTTACGAAGTGCGTCAGAAGTTGGGTAAATTGCTATTGCTAGTGGTCGAGTAGCGAACTGTAACTGTTGTCCTTGACATTCTCCCTCATTTGCTTTGGTAATGTCCTCGATGTATGATATGCTTTAATTAATGGTTTATAGTCTCCAAGGTCTTCAACTCTTTCTCAAGTATATCCTTGTTGCATCATCATGATCTCCATTTACTTCGTGATATTTTCTTGGAAGCCATGATAACTTGGTAGTCAAGAATAGCTTCTACAACCTTTTCTATTCTTTCTTCACTTCAAATTATGGTAGCTTCAGCTTATTTTTCGATACATTGTCCTTACCTGTAAAATGTGATTTTAAGTACACTAACATGAAGGACATTGTGAATTCTGCTTCATGAAGGGAGACTTTTCCAACTCACTTCGTGATGGAAAATACTCGATGCATTTGGGCATCAATAACCATCACAAGATCTCCCACATTGAATTCTAGAAAACGACATTTTTCACTAGCACACATTTTGTACCATTTATGTATTTTCTAAAGATAGCTTCAGGTAATTTTAATATTTCATTTCCATTCTTGAGAAATGTTCTTAGCATAAGAAGATTTTGTATTTAGATCAATATTCACAATATGAGAGAGTAAATATTATTGACAAGTGGCAATCTCAAAAGGACTTTTATTGGTGGAAGGACAATATTTGGCATTGAAGCAAAGTTGGGTCGCATCCAAAATTTACGTAGTTATTTCACAAAGTAGAGATAAAGTATTGAAAGTAATTTTCATAATAGAATTGGGAGGCTTTTTCCATCGATTAGATTGTGATTGGAAAAAAGAACTTATGCTCAAAAGTCTAATCAAGAAGTTTGAACAACTAGATCTAAAATGTGCCAATGAATCGAGGGTCTCAATCAGTGACTATATCTTCAGACATCCCCCAATATTTGATGATATGTTTCTAAGAAGAGTTAAGTAGTCTCAATGGTGGATACATACTTACAAGATGTGATAAAAGTTGCATATTTTCCTCCATAGTTTACCACAACAAGGATATTGCCAAGATCTCAAACATTTTTCAAGCCAACAAAGTGGTTGATTGATTCACTCAAATGGCTTATTTAGGACATAAATTGACTCTTGAAAACTTTCAATTTTCTGATGGTCGAATTATCCTATTGACAACCAGACAAGCTTTCACACAAGTTGCAATGTCATCCCTCATCTACGATAAATAGTATGCATGTTACACCAATGCCCAAGTGCATTTCTCTCCAAGATGTCTCACATAAAGTGTTTTGTGGCATTTCATGATTAAGGATTTTCTCAAATCTCGACCCTCTAATACATAAAGTTCAAAAGGGGATTAGGAACTACGGTTATGAACCTCTTGCCTTAGGATAAAAATCATCGTGTTCTTTATGCTGTCTTTCATTTTTGTGCTTGATAGTTTCATTGTTTTTGTTTAAAGTGTCTAACATTTTGAACCTAATCATAACAGTGGTATCGGAGCGGTTAGACGGTGGTTCTTGGCTCCGATCTGTGTAGATCTGAAAGTTTGACACTTGATTCAGTTGTTCGTTTTATTTCTTGAAACCCTAATAATGGGATATGGTGAGTTCGTTCCTGCTTTACGGTTAAAGTTCAAATTTTTTGTTTATACTTTAAATTCCTTTGCAAACGTGTTTAAATCTTTAGATATGAGAATTTTCTTGGCAATTCTTTTGTCCAGAAACTCTACGAGTTGTCAGAAATCTGAATGTTGTCTTGATTTTGAGTCAAAGATCTTGATTCTAATCATCTGCATGTGTTTTTTATTATGATATATTGCATACTATTATAATTTGTTCATATCTTGGTGATATATGATGTTTCTGTGACTATATTACTTGGAATAAACTCTTGTGAAATTTTGAACAATTGTTTTATACAACTTCACATTCTCTGTATTTTTTCAGATTTGTCTCTTGTGTGTTGATATCTGAATACTTCTGAAGTGTTCTGTGTGATCTGCATACATTGATTCTTCATTCAAATCTTTGATCATGACTTCTTCAAAATTTGAATTGAAAGTTTTTAATGGTAAATGAGACTTTAGTCTCTGGAGCCAGAAAATGATAATACTTTTTACTTCAATAAAAATGTGCAAAGGCCATTGATAAATCATGGCCAACTAATCTTGAAGCTAGTAAAGTGACTGAACAAGATAAAACTGCATAGAGTTCTATTTTTCTACATTTGTGTGACAATGTACTTAGGGAAATTTGGGAAACGAAGACTGTTGCTGAATTGTGTAAAAAATTAGAAACTACTTATTTGAATAAAACCATTCCAAATATGGTGTATGTTCTAAAACAATCCTTTGGTTTTCAACTAGACCAATTTCTTGAATTTGAGGCTAATATTGATATATTCAACATATTATCCCATGAGCTAGCCAACCATGATAAGAAACTCTCAAAAGATCATCTGGTTGTGGTTTTATTAAATTCAATTGGTGATAAATATAAAGATATTAAAAATTTTATTGAATATGGTAAGGAAACTCTAATTATTGATGTGATTATAAATGCCTTAAAAGATAAGGAGTTAAAGCTTAAATTTGAAAGGAACGAATCTGTTAGTGTGGTGAATCTGATGGTTAAGTATAAGTTTAATCACAAGAATGTTAATTTCAATAAGAAATTATGACACGAGAAGAAGGGAAATCTGAGAGATAAAATGAAAATAAAAGGTAAAAAAATATTTTTAATGGCAAGAAGAAGGTCATTTTATCAAATATTGTCCTAAAAGACTTAGTTATAAAAGAAATAAGTCTAAAATTGATGGTGATGCAGTTTTAGCCTACAACAATGAGGTCAATATTGATGAAGCTCACGTTGTTGTAAATTATCAACCTAGTCAAGAAGTCAATATTGATGAAGCTCACGTTGTTGTAAATTATCAACCTAGTCAAGAATGAATTCTTGACTCAGGGTGCACATTTCATATGTATCATAATAGAGAATGATTCACTGATTTTGAAAATGTAAATGGTGGTCAAGGCTTAATGGGTGATCATATGCCATGTCAAGTTAATGGAATATGAAATATCACTTTAAGAGAAAAAGGTAATTATCAACTAGTCTTAGAGAAGACTATGTTTGTTCTTGATCTTCAAAGAAATCTGATCTTTTTAGGTGTATTAGATGAGCTAAACTATGACGGTATGATTAATAAGGGATAAATTAAAATCTTGAGGGACTCACACTTGATTGTTGAAGCTTCCAAGAGACATGTACTTTACATTTTGCAAAATCAAAACTTATTGACTCTACTTCAACAGTAATCTTTGTTCAAAATGATAAGTCACAAATATGACGAAAAAGATTGGGTCATATTAGTGACAAAGGTTTACAGATTTTGAAAAAACAAATGCTTTTGGAAGAGATAACATTGAGAAACTCAGTTTCTGTGATAATTGCATCCTAGGAAAGTATAATAGATTACCATTTTTGCCTAGAATACATAAATCTGTGTCTATACTTGAATACTTGCATCCTGATCATTAGGGACCAACTTTTGTGCCTACTCATACAGGTTTTAAATATTTTATGTTAGTCATTGATGATTTTTCTAGGAAAAAAATGGATTTTTCTTTTAAAATCAAAGTTTGATACTTTTGTTGCCTTTAAAGATTGGGAAATTTTGATTGAAAACCAAACCGATAAAATGATTAAAGTATTAAGAGCTGATTATGGCCTAGAATTTTGCAATTTCGAATTTGATGAGTTGTACAAACTACATGGTATATTAAGACACGGAACTGTGACACACACTCTACAACAAAATGACTTGGTTGAAAGAATGAATATAACTATTCTTGAGAAAGTTAAGTGCATGCTATTAAGTTTATATCTTCTCAAGATATTTTGGGAGGAAGCTGCAAAAACTGCAAATTATCTTATTAATAGAAGTCCTGCTAGTGCTACACACTTTAAAATTCCTAAAGAATTGTGGAATGGAAAGCCTGTTGACTTAAGTAACTTGAGAGTATTTGGGTGTGCAACTTTTGCATATTAATCTGAAGGAAAATTAGATCCAATAGTACTTAAGTGTATTTTCTTATCTTATGGTGCAGGAGTGAAATGGTATAGACTATGGGTACGGGAAACCAAAGGATATAAGATCATTATTAGTAGAAATATTGTGTTTAATGATAACGATCTACCTTGTTTGAAAAAAGGAGAATATCACAATTCCTTTGAGTCAGACTAATAGTGTAGAGAGAGAGGAGAGAGAAAGAGATAAACAATTGAGGTGGAGCAAGATAATGTTGATAATCAACAAACTAATGTTTAGACAGAGACTGATAATGTTTAGCCTCATAACAATGATAGTTCCAAATGAAGCTAATTTGGAAACAAATCAACCTTTAGATGATTATCAACTTGCTGGAGATACGCAAAGAAGACAAATAAGACCACTTGTTAGGTTTGATGATAAAGTGACTTTTCAAGGATTCATTGAAAATGAACCTAATCCTTTCAAAGAAGCTATGAATAGTAAAGATTCCAAGCATTGACTTGAAGCAATGCAAGATGAAATGGAATATCTTAAAAAGAATAAAAAGATGGATTTTAACTAAAAGACCTGAAGGAAAAAGGGTTTTTGACTGTAAATGGATTCTTAAAATAAAAATGGGAGAACAAATTGAAAATGACATTAGATACAAAGTTAGACTTGTGGCTAAAAGCTTTACTCAAAAAGAGAGAATATATTTTGTTGACCCCAAAAAATGGCTCTAACACGTGGCCAATATAATAAATCTTCACGTATACTCCTCCTTATGCACGGTAGCACGCTATTAGTCACTCGTGGCCTTTCCAATGGGAGTGGAAGTAGCTGCGAGCACTCTAACGGTCAAGTCAGCATTTCAGTCAACCGAAAAGTGGTGTCTGACGGTGAAGTGGTCACTGGGATGTGGTTGAGTGCGCAAATATAGTGAAAGGATTTTTAGAGTTAAGAGACTAGAATGCCAAGATTAGGATGGAAACCCCATCATCCATTATAGTGTGGGGGATATTTATACTAGAGAACGGAAGAATAGGATCGTAGGATGGCGGGACACGTGGCTTCAGATCATGGACATGACATCCATTCATAGACGTTAAATGCTGTCTGACATGCCAACTGAGTTGACCATTCATGACCTGCCACACGTCTCATTAATCAGTCAAGGACTTGACTTTGGAAAGATTTCATTATAGAGGATCTTGGCAGAGGTGTGGCGATGTGAGCTAACGAGGATTTATGGATGCGGAGTTCGGGCCTTTGCATCCGCTGTGAATCACGGATGAGTTCAATTGTTAGGTAAGGGAATGATGGAATCAGTTTGGAGTGACAGAATCAGTTTGTTCGTACGAATTTGGCTCATTCCATCACGTCGAGGACCTCTAAAAACCCATAACAACAGTCCCTCAAGTTCGTTGATGAATATTTATATAATGTAAGGACTTTATTGATGTGGCGATACTAGGTTATAGAGAGCTTGTGTTGGAGAGAGATGAATGTGAGAAATTAGCTTCCCGACTGAAGGTTGAGGTGATGAGTGTAGACAATCTTGAGGAAAGTTGTTACGGAGTGAAGCCTTGGCTGGGACGAAGCGATGAGAGTTGTATCAAGTGAAGTCCCAGCTTAGATGAGGTAATTAGTGTTTAGCAACTCTAAGGAAAGTTGTTTCAAGTGAAGTCCCAGCTTGGACGAAGTGATTAGTATTTCAACTCCGATGAGAGTTCTAGCAAGCGAAGTCCCAACTTGGATGAGGTAATTAGAGTAGGCAGCTCTGAGGAGAGTTGTAGCAAGAAAAGTCCCAACTTGGACCGGGTGATTAGTGTTTGACAACTCTAAGGAGAGTTGTAGCAAGCGAAGTCCCAACTTGTACGAGGTATTAGTGTTTGGCACTTCTAAGGAGAGTTGTAGCAAGCGAAGTCCCAGCTTAGATAAGGTGATTAGTGTTTGGTAACTCTGATTAGAGTTGTTGCAAGTGAAGTCCCAGCTTGGACGAAGTGATTAGTGTTTGGCAATTCTAAGGAGAGTTGTTGCAAGCGAAGTCCTAGGTTGGATGAGGTGTTTGGTGTGGCAACTCTAAGGAGAGTTGTTGCAAACAATGTCCCAGCTTGGATGAGGTGATTAGTGTTTGGCAACTCTGAGGAAAGTTTTTGCAAAATGAAGTCCCAGCTAAATGAAGTGATAAGAGTTGACATCTCTGATGAGAGTTGTTGCAAAGCGAAGTCCTAGCCGAGGGATGAAGCGACGAGACTATCTTGGGCTATAGGCTAATGATTTGAAAGCTTTCGCGACTTCCCTAGGTAATTTGGGGAACGTTTCTTACTTCCAAGGCAAGCCTCCATTACCATTAATGGTAATCATGGTGACGACTGCGTGGGCTCAAGGCGACGCATTTGGGATAGTGAGTGAAGCACATCGTTCCATTAGACCACTTTCAATGGTGATGATGGGCCATAGATTTGGATGGCCCAGATGTGGCTTAAGATGATCCAATGACTGTGGTGAATTTGACACCTATATAAGGCCCAAGCCTATCATTTCAGCACTTTACTTTTGTGAAAATGTTTAAACTTTTGAACTTTTTACTGTTTTTCATTTCTGTTTTCTTTTCCGACGAGAAAGATTGTGGAACTACGGCGACCAATTTGGGACTTTCGGCAACTTTACTTTTAACTAAACTCTAGGTAAATCTTTGTGCTTCTACCACTCATTTCTTTGAAATTTTTTTCAAAATTTGAACTGGCCATCGAAAGTACAAGCTTGACTGTAAATGAGAGGCGAAGCGCAGAGAGTTCGAGTGTAAGGGAGGCTCTAGCTCTCTCTTTGGAGGAGATATGTACGACCATTAGGTTAGGGAAAAATATTTGGAGACTACTTACTCCGGTCGTTGACACTTCGATCCAATAAGAGGCTTCTAGTTACTGTTCTAAGGCCACCTCAAAGACCTTAGAGAAGTGTATGAGGGTTTTCAGGATGGTGGATAACATAGAATTTCTCTTATCCGACCCAAGTGAGAGAGCGTGTTGTCCAAGGCTAGGTTGTGTGGCCGTAAGTGAAAACTTGTTTCCAGGGTGGCGGATAATCCATTCATTAGGTTAGTCCTACGCTCCTATAGGCTAGCTCCGACCCAGCTCCATCTCAACTCTTGGTCTCAAATGGTTGGATCATGGATGCTCTAGCGTCGGCCAACCTTGGCATAGATATTCCCTTTAGAATTTTTCATTCTATTTATTTCTCGAAGAGCGTGGCTGAAGGGAATAAGAGCAGGGGGTGGTATTACTTGTCCCGTTGGGGATCTCACTCCCCGTTCGTGGTAAATCTGCTAACTTCCATAAAGAAATGGTGAAAATCCTGATTCTGGGTAACTGGGCGACGGGACACTATGGAGGACGACCATATGGCTCCCCTCACTGTCCCTACATCCTAATCCACAGCTAGTAAGTAACTTTTCATGGTTGGAGGAGTGGAATATTATCAGCCATATCTACCTGTAGCCTCTCAAAGATCGGAGCTACGTCGAGCTGATTGACAAAAACACCAGCTTCACCCTACCCGGGCTGATGGCGATCGAGGGTGAGTACAATTTACGGTTCAATTAGTACATATTTGGGTATATTTTGGAGATGCTAACTGTTTCATTCTTGCAGATAATTTCTTGAAGAAGAAGCCCTTAAGGCTGGACTTCGCGCACTATTCACCGGAGCGTTGCCAAGGTGAAAATTCTCAGGACCAACACAACTGCTTATAAGAAGTAGGCGAAGAGGCTGAGCTTGGTAAAAAAGAGCCAACAGCCTACTAAGGAAGATGAGACAGAGGAAGGCGTCTCCCTCGTTAAAAGGAAATGATATGGCAAACCTCCTCCCGCCGTTCTAGCCGAAGTGATTGTTGCAGCCCATTCCGAAGTCCCACATGCCATCAAGCCTATATCTATTATCCTGGTTGAGGGCCCAGTCTTGAAGAGGTCTGCCAACGCCCCGCCTCGCGGTAAATAAATATTTCTTAGGAAGTAAGGAGGATGACCTCCCTGAGATAGTACTGAAAATGCTGCCTCCAGAGATCACTTCTGCCACCCGAGTCCACAATAAGTATTGGACTAGGGACTGGCAAGATCAAATTGCCTCCTATGAGGTAGAGGATCTTATGGCTGCCAATAACGCTTACGTTACTAGAGCTCTAAGTATTGGTGTGGCTGCTGAAGACTTGATTTGGAGCCTTCGGAAGAAAAATGAAGAATTTGAGCAAAGGGTTGAGGCCTCAATGAGTTGGGACCAGGTAGTGAGGAAGGCAAAGAAGGAGGTGGAGGAGACCGATGAAAAGAGGACTGAGGCTGAAGTGAAGCTTGACTCTGCTGAAATACAAACAAATCAATTAAAAAATAAACTTCACGAGTCAGTTTCCCAAGTAGCTGCCCTGACTAAGAGGATCGACCAACCAAACGACACCAACAGATCGCCTCCAAGGCGTTGGTACAAGCCAACAAAGAGAAGGCCGAACTCAAGATGCTCTCTGAAGCTCAAGCAGAGGAGATCGAATCCTTAAAGGCCAAAGTGAAGTCAGCAGGTAAGACGACAGTCAATTACTACATCGACCACTTCAATGAAACGAATGAGTATGATGACTTCGCCAACTACTAGGCTTCATGGAGTGCCCTAGAGATGATATCCCGTTGAAGAGAGGTGCATCCTGAGCTCGACACAACCTTCCTTGAGGAAGAGTTCAGCATTCCTATTGCAGGTTAGCCTGAAATGGAAGCCGAAGAGGAGGTCCTCCAGGAAGAGGTGAGAACGGGGGCCATTGTAAATATAGATCCTTAGTTTTAATCTTTATTTTCTCTTCTTATGCAATGGCTTTGGCCTCAATTTTATTGGTAATGAAATTTCTTTAATTTTCTTCAAGTGTTGTCGCTTCATTCCAAACACACTATCCTACTAGCGTAACCATTCAAGAACACAACCGAACTATGTGATCACTTCGCATAAGCTTAACCACTTAAGAAGATGGAAGAAGTAAATGAACTGCAAGTGTAAACACCTCGCCTAAGCTTAACCACTTAAGAAAATGAAAGAAACAAATGAACATTTAATCTGCTTCACCAGAAGTGGCACCCGTACCTCTCCGATAAAGTAGATGTCATTGGTTGAGGTGGCCCATTGGGAGTATAAATACCTCGATGATGAGAGAACATTGATGATCTTCTTCACCAGAGGTGGCACCCGTACCTCTCCCGATGGAGTAGATGTCCTTGGCTGAGGTGACCCGTTGGGGGTGAATTTGTGAGAACACAGGTGATATGCTTTACCAGAGGTGGCACCCACACCTCCCTTGTGGAGTAGATGTCCTTGGTTGAGGTGACCCCTTGGAGGGTATAAACACCTCGACAAAGAGATAACGTCGATGATCTGCTTCACTAGAGATGGCACCCGTACCTTCCCTGATGGAGTAGATGTCCTTGGCTGAGGTGACCCGTCGGGGAGTATAAACACCTCGACAAGGAAAACACATGTGATCTACTTCACCAGAGGTGGCTTCCTACCTCCCTTGATGGAGTGGATATCCTTGGTTGAGATGACCCCTTGGGGATGTAAGCACATCGACAAGGAGTGAATGTGTGAAAATATAGGTGATCTGCTTCACCAAAAGTGGTACCCGTACATCCATTGATGCAGCTAATATCCTTGGTTGAGATGACCCCTTGGGGGTGTAAGCAACTCGGTAAAGAGCGAAGTGTGAGAACACAGATGATTAGCTTCACCAGAGGTGATACATGCACCTTCCCTGATAGAGCACATACTTTTCGATGAGAATACGTTGAGAACATTGCGAAAATGGAAATTACTTCATTTATGTGACAATATTTACATAAGCAACCACAATTCTCCTACTGATAGTACTTTCTCAAGTGTTCGATGTTCTAGAGGTGAGACATCATCTTGCCTTCCAGATTTTTAATTTTGTACATGTTGGGGTGCACTTCATTAGTGATGCAGTATGGGCCTTCCCAGTTCGGCCCTAGCAACCCTGTTCCTGGATCTTTTGAAGATGACAACACCTATTGGAGCACCAAATTTCCAATGCGAAATGCACTTTTCTTCACTTTAGCATTGTAGTATCACATTATCTTACGTTGGTAGGAAGCTACCCTGATCTGAGAGTCATCTCTCTTTTCCTCGAGGAATTCGAGCTCGAGCCTTATCAGCTCATCATTGGCTACTTCATTAAAGTGGATACGACAAGCATAAAGTACCCCAACTTCTACTGGACTCATGGTTTCGACTCCGTGCGTCATGGAGAACGAGGTCTTCCTGGTAGCTGTCTTACAAGTTGTTCGTATAACCTAGAGAACTTCGAGAAGTTCGTCAACCCAAGCTTCCTTCGAAGCATCTTGCTTCCTTTTTATGGTGAGTTTGATGGTCTTATCGATCGCTTCGACCTGGCTGTTAGCCTGGGAGTGATGAGGAGTTGAGAAATGTTTCTTAATCTCGAGTTCATCGCACAAATCCCTAATTTTCTTGTTATCAAATTGTTTGCCGTTATCTAAAACCGAGTGAGTATGCTAAACCTGCATATAATGTTCTTCTAGAGAAATTTGGATGTGTTCTCCTCGGTGACTTTAGACAGCGGCTCTGCCTCGACCTATTTTGTAAAATAATCAATTGCAACAATGGCGAAGCAGACATTTTTCCTTTCAGGGCAAGGGGCTAATGAAATCAACTCTCCATTTGGCGAATGGCGAAGGGCTGGATACGATTGTAAGCTCTTGTGATGGCTGTCTCTACACGCTAGAGAACCGATGGCATTTTTTGCACTTGCGTAAGAAATCTATTGAGTCCTATTTCAGGGTGAGCCAATAATATCCTTGTCTAAGCACTTTATGAGCCAGTGTTGGCCCTCCAAAGTGGTTTTTGCAAACCCCTTCATGAATCTCCCTTGGGATGTAATTCGCCTCTTCACCCCCCGTGCACCTAAGGAGATGAATCAAAAATCTTGCTTGTACAGAACATCAGCAGCTCTCCTCCGAAGCCATTGAGCTTCTGCATCATTGTTGGGTACTGTTTGCTCTCTTAGAAAGGCAACGATAGGTTGCATCCATGGCGGAGTGCTCTCTATCCACATTATTTCCTCTTCTTTTTTGATTAAAGGTTCGACGAGGTGTTCTATAGGAACCACCTTATGGAGCTCCAAATCCTTGCTGCTAGCCAATTTTGACAGAACGTCCGTGTGGGAATTTTTTTAGCGAGGTATCTGGACCAGTTCGAACTTCTCGAAGTTAGGAAGAAAGTCCATAACTTGTTTCAGGTATGCCGACATATGTTTGTCTCTAGCTGCCAAGCTTTCATCAACCTGGTTCACCACCAACTGTGAATCGTTATTGATGGCCGACCTTTTCACTTGCAGTTCCTTAGCTAGACGGTAGCCAGCCAAGGGTGCTTCATACTCAACTACATTATTGGATGCTTTGAATCCAAGCTTTAACGTACAATTGAGCTTGTGTCCCTCCGGGCTTTCCAGGACCACTCCTGCTCCCGAACTAGCTTCCCCAGAAGAGCCATCTACAAAGAGACTCCATATGAGAAGCTCAACAGGTTCCATACTCACTTCGACCATAGAGACCTTAGTAAATTCAGCGACAAAGTCAACCAGGCCTGTCCTTTGACTGCGGCTCTGGGTGTATATGTTATGTCGAACTCACTAAACTCCACTGCCCATTTCAATAGTCTCCCAGATGCGTCTAATTTCTCGGAGGACTTGCCTGGGAAATTCATTAGTACATGAATGTTGTGGGCCTGGAAATACTGCCTTAGCTTTCGGGACGCGATGACGAGAAAAAGAGCGATATTTTCCATATCAGGGTAACACACTTCTGCAGGTAGCAAAACTTTGTTTACATAATAAATGGGCAGTTGGTGAGTCTCATCTTCCCTTATAAAGATCGAGCTGATTGCATCTTTAGCTACAGCTAGGTAAAACGGTAGAGGTTCACTCTTATTTGGCTTGGTCAGGAGGGGTACTTTCCCAATGTAGCCTTTTAGCGCTTAGAATGCCTCCTCTTCCTCCGATGTCCATTGGAAGCTCTTACTGCCTTTGAGAACCTTAAAGAAGGGGAGACACTTCTCATTGGCCTTAGATATGAAGCGATTGAGTGCTGCTACCCTGCCAGTAAGTAGTTGCATCTCCTTTGGCGTCTATGGCGACCTCATTTTAGTCAAAGTCTTGATCTTTTCTAGATTTACCTCGATTCCTCTTTGATTCACAATGTATCCCAGGAACTTACCGAATGCTACTCTGAACACACATTTGAGGGAGTTCAGTCTCATATGATCTCTGCAGGATCGGAATGCCTCGTCTAAGTGCTCTATGTGCTCCTCAGCTCAGAGATTTTTCATGAGCACGTCGTCGACGTAGACTTCCATCATTCTGCCGAGCTGATTGTTAAACATCTTGTTAACCAATCTTTGGTAAGTGGTTCTTGTATTCTTCAGGACAAAGTGCATTACATTGTAGTAATACAATCCTCTATTTGTAATGAAAGAGACACTTTCCTCATCGCCTAGGTATATGTGAATCTAGTTGTAACCCGAATAAACATCCATGAAAGTTAGCAACTCATGTTTGGCAATCGAATTTACCAATTGGTCTATTCGGGGATGTGGAAAACTATCATTGGGACGGGCCTGATTGAGATTGGAGAAGTCAATGCAAACCATCCACTTACTATTGTGCTTCTTTACTAGCACGGGATTGGATATCCACTTCGGATATGTGGTCTCCATGATGAAGCTATTACTGATAAGTTTCTCAACTTCTTCTTTTAGAGCTTCGTATCTTTCCGCATTTAATGCCCTTCTCTTCTGTCTGTGTGGAATATGGCTCAGGTCGATTTGCAAGTGATGGCATTTGATCTTTGGGTCTATCCCAATCATATCTTCGTGTTTCCACGAAAAAATGTTTGAGTTCTTGCGGAGGAAGTCCTTCAATTGTCCCTTGGTATCTTCCTACGGAACTTTTGAATCGTCATGGGGATCCACCGAAAAGCTCTTCAGTTCTTCCATCGGGGTAAATTATGATTATGATTCTATTATTCGAGGGTCTAGTTCATCCAAGGTTACCTTTTTAGGTTGGCCCTTCAGGAAAGCTTCGGCCATCTCAACATCTTTCGTCAGAAGCTTCCCTTCTTTAGGAGCTTTTGCCATTTTCATGTCGAGGAGCACCATGTTTACCCCTCGTGGATCAGCTTTTCTCAGGGAGTTGAGGTAACATTTCTTTGTGCCCATTTGATTGCCTCGAACGCTAGCTATCCCTCGCTCGATTGGAAATTTCATGCATAGGTGGTGGATGAAGGTGATTATCATAGCTCTTTCAAGGTTGGTCTTCCTAATACTCCATGATATGCAGACCGACAGTCAACCGCTAAGAACTCCATTTAGTTGTGTGTCATCAAGGGTAGGGTTCCCATTTCAACAACTAGGGTGATCTTTCATCTTGGGACAATGCTATCTCTAGTGAATCCATATAAAAGTGAAGTCATGGGAGTAAGCTCATGGTCCACTGCCATCTTATCATAGGCAGAGCCAAACAGGATATTGATTGAACTGTCATTGTCAACTAACATGCATTTTAACCCATTTCGAGCTACTATAGCCCTTACCACCAATGCGTCACAGTGAGGGTAATGTACACCTACCGTATCTTTTTTAGTGAATGTTATAGGTTCCACCAACCTCGTCCCCTGAGATTGGCTTACTATACAGCTGGCTAAAAGAGGATCCCTGGCTTCCTTGGTATAGTTTCTCTGCGCGTCTCTGGATTCACCTCCTATATGGAGTCCTCCAATGATCGTATCGATCTCCCTAATGGGTTGGTGTTCGTTCGAGGCGAACATGTCCTTCCTAGGTCATTGCCCACTCCTTGGCCTTTCCCTATCTTTGTTTCGTTCATTCTGGGGAGAATGTTGCCTCGTTTCATCTCTTCTTAGAGAGCTCCGCCTCGATTTTTTATTCTGGTTGCAGTTTTTCCTAGCATTTCGAGGGTTACTCCTCGACCTAGTTGCCTCTCAACATTCACTCTTGTTATGACCATGAAAATGATGAAAAGTGCAATAAGGCCACTGCTCTTCTTGAGGCATATCTCATGATCTCTTGCATCTCTCCTTACTTCTAGAGGTAGAAGACCATCTAATATTCTTGGTTAGATTATCGGCGCTAGGTCCAACATTTTCATAGGCCAGTGTTGGTGCATCATTCAGGGTGGCCATGGCCAACGCCCGTCCCGAAGTTGGAGCTACTGCATGTCCGGCCTGAGTCCATTGCTGGCTCACAATCTGGGATGTGGGCTCTCTACCGATATGTCTCTGATGCAGTGAGAGCCTTTGTGCCGCCTTGTTTCGGTGGTCAATCATCTCTTCATTGACAATTTAAACTTTCATCATCTCAACCAGCTCATCGTAGGTAGAGGGGCTCTTACTTAGAACGTCTCTCCAAAATAACGTATTCATATTCAGTCCTCCCTTCAAAGCTGAGAGAGCTTCATTGTCTGTCACTTGTTCGCAATACGTTATTTCATCAATAAAGAAGGTGAGGTAACGTTTCAGGGTTTCTCTCGCCGCTTGCTTCATATCCTGGAAGCACTAGATGGGCGTGTCTCCCTCCTTACTTGGCAAGTATTGGTTTATGAATGTTTTTTTGAGGTCCGGCCAACTCCTGATGCTAAGAGGTGCCAACCTACTATACCACACTTCGGGCACGCCTCTAAGTGTTATGTAGAAAGCCCTATACTTTAGGATGGGCAAGGCATCTCAAAGGCTCATTTGTATTTTGTACTTGTTTAGGTATTTCTCTGGGTCGTCTTTCCCTCATACTTGGGGATTTTGGGGGGAACGAAGTTTTGAGGCATGGGAAAACTATGGAGCTCCCTAGAGAAGGATAAATTGTCTTCATCATCATCATCAAGTTTGTAAGACCTGCAAGGACCATCGAAATTGTCCCCGTCCGCTAAAAGGCAAGGTAGTTGCAGTGTAGTTCCATCTCAGTTTTCCCAATCCACTAGGTTTTACCTTTCTCCATTCCTAGGTGGTGGGGCATTCCTAACTTTGCACGCATTCTTATGGTGAACTGTTTAATGGGTGGACTGATCCCTATTTCTAGGCATTCGTCCGATTCGGTAAAAAATGTTTGTAGACCTCTGAGGCTGCTCTTCATAATCTGGGGAGAAATTTTCCTCGGTCGGGCCATTATTAGGTGGGGCGATTGTGTAATTGGACGTGTCCATTCCCACTTCCCTTTCAATCGAAGCCTTTCCCTAATGACTTAAATGAGTTTACCGACTGAACTACCCTCGGCCCATAAGTCGTAGGTCGATTGCGGGAGATTTTGGTGGGCTTGGAAGCCACCTTTATTTTGCACTTGCATGTAGAGTTTTTGCATGGCCGCATTTTGAGCCGCTATGTTCCTCATGTTAGTGGCCAGGCGAGCCACTTCAGCCGTTAGTCGTACGGTAGTTCTTCCACCTCTGCGATATCGGTGATGAGGCCGTTGATGCGTGACATTATTCCGATGATCTCTTTTTCAAAGACCTCTCTTACCCTCATTGGATTCACCTCTTCATTGCTGGAACTCATAGGTTCAAAGCTATATGTCTTGTTCCGAATAAAACTGATTTTAGTTCATGACTATTTACACTTTTTTCAAAAACAAATCCATTTTCAAGGAAAAACAACAACCGGATATTCTGACAAGCTTTTTCTCTCATGGGGATACTCATGGTTACAGCAAGTTTTTCCACAGACGACGTCAATCTATTGATCTAAAAAATGTGCTCTTACATATGGCCAATAGAATAAATATTCGCGTATACTCTTCCCTACGCATGGTAGCACGATGTTAATCACTCGTGGCCTTTTCCTATGGAGGTGGAAGCTGCCATGAGCACTTCAACGATCAAGTCAGTATTTTAGTCAACCGAAAAGTGGTGTCCGGTGATGATGTGGTCATCGGGACGTGGTTTAGTATGTAAATACTGAAAGAATTTTTGGAGTTAAAAGACTAAAATGCCAAGATCGGGATGGGAACCCATCTTCCATTATAGTGTGGGGATATTTATACTAAAGAAGGGAAAATGGGGACAGTAGGATGGCATGACACGTGGCTTCCAATCCTGGATTGGCCATCCACTCATAGACGCCAATCTATCAATCCATAGGTTGGCGGGTATTAAATGTTGTCTAACATGGCAGCTGAGTTAACTGTTTACAACCTGCCACACGTCCAATCAATCAGTCAAGGACTTGACTTTGGAAAGATCTCCTTATAGAGGATCTTGTCGGAGGTGTGGTGAGGCGAGCTTACGAGGCGTTATGGATGCGGAGTGCGGTCTTTGCATTCGCTATGAATCGCGGATGAGTTCAACTCTACTATTAGGCAAGAGAATGATGGAATCAATTCGTCTGTGCGAATTTGACTCGTTTCGTCTGTGCGAATTTGACACGAGATCAGTTTGTCCAACAAGTGGCAAGTGAGGTGGAGAACCTTTGAAAACCCGTAACAAATTTCAATGAAATCTTTTCTCCAGTTGTAAAATTTACAATAGTAAGAGTACTTCTGGCCTTAGCAGCTCAGTTTAACTGGGAATTAGATCAATTGAATGTAAGAATTGTATTTTTAAATGGTGATCTTGATGAAACTATTTATATGGAACAACTCAAAGGTTTTGAAGTGAACAAAAATTCAAACTAATTATGCCTTCTTAAAAAGTCTTTATATAGTTTAAACCAAGCTCCAAGATAATGGTACACGAGATTTGATACTTTGTGCTTGGACTTGGTTTTAAAATGAGTAATTTTGATATATGTCTTTATTGTAAAGGAAGTGGAGGTGAGAATTCACTCTGTCTTCTTCTTTATATTGATGACATACTCTTTGCTAGTCATGACAAAAAAGAGATTGAGTCAATCAAAATGAATTAAAATCAGGATCTGAAATGAAGGACTTATGTCCTGTTAAAAAAATTTTAGGTATTGAAATTAAAAAGAGTAGAAGTGAGAGCACACTAAGTCTTAGTAAAAAATCTTATGTTTTGAAATTATTGAAAAAAATTTGTTATGTCTGATGCTAAAAGTGTGAGTCTACCTTTAGTAAATCATTTTAAACTTTCAAATTATCAATGTCGCAAATTTGAAGATGAGTTTAAAAGAATGACAAGAGTGACATATCCTAATGTAGTCGGGTATGTTATGTATCTAATGGTTTGTTCTAAACATAATTTGGCATACTCAATAAGTGTGTTGAGTATATATCTATCTAATCTAGGTGAAGTTAATTGGGAAGCTATGAAATGGCTTCTTAGACATATTTAGGGAACTTGTGACGTGGGAATACAATATAGAAAACAATCAAAGGGTGTATTATCTTGAGGGGTTATACAGAATCTGACTATGCAGGTGATAGAGATAACATGAAATCCACTTTTGCCTATGTGTATACTTTATGTAATTCTTGCATAAGTTGGAAATTTCAACTACAAAAGATTGTTGTATTATCTTCTACTGAGGTAAAATATATAGCTGCAACTGATGCTATAAAAGAAGGAATTTAGCTGAAAGGACTTTTAAACAAATTTGATTTTGTTAAAGATGTTGTTTTATATTTTGATAGCCAATCCACCATCTATTTGAGTAGAAATCATGTTTTACATAATAGATCTAAACATGCTAATGTTAAATTCCACTTTATTAGAGATGTTATCTCACAAGGGGTTATAAAACTTGAAAAAATTCCTACCTATTTTAACCCTGCTCATATTGGTACTAAAGTGCTGCCCTTTAAACAAGTTTCTGGACTGTTTAAGTCAGTTGAATATTAACACTTCCTGATTTGTATATCAAGAATAAGAGCAAATGATGCCATGTTTTGGAGGAATCACTATAATTGAAACTGGAATCATTGTACTAAGGTGGAGATTGTGGAGTAATTAGCACACTGATGTTACCTGTTTTGCTTACTTGTTAGGCTAATTGGACCAAGTTCTTTGGTTACTTGGTGACTTCTGCCTTATTTGATTAAAAGCATGTTTGGTGAAATGCAATTTCTTTAATGGATTTGAACAGCCCAGATGTCGCCAAGTGTCAACTCAACACCATTGGATGGTGACCTTCGAGTGACTTCTATAACCTATTCATTTACCTAGGGTTTGAGTGTGATGCATTCATTCTTCTCTCTCTCTCTCTGTTTGTCCTTGTGATTTTCACATTTTCTCTTTTTTACTCAAAAATATAGATGGTCGGTTGCTTGATCTAATAATATCAACTTTGTATAGATCTTGAGTGATATATATATGTTGAGAGTTGTGTTCTTGAGTGAACGTTTGTATAGATCAAAAGTCTTGTGTTGATGTAATCTTGGTAATATTCTAAGTGCCTTGGAAGTGTATTTTGGATAGTTTCATTAATTTCGATTATTATAGTGATTTCTTCCGGTAGTGGAAGCTCAAAAGGGGATTAAGTTCTGAACATCTTGCCTTAGGACGAAAGTCATCGTGTTCTTTACACTTTCTTTCATTTAACATTTCAAACCTAATCGTAACAAACTAATAGCAATATTCTCGACCTTCAAAGTGATTGGGGACCCAAGCAATTAGTGATGACATACTCTGAGGCAATGGACTACGGCCAATTTCTTTTAATGCACCGAGTAACGCCGCTTTGCATTATTCGTCTTTTGATTCTCATATGCAATCGAATGTGTTTCCAGTATTAGGACCCATCTACGAACAAAATCGTATGCATCAGTTTGAACTTCAAATAGTTTAGTCATAACTGGTTGGGTCAACACTGAATCCGTCCACATAGATTAATTTAATTTCTCATAAACGGTTTAAGAGTATACCGACTAATCCATCTTTCTCATTCATTGTTAATTAGGTTAGTAGCAGTACAATCTATAAATTTCTTTAAAAAATCTTCGATAATAATTTGTCAACCTATAAAGCGAGCATACATCCAAAAAAAATCATACATCATGTGCATGCGTTGGCGGTTGCCAATTCCTAATAACCATAATCTTTTTTTATTCAATGTGCGATTTTTCTTGTTCGATAATGTGACCCAGAAAGCTTATTGAAATTTAGGCGAATAAGCACTTAGATGGTTTAGTATAAAGTTCATTCTTCCGTAGTCGAGTAAGTACTTTTCTCACATATTGTACATGTTCTTCTAATGTCTTACTGTAAATTATGATGTCGTCCAAGTACACTACTACAATGTCATCCAAAAACTCGTGGAATATATTTTCATCATCATAGATGATGTAGCATGAGCATTTGTAAACCAAAAGACATAACCTTGGATTCAAGTAACTTATATCTAGTTATCACTGTAGTCTTTGCTTCATTCATTTCTTTGATTCGATCTTGCCAGTATTCGAACCTTAGATCAATCTTTGTATAATACTTCGCCCCACTCAAATAATCTAGGCAATCCATCAAAAGTGCAATATGATAACTGATCTTTACTGTGATTTTGTTGAAGGCTCGATAATCACGACACATATAGAGAGAATCATCATTTTTTTTTCTAAAATAACACTAGAGCTCCATATAATATGATAACTGCTCTTTACTGTGATTTTGTTGAAGGCTCGATAATCATGACACATATAGAGAGAATCATAATCTTTTTTCTAAAATAACACTAGAGCTCTATATGGCAATTTTGAAGGCATGGTAATCCCGATGTCCAACATTTCTGCCAATTTTTTCCTAAGCTTAGGGTGAGACACGCAGTAGGGATGCCTTAGCAAGAGTATTAGACCCATAATAAGCTCAATTTTTATAAGTGGTTATACTCCTTAGTAGCAATAACTTTGAAAATTCATCCATAATAATATCTTCAAATTCGTGTAGAAACTTCTAATAGGTTTTAGGATATGAACAGTTGTCTCCTCAATCTCTTCTAATTAAAGAGAGCACAAAAATGAAGTTTCATTTCGGTTGAAGTCCCTACTGAATTACATCGTTTAGACGTTTTTCTAACCTAATCTCTTGACTAGTGTGTGGATAATATATGGCTTACTTCCATCATTAACAAAAAAATTAGAATAGTACAACACTGCTGTCTTAGTATCTCAAATGAACTACAATTCCAGAATATAGTCCATCTAAACTGTCGACAAATTATTCATTCCTTCGAAAGTGTCGACAAATTATTCATTCCTTCAAAAGTACCAACCTTAATGAGCACATATTTGACTAATCCAACAATTGATTGAGCAACCAAGTTGATTACATTGAGTTTCCTACTACTTTCCTCTAGAAAATTCCTAATGCGCTCTACTTGAGTACTTACAAGATAGTTATGAGTAGTACTAGTAACTGTCATATCCCTGATTGGCTTTTCATTGATGTTCATGTAGATGTACATTGGCTTTGCATTGATCTTCATGTTGATGTACATCAATTGTTTAGCTCAATAAACATGAGATTTTAGCTCTTCCACTTTTATCTTCTACGGGGACACATTGTCCTTTGTAGTCGATGCAAAATTATGCTACACTAATGCAAGAAAGCACCAAAAACATCTTCCTTCTCCTCAGAATCAGCCTCACAATAATTGCTAGCCTGGGAGGCATTTTGCTTTGAACTAGACACTCCACTTAATAGTATACTCAACGTATTTACAAAATGTCTCTAAGGGTAATCCTTCACTTGATGTGGCCCGTTGCATAAAAAGTACACATCATTTTTAGGATTCGTACATGGTTTTCTCCTAGGTGTATTTCTTTTGTTCCAGTTATTTTGATGTCCATCTTGACAGTTGTCTTGAGAGTAATCTTGATGACTTTCCTTATGGTGTGAGTAGCAGTCACTCTTATTTGAATTGGTTATTTTCTTATCCTTTCTGAGTTCAAATTGGTAGTCAACCCAGCATTCGATAGCTTCCGTTGCATGCTTAAATTATCCATCTTATGTCTTTGGAGTTCTATTCTTGCCCATGGTTTCACACATTCCATAAAACTAAAGTGTTTATCATGTCTCGAATATAAATATATGCCCTGAAAAGGTTTTCACATTGTCTCGGATGGAGGCTATATGCTTTAGTTCTCGAAGTATTTGTGGGGCCTAATATTCCACATTTCCAAAAAAATAAAATCACATAATCACCTCCTTGAGCAGATCCCAAGTTTATATTTTGGGCTTTGTTGGCTTGAATTTCTGCACATTTTATCCACCACCAAACTTTGTATATTCACTTAGATACATGGTAGTTGTCAACACATTTCCTGCCCCATACTTAATAGTAGCAATAAAAAAAGTAGTATTCCATGTCAACATGACATTTTTTTACTTCATTTACATAGAATGTCCCTCCAAAGTTGTGTGGCTCTAGAATTCTAAGCCTAGATATGTACTCTTGTACGGGAGCTTGCCCATTGTCTACTGTATGTAGAGGTATTTGCAACTGAAGTCTCAATATTTCCATTTCTCCCCATCGATTGGGATGGTTGCAACATCATCAGTGATCACTACAAGCCACTTGGATTTTATACAGTTGGACATAGATCTCTGCTTTGGCCATCTCAACATTTTCCTCCAGGGTCTCGACTATGTATAGCATACTCTAGCAGTTTGCATGTCAAGTGCATTCAGGTGCTACTTAGTATTCTTTTTGTCGTCAACTACTTCCCTGGTGTGTGATGCATCCATCAATTTCTTATTGGAGTTTGAGTTGCAACTCTAATATCAACTACCATGGGGTGCCTTTCCTTCTAGTGCAAAAATGCTTCACCGTATGGTAGTAGTCTACTTCGCTAGGCCACCTTCTGCCTATTCTCTATCAATTCGGGGTAAAAGATAATTTCAAGAAATATTTACTACAAAAGATTTGAATACATTAAATAGCTTGTTTGTTGATTAATAAAAACAATAAATTATAATTGTTGGAGTAGGAGTGAACACAAGAAAGCTTGACAAGACTTTGAGTATCAACTACCCCTGTAATAACTTAAAAAAGAAGAAAACTATAAGTGACATGAGTAGACGTTTAAAAGCTATCGAATCATAATAAATATTTACAACTAATAAGGTTCTTTTACAACTAAAAAGAAATTACAACTTAAACTAGTATTTTAAAAGGGATGAAAGTTGGGCAAATTGCTGCTTTGAGTTTTAAAGGTGCTAATTGTAGCCACGGTCCTTGAATGCCATTATATATGTTCTATCAACTCTTGAATGCCCTCGAATTTTATGCGAGCTAAATAACAACATCACACTACATAATATATTTTTTTTTATCCAAAAAGAACATTTGGTTTGGTGCATTTAAAAAGATTTGAAAATCAAATCCCAATTATTTCGAACAGCTGATTCGACCAGATGCATAGCCTACGCAACTTGCCAACTCAAATTTTTGTTCCGAATTTATATTATATGTCCAAAACCCCAAAAATAATTGTGGACAAGAAACCAAGCATGAGGTACCTAAACATTATGCATAGTTTATCAATTTATTTGTTGTTATTAGCACTTTAGGATCATCTTAAGAGGTCTAACTTATAAGGAGTAGTAGTCAATTTTTTTTTCTATAATTAATCGATGTGGGATTTTACCCTTGGCATGTCCCGCAAGATGTGTTCCTCTGAACATTAAGAGATATGAAATCATCTTAAAAGATCAATATCGTTAAGAATAGTTACCAAAAACCTTGTAGGTTGGTTATTTATTTCATTTGCAACTGATCAATTGATATGACATTTAACCCTTAACTACCATGCAATAAAATATAATTATACATAAACTTAAAAAAAAAAAAAATCTACTTTTTTAACAACACATTCTCCAAAAGTTTATTATTTCAAAATACATTTTTCTCAAAATTTCATTAAAATGGAGCCCAAACAAGGATTAATCTTGCACGTTCCATCTTAACTTATCATCTTGTTAAAAGAAGTAACTCAAAACATTTATATGTTGTGATTTTAACAATTGTACGTAAATATACAAGGCAAATTTCAAATTCTTGCTCATTAATATCTAGCTTAAGCTAAAAAAAAAAAATTTAGATTACCTTCTATCTATTTGAATAACTTTTTATTTTTCTTATTTTAAGTACCGAATTCTCAAAATGGGTAACTTATTTTAAAACATTCACTTTAAAAAATGTTTCTTAAAATTACTTGTTTACTTAAGACAACTTGTTTCAGCTTATAGCCAAACACATTGTAGCTGTCTTGGTCTGTTGTTCAATCAATATTGACAAAACACAAAGAAACCCCAACACAGCTATAGACAGCAAAACAGGTCCAACATCAGTACTAGTTTTATTCATGAAAGCAATTATTCCAAATGGAAGAAACAAGGAAATATACTACCTAGATTTTTTATATAGGTTAAAAGGCTACTCATTTTCACGAGGTTGAAAACTGTTGTGCAAATGGCTATCCACCATAATGAAATCAAGCTTTATGGAAAGTTTCCATGTACACTGCTTGTAAAAGCTTTTTCTACATAATAATGGTCAAATCTAACTGTCGTGACCATACTTTTACACTTCGATATGCCCTTCCATGGAAAAAATGTTTGAAAAAAACTTTGGTGGTGTTGGAATGATAAGATTGATTTATTTATTTGAGTTATTCTTTGTTTTATTGATATTTGTAAGATATGCGTATCCTTTCTAGGTACATGTATTGAGTAAATTCATGTACTTTCTCTTTGTACACGAATCATTTTAGGGGGGGTGTATTTATAATAAATATTGATACATTGTTTTAGAATCTATCAAAGGTTATATACCATTGCACATTTTATACAAGTCAATCAAAGAAATGAAGTAAATTGTTAGTTCGGGTCCTTGCTTCTCTCTTAGAGTTCCCAATATGTTCTTCTTCTGGTAAATTTTTTTTATTGAAAACCCTAGTTTCTTTGAAACCACACATGACAAAATTCTTGTTTTCCAAGAGAAAAATCGAGATGAGTTGGCCCAAGTCATTTTGCTTTTATCTTTATTGTATTCTTATCACTTTTATTAAAGATTCTAAAATATGTAATGTGTGGCAATGAGTTTCAATCGAGTATCAATCATTACAAGCATATGCACAATTATATATTTTCCAATTTCTAATATTATTTTAAATATTCTAAACTAATAAATAAATAAAATAATGTATTCTTTGAGCTTCATATATATTTTTCAATTATTTGGTAATCAATTCCTACGATAACATTAGACATGAAGACCGACTTAAAAAACTCTAAATCTTGTCTATCTCATTGGATTCTAATTCAATTTTTTCTCCTTCATTTAAGCCATCTTCCGTGTCATTCGATGCAAAATCATCTTTATCGGACTCCTTTATTTCAACTCGAGAATTTCTATTATCTTTTGTAGATGGTAAGATATCATTGTCAACCTCCTCTTCAATATCACAACCATCAATCATAAAACAATATGTATTACTAGAGCTTCACTTACTAGTAAAATTAGAGGAAGACCGAAGAACAAGGAGGTTCGGGCTCGACAAAGATAGTTTGCAACTCTACGAAATATTATTTTGATTTTTTTGAACGTCAAAACTTACAGATTGTTGTATATAATTCATGAGCATAAATAATTTAGGTTAATTTAATGTAATTTGGGTTCAATATTCTTTTTGTTTTTTAAGTAATAAAAATGAGCTGAATTTAGCTAAGCTAATCTTCACACAATTTAAACGCAAATGTGTGCATTTTGACGTTCAAGCATGCATATGTGGTCAACGAAATGGATTGATCAGAGTATCAAACGTATACCCTACATGTGGGGTATTTCGAAAATATATCGAACATACGCAGACATACGTGAAGCAAATGTATGCATTTTAGAACATTGCTTTTATTCAACCTTTTAATCCTGTCTCATATTTTCTTAAACTTTGAATTGAAAAGATTGGTAAAATTCTACTTTCATTTTATTTTTTGGAGGTCTGTGAAGCCCTCTCTTACCTCTCTCTCTCTCTCTCTCTCTCTCTCTCTCTCTATATATATATATATATATATATATATATATATATATATATATATATTCCCGCTAGCTATAGATTCTTCACAATCTTGTAATCATTTCGAACCTAACAAGAAGAGAGAACAATAAACATAAAAGAGATGTGTGTCAAGCAAAAGTCAGACAAAAAATGGCATCTTCTTTTAAAATAAGAATATTTATTAGTTTATAAGTAAATTTACGCAGAAAATACTTTTTACAATAAGTCAAAATTATTCCATCTTGCCATCTACAATTTTATAATCAGAATTCATCACAAAGAAGAATATTCCGAACTTTAAAAATATTATAAATAATAATTAGTAAATAGAATTTGATGGGTTGCACTAATTATTGCATTCCATTCTCCTTTAACATAACCTTTTCTTTTCAGCCGTCTACGTTTACTCAATAATTCTTTATTATTGAAGATTAAGCCGTAGTTTGGTGTCAATTAAAATGGTATTTTTAGTAATTTTTTATAAGAGTTCATGAAACGCGTGATTAAAAAGTTGTGAATCTCACTATATGTGTCGTTAAAATTTATTGTTGATTTTGACTTAAAATTATATCAAGTTGTAATCTACACAAAACACGACTAAATTATAGTATTATATATACTAAAGTCTGTTTTTGAGCCTTATTTTTGGAGATAGATTGTACAAAAAGTGATTAAAAAGTAAATAAAAATTTTGGTTTACCTACGAGATTATTTTATTGAGAGAATAAATTTCTAAAATTGAGTATGAAAAAAAAAAATTACTTTAAAGAATAGGGCTAAATATATTTAGATCTAACTACCTAAAAATTGCAATTAATTAATGATTGTTGGAAATTAGTAATCATGGTCATTTTTAGATACTAAAATCAGCAAAATAATAATAATAATAATAATAATAATAATAATAATAATAATAATAATAATAGAGATTGGAAAATCCCTTGCAAAATTATGCTGCGAAGTGTTGTAATGCGATGGATTTTTTTCCTCGAATTCTGCTAATAATTCTTTAAAATATAATTTTGAACAAGTACAGTGTCTTATTAGCAAGTTTTGTTTTATTAATTTTTAAAAATATTTATGAAAAAAAAAAGTCCAAACAGTTGTTTTAGTAAATTTAAACCTATTATTTAGTTATGAGTAAACAATCAAATTTAACCTAAATTTGGACCCTGCCAAGAAATCTTAGCCCTACATGCCCATGTTATTCCCTTATCTAACGCTCATGTGGAGCCTTCCCACACATGGCATGCGCCCCCCCCCCCTCCCCCCACTACTTCCCGCATCTAGCTAGGTGAACATGATCTAGTTCGATTTGATTTTGTTGAGAGTCAAAGTCGAATTGAGTAGCACCGAAAATTCTACACTTGTAAGCAAATGGCTCCGTTTATCCATCCGCCTCTCTCCTTGAGGTGAGTATGATCCGATTCAGTATGATTTTATTAAAAAATTAAATAAAACATAGTAATATTGAAAAATCTATACCCGAACCAAGTGGAGCCTTAGGGTGAGGCACCTCAACCCCACCCACCACCCAACCCTTCACCTTGTGGCGATCATAGATTGATTAGGTCCAATTCTAACATGATTCAGATCGAAACTGAATACCAATGAGTACTTGTAAAATCAAATGGTTATGCCACCATAGGTGGAGCGTTTCTAGTTTCCCATTCACATGGCTGGCATCCCTCACCCGCACCTCAGGATTCAACGAACCTGATTCTACTCCCACATCCCCCAAAACGCATCTTGACCTCCCCCCCCCCCCCCCCCCCCCCCCCGCCCCAATTGATTCCACAAAAAAAGTCATCCATATGGGCGGCTGAGCTTGTCTCTCTCATGTCCCCTGAATAGAGGAGCAGTTGCCTCAAAGGTGCTGCCACTCCTGCCGACAGCTTTACTTGCCTTTGTCCGAAATTTATGCAGTTGATACGAATAACGTGCCTAAATATAAATCCTTCCCCCCCTGTGTAAGTATCACATATCTATATAACAGCATCTTTTAGTTTTCTTCACACAAAAGTATTTTACCTTGATAGGATCAGCTGAAAACTTGAAATCAAAGGCTTTAGCTTATTTCAAGAAATTCATCGGATACTTCTTCAAACTTGTTCACAAACCTGGCTTTGAAAGTTGAGGGCTTTTTGGGGTACAGAATCATTTCATAAATTAAGAGTTCCTTTGGGAAATTACCAAAATTGATTATGGCTCATGAAAACGATCTAAATCTTAAGGCAACTGAGCTGAGATTGGGATTGCCAGGCACAGATGAATCTGAGGACATGGTTTCCACTGCTAAAAATAACAAGAGAGCCTCGCCTGAGTCTGTTAATGGCAGTGGATTAAATTCTGCAGCAAAATCTGCTGATAATGAAACCTCATCTGCATCCAAGTAAGTCGTGCATCAAATTTGTTCGATTGTGCAGAGCTTAATCTATATACTAAAGTTTATGTGAGGTTTTTGTCAGCATGCAACTGATCTGCTGGGTTGGTATTTGATTTTTCAGGGCTCAAATAGTTGGATGGCCACCGGTGAGGTCCTATCGGAAAAACAATCTCCAGCCCAAGAAGGCAGACTCTGAAACTGGGATGTATGTGAAAGTAAGCATGGATGGAGCACCTTATCTTAGAAAGGTTGATCTCAAAGTTTATAATGGATATTCAGATCTCCTCAAGGCTTTAGAAAGCATGTTCAAACTCAGCATAGGTAAGAATTCATTCTTAATTTCTTGCATTATTATCTGCACAAGATATACAATTATAAGGGCACATTTGGTACAACATATTGTATAGTATTGGAATATTCAGCATCGTTCAGTTGAACTTACCAAATATTCCTCAACTAGGATTTCCGTGGGTTGCGGTTTTGTTCTAATGGAAGTATGGTATTTAATTTTATTCATCAGGGGAGTACTCAGAGAGGGAAGGCTACAAAGGATCAGAATATGCACCTGCTTATGAAGATAAAGATGGAGACTTAATGCTTGTTGGAGATGTTCCATGGGAGTAAGTTCCTTCTCTCTGTCTGTGCGCGCATTTTTTTTTTTTTGCGTAAACAAACATACAAATAATATTAGGACACATTTAATACATGGTACTCGATATGACTAATACTAATCTTGTTTATGTATGTTATTGTGCAGTATGTTCATGTCATCCTGCAAGAGACTCAGAATCATGAAAGGATCAGAAGCCAGAGGCCTAGGTTGTGCCTTGTGATCCCCAAAAGTTTCAAATCGAATCCCTCTTACAAAGCAAGAATCTTATTAAAGCTTGAGTTGTCGAAAAATCTTGATTGCAAAATCATCAATTTTAACAAACAATTTCCTTCAAACCTCGCATGGGAGGTTTAACAGGAAGACATAAAAGTTTGCAGTTTTCTTAGCATAATTTACAGCAGGAAAACCATGCTGGTTTTACGATCCTGTGATTTTAATGTTTTGTTTGTAATAAATTTATCAATTCAATACATAGAAAGATAAATTTTCTGACAGAGAAATTGTATAAAGAACTTCACATACAATATGAAGGAAAAAAAAAATGTTTATGTTTGTGGTGTAACAATAGATTGTTTTATATATATATATATATATATATATATATATATATATATATATATATATATATATATATATATATATATATTGGTGGAATGCGTGGTTCTTAACCAGTTTAATAGTGGCGTACACATTTTTCGACCATGTTCGAAAAAACTTTGTAATCTGTTTTTCATTATAGTAAAAATTACCAAAGAGGAGCTAGCGTGAGTAGCATAAACATTGACGGTGAAAATGTTATATTTATTTTAATTAATTTTAAAATTAATTAAGTAAATAAGTACATTACCTAAAATAATAACAAAAACAATTTGACGTAGTTTAGTAACTGCGTACATTCACGAGCCATGCCTAGTTATTGAACAATACACTAAGTTATGATAGATTATGGACACTAGGACTTTAACCCATGTATCGTTTAGATAAAAAGTTGATAAAAATCTAAGTCAAGATTAAAGATTAATTTTAACTACTCATTTATGGAACCCACAACTTTTATCAACTATCACGGAAGCTCACTCCAAAACCTTCAAAACTGTGATTTTCGGGTTCAATTTTACATTACATTTTTTTTTTAATTTATCAAACAACCAATTCAAACGGTTCTGACTTATAACCAATATATTCATCTCAGTTGCTTCTCAATCTCATCCTCAAAAGACGAGATATCGGTGTTGATTTGTAGCCACAAAGGCAAGAAGAAAACTAATGGAAGATGGCACAAGAAGAGACCAAAATCAAAGGAGCCACACAGTTTTTGAAAAGCACAAAGCCACCGGTTAGATAAATTGGCTAGAATCAAGAGTCGTCCAATAGATGAATATATGGACTGTGGGCAATATTAATTCACTAAACTACTTCCAACAACCCACATTATTTTTAGGCCAAGTATTTGGACTTGGTTATTGATAATCAATTCACCATTGGCCGAAGCTTGTGAAAATATATTCCGACATTTTACATCATGACTCGAGATTTATTGAATATCAAAACCCAACAAATCTCCACCTTAATATGTAATTAATCTGCAAGCAATCAAAACACAATGTTAATACTTGCATAATCAATGTAACCAATAAAATTTGGATCACAAACATTATCTCGTGTTTCGGACCCAAAATACATACCATAATTATTCTATATACTCATCAAGGCTAAAATCAAGAACACAGTAATCAACCAAGAGCAAATAAACATACAATGAAAATATAACATAAAATAACACAGATCTTTTGAAAACATGTTCATACAAAATAACAGACTAACACCAATTTAATCAACAAATGGCCAACACATATGCAACAAATGCATAAATGACCACACAAAAATATCTCACTACACTTATCTCATCTCATTTCGTATTGCTCGCACTTCGAGAAAACATATTTTCTCCCATCGTCTACCATGCTCACTAAACTGATCACTCAACCCATGTCTAAGTGGTAAACCACAATAGAACTTAAATCTACGAGATAATCCTCTATCACTACCTCACTTCTCTCAACCTAAGCGATAATGGGTCTCCACTTTACAGAAGTGATAGAAGTGTCTCTCCACACTCTACCTAATTAAGGTCTTAACAAATAGAGGATTCCAACAACGATAGTTCGTATGCACCCACAAAGGAATAGTAGAATAGACAAGGCAATTGGAAACTCTCGAAAAAAAATCCCAAGACGACTACACATTAATGGCTTCTCTCAATGCACATTGACACCACCACCATTTAGTCACATATCCCCCCGTATATATCACCAATGCACCCCCATGCATCTATACTCTACATTACCAAAAGACATACATCTCACGACTGCTAATGCATCTTAACACATTATGTATGCAGACGAATTACACCAAGTAATTAGATTACTCTCAAATTCATGCAAATGCACATATCAAACATATTGAAATGTCATATAACCATGCAACAGAATTAAACAATCACATGCAGAAAAGATCACACGAATGCAAATGCAATAACCATGTTTCCTATCAATAAAACTCACTAAGGTCATCACTAGACCCAAAAGCAACATTCGCCCCACCTCTTCACGAAACCAAGTTTCCTATCAATAAACCATGTTTTCTCTCAATACACATCAACACCACCAGCATTTCATCAAACCTCCACTCGTGATCTAAATGTCACACATCCCCCATACATATCACCAATGCACCTTGGCATCTATACTCTATATTACCTAAAGACATACTTCACACTGACTGTTACTACATAACAACCCAGTATGCATGCAAACACACAGATTGCTCTCATATTCATTTAAGTGCGCATATCAAACATATTGAAATTTCATATTATTATGCAACATAATTATGAAATCACACACATACAGAAAAGATTTCACACATATGCAAATGCAGTAACTAGGTTTCCTATTAATAAACATCACGAGACTCATCACTCGACTCAAAAGAAACATTCGCCACCTTTCTCGATGCTTTTTTTGGGTAACTCACCAACTGACCTAGCAGTGATCGATGACAGCATAGTACAAAGAAATCAAAGTCATTAGATTTGGTATCCTTCTTCTTAGGACAATCTCTCGCAAAAATGTCCTGACTTACCACAGTTGTAATACAACTTACCACCGGACTTTTCCCTTTTTCTTACAACCATTATTACTCAAGTCACTACTATCTTGAGCCTTACCCAGACTATTTGCTTAAACTTCATTCTACTGCTCATCATATGTTCATCACCACTCTTCTTATCGTCACTTGGAGTCTTAATATCTATCTCTTTACTTTTAAGAGAATTAATGAAAATCATGTGTTATCGTCACTTTGAGTCTTAATCTCTATCTCTTTACTTTTAAGAGCATTAATGACAATCACGTGTTAGAGTATCCCTACAATATTTAATCACATTCTTAATCTCCCTATATATGTCAGCACAGAATTCAGCAAAATAATGATCTTATATGTTTCAAACACCTTTTCATCACAGTTAACAATGTCTTGAACTTATTTGTTAAAAATATTCAAATTATCTTCAAGATCCTTTAAATGATCCAATCTTTCAAGAAAGTACAATTTAATAGGTGTAGATTTAATCAAATATATGTCCACCAACTTTTTTCAAAGTTATTTTGTAGAATCAAGTTTTCCAACTTTTCTCAAAACAATATCATATAGGTGTAAAATAATTGAAGTATAAACAAGTTTATCATATTCTTCTTTTTGTACTTTTATCAAATTAGCGAAAAATTGCCATCTACCACTTTTAAATTTTTTTGTTGAACAAAACTTCCCATCATATTTTGTTACCAAATTGAAAAATCCACTTTTTCATTGAAATTTCAACTTCTAAATGTGAATTTTTTTTTGAAAAATAGAACGATCAAAGTTCACAAATAGGTAAAGAAAACAAACAAAGTGTACAATAAATCACACAAAATAATCCTAAGGCTGCCGCAATATACTTCGTTCTAGACTCTTGGGGTTTCGTGAGTTCAAGATCTTAGTATCAAGGGAATGGTCAAACAAGTCAAGTCCAAATATTCTAACAGAATAATCAATGCAACATAAAGGTATATCAACAAAAATTTAGTTTCTTACGTAATGCGGTCTCACATAATGACTTAATGGCAATTAAATACAAAATCAATTATTAACATGCAATTAAATTCAACACTTTCAAATATGACAAGTAACTTCTAAATTCTGGTACAAGTAATGGTTACCCCCACACGATAACCCTCAATCCTAACGTCGTTTCCACACTGTGAGTCACTAATACTAGAATTTAAGCAGGATGGACAATATATGAGAGCGGACAAATCTACAGTCCGTAAATAATGAGAGATGTGAATTTATCATTTTAGGGTCATCACTATTTGCCCTATAATTGTAGAAATCAATCAATCTTGATCGAATCTCAAACACACAAAGAGAAAAATCATCCAATTTCACTGAGACAGAAAACTAACGACACCAAAATGTTAGAAATGATGTTAGGAACAAACTGCCTAAAGACAACGTCATCAGATTTCTCTTCATGTGTTGTCGAGTGCTCTGCATTTGGGGTCAACTCGCTTCCGCACTTACCGCCGGACTACTGCATGCGCCTATTCGCTAATATCGCCTCCACCTGCACATTTACGCTAGTGATATTCGTTTCACTAACTGGTCACCAGATTGGTCGAAAATCTCACAAACAAATCTGTTTTTCAACAATTTTCGGACAGTTTTTTTGATATATTTTTTGTTTCGATTTTGCCTATTTTTCTTGCCGTCTTTTGACCCAAATCTTCAACCTTAAAGTTCAGGTACCAATTGTCACGGAAGCTCGCACCAAGATCTTCGAAACGGTAATTTTCAAGCTCGGTTTCACATTACCTTTTATATCAAACATCCAATCTAAACGGCTTCAACCCATAAGCAGTTTACTAACATGTTTCTTCTCAATCTCACACACAAATGACAAGATATCGGTGTTGATTTGTAGCCACAAGGCAAGAAGAAAATTAATGGAAGATGGCACAAGAAGATGAGAAAATCAAAGGAGCCACACGGCTTTTAGAAACATAAAGCAACAGATTTTTTTCTCCCTAACTGAGCAGCCACATTTTCTTTTATTCCACACAAATCACACACTAAAAAAACAGTTGGGGGTAAGTAGCCTATATATAGGAATAGTTTAGATTATAGTTGGGCCAAGAAAAGGATAAATGGGTTAGAATCAAGAGTTGTCCAGTAGATGAATTTATGGGCTGTGAGCAACATTAATTTCTTAAACTACTTCCAACAACCCAAGTTATTTTTGGGTTGAGCTTTTGAACTTGCATGTTGGCAATCAATTCACCGTTAGTCGAGGTCTCTAAAAATATATTCCGGCATTTTACATCATCGTCCCGAATTTATTGAGTATCAAAACCTAACATTAACTTTTCAATCCCATATTAAATCAACTTTTATCCAAATTTACTAAAAACCTAATTTTTAGCAAAATCAAACGGGAGCTTAATAAATAAAGACCCACTATTTAAAATTAACGTCCATGTGCATAATCATTTTTTGGATTCATCTAGCGAGTACTACTCGTCTTGTTGATTTGAAGAACCTTTTTTTAAAGCTGCAAATCGTTTTCTCTTGAAGATTACAAAAGATGATCTCATGACATTTACAATAATTCTAAGTTTATAATCAAGAACCTAAAGCCAAAAGGGTTCCCTCTAAGCTTTCTGAATTTATTTCCAAGATTTGAATGTAAAGCTTTGAAAAATATAAATGTTTTGATATAAAAATAAATGACCTCTCCTCACCAAAGTCACAAGTTTTGCCATGAAAGAGCTCTTCTTTTATTCGCAAATATTGTGCATATCACTTGGGAAAAGATAAGGTGTGAAAATAAGGATATATTTGCAAAAGATTTGGTTTAGAGGAAAAAAAAAAAAAAAAAAAAAAAAAAACCTTTCATATTGCAACATGACAGAAATGTATTAAAAACAAAAAATTCCTTTTTCAAATTTATCCCACGAATTCTTAATTATATAAATAATTTTTTGCTCCATAGAAAAATTTATTTGAAACCGACTTTAGATCATAAAAGGTATTATATTTAAAAGAAAAATCTTCAAAATATTCAACCATATATTTTGTGTTTGTAGTTGTTAGGAATTTACTTAACATGCATAGTAGAAAATAAAACAAATTTCAATTCTCACAAAAAATCTTTGTATTTATAAAGAAACTGTGATAAAAATTATACCTTTTGTAGATTTTGCAAGTTTCATTGATGATCTTGGAACACGAAAAATCACAATTTGCAATCAATAGCTGTCCAATTATCCAACCTCTAATGAAAATCCACACATAGAACAAGAATGAGAGAATTGTAGTATCTTTTTTTGTGCTAGCAAGAATATAAATAGTGTTATATTCTGTTTTTCTTGAAACCATAATGACTTGCTAATATAAGTCCAAGTGGGTGGCTCATTTCTTAAACGTAACCCGATTCAATATTTAATTAAGAGAAAATTACCTAGAAACCTACTTTTAAAGTTTCATTTTCAAAAAACAGGTGGATTAATTTTTATTTCATAAATCAGGTGGTAATTAAGTTTTAATAATTACAATTAATAAAAATTTAATTACAATATATAATTAATGGGTTTTTGCTAATTCATAACCGGTACCTTTAGCTTATTCATAACCCAACTCACCTATCTCTCTCTCTCTCTCTCTCCCTCCCCAGAACCATCCCAGATTCCCAAGTCCCAATCTGTCGCCTCTCTCTCTCTACATTTCTCCCAACCAATCGCATCTCTTTCTCTCTACTACCAGCCCGTCGTCGTCTTGAGAATCGTCGGTGAATCACCCGCCACCTATCCATTGCACAGATCTGTCGCTTCATTCGTCGTCGTCTCCCAGCCCCATCACCTTAGTCGTCGGTGTTGGTACCGTTCGGAAATGGCGGGGCTGTGAAGGTGGCGGTGGTTGGTGCTACCGTTTCTCTCATCTTTAAATAGAATTCTTTAATTGCTTTAACAACTTGGATGTGCTCTCGGTTGCATTTTCTGTTGACAATAGGCAAATTGTTTATGCTTCACGTGATAAGTCTATTAAGCTTTGGAATACTTTGGGTGAATGCAAGTACACTATTCAAGACAGCGATGCCCACTCTGGCTAGGTTTCCTGTGTCTGATTTTCTCCCAATACGCTTCAACCGACTATAGTTTCTGGGTCGTGGGATAGGACTGTGAAAATTTGGAATTTGAATAATTGTAAGCTGAGATCCACCTTGGCTGGGCATACCGGGTCGATTAATACAGTGGTTGTTTCGCCTGATGGGTCCTTATGTGCGAGTGGTGGGAGAGATGGGGTGATATTTCTATGGGATTTGGCGGAAGGGAAGAAGCTTTACTCGTTGGAAGCTAGTTCAACTATTCATTCGCTTTGGTTGTTTGACTGCGGCTGTTGTGGTGTTGTGTTGATGGCGCTGTGAAGTGGTGGTTTTTATTTAATTTTTGAAATTAAACGAGCTCATCTGATGGTGATGGTTGTGGGTGTAAGGATGACTGGATTGATGTGGTGGTGGTGGTGGTGGTGGCGGTGGTGGCGGCGGCGGTGTAGTCGGCGCCGCTGCAGAGTAAGAAGGTTGCAACTGGAGTTGGTGGTGTCGGCGAACCTTTTCTGATCTATGACCAGATCGCGATTTGACTATCGGGTAGTTCATTGTGACCGATTGTCATTGTTTGTGACCGTTTGTGTCCGATTGTGACTGGTTAATTGTGACTCGTTGTGACCAGTTGTGCTCAATTGTGACTTGAAATTTTGAAAAAAAAATATTGGAAGTTGGGAGTGGGTGGAGCATGCGTTGGAGTGGTCATTGATTGTAACCGTTTGTGACCGATTGTGACTGGTTAATTGTGACTCGTTGTACCCAATTGTGACTTGAAATTCTGGAAATTTTTTGGAAGCTGGGAATGTGTGGATGGGGTGGGTAAGTTGATCGGAGCATGCGTTGGAGTGGTAATTGGAGCAGTTTGCTAGAGGGATCCTGAATAGCCGCCGGAGAGAGCGTTGGGGTGAAAGTCGGAATAGTCGCTGGAGCTGTCATCGGAGCTACAGCCGGAGAGATTGCCGGAGCTGTCGTTGGAGCGGCCACCGAAGAGATTGCTGTCGCCGGAGCGGCCGCTGGAGAGATTGCCGGAACTTTCGCCAGATCGACCGTCGGAGTAGATGGAGAGAAGGGATATGGAGATGATAGAGAGTAGAGAGAGAGAATGATTTGGATTTGAAATTTAATAAATTGAGATAATTGTATTATATTATAATTAATTATATTTAATAAATTGATTTAACACCTGAATTTTGAAAAGATTTTTGAAATTTGTTATTTTTGAAATGTAATACTTATATGTAGGATTTATGTATTGTTCCATTTAATTAATTGGGCCTATTAATAATCAACCAAATTAATTAATTGTACAACAATTGTTAATTAATTAATTGGAATCTCATTTTTCTGGTTCTCGTTTTGTGTGTGACTCAATAAATTTTCGATCATGATACTTAACGACTTGAATTATTATTTTGATCTAATCAAAATTGATAAATTAAAATACCTCTTTTTAATTTATCATTAATTCACATTTGTCGTCCAAATTGACATCTAATAATGTGTCATAGCAATACATGTGACAGGAAATATCACGTGGTATGACAAAATCAAATTTCTTAATTCTGAACGAGTCGTATTAGAGACCCTTAGCAGAGTAATATCCAGCATTATCAAAGTATGACTGTCCTCATATAGGGCACTATGATGACATCAAGTCAAGGACCAATTCCACTACTGAACGTTAAAGTTTAATTATTGCCACTCAGTAGTTGTCCATGTGGAATCTCTTTATCAGATCTCCAATATTTTGTCCTATAACAGAACATCTACAGGTTCATTTAAGTGTCACTATACTTTAACTCGTAACATCAGCTGCTTACTTCACAAGTAAAAAATATCACGCGTAATTGTCTATCCGTAATAACGATATATGTATCTCGTTATTATATACAACCACGAACCGTTTAAGATTAAGTCATATGTAATTTTTATCTCACAATCACAACTCCTTGTAATTAACAAATTACCAAGATTTGAATTTACGGATTCTATTTTTAAATTATTAGATCATCAATTCAATTAAATAATAGCTTTTGTCATATTTACGCATCAATTATATATTAAAAGTGTTTATATCCAAAGTTGATTAGACTTAAGACATAAAACTTACAAACTCCCACTTGCACTAAATCTAATCACTTATGTATTTAATATCATAATAATCTACGTGACAATCATGTTATGCTGTGACAAAATATAGAAAGTCTATCTGTCAGTATTTTCGATTTTTTTTAATACTAGGTAGTAAAATCAATATATCAATATATATTACAATGAAAAGTTAAATTATTATTTCTTTACAGGTATTTATGAATTTTTCCCTTGAAGTTATTGTTATTGGGCTAGAATTATAATAAGATCAATTAAGGGAAAATTAGGCCCATCACTCTTTTTTTTAAGGTGTTTTGATTAATACTCTTAAACTATAATTAAACAATTTTAATGAAGTATTAATTACGTCTTAAAACCAAACCCAACTTGCACAACCCCAAACCGCACTTCCTCCCTCCTTAGGAAGTAGAAACATATCTCCATTTCCGACCAAGATCTGCCTGTATCTCCATCTCCGGCCTATTTTCTATCGATTCTTCTTCGTCTACCCTTTGTAACCGTCCAGAGGCAAAAATCCGTTCGGGGTTCCATCGATTCCTTATTTAGTGTTTCCAGTCATTAGTGTTGTTCTACAGCAGAATCTTCCGTTTAGGAGAAGCCACTATGGGTTTCGAAAATTTTCTTCTGTCTTAAATTCTTGCTCATAGTTGGAAGTTTTTGAGTTTTGTTGGGAGTATAGGCGTAGTTGATGTTGGTTTTGTGGATTGGTCATGGAATATTTGGATTTAGCATAGAAATAGAATCATGAGAACATTCAATTATTGTGCACATCAAGTGTTCGATTAATTGCTCCAAATGCATTTTTGTGTGAATTATGCCATGATTTTTGTATGATACATAGAATATACACACATAAACACTCACATGTCATATTGGTTGCTGGCGTATGAAGGCGAGAGAAGGCTTCTGCTGGCGTAGTGGTCGCTATAATTTGTCTTGTAATGCTAGAGTATATAATATGTAATATGCCCTATGCATTTGACACATCCATTGCTTTGCCTTTCCCTCTTGGGTTGCGTCAATATGATTTCTAGTTAGGCAGGTGACAAAGCAACATGATGATGACAATAAAAAACTTAAGACCTATGGGAGTATCTACGTCTGAGATGATTAAACTACTTTGTAAAAATATGAAATAATATATGCTGCTATTTAAGTTTAACTCTTGGTAATTTGTCTCCAATGTTTGACAGGAAGAGTGACTCCAGAAAGTGTAATTTAAAGCTTCGGAACCATGCTACTAGATCTTTAAAGTAGCAAGCATATAGCCCCAAGCCATGTAAGATTGGAAGCCCTATGAGATACATATAAGATTTTGAATGAACAGCTTGAGCAGGAGTGGTTGCAAAGTGTTGAATAGAGGAAAGCAAGAAGCACCCAAGTTCGTTGATCAGAGGAGGAAGATTTCAGAGGCCATCTATGCCAAATGGGCAGATCCAGTAAGAGTTTCAAATTCTAGTTTCCTATATTTTGAGTTTGGGTTAAAATGACATCTTATTGACATTTAAAAATGGTCTGTGTATAAAGCAAGTACTACCTATCTCCAATTAATGTTTAATTTGAAGACATTTTTATTGTAGGTTGGTTCCCATGATTTCATGCTTACTTATTTGAATCATCTTACATATTTCATGAAATTCTCTAAAGTAGTTCTATCGTTTTCTTATCTATTCTTTTCGTTTTCTGTTTCCTATGGTACTTTCAGGCATACCGTAATCTAATTTGCACTGGCCTGTCTAAATTTTATAGCATACCAAATTATGTTGAAAGAAAGCCAAGGAGAAAACCAAGCGAAGGTGGTCAGACCAAAAAAAGAAGCCCTATGGGAGTATCTTCAAAGTCAGCTTACAATTTTACTTGATTGGTGCGTTGCGTTTAAGGAGGTCTGAAATTGATATGTTCGTATGGTTTCTATTAGTGGAGCTGGCAGTGGATGTGGTGGAGGAGAGGGATTCATCATGCTTAGTGTAATGTTAGTTTTTCAATAGTTTTATGGAGAATAGAAGAGATGGTGTATTGCACAGGATGAATTGCTCTTTTCTTGATTTTCCATCAATTTTATGCGCATGTAAATACATAATGCAAGTGATTGATTACGTTATTAAAAACTTCAAAAATGTGTCTTCCATAATTCCATTACATTTCATTATCTTGGAAAAACAGCGAGTTTAGTTCAGTCAGTAACATTTTTTTTTAATTTCGTCACTTTTGAGTGATTGTTACTTTTTTAAAATCTTCGTCACTTTTTTGAGTTTGTCATTTTTTTTATATTTTGATATTTGAGTTTGTGTCACTTTTTGAGTGTGTTTGTCACTTTTTTTGAGAACATAATCAGCATGCAATGGATGAGTCTATTTTGGTATTTGAGTTTGTGTCACTTTTTGAGTGTGTTTGTCACTTTTTTTGAGCTTTGTCACTTTTTTTGAATTTGTGTAACTTTTTAAGTGTGTTTGTCACTTTTTTTGAGTACATAATCAGCATGCAATGGATGAGTCTATTTTGGTATTTGAGTTTGTGTCACTTTTTGAGTGTGTTTGTCACTTTTTTTTTTGAGTTTTGTCACTTTTTTTGAAAAAGTAAAAAAGTGACATTATGTCACTTTTTTCATTTTACACAGTATTTTTTACTTTCTAAAAACTTTTCACATGATTTTTCAAAACACTCATAATTTTAAGGGTATTTTTGTAAGTACCCCTAATAAAATTATTTGGAATATGAAGGTAATTTTTCTTAGAATTAAAAATTACTCATCCTAATGTGGATTAGGAATTTAAAAAAAAGAAAGAAAATAATATATATATTATATTATATATAATATATATATTTATATTTTTATATATATTATAGTACTATGTATCATATATCAATAATAGGATTCGTGATAGAGGTATGATTTTATAACAGATTTATGGAAGACAAAGATAATTTAATTTTTTTGATATTGAAATGTTTTAATTTCATCGTGCATACTTATGTAATACCAAAACCGATCAGAAATTGGTGATGCGCCAATTTTATTGGTTAGACCAACCAGGTCCAATATTGGAGATCATGTAAAAGCTTTCAAGTGTTAAAATATCTTTTTGAGATAAAATTATTTCTTTAAAACAAACTTTCATCAAATTCTTTTTTCTTTTTTTCATTTCTACACATTATGCATATTGTAAACTAGTTTTATTACCATAATGTTTACATTTTAATATATAATGTTCTATAAGATATCTTAATAGAAACATCTTTCAATTTTTATAGGTGCAGATTGAATGAAAAGATAATAAAAATTATCAATTTGTTTCATACATAATTACTACTATAATATTTTTGAATCCATTATGTAATAACTAAGATTTAATAGTTGGTTGGTCATGGGATTTGCCTTGCAACCCTATGTTACAGGGTCAAAATTTACTTTAGCCTTTTTATTAAAATAATAATAATAAAGATAGAACGGTTTTTGACCCACCTCACTGCCATTTTGATTGAGTTTCCAGGAGTTTGATTGGTTGCATGCAATCCGATGTTGGTTTTAGATTTAATCACAAGAGGAAATTATTTTTCCCTTTGAAAATTAAATTCAAATGGATAATAGATCTTTTACCTGGATTTCGTTGGATTTTGTTTTTAAATCCTCACACAAAAGATAATAACCTCAAATGAGCTTTAAATGGCCTTCCAACTTTCTAGTCAAAGTTTCCTCTATTAAATCTTCTCCCTTGTTAACCACATTTAGGTGTCTCCCTTTTGGAAGAATGAGATAATGTGCCCACAAATGGCATATTTATAATGCTCAATTAGGATTTGTTAGGTTTATATTTTGCATTGGCTATTCCGTGAACAAATTGACCAACTTGAATAATTATAAAAGTTTAGGGACAGAATTGTAAAGTTTCATAGTTGGTAGGTTAACTTAGGGTTTGGGGATCCATGTTTGGAACAAGAAAGATTCACGTCGATTTTTCGCTAGCTACTCGCCGGAGTGCTGCTCGACCGAATGGAATAGAGACTAGCTCGCTTAACATTCGCCCCACTATCGCTCGAGCGACTTATTTTACGACCAGACCTAATTTCTATTCCCTAGATTTTTACTTGGCTCATACAACGTATTTTGTCCAACATATAAATTCTTGGCGCCGCGTTTTCTGTTGTGAGGAGGTTGAACATATTACATTCTTGAGAGAATTCATACTTCATCATATTCAAAGTTCAATCCTTCCATTGTTTATGCGTCAAACCTTGTGAAGACATCAAAAGGCCAAATCAAACATTGAATTGCATTTTTCGCTTGGATCTGCTGCTAGATTGTGTTGTCAACTGTGCTGCATTGAAAATCAAGGAAGAACTAAAGAACGGTGAGTTCTTTAAGGAAATCGATAGGAGATAAAACTACGTAAAGAGTCAAGATTGGAGTTCGTGTGCTCATTCCATGAGGACTGCTTTACAAAGAAGAATTGGGATTGGTGTTCGTGTACACATTCCAAGAGGGCTGCTTCGCACTTCAGACAGGAGATCAGAAAGTTTGTGTTGTCAACTTTGCTGGTAGTCTGTAAGTTAATTGACAGTTTATAGTGGATCTTTGACTAGCAAAGTGCCCGGAGTTTTTCCCACGTTGAGTTTCTCTGTGAACAATTCTGTGTTGTTTACTGCTTTATTTAATTATTCTGATATTGTTGCGGTATTCAAAGATATGCTTAATTAGATTGTTTGACTAATCACCTAAACATAATTAACTTATGACATATTGCTAGTTAATTAGTTTTGATTATTCCGCATTTACACCTAATCACCCCCCTTTAGGTGTAGTTGGATCGAATCTCGCGTTTCTCATGATTTTATAATTACACAATTTCCCTTGGACTTTATTATAATATGCCAATTCAGACTCACACCTATATTAGAGCCAAGAGAAGAGCCTAATCGGATTCACAAGACCCAAGCTCCAATAGATGTTTCTAATTAGGTCAACTCATAACCAATTAAGATACATCTATTAATCCTAATTTATTATACTAAAAAGTCGAAATTGCACTCTCGAATTAAGTGATAATTATGAAAGCAAATTATGATCCAATAACAATATCATCCGATCATCATTCCATAAGTCAACTCCTGTTTGACCGTCATATGTTAAAATTGGCAAAATGACCATTTTGCCCTTTCAATAAATATTACCCTCAAAGTCTCATTTTTATAAGGCAAATCTGTTGTGAACAAATCACAATATAGAGTCTAATGATCCCATCATCAAACTACTGAGATCAGATTCAAATACCTATAGAAAATGCATCAGAGTAATGATTGTCCCATCGTGATTATTAACAGATTCCATTATTACAAGTATATGATCTTTCATTGTTTAGCCTAGGTTTTCAAAACACCAAGATCAATCTTCTAATCAAGACTTCGCTCATTGATACCTTAAAGAACTTAAACTAGCAATCAAAGGTATATTAATCGCTCAGGATTTAGGTGACTCGTTTGATGATCGGTAAAGTCTCATTCCAAGCAGTCACAAATGAATCATCTACGCGGTCTCATTCAATGTGCACCAAACACATCGTTATTCATATCCTCAAGATCTAGACAAATCTCAATAAGAACAATTCAATCTTATTAACATAAAGTTTCCAACTTTATGTACTAATTGTGAACGATATATTTTGATCACGTCACAAAATGTGTCTCACTATACTTTAACCATCAAGTATACAATTTGTGATACCATATAAGATCATGAATATTTATATCATTATTAAAAATTAAAACGCACGAATAATCGAATATTAATTTATAATGTTGTTCACAAAATATTTGAAGGGCATTAAACAACAATCTCTCACTTGTCCTTTAAACTATATGTGACATATCAAGAACACACATTCTCTCAAGATGCCTATCAAAAGCCTTAGCTGATAAGCTCTTGGTGACCTAATTCGAAAGATTATCTGCTGATGCAATCTTGCTAACCGTTATATCTTCTCGATGAACAATCTCTCTAACAGGGTGGTATTTCCTCTCAATATGCTTGACATGCTATTGACTCCTTGGTTCTTTAGCGTTAGTAACCGCTCCACTATTATTACAATAACATGTTATGGGTTCACATGCTAAAGTTACTAGAAAATGGGGCTCAAAGTACTCCTCAGATCAGTATGGAGGTGGTGGATGGAAACCGAAGCCGGATGCACCATCAGTTGATGGTGGAAGGAGTCGTGCGAGTATCTGTCGCATCATTTATGACTGTTGTGTGAGCTCAGCCTCTATGCTCTGAATGTGTAGAAACTGTTCCAGCACTTCATTTTCGATGTTACTCAAGCGGTCCCCCAAGTCTCATTAGCCCTCAACTGAATCCCATCGACTATGTCCACATAGTTATTCAGCCGTCCATTCAAAACCTCAACCTCCCGTCTCATAGCCAATGACTATCTACTAGCAGTGGAAGCAAAGCTCCTAGTGCTCAACATATCTCGATTAGAACCGGTCATAGTGGCTAACATTTGTCTCAGCAACTGCATATCAACGTCCAGTGGTGCCCGTGGTAGTAGTGGCGCCTCAAGAATTTTAGCATCATCAGCCCCTTGCCCCATGTACAGCCTACTACTGTCTCCATCGCTCCCTCTCTTGTTTCTCTCTATATTTATCCCTATCTCGATCCTAAGCCTCCAAGGTAGAGATTTTTATGAAAGGATGGGTATTTCGGGAAGCTCTTCGGATAGAATACTATGCTTAACTATTTTCTAAATATTAAACCATATCACTAACTCATTATGCCAAACATGAGTAACGTGCATAGAAGATGTTAAGTTTCACATAAACATGCTTTTGACTAATTTAATACTACATTATTTTCATTATTCACAGTTGATACGTATTCCAATAGTCACATCATAGCCGGCATAATTATCAAACTCACACAAGCACACAAAACTAAAGCTATAATCTAATGCTAGAAAACAAATAAAAAAACTTGAAATAAATGAATAAAAACTGCAAAAACTTTTTATATAGCACACATAATCACAAAAAAGTTGTATTAAAATGATGAATGCCTATTAACAACAAACTCAACAATGAACTCTCCTCCAACCAAATCGGACATTGTCTTCAATGTCTAAACATGTCTACCAAAGGGAAAATGAAAAGTATCACCTAAAAACTGGAGTAAATTAACATAGGGTCGGAATGATGGTTAACTTGAAAATTACTCAATTGAAAACAAAAAAAAAATGAAGCAAGAAATGAAAAGAAACCTAAAAAATGACTAATATACCAACAAAAAAAAAGCGAAAAGTATACCTGAGGAACGTCAAGGATGGTAAATAGGGTCTGCAGGAGAAATCTTTTCTACTGCATGTACATGTTGGCCATAAACGATCTTAAGACGCTGTCTATTCACTTAAAATACCCTAACATCATTGGGATCCTCAATTTCAAAGACTCTATTATCGAAAACTTGTTTCACCACAAAAGGGCCAATCTACCTAGATCAAAATTTTCCTAAGTGCTTATGAAGTCTAGAATTATACAAGTATACTTTTTGATTTTGTTCAAATATCTTTCTAAGAATTTTTTTTCATGAAAAGTTTTCATTTTCACCTTAGAGATTCTAGAACTCTCGTAAACGTCATTCCTCGATTCTTCTATCTCATTCAATTGAAATTTTCTAAACTTACCACCCTCATCTAGATCGAAGTTAAAATGTTTAATAGCCCAATAGGCTCGATGTTCAAGCTCTGCACGTAAATGGTAAGGCAAGTGATAGGGTGACATGTCTAGGAAAGTCTTAAAAGCCATATGGTAAGCCCAAAGTGCATCGTTCAATCTTAAAGACCAATCTTTACGATTAGGGTTCACCATTTTCTCCAAGATTTGTTTAATTTCTCTATTAGCCAATTTTACCTGTCTACTAGTCTGGGATAATAAGCAGTAGAAATTTTATGAATAACCCCACACTTTTTCATGAGTGCTTCGAATGAACGGTTGCAAAAGTGTGTACCTCTATCACTAATAATAACACGTAGTGTGTAAAATCGAGACAAAATATTTTTTTTCAGAAATTTAACAACAGTTTTATTGTCATTATCCTGACAAGTTGATGCTTCTACCTATTTAGGCACGTAACCAACTGCTACAATAATATATAAATAATCAAAAGAGGATAAAATGGTCCCATGAAGTCAATTCCCCAATAGTCAAATATTTCAATTACTAAAATGGATTTAGGATTATCATGTTACATCGAGACAAAGTACCTAATTTTTGGCATATGTTACAAGATCTATAGTAATTATTAGTGTCCTTAAATAAAGTAGGCCAGTATAAATCACATTGCAAAATTTTTGCATCAGTTTTTTTTTATAGAAATATAGCCTCCGCATGCTTGGGTATGACAAAAATTTAGCACACTAGGTATTTCCTCATCGGGACACAACGTCTTAAAATTTGGATGGTGCAGTATTTAAATAAACATGGATCATTCCAATAAAATTTACGTACCTTGACCATGAACTTCTTCTTGTCATGTGCGCTCCACTCTGTAGGAATCTCACCTAAAGCCAAATAGTTCACAATGTGAGGAAACTATGGTAGAGAAGAAACAGAAAATAAACTCTCATCTGAAAATTCATCTCTGATTGGCTATGTGATCGCATTATCCTCGAAAGTTAGCCTTGATAGGTGGTCAGCCAGCACATTCTCCACTCCATTCTTGTCTTAAATGGTGATGTCAAATCCTTGCAAAAGTAAGATTCACCGTATTAATCACACCTTAGCATTCTTCTTTATAAGAAGGGATACATGATGTATGAAGATTGTGATGGAGGAACCAATCAAATAAGATCTAAACTTATCAAGAGCAAAAACTACAACTAGTAACTCTTTTTCAATAATGGAATAGTTCATTTCAGCACTGATAAGAGTTCTACTAGCATAGTAAATCACAAATGGCTTACTTTCTCTGTGTTGCCTAAGAACCACACCTATCGCATAGTCATTAGCATCACACGTGATTTTAAGCGGTAGTGTCCAATCAGGTGGTTGCATGATGGGTGTTGAGGTAAGTTTGTCAATCGGTGTTTTAAATGCATCTTGACATTCGAGAGTCCACTCAAAAGCGACATATTTATTTAAAAGGTTACACAATGGTCTAAAGATAGATGAAAAGTTTTGTATAAACCTTCTATAGAAACCTTTATGGCCTAAAAATGATCTAACATCTTTTACTGCCTTAGGTATGGGGAATTTAGAGATTAGTTCAATATTAGACTTGTCGAACTTTATTCCTCTAGAAGAAATCACATGCCCTAAGACAATTCTCAAAGGTACCATGAAATGACACTTTTTCCAATTTAAAACTAAACCTTTTTCCTCACATCGTTTCAAAACTCTCTTCAAATTTAACAGACGTGCATCAAAACAAGTTTCAAACATAGTCAGGTCATCCATGAACACTTCCATGCAATTCTTTACCATGTCACTAAATATACTAGTCGTGCATCTTTGGAATGTGGCAGGAGCATTACAAATTCCAAATGGCATCCTACAAAAAGCATAAGTGCCAAATGTTTTAGATCTTGGCAATATCTTTGTTGTAGAAAATTATGGAGCAAAATACGCAACTTTTATCACATCTTGTAAGTATGTATCCACCATTGAATAATTTCTAAAGTATGTCAAATATCATAAGTGGAATCACGTGTACTACTATGATTAAATTCATTTCTATCTAAAGCACAATAAAGTAGATTTTTGGCTCTACTATTTAAAGATAATTTTTTTTTATCCTCTTCATTATATTCCTCTCTAGGTTTAGAAATTATTTGATCATGTTTACCATCTTTTTTTTAGATACATAGGGACCACATTCTATAACTTCCCAAACATTATAATCTATTAATTGAATAAATATCATCATTCTAGCTTTTCAATAGTTATAATGAATACCATCAAAGAAAAGAGGATGATTTGTAGAATGCACCTCAAGATTTGAAAAATATGGTTAGCCATTGCTCAACATTGTAAAATTCTAATTTCAGAATGAGCACCTTACTCTGATACCAATTGATAACCTAATAATGACTAACAAAGAGAGTGATGAATTGGTTTTTAAAACTTTTTTCAAAGAATTGGTCTAAATTCAAGGAAATATAGACTAAATAGATCACTTCAAATAATAAGAGCAAATATGAAAGCGATAAGTAAAAGGAAGAGAGGATGCAAATGATGTAATTGTGGAGGTTTAATCCAAAGCATTAATCTAAGTCATCCGTTACCAAGCTCTTCGACATGAGCAAGACTTTTTCACTATGTTGATTGGCTTATAGTGTAATCCAATGCTTTACAACGCTTCTAGTGACTTACAAACAAGAAGCACTGATCATTATACAATGTAGAGTTCTACGGAACCTCAACATAACCCACTATTGAGCTTTACGGGACCTCAATATAACCTACAATGTGACTTAGAATAAGGAACACCGATCATTATAGAATGTTGATCTTTATGGGACTTCAACACGACCCACACTTTTTTCAAGTTGATTTTACAATGGAATTCATCTCTTGATGAATAATATACACGAGTTAAGTACTAAGAGAGACTAACACTTCAATGAATAACAACAAATGATAGTTCAAGTGTTAAATGCAAGACTTTGATAAATATCATAGTTAAAAACTAGATTCAACCAATTAAAATTTTTCAATGAGAAGATTAAGAAGAATCAAATTCAATTTTAGTTCAAAAATATTTTAAAATATTTCTCTCTTTTAATGAATAATTATAATAAATTAAGTATTAAGAGAGAAATGAGAAACTTTGATGAATATGATGATTTTACAAGTTTGATTCAATCAATCAAAATTTTCAATATGAAGAAATAGAAAGGTTTGTGCAATGTAAATGTAAAGATCTTTTTCAAAAATATATCTCTCTTTTAAGATTAATACAAATAAATTAAGCACAAACAAAGAAAAAAAAAAAAAACTTTGATTAGATAAATGATTCAAAGAGTTTGGTTCAATAATCAAAGTTTTTACTATAAAAAAATAAATGAAATGAATGCAAATGTAAGCTTAAAGAAGTCTCTCAAAAGATATCTCACTTTGATGCTTTTGAAGAATTTTTATTATTATTATTTTTGAATACAAAAGTAGAGGGATTTATAGAGTTCAAAACGTCAAAAAGTCGGGGAGTTTGGATGCCCCCATACTGTCGACCACCTCTTGTCGGATGACCAATATAGCTGTTTGTACAGAAAAAAAAAATCAGAGGTCAGAATAGTCAAATTTTAGACCATTGAAAATTTCCAGTCGACCGCCTATTTTGGCCGGTCCTACCGTCGGACAGTTCGGCATTTTTTACATTTTGACCTCATTTGTTCCAATTTGAAGGTTTTGAAAGGGATGGACTTTTGAAGAGTATTTTTAACTAACTTTTCAAGATAAAAAGTGTTTTCCAATTCCAAATATCTTTTTAAAAAGTTATTTTTTCATTTGATCAAATCATTGTATTCAAATGACTTTCAATCCATAAAATTATTATTAATGCATACAAGGATCTTGAGCTTATGCATTCATTGTCAAATATCAAAGTGTTATTACATTTACATTTTATCTAAGAAATCAAGTCTTTGATCTTGCTCTGAAATTTGGATCTTAAGTTCTTGAATGGGTAACTTCGATCTTGACTTCTTTCATGAACCGATTTTTTATGATATCTTTTAATTTTTTTGATGATCATCGATCAATTTTTCATCACATGCTTTGAAAAACTATAATAACATGAATTAAATTTAGTAATAAATACGATTAGCTTGTTGTTATAATCAAAACTCTAAAGTTATAGTTAACCATAGGTCAACATGAAAGACATCAAAATAAATAGTCATCTTTAACACGAACATAAATACTGGTGAGGGCTAAGCTCAAAATTAATGGTGTATGCTAATTAACTTTACCAAATAATACAAACTTTTATATTGAAGATGTACTTTATTTTAGCAAATGCAGAAAAAACTTATTTAGTTTTTAAGATATCTGCTGCAATGAATATCACATTGAGACGATGTAAGAAAATAATATTGGATGTCTTTGCATAACTTCTTTTGTATTTGATCAGATAAAAAAAATTCACACACTCCTGATAAGTGTATTTTCTACACTTATTTGTGCCGTTAAATTAAAGCAATTGTTATTACTTTAGATGATTTTATATATATTTTGTTTGCTAGGTACATCTAGATGCAAAACCATGGAATTGAAGAAAATGGGCTGAAAATTGGCTAAAGTTGACCTAATCCAAAGTTTGGGGACTAAATCGCAAAGTGTTAATAGATGATTCGGACCTAGTATCGATGATTGGAGAGATGTTGGAGTCAATTACACAAAATTGGAAGATGGAGGGTCAAGAAAATACAAAGAAAGAATCGAAATAAATAAAGAATGCAATTCGGGGACCAATGTGCAACAATTGGAAGATTTTTTGCCTGCGCGCGCGCACATGCATAATCTCTCGCGCGCGCACGGGCTTATCTTTTATTTACCGAGAGTGAAACATTTACACGGCGCGCGCGCACAGGCCATTTCTGGGCCTGAACGGCCCAATTTTCTGGTTTTATCCAAATTTCCATAAAAACCAATTTTAACCTACTTTCTTGAGAGAGGAACGGCGTGGAACGACCTAGAGGATATCAAATCCAATTTCTCACCAAAAGAAGGGGTTTAGCACAAGATTCAAAGGGGATAATCACAAGATATTGAAGATTCAAAATCCGGATTGAAGAAATACAAAGATGAAATTGAGTTTTCACTTTTCATTCATTATTTTTCATTCCGGGTGATGTTTTTCCAAACCTTATTTTGTGATTTACATAACATGATGCTAGGCTAAGTTTATTTGTATTGGATGGATGATGAAACTATTTGATTTCTAGTTTTTAATTCGAGATTTGTGATTTTTAGTTTGATTCTCGCATTGTGATTCCATATACATGCTTTTTCATATTGTTTTAATGTTTGTGCACCATTAGAGCAATAAGTTGCTTATTTGTAGTGTTGGAAAACTCACGATAAGTAGAACATTGTATGTGTAACACATGAAGAATAAATATTATGAATAATATTTGTGAAGTGTGCGATCTTGTATGATAATCCTATAATTTAATGCATATTCATCATATGAATGCGGACTAGAAATAGGATCGTGTCGTGATCAATATAGGTTTATTATATCTTGGAAAAGAATAATAAATAAAAGTGGAATTATCGATCGTCACCAATGCAAGGATTGAAGTAATTATTACAAGTTGAGAATTGAATGCTAGAGTCACTTAGTGGAATCGGAAATCCAATACTCTCTTTCACATTTAATTTAAAAAACCATAATTTTATTGTTTTCGTAATTTTAGAACATAATTAAATAAAACCCATCATATCTTGTTATTGTTTCGAATTTAGATATATCGATTGCACTAGAATTAAGCCGTATTCCCTGTGGGACGATAACTCACTCATCACATTTAGTACTTGTACAACGATCCCGTACGCTTGCGGGATTATTTCGCAACAAGTTTTTGGACAATGTAAGAAAATAATATTGGATGTCTTTGCATAACTTCTTTTGTATTTGATCAGATAAAAAAAAGTTCATACACTCCCATCTGGCATATCCAAACAAAAAAAATTATAATTTAGCATGATCGACTTAAACATCCAGGAACTATAATGATGCGTCGAATAATAAACAACTCACATGAACATCCTTTAAAGAACCATAATATTCTTTTACGTAATGATTATCCATGAGTAGCTTGTTCGCAAGACAAGTTAGTTATTAGACCTTTGGATACAAATATCAATATTAAATCTCTAACTTTTTTGGAAAGAATTAATTATATATATATATATATATGAGCTAAGGCACCCAACATGTGGACCATTTCGTTATGTTATGGTATGAATTGATTCTTCTACTAGATGGTCATATGTTTGCCTACTTTCTACTAGGAATGTAGATTTTGATGGACTACTTGCTCAAATCATAAAATAGCAAGCGCAATTCCTCGATTACTCAATCAAGACCATTTCTCTTGAATTCTAGTAAATTTAGATAACAAGTATTTGATGATTATTGTATGTCGATTAGGGTGGTTATTGAACATTCGATTGCACATGTCCATATGCAAAATGGTTTAGGGAAATCATTTATTAAACATCTACAACTTATTGTTAGACCATGACTTATGAAAACAAAACTCTCAGCTTCTGTTTGGAGTGATACCATATTACATGCTGCGTCATTGGTCCGTATCAGACCAACTGCATATTATCAATATTCATCTGCGAATTTTTGGTTGTGTTGTTCAAGTCCCTATTTTACCGGCACAACATACTAAAATGGGTCCCCAACGAAATCTTGGGATTTATGTGAGTTTTGATTCACCATATATTATTAGGTATCTTGAACCTTTAACGGGTATTTTATTTATTGCACGTTTTGCAAATTGTCATTTTGATGAAACGACTTTCCCAATTTTGTGAGGGGAAATACAACATCCTAATAAAGAAGGTAAAATTTCTTGAAATGAAATAACTATATCTCACTTTGATCCCCGCAACAATCAATGTGAGCAAGAGATTGAAAAAAATCAATTAGGAAATGTATTTGTTGATACAAGAAAAGTTACAAAGTCATATATACCAGCAGAAAATATTTCAGTAAAAATTGATGTCCCTATAGGACAATTTGTTGTAACAAATGAATCTCAAATACGCTAGAAGAGTGGTCAACATGTTGGTTCAAAAGACTCTGTACTCGAAAAAGACAAGTACAAAAGAAAACCAACCAAAAATCTCAGAAGAATTAATATTAGAAAAGATTGATCAATCAAATATTGAAAATATGGTTCCTCAAGAACCACAAGTGTCCGAAAATAATGAGATTTCAATAAATTATATGGTATATCATAAATTATGGAAGTGAAATAATGTTGTTGTAGACAATATTTTTGTATTTAACGTGACTCTTGATATTATGCAAAATGAGGTCATGAACCACGGTCTATTAAAGATTGTCTATGTAATAATAATTGGCCAAAGTGGAAAGAAGTCATACAGGCGAAATTGAATTCCTTAGAGAAACGAAAAGTGTTTGAACATGTAGTTCGAACACTTGAAAATGTAATCCCTATTAGATACAAATGCGTTCTTGTACAAAAGAATAATCAAAACAATGAATTACAAAATACAAAACCCGACTCGTAGATCAAGGTTTCTCACAAAGACTATAAATTGATTATAAGGAAATATATTCTCACGTAATGGATACCATCACTTTTAGATTCTTAATTAGTTTGACTGTATCACAAAAGCTCGATATACGTCTTATAGATGTAATGACTGCAAATTTGTATGGTTTACTTGATAGTAACATATATATAAAAGTCCCTGAATGATTTAAGGAGCGAGAAACAAATGATACATGCCCGAAAACCGTGTTCTCAACTAAATTGGAAAGATCATTATATATATATATATATATATATATATATATATATTATACAAGTAAGCAGTTAAAAAAAAAAAAAAAAAACCTTGCCATTTAGAATGCCTAATTAAGGCAGTACTTACTCCTGAGCAGGAAAATTAGACTAATTCAAGGCTGTGGTTAATTTTCCGTAACTAAGCATATGGTTGGCTCATGTTTGTAAATTGTGTTATAAAAACTCCACTTTTTATCCTCTTATTTCAACAGAAGATATCCACAAGTACTATCTACTTATCATTAACTCATATTTATTTATAATTAAAATCATTTATAAATACTCCCCAAACATTCTCTTAGGCAAAACCAGTAATGCCAAAATAATGCAAAATTATACATCTTAATTTAATATAGGCAAATTAGGCTAATGCAACTTTATTTAAACAAGTTAGTAATTAATCTATTTTCATTAAGTCTAACTAAGATAGATTAATTACTGCATGAAATCAATGTAAAATGTGCTTAGAGATTTGAATTTTTTTGAATTAAATTAATAGTAAAAGAAATCACATAAGTTGGTTTGACCGGAACCGGCGGCTTTTGGATGGGCCTATGGGCAGTCCAAGCCATCAAAATATGTGATAATTACCTAATTCCCTACTTTTCATGATTCAAATTCAAAAAACAGATTTCAAATTTTATTTTTCAAAAATCAGATATTTTATATATAGATACAGAATTTTTATATTTAATTAAATATTAATAATATTATTATAAAAATTAATTTATACAACCCCTACCCTACCTACCCCAAACCCTAAAATCAATTAATACATTTCTTCTCCACTCTCAATTCCTCTCTCTCTCTTCCCGTCGGCCGTCTCTCTCTCGTCTCTCCCTCGCATGTGAAAATGGACCTCACCCGGGTGAATCGTTTCCTTCGGCCGGCGAAGAAGTAGCGGCTAGGCATGGCGGGAGGCATTCCCTCTTATTCACCGGAGAAACTGCGATCGCAGGGGAAGCTTCGAGCAGAATAGCTGGACGGAGCTGCTTTCCCCAAATCAAGTTCCCGCCATCATTGAAGGTTTCGGTGGGCTTCAAAGCAGTGACACAACAGTTTGCGGTGAACCTGGCTATCGACTTCCGAATAAGTGGTAAGCCGCGAATGGTGGTGGCGCCGGTTAGCACACGAGACTCCATTTGACTGTAGAGAGAGAGACTGCAATGTGAGAGTGTCTAAACGAAAGGTAAGCTGAAAAACCCTAGCGGCGCAGACGGACGGCATTCTTATGTGCCGGCCCCGACCGTTGACCTTCGTGTGGCGGTCCTTGGTAACCTTTTTGCAGCTGGTTGGGTTTGTACTTGTTGTTCTTGTGGTTGTACGGTGCCTGAATGGTGGAGTAGGTGGAAGCACTGGTAGTGGCTGTGGATGAAGATGATGACCCCATAGCTTTGTTTTGCATTTTGATGATTTTTTGTTCTTCTTTTTGTGGATGAATAGACTGGAATTTGTAGCAGAAATTGAAGGTATTGATCATGGTGGTAGATCTGGTGGTTGCGTGGGTGTTGTTGGTGTAGTGGTGGCGGTGGAGGGTGTATGTGACCAACTATTTGGATTGAAATTTGTTACCAATAAATTGGTTAATTTGTGAAATGTAATTGTTGTTTTGGCGGTGATGGTGATGTTGTTAGAGACAGCGTTGAACTGGTGGTCGCAAGTGTTGACGGTGGTCACAGATTAGACTACCTGTGACCGCATAATGGACTATCTATGACCTTAAAATTCGACAATTTAAGACTAAAAATTAATTTGTGACCTGTAAGTTTTTTGTCCGTGACCTATAAAATAATATGTGACCTATAATATTATTGATTTCTGACCTCAGTGACCTCCAAACAATTCGTGACCTAGGCTGTGACCAGGGCTGTGACTTGTGACTTATGACTTGTGACCTAGGCTGTGACCAACTGTACAAAAAAATATAACGGAGTTATCGCCGGAATATTCGCCGGAGTTGAAACAATTGCCGGAATTGGTCACCGGAATCGGAGTAGTCGCCGGAACGGTCGCCGGAATCGGAGTAGTCGCCGGACGGTAATCGGAAAGGCGGGGTGGTGGAGGTGGTTGGGTTAATTATATTATATATATATATATATATATATGTGTATGTATAGATTAAAAATCTGATTTTTGAAATGTGAAAGATGTTTTGTTATTTTTGAAATAGTGTAAAGATAAAGTAGGATTTATGAATTTTTCCCTCAAAATATTCATTGACATGGGCCAGGCCTGAACCACTAACTGATATTGATCGGTTCTAGACCCTATTCTGGTAGTTTTAATCGTCCCGTCCATTTCGACGCCCGCTCATTTAGCACCTCTAACACTAAGATTTAAATGATTTCAATATTACTTCTACGACTTTCTATTGATTTTGAAGACTTTATTTCATGTGCTTTGTTACGATATCGTTACTGACTATGGAGGATTCTATGTTGCAAGACGTCAAAAAAAAAAAATCAGTTAATATATATGAAGCTGAGTGAGTAGGAATGATAAACTATTTTAGCTACCAATTTTAAATATCCTGATCGTCCAAGTCATGTCTACCCATATTTAAAGTTTAGTATATATTACATACTACATAGTATGGTGTGAAGTTTGAGGAATCACAGCTGCTTCAATTAGTAGTGCAAAATAAAGGTGCAATATAACGAGACTAAGTAAATTCTTGAGCTTTTATATATCGTTCATATATACTTGTATAAGCTTTCTTTATGGTCATTGAACTTAAAAATATTTCTTTATGGTCACTTAACTTTTCCTTGTGATTCTTCATGCTCATTGGAAGGTCATCAACTTCATGTCATAACTACTTTGCATTAAAAGGATTTATGACATTCTCATATCATTGATAATAAGTCTTCACCAAATTGATCACCCAAGCACTGATCTTCCTCTAAAATCTCCATAATGTAGTGACGGTTTTTTATGGAGCAAGATTAAAGTGTCTTAGTGTTTTCCAGGAGAGGAGAATGAATTGAACCATAACCTGCACATATAAGTTCCACCAATCATGAAACCTTAACGGAACTATACCTATTAATCACATTAAGACATAGTTCTAAACTATCAAGATGCACAAAGCCTATTAATTCAGTTATGATCACAATAACCAATTTAACATTCATGCATTGTTAAGACATAATCCAACTCGTTTTAATAGATTAATAGTCCAATCAATGTTAGAAAAACATAAAAAATGTTAGATTTTATTGTAATTGGTTGTTCTTTAAATAAAATAAAATTTATAAAAGAGTTATAAAAGTCGAAGGGTTATTTAAGAGGTTGTCTAAGTTAATTAGGAGTCTTAGGGTTCGAGTATAGAACAAAAAGACAAAGTAGCCGAAATAATGCCAGTTGGCCTCCCCTTAAGCACTCGAGCACCACTTTGGAGAAATCAACAAAACCATCACTGCCCTCTTGGCACTAGCTCACCGCTTGAGTGGCAAAGTCAACGCTAGTCTGGTGCTAGCCTAGCACTCGAGCGGTGGTGATGTCCAACGAAAATCTGTTTCACGATTTAAATAGTTTTTGAATCCTAAACAACCCCAAACACCTTCTACTGTATAAACCTAAGTTATATTCCATCTATACTAGGGGTTGATCATTATATACTTTCTAGAAAATATATTTTGGAGATCTTACATCAATTCTTAACATCGAGATCAATCAACACACCTTGGAAAAAATCAATACAAAATCTCAAATCACCAACTCATATAATATGGAGTTCTAGAGATCGAAGAAGGAAGTTGGAATTCCAGCAAGACGAGAATAAGGAGTTCTTGGTTATCCCCAGGAGATAGACGATTCCAAAAGGTCGGGAGCTACTATAGGAGCATGCAGTCCATGAGGGATTTGGTGATTATAGAATGTAGGTCAGAGAGTACTGGGAGTTAGTCGAGTCTGGACCGTACTTTAAGTCAATTTATCTACAACAGATTTTACTGGCTTCGGTCTATAGTTTTTTTATCATTTACAAAGGGTTTTTCTCCACAATTAATTATTTGTGTTATTTACTTTATGCAAATTATAAAACCGTGGCAATTCAACATAGGATAGACTTGCATGTAAATTCATCTAGATTAATTATTATTTGTGTCTTGTTGTGAATAATAATTGGTAAACTTAAATTTCTATTATTCACATATTCATCATCTTTCTAGGTGTTAGTTTGGTTGAATTTTGATATTTCGATTGGTATCAAAGATTAGACTCGATCCTAGACCCACTTAATCTAGATGAGTCAATCACTAAACGTTCCTCCATACAACTGTCGCATGTGTAGTTATCCCCAGCTACAACTGTTGCAGGTGTAGTTATCCTCTCTAAGGTTGCCAGGTGGCCTAAAATTGATTTAGATGAGTGTAATTCAAATAGTAAAAGGCTTCATGTCCTATTTATGGCTGTGTATCTCAAAAAGTTTATGGGAGTGTCTTTGTATGATATTGTCAAAGAGGTTTGAGATATCTTAGAGACCATACATGAAGGAACCAAGATTGTTAAGAACTCTAAACTATAAATATTAACCACTAGGTTTGAAGAAATTAGAATGAAGGATGATGGATCATTCGATGATTTCTATACGAATTTGAATGAATAGTTAACTCTACTTTCAATCCAGGTGAGAAAATTCCTGAAGCTAATTGTTTGAAAAGTTCTTAGATACTTACCTGATAGGTTTAGATCTAAGATCACGGCTAATGAAAAGAGCAAAGACTTTGATGTAATTAAGATAGAGGAACTTATTGGATCCATCCAAAGATATAAACTCACAATATCTCAACTTAAGAAGAACAAATCTATAGCCCTAAACACTGTTAGGGAATAAAAACATGACTCTACTGATACTGAGAGCTTTAATGATGAGGAGATAGCTTACTTCATTAAGAAATTTTGAAAAAAAAAATTATGAATAAGAAGAAACCCCAAAAGAGATCTAGAGGTAGCCCTGGTGAGTTTAGAATATACGATCGTGAGAAGACAACACTAGGATGTTTGAAAGAAATCTTAGTCTGTTAGATGTAATAAGTATCAATGTTTTTTTTCCATTTTAGAAATGAATGCCCTAAACATTAAAAAAAACCATGGATAAAGCTATGAACGCTACTCTCACTCATGACGAATCTAACTCAGACAATCAAAGTGAGTAGTCCAATTCTGAGGGTCATAACTATATAGCTTTTGCTTATAAGTTTATGAGTGAATCTGATAAGGAGAATGAGAAGGTTGAAGGCGTAGAACGTAGTGAGTGCTCTAAAGAAGATTCTAAAGACGAGAAAGATATTCGTGAAGCTTATGAATGACTGTTCCACGAGAGTCTTAAGGTGAAAAAGATCAATAGAGCCGTCCTTAAGAAGGTTAATGAACTTGAGTTAGGGAGAGATAAAAACTCATATATGACCTTCATGAGTCTACTAAAAACCTTAGTGAGTTAAGATTAGTCAATAAGAGTTTAGAGACTAATAATGTTAAGACCCTTACGAGTTATCTTGAGAAGTCCACTAGAAGCCTTAGCGAGTTAAATGTTGTGAATGAATCCTTGGAAACTAAGGTTAAAACCTTTATAAGTGATCTTGAGAAGTCCAACACTCAACTTCTTATCTTCTTTAGTGGTTTTAAGAAACTTGATAACATTTTGGGAATGAACAATCCTATTAAAAATAAGGAAAGTCTAGGCTATAATAACTCTAATCCTCGTGCTACTAGCACTTCTAAATCCACTTTTGTCCCAACTTCTATCAAGACTAAGAGAGTGGGAAATCCTAAACCCAAGAATAATGGTATTATAGGACAAAAGCATATTAGACAATGTAAGATTGTTCAACACATAAACCAATATCAGGAACCACGTAGTACTGGTCCTAGGTTTATTCTTACGTGTTTAAATTGTGGTGAGTTGGGACATACAAGACTTAGGTGTCACAAACTCTTGAATAGGAGTAGAAGTCAAGATATCTTTAACAATGTAAAGTTCCTTACTAATCAGGTTAGCCACTTAACCACGATGTTGACACGGTTGACTAGTATTAATTCTGCTTCTAGGAAAGTCTGGGATAAGAAGAGTGACCTGAGAGATTATGAATCTGATCAAGATGCTCTTGAAGGTAAGAGCGTTTGTATATCTTAATGAGGAGGTATTTGGTGCAAGTTCAGTGTGTTCATTCATTATTACATTCATCTCATTCTTTGTATTTTCTTTTTGGTTTGTTTGTTTCTTTAAAAAAATTGAAAATAATTAAAAATAAATAAGTAAATGGAGAATTTTTGAAACTACAACACATTATTTTATTTACTTGAACATGTTAGTTGTGACCAAGTATGAGTACAGCTGATGATATGTAGTATGGTTTTCATTGCTTTGTTTTAGGTTTTATAAGAAGTGTTTAGTATAGATTTCTTCATGTACCATATGCATTGCATACATTAAGATCTTGTGAGTGAGTCTTGACCACGTGTGTAAGACTTGAGATGGCAGTCATCTATATGATGAGGTGACCTTGAACATGATTTGACCTTTAAATAGTTAATGCAAGCTTTTTTATATTCTCTAAAAAGAAAAATCATTTTATACTCTTCTTTGGAGCCTATTTGACTTGAACAAATAAGTTTGAGATTTTTCTCAAAATCTGATACCCTATGGTTATCTGACTTGTAGTCATCAATCGAAAGGTTGTTACACTGGTCAATTGTCGCTTAATAAAAAAGAATTTACACATAAGATATGAAAAAAGAGGAAGAGAATATTATATATGACATTATATATACACACATTTAGGGGAGAAAAACCTATACAAAAAATGAGCTTCATTGTATAAAAGGCCCTATTTGTTATGGGTTAAACTTTCACTATTATAGGAATAAACTCATTCATCAGTGATCTTTTAGCATGTCATTTCTCACAAGTTCAATGTTTGGAATCTTACTCACATTGGATTAGTACTACTTTACAAACATTGGTCATTTATATAATTTACTCCATTTAGACTTAAATTGAGTGTGTGAGAAAGTTTACTATTCGTTTATTATACTTGTACATGTTATCAATTGCATTTTTGAGTTATCATGTTGTGTGTTAGGCGTCGAATTGTTAGCAAAAATTGCTATTTTTGACTAATGAAGATGATACCAATTACTTGGTATGCTTTCCTTTATCATTTGTGACCAAAAGAGGGAGATAGTATTTTGACAGATATTACATGTTGATGCTTCACATATTTCCTTCGCTAGTTTGAATTTTGATATTTTGTGTTATTAATGTTGTTGTAGGTGTTTTGATTAACATTTATATTCCATCTTAATCTGGCTAGCATGATTATGATATTATGTCTCAATTGCTATTTCCTTAATTAGTTCACGCACTTTTACATTTTGGTATTTGGGTTGTTGATTTCAGGAAAAAAAAAAAAAAAAAGGTTTAACAAGGAAAGCAAGTTACAATCGTGTCAATAAGGCTATGGGTAACTTTGATTTGTAATACTTAATTACGTCACAAAATGTTAAATGAGGATTTTGTTAGGTTTTATTGTAATTGTCTATTCTTTAGACAAAATTAAAGTTATAAAAGTTAAAAGAATTATTTGGAAAGTTGTATAAGTCAATTATTAGTCTTTGGGTTCAAGTATGAAATAAACAGAAAAAGTAGTCGGAATAATGCTAGCTGACATCCCTTCAGCGCTCGAGCACCACAGTGAAGAAATCAACAGAATTATTGTTGCCTGCCTGGCGCTAGCTCACCTCTTGCTTGGCGCCAACTTGGATTTCGAGCGACAATTCCAGGAAAATCTGTTTTGCGATTTCAATAGTTTTTTGAGTCCTAAACAACCCTAAACACCTTCTACTATCTATACAAAAGTTATATTACATCTATATTGGGGGTTGATCATTATATTCTTTCTAGAAAACATATTGTGGAGATCCTACATCAATTCCTAACATTGAGATCAATCAATCACACTTTGGAAAACATCAATCCAAATTCTCAAAACATCAAACCATCCACTTCTGTATAATCTGTCATGGTTCTAGAGATCGAGAAAGGAAACCGGAGTTCCGATATGACAAAAGCAATGAGTTCTTGGTAATATACTATTGGTGTTATTTACCTTATGCAAATTATAAACTATGATAATTCAATATAGGATAAACTTGCATGTGAATTCATCTAGATTAATTATTAATTGTGACTTGTTGCTAATAATAAGTGATAAGTTAAAATTCTGCATTATTTACCTATTAATCCTCTCTAGGTGATAGTTGGGTCAAACTTCGGTATTTAAAAAAAAAAATCTATTATAAAAATGTGTCAAAGTTTACATAATTATTCAACGGGGAAATACGTTTAAACGTTTAGTGACCAAAAAACTAATATTATAAAGTTTACTGACCAAGAATAACAAATGAAAAGCTCAATTACCGTTTGGGAACCCCATTTTGTCCGAGTGTGCATGTCAACAACTCCTTCAACTGAATCCATCTAAATAATGGACGGGTATTTCATTTGGAAGTCGAGTGACCAAGTAGCAATGTCGGAAAAATTTATTTGAGTCAAATTTAATATGTAGACGTTGGTAATGTTGAAAATAAGCATGGAATCTACATGTAGGCTAACCCGACCCGTAGTCCATAGAAATAGTTTTAACAGGGAAATTTTACTTTTACATTAAAATTTGAATGCATCCGAAAGTAAGTGAAAAGGTGAAGAAAACATGAAATTTCCCCATAAATTTTGACAAAAATGTGAAGGGCTTAAAACTCATCATTTTGTAACAAATATACTCGCAAAAAGTGTCACTTGGACGGTGTTCATTGTGATTAATAAAAGAAGAGTTAAGTCAATATAATTATTTAATAATATATTATGTTTACAGAATGAAGTACTTTTTGACATAGCAACTTGATATTCTCTAAAGAATTTATTTCTAAATAATGTGACGATTAAAGTTGAGAGAACCTAATGTTTTTCATATAATATAACAATGGATTAGGTAGGAACACGCGTGATGAAAATTATTGGAGTTTAATAATTGATTAATTATAATTAGATGCTAGATTTTAGTACTTTGCGTTATACTCAAGAAGTCAAAGCTGAATTTTTTACATCGCTCTTATGATAAATGCTTCTCATGAAAGGGAAAAAGAAAGAGTATGGTGTGTTCCAACCATATTATTTTGAAAGAATGTATTCTGGAATAGTAGATTGATGGAGAATGTGTTGTTGAAAAAGGAAGAAAAAATTATTGATGTGATGGAAAATATTATTTTATTAAAGAATGTGGTCGAAAATGAGTAGAATAATGAAAATGAAAATTTTAATGTGTACCAAACAGTATCATCTATTTGATGACCATTAGAATAATTATATTTGTATATAATTGAGTTAAATAATGGTTTGCATAGAGAAGATATATCAAAAAGAGTAGAGAAGATTTTTTTTTTTTTTTTTTGAAGAAACTCTGATCCAATCATATCTCACCACATCATGTGTATATGAATCATTATATACATGTAGCACAATCGACGCAAGAAAACTCTTTACTTCTATATATTCATTTTCAATCACTCATTCACACAATACAATATTTTGCACGTAAACTCAAAATTTTTCCATGCTTTTTAACCATACATTCTCTTAAAAATCATTATTCAAAACATTATTTTTCCTGAATAATAGCCATCAAATAGGGGCTCAGTTTAGAACATGATTATTATGTGAAATTAGGGCGTATTTGAGTCACCTTATTTTGGAAGAATATATTTTGGAATAGTAGATTGATAGAGAATGTGTAGTTGAAAAAGAATAAAAAGTTATTGATATGATGAAAAAATATTATTTTATTGAAAAATATGTTGAGTAGAAAATGAGAATGAGAATTTTAATGTGGTTCAAACAAGAGTTTAGTTTTGAAAACGAATTCAATTTGTAAAAATACCATGATTGTCCCCAATTGGAGTAGAAAAAGTACATGTTGTAAAAAAAAAATCTCCTCTTTTCTTCGTGTACATAGATAAGTTTTTATACTTCATTTTTCAATACCACTTATTGAAAAACTTGTAAAAGTCTAAAAAATAAAAAGTTTGTCCAAAAACTCATCGTGCAGGTTTGGCAGGATGATTGAATAATATTAAAGAACCAAAAAAAAAAAAAATAATAATCTCATTCATTATATTGTTTAATTATGTTTGATTTTTATACTAAACATGCACACGAATCTCTCATGTCAATTATAAATAGCATTAGCACCTGTCTCGAAGTGATGATAAACTTGGTTTTATTTTTAATATACATGTTTAGTTGTCATTGATGACTCGAGAATGGATCCAGGACCAAACTCCAAGTCGAACGAATATGTAAAAAAAAAAAATACACATGAAAAATTTTTACACCAAAAAAATGAAGTTGGCTGGGACAATCCCCTTACATCTGTCCCTAATTGATGTCAAACCTATATTTTCAAGTATATGTTTGGTTGTCATTTAATGGTTAGTCTTGGATTTATTTATATGTTGCAACGCAAATGTTGGGAGACAAGAAAATATGTTAAATTGTGTTCTCATCATGTAATAGATTATTGTTAAATTTCATTTGTGACGCCTATACTTTTATTATATTCTGATAAAGTAATTGTGTTTCAATTTTATTCAATCAAGTAATTACACTTTATTTGATTTCACTCGGGTAACTCAATCTAATTCGTCACTTGGATTGACAAAAATCGATGACATTGTAGTTAATATTGATATCCGTCATTTATTCGATGCCATCATCTAACAGTTACGCATCATAACTATCATTTAGTGATTACTATATCATCGATTATCATTGGTAGAATTGGACAAAATTATCTTAATTGAAATCAAAATTGAAGTAACTTAATTGAAATAGAGTGTAAGTATAATTACCACGATTGAAATTTTGCCTATAGAGTATACATTTAGTTGCCCTTCTCTTAGCACCTCTAGTTAACTGTCAACCTTTAAACTTAATATTATTCTAATTATTAATAGTCTTATTAAAATAATTAAAATAAAATTCTTATTAAATAATTATTAATTGTCTATGAATAATTTCGCCAAAGCCCAAGCATGCTTGTGCTCGTAAGATTTGAGGGTTGACCTTGTCACATTTCTTTCTTTTTTAACTTGTTTTATTTTATTTTTATGTATTAATGAAGATTTAAAAAAAAAAAAGTCAACTTTTTGACTATCAAGTGGACTGAAACAATCAAAAAGGACCATTTACTAGGTGAATTGATAGGATATGGAGTTTTGAGCCAAAATTTGAAGGTTAAGGATCAGTTTCACAGGATTCCTATATATCAGGGACTAAATGTGAAAATTCCCAGGTAAATATGTTAGAATATAGGGACTATTTGTGCAATTTAACACTATTTAAAACAATTCTAAAACCCGCTCTCCTTTTGACCTTCAACCCCCTACTCCACCACATGCATGTAAACTATACATATACAGTGTATATATATAACCATGTAATCTCTATACAAAATTCCTCTGGATCACAACCCCAATTGAATTCACTCACTCCATTAGGGTTTATCCTATTTATTCGCCCATAGAAATCATTATCTTCTGAATTGTTGTCTTCTAATTGTATTGAATATGGGTCGAGAAAGCGGGTACGTTTTTCCGGTAGATCCTTCGGACGGGTTGAAGAAGAAGGGAGCCGGGTCGTGGAACTGGATTCTCATGCAATCTTCGGGTCAGGAAATCATATTGGAGGTTGATAAATACGCGATCATGCAACGCGTGAAGATACACACGCGTGATCTTCGCATCCTTGACCCGCTCTTGTCCTATCCTTCTACCATCCTCGGCCGTGAGAAGGCCATTGTCCTCAATTTAGAGGTTCGTTGTCAATTTTTTTATTTTTTATTTTTGAGGAAGTTTGGGTTAAGATTGTTTGGGTGTTGGAACTTTAGGGATAATGAATAATTTCTTTTTTACTTGCCCTTTTCATGTATTTCAAATTATAGATTATTTAAATTGTTAAAAGTATAAATGATTTTTTAATTTTCTAATATAGCCCTGTTTACCTCCCATTTGACCCTCGATAAAATTATGTGCTTGTTCGGACCTAATGAAAACTGCAATTTGGACTGTTGGAATATATTTAATTGTAAAATGTCTAACAAATATTCAGACAACAGTCATGCATTTACTTCCCACTTCCCAAATTTGCCCTCATTTTCTGGAAAGATTGGAGTACAAATGAGTCAATTCAAACTACATCATTAGGGACAAAATCATAAATTGGTTTTTTTTTTTTTTTTTTTTTTGGGAAATGAAATGCAAATACCACGCCTTTTTAGTGGGCCTTGCTGATTTGATCCAAAAATCAATTATGGAGCGCCAAAAATTGCGTCCAGATCCTGTTTATAATTATTTTTTTTTCTTTTCTCATCAATTACACATTTTTCAATAAAATAATGCTATGCATAATTCAAAAACTTTTTCTTTCTTTTTAATGAAATATTCTTTAAAATAATACTATTTCAAAAATTATAATATCAAATAATGGGAGTCAAACGGGGGAGCTTAACTTGACTTTTTATCAACAAATAAAAACTATTCCTATTTAAATCATTATATATATATATATATATATATATATTATTATTATTATTATTTTTTATTTTATTTTTTTAAATTCATTAATTATATATTCTTAATCGATGTGAACCTAGAAAACAGGCCCATCTTTATATAACGAAGGAAGTAGTTTTTTGCCAATTTGATTATCTGAATTTAGCGAAACAAATAATCCAATAGCATGGCAATGTAATTTAATTAAATTTTCAAGTTCCAACTGAACATGTACATTATTTTAAAAAAGAATGCTAATGTACTAGACAAAGATTTTATTTTATTTATTGTTTTTTTGCTATATATCTGAGAATACCTTCAATGCATTCTGTGGATTGTAATTTGATTGGCACTTACATAGATAAACTTTGTAATGATCCAACCTTTATGCTTAAGCCGTTATATCATACGTAATATCCGCTTTTGGTGAACATCTGCCCACTTACCCCTTTCACGACTTTCTACCGTGTCTCCCAGTATAACCCTTCACTTTTTCTTTAAATCGTGAGGGGGTAAGTGGACATATATCCATTTAAAGTGAATAGTATGTATGATATAATAGTTTGGGCACGAAATTCGAATTGTTACAAAAACGCATTAAATTACGTAATGGGTAACAATTGGTAACACGATTTAACTTAAATTATTTTTAAGGGGAATATCAAGGGTTCGAATCATGGGGACGCAAGAAAAATACGTAAAGGGTAAGATATGCTCAGGTTATCGTAGTGGACAACACGTAAGTTAACAGTTTGAGCACAAAGATTGGATCGTTAAAGACTTGGAAAAAGGGGTACTCGTGTCTAGTGAATAAATTGTCAAGTCTAAAAGTCTGCAATGAGTTCCATCTATTTCTCCCTATATGTCTTTTATGAACATTGAAACAAAGATAAATAAAGTAGAGTGAAAGAGAATCTAATATCTAAAAACAAAAAGATAATTAATTAAATTGTTGAGTTAGCGTGTCTATAAGAGCCTCTAGACCTGTTAGCTTGACGGAGTCCTTGTCATCATGCATTGGAGGGATCGTTTTGAAACACCGTATATTTGCTTATGTGGCAATTTTTTAATTCTTGTTGCATTGGAGATGCTCTACATGAGAAGATTGTAGTTTTAAGATATTTTTCGAAATTGAATCCAGGGTTCATCTGTATATCTCTTTTACCTTCCGCATAATTTTTGTGGAATTTCAATTTGATTATTTTTTAATTTGTTTTTTGTGCATGTTTTTGTGGGTGAATTCAGCATATCAAGGCTATCATTACAGCTGAAGAGGTAAGCTTTTATAATTACTTTCTCTATTGAATTACAACTCTCTGATTGAGAGGAGTGTTGTGGAGTTCAATAATTTGTTAGCTTGCAGATTGTAATTATAATTTGGTTTTTGGTTAGGTGTTGCTTCGCGATCCATCAGATGAAAATATTGCTCCTGTTGTGGAGGAACTTCGACGACGATTAAAACCAGTAAATGATAATCGGGAGGATAATGAAGATGGCAAGGACTTGGCAATGCAGCCTGATGCTGAAACGGGTGAAGAAGATGGTATATTTTTATAGCTCTCTTTTTTCTTTTCTACAACCAGTAATTGAAGTAGCTTTTGAAATTTACGTAATTCGACCCTAACAATACTTAGATGAGGGTGAATAGGTATAATATGCAGAATTACAAAATTTATTAACTAATTAGCAACAAGTCACCAATTAATTATCTCTAAATGATTAATCGTGCATGTCGTTTAACCCTAAGTTTAAATATCGCAGATCATACATTCAATATATATAAAGTAGTAAATGAACAACGATATGATCACAGAGAAACTCAACTGAAAAAAATTCCGGGCACTTTGCGAGTTAATCCACTATAAACGATTATTTACTTACAATCTACCAGACTAGACAACGACACGTGCTATCTGATCTCCTAACTGTAATTCTGATAGTTCTCTTGAATTCTGTACTCCCATGCACCAATTATAGCTACAATAACCAACTCTTTCCTGGAACCCCGCTATCCTGTAGCAGCCTCTAACTTGGTGGAATCGTCTATCTCCTGTGGATCACGAAGAACAACCTGTTCTTCACAGACTAGAACTCCAGTCGTCTTCTTTGATCTTCAGCAACTCTGACAGATATGTAGAAAGTGTGATTTTTGGTATTTGGATTAGGATCTGATCTTTTTCTCACCACCAAGACCGAATCTCAAAGAAATATGAAGTTTGAAAGCTATGAAAATGAAAGAATATTGACAACACAATGTTTGCTTATTGTTCAACGTTGAGAATTCTCGTCTTTTAGCTTTAGAATACATATAGGTAGGGTAGAAAACAGATGGGCCGGGAAAAAAGCATTTAAAATGCGAAATAAAAATTACTCGTATAAACATGTCGCTTGAGCGAGGAGCCAGTGACAGTCGAACGATAGTGTGTCGCTCGAGCGAAGGAGGTGCGATGGTTTAGCGACGATATTTCTGCTTTTGTAGTTCGAGCCAACACTTGACGTCAGTCCAACGAAAATTCGCGTTGTTTTCCTCCTTGTTCCAAACTTAAAACCCTATATCTATTTAACTAACTTTTAAACAAATTGCACATTACTCCTTGAACTGTTACACTATCAATTTAAGTCATGTTGTTTACAGAATTTGCCAATTACAAAATCAACTAAAACCTAACAAACTCCCCCTTTGGTATTCTGTGACAAAATACTAATCTATGTCAAGACCACCACAAAATAAAAGTTACAGACTCAAAACAATGACACAACCTAAATTACAAACTGTCTTGAACGAACTCTGCAGTACCTGTTTCCTGAAATAGACAACACAAATACCAGTGTAAATGTGTGAAAAATAGTATCAAAGATAATTACAATTCAAACAATTCACTTGTAGGTGTCATTTAAGCAACAGTTGCTCAAATAGCATATTCTTCAGTTTTAAATCACAAGCTAAATTAAGACACAGTATCAATATAACTCAACATACCAAAACAAAACATTAATACTGTAAAAACATCAAAAACTTAATTTAGCGAAACTGAACTCAAACAAATATGCACATGCTCCCTCTTACTGCAAACAATCAAAGTGTTTTAAGCAATATGTAAATGTATCTATATCTTACCCCAACGACCCCTCAGACATAAAAGTGCAAATTATAAAATGCAAGTCAAAAAATCTGATATCAATTTATGTATATATAGCAAAATGTTGATTACATCCAAATTTAGAGAAATCGTACACAACATATAAGCACAAAAAAACTAAACAGACTCCTCCAATTAATAAAAAAAAACTGCTTAACTACTCCCACTTTTTGTCACACAATGAGAAGAGGTAGCCTATATCTATGAAGTACCAGCAGCATCATGTGAATCTGTCCTCTCCTCAGATGCAACATCGTTATCCCATTGATAGCGTATCCAACGAAGTCCACGTTGTAAGTATCCAACAGCACTCTGAAGCATAGCAGACTCTGCAGTGTGTAGATCAACAGTAGCCCGCAGCTGTGTGATCTCTGCCATCATATGAGCCGCTGCTCGATAAGCACGATCATCTGTCGGAATAATGCGATCGAAGGATCGATGGAAGCATACTCGGGAAGAGGATGTACTGAAGCAGAAGGAAGGAAGCCGAAAAAGAAGAAGGAATATCGATGGACTCCAGAGCAGTAGAAAAAAAAGGAAAATCAGAAGGGTCAAAAGAAATCATGTCATCGATAGGATCAACTTGCACGGTCGAATCAGCCTGAGGCTGTGCGGGCTCAGAAGAGGCATGTGACATGCTATGGGCAATAGTGGTATGGCCAATCGGTTGAAAACCCCGCCGCGGAACCCCTTCAGGGAAGCTAGCTCCTAAGGCTGTAACTAACATATAGATAAAACAAGCATAAGGTAGCCTAACCCGAGTCCCCGTGGTCCTGAATGCCCTCAAGATCTGCTTCATATAAAAGAAGGCAGATCAATAGAATCAACATGTAGCATGGCATATAGGAACCGAGCTTTCTCCATAGGCAATGAAGAAATATAAGAAATCAGCCACAGATTTGTGGACACAGTGCACAACAAAATCTGTTAGTCAATGGGTAAAGATCCAGTGTGCATCGCACCAGAACCACCCTCCACCAATGTGTTAAGCACCATGGAATGGACTAACGTGTCCGATGAAAGAGAATTAGGAGTCAAATAGAGAAAGAGGGGTGGACGACTCTCAAAATATGAATAAGGCTAGAAATGACGTCTGGAGTAATCTTAACTACCCGACCCCGAAAAAAAATCCTAAAAGAAGAGCCATTAACATCATGGATGTTAGCATAAAACTTCCGAACTAAAAGACTAGGTGGAGGTGCCAAATTAACTAAAACGGCTCCCAAACCCGGGAAATGAAGATAGATGTGACGTCTGGGATAGGTCAGACATGATGACCTCGCGCTCAAAAAGTACGGGACGCTGAGAGAAATGTCACCCTAAAACATCCTGGGCCACGGCAGAAATGAACCTAGTTCGACTATAAGCAATAGAGGTACTAGGAGTAGACGGAGTAGTGCGTTCTCTCTTGGGTGGCATTTGAAAGAATTGAATCAAAAACTCATTAAAACCTTGAAATTAGACAAATGAAATCATAATATGCATGAATGCACGCAAAACGAGACAATGAAATGACATGCAACGTGCCCTATAGTGAATGCATGAATGCACGTACAATGATGCCTAGACGTAGATAACGTAAAGACATAACACGTGTTGTGGTGTCATGACGTAGTGACATGACGTCAAGATGGAGGAACGTAACGTCCCTGTGCGGTGTCACAACCAATATAATGAACACACGACTCCAAAAAAAAAACACTAACCAATTAAATGCACACCCGACACAACCTCCCGTCATTCCAACGGTCGAAACCAACACCAAATTCGAACCACCAATGTCCAAAAACAACTAAACCAACACCACATTACCCAAAACACACACCAAGCAATCTAATGTACTAGTCATCAACAAAAATCACTGAAATGATGAACTATGAGGAACCACATTAAAGAACCAATGAAAATAACGCACTAAATGATCCTCAACGTTGATTATTGTCGAACAACCATTCAACATATGATAACAAGCATAGCCAATAATCAAAACATGTAGTGCACTACTCAAAACATAAACAAGAATGCTCAAAGTGTGAAAAAATCATGAATGAATAGCAAAAATGAGGAAAAATCTTGTTTAGAACAATTTATCTTTGAATCTCATTGTGTTGATGAATTGATCCCTCAATGAAGTGATATTGAGTGATTAAAGTGTGTGTAAAGCAAAGATTTTGAGTGGGTTGAACAATTTTGGCAAGAAATCAAGTGAAAATTTGGGGAAAATGCGTGAAACCCTTGAGAAGTAACATTAAAACTCAAAGTTACACTTTGAAGCTCGAGCGAGGCAGCTTCTGCTGCTTTCGCTCGAGCGTGTTCCAGCGAAGTGGCGACAAGGAAATTGACAAAAATAGCACAAAAAACTCAAAAAATAAGGAAAATAGCATTTTTAAAAACTAAATACAACGTCAATATAAACAACTCAAACTCTTGACACTTCGATAATTAAAATCAAGCATGCAATCACAAGTCTAGCAATATCAAAAAGTTTTTCACACATACACAATCAAGTTCAAGATGGAGTAAAGTGTATAAATGACTCATGTGTATAATGGTGCCACTATTTTCTCATGAAAACAACTCCAAACTTTAAATTTGTGAGAAATGACATGCAAAATATTGCTGTTAAATAAGTATGATCCGTACTGATGAAAGTCAAACCTCAAATAAATTTTAGGACCTGAAAACGAGCTCAATTATATGATAAATTTTCTTTTCTCCCCATAAATTTGAGCATATTTTATTAGTTTATCGTTTTCTCATAAATAACATCTTATGTGCAGACTTTGTTCATTAAGCGACTAAATGGACCCATATAATGAGTTTTATGCCGATTAACCCAAGTCAAATGACCATATGCACCAGGTTATGAGAAACCCCTCGAACTTAATTACTCTAGTCAAATAGGTTTCGAACATAATATAAGATGAATCAATTAAGCACTTATATATATAATTTATTTTTATAAACAAGATCATAATGTGTGCAGTGCAAATGATTACATGATGACACATATACTCAATACTCCACATTAAATCGAACCAAACAATGGAAATAACAGTGTAAAACAGATAAATGCTTACTTAGTCATACATAACATGTTTAAAATCTTAACAATGTGTTGTTTGCTAAAAAGAAAATATTTTTGTATTTTTCTCATTTTTCAATTTTTTTTTATAAAAAAAACCATATTTAAAGCAAATAAATGCAAAAGAAATAGAAACAAAAAAATAAAAATAAATGGGATGCATGCATGAATGAATGGACACACTGAACTACATATGCATGCACCTAAACACCAATTCAAAGAAAAATTTGAATGCCCTTACCATGAAGAACACGACCATTTTCACGACATTCAAGGTCGCTCCTCTTGACCCAAACTTTCTTAGAAACAGAAGATGATTGAGTTAAATGAGTCATCATCTCAGTTAAATGGTTGTCTTGATTGGTAAGAAAGTCAGCCTTACTAGTAAAATCCATATTATTACTTCTACTCACACGATTACGACACCTACGTCGAATGTGTCCCAGTGCACCACAGTGGTGGCAAGTGGGAATGAACTGTGGTTCAAACCTGCCTGGTGGTTGTTGTCGATAAGTATAATGATTGACCTTATACTGTTTGGTAGGTCTCGATCTAATGGCATTCTTACCTTTGGGGTTTCAAATAAGCAATCTCACGAGCTTTGTTCGTGGTAGGAACGAACGTGGTCTTGGATGTACTAACCGTGGCATCACGATTATGAACATAACCCAAATCATGCATGTCATCCGTAGGCTTGTTAATCTCAAACAGATTATCCAGCTTCTGCGAGCCACTCATGAATGAATGGAGTTGAGGATTAGATTTATCAAGATCAAAAGTTAGTGATTTAACTTTAATCTCCAAGTTTTCATTGATGAGCTTCAACTCACTCACTTTCTTGGTCGAGTCCTGAAGGTCATTCAACAATTTTTCACGTTCAAGCTCATTCACCTTTTTCAAAACGGCTTTGTTGACCTTCTTGATTTTGAGAATCTCTTCAAACAATTTACAATAAGACTCGTGAATGTCTGTCTCATCATCAGACTGCTTACTCTCATTCTTCCCTTCCCCATTCTCAATCTCACAGTCAGATTCCATTGTAGCAATCGAGGTGAAGGCCATGATTTTTTGTTCATCCTCACCACCAGACATCTCATTCTGAGAACTGGAATCCGACTCCTCATCACTCGTGGCCACGGATAAAACCTTAAGCCTTTTTATTTATTTGAGTTCCTATTCAGATTAGCGCATTCATTCATATAGTGATCGTAACCCTTGCACTCATGGCATTGGACATATTTTCTTAGCGAGAGTCCTAGAGGTGTTATTCTCACGTCTACCTAGGAACTTCACTACTCTGCGCCTGAAGCTTTCTCCTATTCCTCATCACCTTCTGAAATATTTTAACGAAATACACAATTTCGTCGTCCCTAAGTGTCTCAGTGTCAATGTACTCGTTCTTAGCTTCTCTAACAGTGTTCATGTCGATGGATTTAACTTTTTTAGGTTGTGAAACAATGAGTTTGTAAGTTTGAAGTGATCCTACGAGTTCTTCAGTTTTAACAGCATCCAAGTCCTTACTTTCTTCTGTCGCAGTAACATTGGGTATGAACCTCTCGGACAGTGATTTAAGGACTTTTCTAACAATTTTTGACTTGGAGATCTTCTCACCGAAATTAAAACTCGAATTGACTATGTCATTCAGTTTAGCATATAAACTACCAAACTCGAAACCCTAGACCTATTTAACTAACTTTTAAACAAATTGCACATTACTCCTTGAGCTTTTACACTCTATCAATTTAAGTCCTTTTGTTCATAGAATTTGTCAATTACAAAATCAAGTAAAACCTAACAGCTTCTACAACGGATGGTTGTTCATTTCGATATGAGATGGCAAGGAGTTTTTAGTGCAGCCTGATATTGAAACTGGTGATGAAGAAGATAGTTCTTTTAGCATTATTTTTTCTTTTCCTAGGCTAGTAATTTCTGTAGCTTTTATGACGAGTGCTTGTTACTTTGATATGATGACTACTAAGTTACACTAGACATTTTTCCTTCCCCCTGGCTAGCTTCTCAAATCTTTTTATTTTCTCTCATTATATTTTATGCCCCACTAATCTGCATGGTTTATTGTAGACTCTCCATTTGAGTTTCGGGCACTCGAGGTGGCTTTGGAAGCAATCTGTAGTTATCTTGCTGCCCGTACAATTGAACTGGAGACTGCTGTTTACCCGGCTTTAGACATGCTTACATCAAAGGTGCATTTCCTATTGTGTTTTATGTGAAGATGGATGTACAATAGAAACAGAAAAAAAATCTCTCCATAACACCCCACCCCCCACCCCTCCAAAAAAAAAAAAAAAAAGAAAGAAAAAGAAAAGGCCCTTCAACTCAATCCAAATGGGCTTCATCACGTATTCATAGCAGAAGATGCCCAAATTGTTTCTTATATCCATCTTTATTCTGTCATCATGCAGCCTGATTTACAAACAGTGTGATTTTTGTGCACCTAAGGTCAATCCTAAACTCCCCACCTAGGCACAGGTGGAATGTTGGAAAGACAAATATGTGGTAGCCTACAAATATGTGGTAGCCTACAAGTTCTTGTACCAGTTTAATGCTGTATAACTTTGTCTTCCCTCTAAAACTTGATTTTTTTTGTTTTACTTGTATATATTCTTTTGTTGTCTTTTCAGTTTTCTTTATTGCTTCCTGGCATTAGTTGTAGTTCAATATATTTTCTCCTTTACCTCTTTTATTTTTTGGCTATAACCTTATGAATGTTCAGTTCTACATACTAGGTATTAACATCGACATGATACTGTCCAATCTACCTTATACAACATGTCATTAGTAGTCTAAGTTTCTTGTATATTTTGTTGCCTCATTTTAGTAATTCTCTTAACAACTGTAATTGCAGATTAGTAGCCGTAACTTAGATCGAGTTCGAAAGTTGAAGAGTCAAATGACAAGGTTGACTGCTCGCGTGCAAAAGGTACTGTTCCCATTTTTAGTTGACATGAAAGATTTCCTCTTTTTTCATTCTTCATGTGAAGGGCCATATTTACTTGCACACTGAAGCTTGATATCGTTTATTTTCTATAGTTTCCCCACTCTTGTCATTCTTCTACAGTTGCGCTGCTTCGGGTAAACATTCTGATATGCTACACTTGTAAAAGCTTTAGTGGGTATTATTTCTTAAAGTTTGAGATATACTCCGTGGATCTTGAATTGAACTTACAAAACACATCGATATGCTTCATATGTAAATGCTTTCGTGGGTGTTGCATTATAAAGTGGGACCTATACTCAGTAGATCTTGAATTGACTTTTTACGAGCATTTGCAATTTTTTTTGGCAGCTAATGAGATTGCTGTCTGAGACAAACACCCCCCCCACACACACACCACCATCACCAATAAAAGCTCCACATACTACTTATTTCTAAAAGTGTAACTACTCGAACTTTATTCCCTCTCTTCCTCCTGTCTGCAAACTTCAGTACTATGCCATGGCAAGGCTGCCTCCTCTTTATCCTTGAAAGTTTTAAGTGGCCATGTCACATCCCTTGTAGCAACTTCTGATGCTTGACTTTTACACAAGATAGACAGAGAAGAATGTAAAACGCTGAGAGTTGAGAATGATGGTTATAGAATTCATTTGATTTATTAAGTCATGGCAAATTAGCAACAGAAGTGGCCGGCATGAATGGAAATTTAAAGGAAGTTTCGTTAGTTTGTTTGCCATTCTTAGAATTTATTGATTACACTTCACATTATCCCAAATAAATATTTCCATTTCCTTTTATGGATAAATTACTATCCACTTTCCTAAAATATACCTTCTTCTCACTATATATGCTCTAAACTATCCTTTGTTAAATAATTTCACTTTGAACCTAATGGAGTTACGAAAAAGGATTTGTATAGCCGGCCCTAAATTTAGTCGGAACAAGTGTCTAAGAATTTATATTATTTCTCATGTCCAAAGAACTTTTATTTTAATTTTGTAGGCTATTAACTCTTGGAGAGAGGATTTCAATGTATATATTGGTAGTCATTTTACAGTCCTTTTAAATATTTTTTATTTGTTAAAGACACTGCTAATTTGACATGACGTGGTTTCAACGCAGCATATCATGCTTCATTCTTGAACATTAAATGCCCTGCATTTGAATACCTTGACATTTATTAATTCTGGTTTTATTCCATTGATTATTAGCAGGTGAGGGATGAGCTAGAACAACTTTTGGATGATGATGATGATATGGCAGACCTTTACTTGTCTAGAAAGTTGGCTGGTACATCATCACCTGTAAGTGGATCGGGTGCTGCCAGTTGGTTCCTAGCATCTCCTACCATTGGCTCAAAGATATCTAGAGCCACTAGGGCAAGTATAGCAACTATTCGCGGAGATGATAATGATGTAGAGGATCTTGGAATGTTACTTGAGGTACTCGATCAGAACATATTAGAGTTTAGTTCTAGTGCTCTATAAAACTACGTTTTGAAAAGGTTCTGTCATACTGCAGGCGTACTTCATGCAAATTGATGGCACACTGAACAAATTAACCACGGTGTGTGAACTACATTCTCGAAAGTTTTGATGTCTATCCATCAAATTTAAGCATCTACATTCATTATTTTGTTTAAATGCACTTCTACACTGAATAAACAAACTCCAAAGCTGTCATTTATGTGTGGAAAGGTTCTTCGTATTTTGTATGAGCAGTTATATGATAGGGTAACGACCATCGTTTCTTGTTTTAGTTTTACAGTTCTATTAATAGATGTAGTTTTTGATTTTATTGATGGAAATTTCTATTCATTTAGTGGAAAAGAGGGTAACCTGCTCTTATTTAAATGAATATATTTCTTTTTCTATTTGATTGTTATGAAGTGAGTTTCTGTGGATGTTTTGTGGTGTAATTTTATCTTATTAATTTTCTTTCTCCAAATACCCTCATCATTTAAGTTTTTGATTGTTTCTCTACTTTCAAATTTGCAGCTACGTGAATATATTGATAATACAGAGGATTATATCAATATTCAGGTAAAAAAATAGTAAAAAAAGTCTCTGAGATTCGTATGTAATTTATCTTGAATGCATAGTGATCTAAAACGATATTTCATGGTCACTTTCAGCTTGACAATCATCGGAATCAGCTCATTCAGGTCAGTTACATGCATTTTACTTCAAAATAAGAATCTTTGGCTGGAGGAAGGTCGTGATAAGACACTGCATAGAACACGTAAATGTCTTCTTTATTTGTGTGGCCGCAGTTGGAGCTTTTACTCAGCTCCGGAACTGTATGTATGTCGATTTTTGCTTTGGTGACTGCCATATTTGGTGAGAACATTCCTTACACTTGGAACAACGATCATGGATACATGTTTAAATGGGTAAGCATCGACCCTTCAATATGTTTATTTGATGAATTAAATGTGACACTTTTGTTGTCTTCTATATGGTCACACGTTTCTTTGTTATTGGACTAGCACTTGTTTTTGTAAGTTGTTAAGCTAGTTTGGTCCTACTACTAGTTGATGTATTTGACAAGTATGATGTAGTGGTAGTTGGTAGAATAGTGAATAGAATATTATTTTATTTTGCATCATGTATGGCTATAAGTATGGAAGCCGTGTACTTCAAAATGTGTTGAATCATTTCAATTAGTATTCCCTCCTCTTTGTCTTCCAAATTCTAATAGTGATATCACAGCTTTAAGGATCTTTGAAGGATCGAAAAAGTGCTGAAAAAAATTGAAGGAGTAGAGTGAGGTGAAGAAAAACTGAAAACAAGGTGATTTGTGCATATACGGTGAGCTGGTGTCAAATCCGGTAAGGAATGTGCATATACGGTGAGAATAGTGAATATTTGGTAAGTCTCTCTTTTCCCAACAAAACATAGTTCACCTGGCAAATATGGTATGCACATTGCATATACGGTAAATCTTGTATAAAACCGATGAGTTGCTTGCTAATCCGGTGTCTTCCAAAAACAACAAACATGAGAGAAAACCAGTAAGAATCCTTCATAAATAGCTGAATGATTTGGTGAGAAAGTGATATGGCTTCAAGTGGATTTTCAGCACCTTTACCTTCAGCATTCACAAGAGTGGTCTGCAAAAATGAAGGCATACTTGAAGGCCTATGACTTGTAGGAAATCACTGAAACAGGAGTTGAACCACCACTTCTAAGAGCCGATCCTACCATAGCCCAACTGAAGCAACGCAGCGATGAGATTGCCAAAAAATTTAAGGCACTTTCTTGCATTCAAGCAGTAGTCTCAGACACCATTTTCACAAGGATAATGACTTGTAAAACCACAAATGAGGCATGGAATAGGTTGAAGAAGGAATTTAGGGGCAATGAGATGACAAGGCAAATGCAGGTTCTGAACTTCAGGACAGAGTTTGAGACCCTGAAAATGAAGGAATCTGAAATGGTAAAAGAGTTTGCTGATAGGCTGATGAAGGTTGTTAACCAAATCAGATTACTTGGAGATGATCTTCCAGACAAGATAATAGTAGAGAAAGTGTCGATCAGCCTTCCAGAAAAGTTCGAATCTAAGATATCTTCACTTGAGGATTCAAGAGATTTGTCCACCATTTCCTTGGTTGAGTTGGTGAATGCTCTCCAAGCCACTGAATAGAGGAGGCTGTTCATGCAAGATGAGCAAGTTGAGGGTGTTTTGTTTGTAAAAGGGAAGCAAAAGGACTCAAACAAACTTGGGTGGAACGAAGCCACAAGTTGAAAGGAATGAAGCAGCTAAAGGGTTTGAAAAAGATACTAATTATCTTCCCTGTCCACATTGTAAAACGAAAGGCCATTCTCCTAAGTATTGCTGGTTCAGGCATGGTGTTCAATGCTGGACATGTAAGCAATTTGGACATATTGAAAGGGTCTCCAAAAATCGGAAGGAAAGGAAAGAAACTCAGCAAGCAAAGGTTGCTGAAGGTCAATCTTGCTGAAGGTCAATCTGAAGAACACCTATTCTCAGCTTTGAATCAAAAAGTCCGCAACAAGAATCAGGTGTGGTTACTAGACAGTAGATGCACTCATCACGTCTTCAAATGCAAATATTTTTGTTGAGTTGAATGGTAACTACAGGTCAAAAGTAAAAGTTGGAAATAGAGAATATATGCCAATCAAAGGTATTGGCAAAGTCTCTATTCAAACTTCATCAGGTAAGAAGCTCATTCCTGATATCTTATATATTCCAAATATTGATCAGAATTTGATAAGTGTTGCGCAACTAATTGAGAAGAATTATACTTTGGTATTTAAGGATCATAGTTGTACAATTCTAGATCAAAATAATGTGGAACTAATGACAGTTGATATGAAAAATAAAGCTTTCCTTTAGACTAGAAAAGTGTGAACTTACAAGCTTATGCTAGCATTGAAGTTGAGTCAGAATTGTGGCACAAGCAGTTTGGACATGTTAACTATACTTCACTTAAACTTTTAAGTGAACAAGAGCTAGTAGAAAACTTGCCAAAGATGGGAGATGCCTTGTGTATTTGTGAAATCTGTCAAAGGGGAAAACAAGCTAGACTTTCTTTCCCCAAAAATCAAGCTAAAAGAGCCCAAACTAGACTCCAACTTGTGCATTCTGATGTCTGTGGTCCTATGAGAATTTCAACCCTGAATGGTAGTAGATACTTCATTTTATTCATTGATAATTTTACTAGAATGTGTTGGGTTTACTTTCTTAAATCAAAATCTGAAGTGCCTACAGTTTTCCAGAAATTCAAGAGTTTTGTTGAGAATGAAAGTTGTTGTAAAATCAGGGCAATTAGGACAGATAATAGCCCATAATATACAAGCAATCAGTTCAATAATTTCTGTGAGAAAATGGGAATTAAGTATCAATTAACAATTCCTTACTCTCCCCAACATAATGTAGTCTATGAAAGAAGAAATAGGACAGTGATGGAGATGGCCAGATGCCTATAGCTGGAGAAAATTGTTCCTAAAACCTTCTGGGCTGAGGTTGTTAACACCTCAGTCTATTTGCTGAATAGGCTACTCACTAAAGCCTTAGAAAAACTAATTCCCTATGAAGCTTGGATTGGAGTTAAGCTTAATATATCTCATCTGAGGGTGTTTGGAAGTGTGTGCTATATGCATATACCTGATGTTAAACGAGATAAGCTTAGTCAGAAAGTAGAGGCTGGAGTTTTGGTTGGATATTGTGACAATGCTAAAGGGTACAAAATTTATAATCCACAAACCAGCAAGGTTGTTTCTTGCAGAAATGTCAAGTTTGATGAGAAATCTTTATGGAATTTGGAGTCAAATGCTATGGATAGAACTGAGGCTCCAAGGCTGATTTCTCAAAATGAAGATGTTGGTAATGATGCAAATGAAGATGCTGGTAATGATGAAGATGAAATTCATATTGAAGCTGAACCTGAAGGTAGAACTGATTTGGAAAATGAAGTATTAAGAACCAGATCTCTTCAGGATATTTAAGCTATTAGTAACTCTGTTATTCTGGAACCAGTGAGCTATATTGATGATGCGCGATCTAAGAGATGGATAGAGGCTATGAAGGATGAATTGACAGCAATTGAAAAGAACAATACTTGGGTGCTTGTTGACAAACCAAGAAACAAGAATGTTATTGGAGTCAAGTGGGTGTTCAGAACCTAGTTAAATGCAGATGGTTCAATCAAGAAACTCAAGGCTAGGCTGGTAGTCAAAGGGTATTCTCAGCAATTTGGAATTGATTTTACAGATACATTTGCACATGTTGTCAGACTTGAGACAATAACAGTATTGTTTGTATTGGTTGCACATTCAAACTGGAAGATCCATCAGCTAGATGTAAAGTCTGCTTTTCTAAATGGGGAGTTAAGTAAGGAGATTTTCATTGATCTGCCTGAAGGGTTTGTCAAAAAGGTTGAAGAAGATAAGATGTATTTGCTAAAGAAAGCTTTGTATGGCTTGAAGCGGCACCTAGAAGCTGGTACAGCAAAATTAATAGCCATCTATATAAACTTGGATTCAACAAAAGTGTAAGTGAGCAAACTTTGTACATCAAACCAGTGGAGGAAGACCTGATCATCATTTCACTTTATGTTGATGATCTTTTGATCACTAGAAGCAATGGAGGCTTAATCAAAGTGATAAAGAATGAATTGAAGAAAGACTTTGAGATGACTGATTTAGGGAAGATGAAATACTTTCTTGGAATGAAAGTGGATCAGTTTGGAAAGAGGAATTTTTGTTTGCCAGCAGAGATATGCCAAGGAGATATTGAAAAAGTTTCATATGGAGAATTACAAGCCAGTTAACACTCATTTGGTCCAGAATTTGAAGTTGATAAAGAATGATGGTGCAAGCAAAATCGATGGAAATGTGTATAGAAGCCTGATTGGATGTATGTTGTATCTTTCAGCTACAAGGCCTGACATTATGTATGCTGTGAATTTATTATCCAGATTCAGACAAGAGCCTAGCCAAATTCATTTTCAAGCTGCCAAGAGAGTTCTGAAGTATATCAAAGGAACTGAAAACCATGGAATCAGCTTCAGAAAATCAGAAAAATTGGTGTTTACAGGGTTCACTGATAGTGATTGGGATAGTTCAACGGATGATATGAAGAGTACTTCTGATTATGCCTTTTATGTTGGATCAAGTATTGTCTATTGGAATTCAATTAAGCAGAAAATTGTGGCTCAATATACGGCTGAGGCAAAGTATATAGCTGCAACATAGGCGACAAACCAGGCTATATAGCTGAGGAAAATCTTGAATGATCCGAAACATCAACAATCAGAAGCAACCGCCATTTTGTGTGATAATCAATCAGCAGTCGCCATCGTGAAAAATCTTGTATTTCACGGCAAAACCAAGCATATTAATATCAAGTATCATTTTATTAGGGAAGCTCAAGAAAAGGAAGAAGTGAGACTGATGAATTGCAGCTCCGAAGAACAAGTGGCTGGCATATTTACCAAAGCGGTCCCAAAAGAAAAGTTTGAAGCACTAAAGAATTGTCTTGGTGTTTCCAACAAAAGTGTCAAGGAGGAGTGATAAATTAAGTTTGACATTTTTGTTGTCTTTTATATGGTCACACGTTTCTTTTGTTACTGGACTAGCACTTGTTTTTGTAAGTTGTTAAGCTAGTTTGGTCCTACTACTGGTTGATGTATTTGACAAGTATGATGTAGTGGTAGTTGGTAGAATAGTGGGTAGAATATTATTTTATTTTGCATTATGTATGGCTATAAGTATGGAAGTCGTGTACTTCAAAATGTGTTGAATCATTTCAATTAGTATTCCCTCCTCTTTGTCTTCCAAGTTCTAACATTATTACTATTATTTTCTTGTATAATTCTTATTATTTTTTATTTTTAGTTTGCACAATTAAATGATCCATTAAATTGCTTCCAGGTGATCATTGTCACAGGGATCTGTTGCGCAATCCTTTTTCTTCTTATCGTTTTTTATGCTCGGCTCAAAGGGCTAATTGGATCCTGATCTTACAAGTGATTAGGCCTTAACAAGCGTGAGCTGATTCAAAAATAGTATTGAAATGTTTGGTAAGTTGGATTTATAGCACTAGACAATAATAACGAAGAAAAGAAAGAAAAAAATCGTGTTCATTCTAATATTACGTGCAAAACATGTACAAAATGTGCATTATAAGCAACAATGTATTATTGAGTTTTAAAGAAAAGAATGTTTACTTTTGTAAATGATAAGTTTATTAGTGAATAACAATTGTACTCCTACAATCCTATAAATTATTACCATTGTATCCATAATTCTCTCCTATAAATATGGGACTTTGATTTCTTGTTCACTCTTTTCATAACATATTATCATCACAAAAGTTTAATTCTTTAAAGTTTAGTGAATGAAGAAATTTTTTTAAGTATAATCATCTACCATGGATACCGAAATTAATTTGGTAGCATGATTTTTATTTTTATTTTTGGTTATATAACATGTACTTTAGCATTAATCTATATGTACAATCATGCGTGTGCAATCGTTAATTTGTGCTTAATTATGCCATAATTTGCGTGCCATAACTCTGCCATGTAATGAATTTGGTCGTGCCACACATTATGCCATGTAAAGAACCAGTTTGTAAAAAAAATAAAAAATTATCGCTACCACACATAAACTTGTATCAATTTTGTCAATTTTCTACATATGTATTAATTTTGTCATGTAATGAATCCAATCCCGTTGTAGTAAATTTGTTTTCTGCCAATTTTTGCCCAACTTTTGTGTTGTCTCCCAATCATTACTACTATGCCAAAAAAATAAAAATAAAAAATATCAAACATTATGTAAATGACTTGCTCTAATTAATGTGTATATGTACATATATTAATTCATACTTCAATTCATGTACCCTTTGTAACGCCCCAAAATTTCATACATCTGGAGGTGTTACCAAAAATAATTTCATTTACTTTGCGGAACGATAAAATAATATTCTCTAAAAATATAATTGGAATATCCATACATTTAAACTAAACATGAAAACATAACCATAAATTAAATAATTATTTTTGAACAAATAAAAGTGACTAATAATTTAAAGCGAAAAAAAAATGAACTTAATATTATCTCTTTGATTCCTTTTTGGCAATCTGCATCACCATCCGTCACAATTCCAATCGACCTGAACTAAAAATTTTGTAAGAGTGAGTATTTTTAAAAACACCCAGTAAGATACGAGCAGTTTTTATACACAATTATATGCAATAAAATAACACTTCATACCACTTTTTCTTATGAAGTATCTCGATGACCAAGCGAAACACTCATCTAGGCCATCTTAAATCCCGTAGGATTTCTTATCTCTCTTAATAAAGAATCTGAAAGTCCACATGCAATTCATGCATAAATTACTGAACATAAAAGTTTAAGGAAATAAAACAACTTGCACGGAAGTATCTTACTTTGATTGATCAAACGAGCTTTTAATAATAAAAAAATGTACTTAGAATTTACAGCTACTTTATATGAAAAATGTTGTGTAAAATTCTGTGGTGGTGAATTATGGGACATTGGCACACTATTTATAGTTGGAAAATTTAGAGGTTGAGTTATAGTGAAATCGTAATGAAAAATCGTATTTATCACATTTGATAAAATTGAATTGCTAGTAAACAAATCACAATGTGACATGTGTACAAAATACTTATCACAACAAAAAGGTGGTTGCAACTTGACTTTAAATAGAATTCTAAAAAAAAAACAAAAATAACAATTATCCTTTCACATAGCTATCCATCCCAATTAACTTTAATTTTAAATAAAAATAAAATAATAAATTATACAATTTAAGTCAAAATATTCCTACCTCGATAACTTGGGTCTTACTTATCCAAATTGACTTTTTCTTGAGTCTAATTTACATAATTAAAAACAAGCTATCCAACGAGACTTATATTGATATACTTTTAGTCGATTTAACAATATTTTAAAAATGTAGCCCAAAATCGAAGATAATACATATATCACTTTAGTCCCTCAAATTTTCAAAATAATAAAAATATAATATATAGAACAAATAAGTTTCTATTCTAAAATTTTTGGGGTATTATACCCTTTGGTCTAGTTTTTTTATGGTTGCAATACAGAGACGTTCTCCTACCCACTGGGGATAGGACAAGGTTTGCCCAGTACTTATGTGGCAAGCAGTGGTCAAAATGAAATTCAAAAGTCAACATGCCTCCCACCCCATCACAAGCGCACCTACCATTTCTTCAAATTCAATAAACAACTGATGGTAGACTTTTTTCACCCACCCCATTAAACATTTCACCGACTACCCATCCCACTTAAATATTACATCCACCCACTTAAATGTTTCACCCACCCAACACATGAAATCACCGTCTATCTGGGTGAAAAAATCACAAATTTCATCTTTCAACCTTTCAAGTTTCATCTTCGATTCTGCTTTCGGTTCGATATTAAGGAAATAATGTTAAATTTTGAATTTATTTGTTTACTATGTCATGCTTATAACTGATGTTTTTTTATAATTAATTTTTTGGTTTATTCTCATGTTCCCTAAATGTCATTTTTGTGTTGTTATATTTCAATGCATTTGAATTTTCGAACAATACTGCTTCTTGTGATTTTGTAAACAAAATTATATTTATTTCTAAGTGATTCTATGCCACGTGCTGGGGAAAGAAGATGTGGACATACACGAGTTGGCTGCAATGCAAGATTATCTGTGATAAAGCAAGAAATTGAAGACTTATGGGTTGTGAACAAAGTTGTGGACGAACATAACCATCATCTTACTACACCTAGCAGAGTTCATTTGTTAAGATCACATCGCACTGTCACGTCCACGAAGAAGGCACTTACGAAGCAATTTTCAGAAGCCAATATACCTACATGCCAGCAATTGCGATTAATGGAGATAGATTCAAGCAGTCCTCCATCAGTTGGGTGCATAGAGAGAGACATCAGGAACTACGAAAGGGATATACGGGATGAGCAAAAATGTCATGATGCAGAAACACTTATTGAACATTTTACACTTGAAAAGGAGAAAGACCAAACTTTTTTTTTTAGTTGGAGATAGAATCAAATAATAAGTTGGTTCGATGTTTTTGGGCTGATTATTTATCAAGAAGATCTTATATGTTTTTCGGCGATGCTATCTAATTCGACTTACATTTCAAATTTTCAATGTTTGAAGGCCAAATGTGTTATATGACTCATATCATCCCGACTGTGAATATGAGGACACGCAAGATGATTGAAGAAATTGTAGATTGAGTTTTGTTGATGAAGTCGAAGATCAAGGTTTGGCATATGAAATATATGATAACGCAACATGTGGTTCAATTGGCTTTACCATCAATCTTTTTGTATTTAAGTTATTTTGCTATATAATCTATTGATGATAACACAATTCTTTTGCTATGTAATCTATTGATGATAAGAAAATTGGCAAAATCATGCTTTTTATTGTCCACTTTAGTTGAGTCAAATATTTAAGTATTTTTAAAGATGTCAAAAGTATATCGATATTGGTCTCATTTTAAAGCCCACGTTAAATAAAGTATGTTAGGCTCGAAAAAAAATATTTTCCAACTAGTTAAACTCGAGTAATCATTTTTAAAGAACCATATAATTTTCTCTAATATTTTATTAATAAACTTTTGATTTTTCCTTGATATTTGCGTACAATACATGAATATATGGATGGGTACCTATGCTGGGGAAGGGTGGGACTGGAAAAGACAATTAAAAAGTCATGGGACCACTGCTTATGTGGCAAATCCGCATAAGCAGCGGGTAAATTATCACCTACACACCGGGGTCGGAGAACGGTACTGGGTTGCAATATATTCGTTTATGATGATTATTGAATATTCTGTGTATTTATCTTGATTAAATACTTTTCTATGTTCTTTCATAAATTTTAAATTGATAATCTATCTTGTTGTTTTTCCTAAAGTAGTACAACATTATAAATAATATTCTAGAATAATATTAATTGTATATCTATCTATTATTAATAGTTTGTTGTTTCTCATGAAGAGCATAAATTATAATTCTCAATATTCCAAAAGAATGTTGACATATTTCTCTTAAAAAATAATAGTAAAATACATCGTGCTCTCGAAGTGGCACGTGTTTCAAAAAACATGTTATTTAAAATTAATGTTTATTCCTGAAAGAAAACATGTAACTTATGTCATGTTGATATTGACTATTTGATTAAATATTATTTGATATTTAATCATGTTATTCGAAACTAATTGTATTTCCTTTTGATTTACTGTGTAGTGAATCAAATGACAAGCATCACAAAATTAGAATTTGTTGCACTTGACATATCTGGTAAAAACTATTTGTCATGGGTCATCGATACTGATATTTGTCTTGTCTCAAAGGATTTGAGGGAAACAATAAAAAGAAGGAAACAAAGAATTCATGCAACATCGTGTAAAAATACTTATCTTCCTTCATCATCATCTTCAAACAAATTGAAAATCGAATACCTCATTGAGAAAGATTCACAAGTTCTTTGAAAAAAATTTGACTAAAAGATTTAATCATCACAGGACTATAGTCCTCCCCAAAATCCGCTATGAGTGGTTACACTTTCGTTTGCAAAACTTTAAAATTGTTAGTGAGCAAAATTCTGAACTATTCAGAATATGTACAAAATTGACCATGTGTTGAGAAAAAATTATTGATGAAAATGTGTTAGAGAAAACTTTTCCACATTTCATGCCTCGAATGTACTCTTGCAATAGCAACATCGTGAGCGTGGTTTCAAAAAATACTCATAACTCATAAATTGCCTACTTGTAGCTGAACAAAATAATGATCTATTGATGAAAATCAGACATTACGTCCACTGGTTATGTACCATTGCCTGAAGCAAATGGTACTGCATTTATCTGACGCAAATGCAATATCAAGACAAAGAAGTGGGCGTAAATGTGGACATTAACGTGGACGTAGACATGGAACAAACCATAGACGAAATAATCAACAAAACTATCAGTAATAAGACAATAATTTCAAAAGATACACAGCAAACAAAAGTAGAATATCCAAAAAGAAATACAAAGAAAGTTGTGTTAGATGTGGAGTAAAAGGGCATTGGGTATGTAATTGTCGTATGGCAAAACATCTTGTGAATTTTTATCAAAAATCAATCAACGGAAATAGAAAAAATGTAGACAAACTTTTCTAATTATGATGATCCAATTGATGTGATTTATTTGGATGTCTCTGATTTCTTTGCTGATCTAAATGATAATATTGATCATTTGATTTGGGTGGTGTGATAGAAAATATAGATTAGTATTTCCCTTTGTTTTAGAAATTTAATTTGAAATATATTTTTTTGTAAAATTTGAAACATTATTATGCATCGTTAATTTCATAATATTCAATTATGTTTACTTCTTTTGAGTAGAAATTCAGGTTTTTTCAAAAATATATCTATTTTGTTATATTTATAGATTCATGATGGATTGTCGAGATAGTGCAACACGCATATTATTTTTCGATACAAAAAATATTCTTTAGACTTAACATTAGTTGAAAATAATGTTAATACAATATTAGGTGCATCGAATACTATTAAAAGATCCAAAACAACTTGTATTATTTTACCAAATAATATAAAATTATGTATTGATGATACACTTTATTCTAACAAATCCAAAATACATTTGTTTAGTTTTAAAAATATTCGTTGCAATGGATATCACTATGAGGAGATGCAAGAAAATAATATTGAATATTTTTGTATAATTTCTTTTATATCTGGTCAAAGCAGATATAATAAAAATTTCATGCACTTCCATATGGCATGTACTATAAATTTACAAAAATGGTTGAACTACTGTCAAAAACCAAAAGTTTATCCAAAAAAATTTATACTTTGACATGATTGATTTGGACATCCAGAAGTTATAATGATGCGTCGAATAATAAACTTGCATGAACATCCTTTAAAGGACTAGAATATTTTTTTACGTAATGATTGTTCAAGTGTATCTTGTTCGCGGGGCAAGTCAGTCATTAAACCTTCGACTACAAAAGTCAATATTGAATCTCCTACCTTCTTGAAAACTATTTATGGAGATATGTGGTCCAATACACTCACCACGTAGACCATTTCGTTATTTTATGGTGTTAATTGATTATTCTACTAACTAGTTGGTCATATGTTTACCTACTTTTCATTAGAAATGTAGTTTTTGCTAGACTGCTTGCTCAAATCATAAAATTACAAGCTCAATTTCCCGATTACTGAATCAAGATAATTCGTCTTGATAATGCTGGTGAATTTAGATCACGAGCATTCGATGATTATTTTATGTCAATTGAGATTGTCATTGAACATTCAGTTGCGCATGTCCATACACAAAATGATTTAGGAAAGTCATTTAATAAACGTCTACAACTTATTGTTAAACTATTCTTATAAAAACAAAACTCCCAACTTCTGTTTTGGGTCATGCCATAATACATGGTGCATCATTGGTTCATATAAAACCAACTGTCTATTATCAATATTTACCTTTGCAACTTGTATTTGATCATGAACCTAGTATTTCTCACTTAAGAGTTTTTGGTTGTACTGTTCAAGTCCATATTTCACCCCACAATGTACTAAAATAGGTCCCCAACGAACATTTGAGATTTATGTAGGTTTTAATTCATCAGCTATTATAAGGTATCTTGAACCTTCAGTGAATGATTTTTTTACTACACGTTTTGCAGATTACCATTTTGATGAATGATTTTCTCAACTTTGGGAGGGAAAAGACTATATTCCGAAGACCAAGGTAATTTTTTTTGGAATGAAATAACTCTATCTGACTTTGATCCCCCGCAGCAATCAATGTGAGCAAGATGTTAAAAGAAATTACCCATTTGCAAAATGTTGTAAATCAATTACCTGATATATTTGTTGCTATCTATTCAAACAAAAAATATTTTAGCAAAAATCGATGTCCCTATAGGACAATCTACTGTAGCAAATGAATCTTAAATACAGTAGAAGTGTGGTCAACTAATTGGTTTAAAACACTATTTACCTTGAAAAAGAAAAAATACAAAGAGAAAAATCTACCAAAAACTTCATAACAAGTAATATTAGAAAAGATTTATCAATCAAATATTGAAAATATGGTTTCTGAAGAACCACAGTGTCCGAAAATAATGAGATTTCAATAAATTATATGTTATCTCATAAATTATGGGAACAAAATAGTATTATATGTAATATTCGCATTTAACGTGACTCTAGATGTTATGCAAAATGGGGATCCTGAACTACGGTCTGTCAAAAATTGTCAACATAGAAATGATTAGTCAAAATGGAAAGAAGTCATAAACGTGGAATTGAATTCCTTTAAGAAACGAAAATTGTTTGGACATGTAATTCGAACACCTAAAAATGTAATCCATGTATGATGTAAATGAGTTTTAGTATGAAAGAGAAATGAAAAAAAATGAATTTACAAAATACAAGCTCGACTCGTAGCTCAAGGTTTCTCACAAAGATCAAGAATTAATTATGAGGAAACATATTCTCTCATAATGGACATCATCACTTTTAAATTTTTAATTAATTCGACCATGTCACAAAGGCTCAATATATGCCTTATAGATGTAGTAACTATCTATTTTTATGATTTACTTAAATTGTAAAGATCATTAGATAGATTGAAACAATTCGGACGCATGTGGTAAATCGTCTTAGCGAATATTTGTTGAAGGAGGGTTATAAAAATGACTATATTTGTCCATGTGTTTTCATAAAGAAAATAGATATCGGATTTGCAATCATGGTAGTTTATGTTGATGATTTAAATTTAATTAGAACTCCTGAAGAGAACAACAAAATTGCAGATTATTTGAAATTAAATTTGAGATGAAGGATTTGGGAAAAATCAAATTTTATGTCGGGTTACAGATTGAACATTTCCTAGAAGAATTATTTGTTTATTAATCCACATATACAAAAAAGTTTTAAAACATGTTTATATGAATAATGCACATCCATTGACATTACCTATAGTTGTTCGATCACTTGATGTGAAAAAAGATCCATTTCATCCACTTGAAAATGGAGAAAAGGTCCTTAGTCTTGAAGTGTCATATCTTAGTGCAATTGGAAGATTAACTTATCTTTCAAACTGCATCCGACCAAACATAGTTTTTTCTGTAAATCTCCTTACAAGATATAGCTCTACACCAACTTAAAGTCATTGAAATGGTATTAAACATATTTTTCGTTATCTAAAATATAGCATTGATTTGTGATTATTTTATTCACAAAAGTCGAGATCTACTTTAGTGGGATATGCAGATGCATGTTATTTCTCTTATCCACATAAAGTTAAATCACACAGGAAATGTGTTTACACGTGGAGGAACAGCTATATCATAGAGATCTATGAAGCAATAACATCCTCAAATCATTCAGAGATTATTGCAATCTACGAAGTATACCGAGAATATGTATGGTTGAGGAACATGACCCATCATATCCAAGCATCAGTCGGATTAACTTCAATGAAAGATAGTCCAATAATTCTGTATGAAGTCAATGCAACTTGTATTGCACAACTCAAATGAGATTATAACAAAGGTGACCAGACGAAACATATTTCTCCAAAATTCTTTCAGAGCTTTAAAGAAAGACAACATCAATATTCTACAAATTCGTTCAAATGATAATGTGGCTAATTTATTCACAAAAGCACTGCCAACATTTACATTCAAGAAATTGACTTACAAGAATGGAATGAAAACCTCCTTGATCTAAGCCTATGTTGGATGCCCATTAAAAAGTTTTTTTTTTTTTTTTTTGTGAAAAATAAGTTTTGGAACAATAATTTTTGGGAGAATGTATGGTTAAAACGTAGGAAAAAATTTGGGGTTACGTGCAAAATATTTTATTAGGAGAATGTACAGTTGAAAATGAATTTTAGAAAAAAAAAATAGATTTTTTTAGAATGGTGTACATACAAGGGCTACGTAAATAATACGCTAGGACCCATAACATTTCTTATGTGGCACTCAATCTAAAATTTGTTGCATTAATATTTCTCAATTTTTTAAAAATTGAGTCATACTAATCCACTACTTATATATGAAATGTTTATTTGAAATTTAAATAGCCATGTAACATTTACGTGATGTCGCTGATGGGTTGAAGCAAATTGACATGTTCATGAACAAGAATTTTACCTATTCGAATTTTTAAATAAAGTTGAAGTCACTTTTTAGTTTATTTTGGAACGAGAATAATACTATCTAATACCAGTCTTTTTGGTGTTATATGATATGACCTATAATAAATTATATTGACACGTGGACTGGCGTTCAACACCATTGACTCTAAATTTCATTATTCTTCATTTGATTGTACCTTATATTTAATGATACATTAATATAGCCCTTGTTTGAGCTCTATTATTTGAAAACAAAAATTGATTTTGGAATATTGTTTTTTAATAATGCGTGGTTATAAAGTAATGAGAATTTTTTTAGTTTTTGTGTAATATTATTTTATTGAGAAAATACGTGGTTGATAAAAGGAGAGAGAAAAATGAATTACAATTTAATGGAGGCCAACACGAGGGCATAATATATACCGATGTTTTAACAGCAGTGGTACTAAATAGCATTACTCTAGGAATAAAGAACATCTTTTTGGATAATTTTATCTTTCAGTCTAATATCAGATGAGTATCACGTGGTCATTTAAGTTTCAAATGAACATTTTATGTTAGCTAGAGACACGCGCTCCTCAATTTTAAAATATTAAAGATATGAGTGCAACAAATGGTAAATTAAACACACGAGTGCTACACTTATGAAAGGCTTAGGACTCTGGATGAAATTTACCCTTCAAAGAAAATAAGCCATCCGAATTTGACTATAGCACATGTAAAATGAAATGGAATCGACTGGCACCTTAAATGAGAAATATTATAAGTCATCTGAATTTGACTATAGCACACATAAAATGGAATAATATTTTCCACACATATGATTAGACCAAGAAATGGAAATATCCCACGTGTTTAATTTGAGTCTTATGACTATTCTCTCTCTCTATACATATTGTAGGGAAAGGAACACACGATATTAACGTTGAGAAGCAACAATAAAATGATATCTCAGAAAATAAAGAGGGTAGAAATTAAAGATAACACAAGCGATTTCTTTCGACTTAAGCCCCAAAAGTTCGACGACTACTTATAACGCTTACATCCCCCATTGAGCATCCAATAAATTGGATTATGCTCAGCTCCACTATATAGCTCAAAATGGCATACACTGAGATAGTACAAGAACACTTATCTCTTAAAGACACAACGATCGATCCACAAAGAATCATCAAGAATCTTCATAAACCCACTGAAAACAGTAACTAAGAGAACACAAACTCTCTTACAGATGTTCACTCAGAATATCACAAAATAGGGGCTAAAGATTACAGATCGCAATTCTCAAATAAAAAATTTGAGAGAAGAATAATAGACAAGAGAACCCTAGATAGACGAGAGAACTTCCTTCAAAACCATAGCACACAACTAGAGAATGAAAACCCTCAAAAATGAGTGCCAAGTGAAATGGCACAAATAATAGAACCATCAAGAAGCAAAAACAACGACCTCTCAATCCGGTTAAAGGTGCATTATTAATAAAGTTGCAATATCCATAAACATGACTTCAACACAAATTCTGGAAGCACCAATTCGGACCAGGGTTTGAATTTCACATTCTCTACTAGGATTTAGGAATGTAGCGCAGCCAAGAGCATAATCACAATTTTACTTTTCAATTGCTCTAAATACTTGTACATGCATTAAAAAGAATCAGCAGACATAAGTTTCAAATAATTTTCAAATTTTGTTCAAAGGAATCACTTTTGTACCCATATCAGATGGATTAAGAAGAGTTGTAACTTTGCTAATTCTAAGAATTCCTTTCGAAATAACATCTCTTATAAAATGATATTTAACATTAATAAGCTTTGTTCTATCATAAAACATAGTATTTTTGCTAAGATGAATAGCACTTTGATTATCAGATAACAGTATAGCATGATTATCAACAAAGCCAAGTTCAGAAAATAAGTCATTTAACAGCATTCCCTCTTTTACAGCATTAGTAGCAGGAATATATTATGCTTCTGTAGAAAATAGAGCGACAACTTTTTGAAGTTGTGATTTCCAAATAATAGTTGTACCACATAAGGTATAAAAATAGGATGAAATTGATCTCCCATTATCTCTTTCTCCAACAAAATCAGAATATGTATAACACTTTAAAGTGACACCATCTTTACTTGATTTAAACGTTATACCTTTAAGATATCTTAATAACCATTTTAAAACATTCCAGTGTTCTTCCCCATGGTTACTCATAAATCTGTATAATATGCTAATACTAAATGCAAGATCAGGTTTGGTACAAATCATCAAATACATGACAGAATCAATAGCATTTGCAAAAGGAACTTTAAACATTCTAGCATATTCATCTTCAGATTTAGGGCAATATTCAAAAGATAGCTTAAAATGATTAGTGAAAGGTGACGTTACAGTTTTATAGTCTTGCATGTTAAATTTTTCCAAAACTTTAACTACATAATCATGTTGATTCAAGAATAGCAAGTCCCTTTCTTTATTTCTCCAAATTTGTATGCCTAATATCTTTTTAGTATAACCAAGATTCTTCATTTCAAATTCAAATTTCAATTTCAATTTAATATTATCAACTTCAGACTTATCACAACTTGCAAGCAACATATTATCCACATAAAGAAATAAATACAAATTTTTTTTTTATCTCCATCACCTTTACAGTATAGACATGTGTCATATTGACTCCTTTTAAAGCCAAGTTTTAGAACAAATGTATCAAATCGTTTGTACCACGTTTTAAGAGCTTGTTTTAAACTATATAACGATCTCTTTAATAGATAAACAGTATTATCAGGATCTCCTATTTCAAAACTAGTAGGCTACCTCATGTAAATTATTTCATCTAGCTCATCATACCAGAAAGCGGTTTTAATATCTAATTGATCAAGTTCCCATTTAAATTGAACAACAAGCACAAGCAAGCATCTAACAATAGTATATTCAACAACAAAAGAAAAAATCTCGGTGTAATCAACACCTTCTTTTTGAGTAAAATCTTTTGCAACAAGTCTATATTTATAATTAATGTTTTTACCATCTCCTTCTCTTTGTTTTACTTTATAGACCCACTTGCAGTCAATCAGCTTTTGCCCTTTAGGCATATTAACAAGTTCCCAAGTTTTGTTGTTTAGAAGTAAAGACATTTCATCTTCCATGGCTGTTATTCAGTTTTTACTTTCATTACACTTAATGGCATCATCATAGGAGTTTGGCTCATTTTCAAATTGTTCTTCATAAGTGAAATTTCTTGTGAGTTGATACTCATCAAAATGAATAGTAAGATCAAATATCAATTACTAGATCATTTTCAGTTTCAGGTATAGAAACATTTTCTTCAAGACCAGTTTTATCTATTATAGGCACGGGAGTGTCTTGCTCAATTTGAGAAGACTCCACCTCAATTTGAACATCTTTATTAGTTAATACATTTTTTTTCCTTCTAAACATGGCATTAAAGATTCATTAAAAATAATATTTTTTCTAACAATGACTTTATACCCCTTTTCACATTTTACCCATAATCTGTAGCCTTTAACAAGTTTATCAAAACCTAAGAAAACACATTTAAGTGATCTAGGTTCAAAATTTCCAACGTTTTGATGAGCATATGCAGCACAACCAAACACTTTTAGGTGGGAATAATTCACATAACTATTAGACCAAACAGATTCAGGTATTTCAAAATTTAAAGCATTGGTAGGACTTCCATTAACAAGATATGCAACAATTTTAATAGTTTCAACTCAAAACAATTTAGGCGAACCAGAACTCAAAAGCATAGATCTAACTTTGTTTAATAGAGTCCTACTCATTCTTTCAGCTATTCTATTTTGTTGAGTATATGTGACAATTTTATGCCTCAAAATACCATGTTCTTTGCAAAAATTATTGAATTCATGATTGCAAAATTTCAAGCCATTGTCAGTCCTTAAAATTCTTATTTTATGATCAGTTTAATTTTCAATTTGAGTTTTTCAATATTTAAAAACAGAAAATGTCTCATCTTTATTTTTAATAAGAAGACCCAAATTTTCCTTGAAAAATCATTAATGCTCAGTAAATAATATCTAAAACCAGATAAAGTGTATACAGTGGCATGACCATACAAATCAGCATATAAATATTCCAATATTTGTTTGGATTTATGAATTCCAGTTGGAAAATATAATGTTTTCCTATAGCACATTATTCACAATAACTAAAATCACCAATATTTAGTTTTCCAAAAGCTCCTTTTGAATATAAAGAAAAATTCTTTTTCCCAATATGGCCAAGCCTACAATGCCATAATTTTCCAAGAGTAAAAATTTCAGATATAGCAGAAGCAATTAAGCCAGTAGGGGTTTAGCTTTCAGAAAATAGAGGTCATGTCTCTTAGGAGTGATAATGATTAAATCACTGCCCCCTAAAAATTTTAATATGTCATTGATCCAAATTTATGGTAAACTCCATATCATCTAACATACCCAAAGACACCATGTTCCTCTTTCAGGAATACACCTAGTTCCTTTTAGGAATAGAACATTACCATTATCCAATAACAATTTTATGGTACATATCCCTCTAATTTTGCAGGTAATATTATTTCTCATTATAACTTGCCCTCCAGCCATTTTTTCAAACTCAAGAAAACAGTTTTTATTTGGGCACATATGGAAGGAACAATTCGAGTCAAGTATTCATTCATCACTCAGTTATTTTTCCATATTATCTAGGACTAGACCAGTTTCAGGCTTAACTTTATTATATACTAAAGAATTACTACCATTATCAAACTTCTTTTCTTTTCAATTATTTTTCTTCTTAAAATAGTCTTTAACAAAATGACCCAACTTCCCACAATAATAGTACTTCTTACCTTTAGCCTTATTTTTGGACTTATTTTTATCACTCAATTTAATTTTTTTTTCAATGAAAGACTCATAGTGATAATTTGATTTACCAAAGACTTTCCCTTTTACCATCAAATTATCTCCATTTTGACTATTACTAGAATCGGCTTTCATCTCTAGAGTCTTTTTAGAGAACTTATTATAATATCAGTAATAAGTTCTTCCCTACCATTCTCTAGAGTAACCTTGATGTTTTTATATCTGTCACTAATGGAGTTTAACAAGACTACAATCATCTAATCTTTTAAAAGCTTTTCATCACAGTTGGCGAAGTCTTGGGTAAGTTTTGTAAATCTATTCAAAGTTTCATCCAAATCAACGGAGGGATCCATTTTGAAAGAAAAGAATTGTTTTAATAAAAAACACTTATTTGGAGTAGTTTTTATCACATATTTGGCATGATGCGTAGTCCACAATTCAGAAGCAACTTTTGTTTCATCAATATTTCTTATCACATTTTAGATAAGAACAAGAAAATAGTACTCCAAGCAACTTATTCAAAAAAAATTACGAACTTGAAAATTTGATGATTTCAAGTCGGTACTTATAATTTCATATCAGGGTTGAATTTTTAAAGTTTTAGCTCCTGAAATTTTAAACTTTGGTGATTCAACCACTAAGGTTAAAAAATTGTCAAATTGGGCCTTTTAAAGTTCCGAATTTAATAGTTCAACCCCTAAAGTTTAAAAATTAATTAATTTGGGTCATTAAAGTTCTGAATTTTGTAATTAAGCCCCTAAAAGTTCATAATTGGTTTAAATTGGCCCCAAAAGTTTTGAATAATTAATTTTTTGACCCCTAAAGTTTCGAATAATTAATTTTTGACTCCTAAAGTTTCCAATAATTAATTATTGATCCCTAAAGTTTCCAATAATTAATTATTGATCCCTAAAGTTTCCAATAATTAATTTTTGATCCCTAAAATTCTGAATTATTAACCCTTAAGCTCCCTAAAATTTCAAGATAAATCAAATATACAAATTCGGTGATTTTCATTTTCAAGTTTTGGTACAAAGGACTCTTTTGAGAGATATAATAATTGAAAGTGAATTAATTGAAGCAACATATTGCCAAGCAACATCTCTTTTTGAAATTAATTAACTTAGAATATTAAAAAGTATTTTTTGTGTGTATTATTCATGCAAATATCCCCACAAAGGAAGGTCAATATTTGGCCGAATTGTACACATGTGGCGATAAACATGTGACGATTATTTGATTTAACATGTGATCAATAAATCTGTCCAAAGAAAGGTTCATTGATTGATATGTTTCTTTATTGTTAATGTTTGATCGCTACAACAAGAGTACAACTTAAAAGTCAATATTTTGTCCAAAGACTAAATATTGATGTTGTGCTAGGCATCTTATGATGGGCCATGCCATTATTTGGAATTATTATTTAAATATTAAAGATTGTGAACTCTTCCAATTAATTTATCTCTAATTCAGTTTCAAGTTCTGTTGCCAATATCTCTGCTAGTATCAATTCAATTCTAATGTATAATGACACCAACTTTAAGGCATGACGAGAGAACATAACGATTGTTCTGGTAGTCATGGATATGGACCTTGCTTTACGGGTTGATCAACCTACTGCACTAATTGATAAGAGTACTTTTGATGACAAGAGAGAGATGGAAAAGTGGGAACGATTGAACCGCATAAACTTGATGGTCATAAAACGTGCTATTCTAGAAGCATTTCGGGGCACTATGTCTGATAAGGTAACTAGGTTACGGGTTTCCTTGAGGACCTTGAGAAGGTGTATGCCAAGAATGAAAAGGCTGAAACTAGTGCACTTTTGGCAAATCTTATCTCAATGAGGTACAAAGGGAAAAGAAACATACGAGAGTACATTATGAAAATGTCTCACACTGCTTCAAACCTAAAGGCACCCAAGTTGGATTTATCTGAAGGCTTGTTAGTGCACTTGGTTCTCATATATCTTACAACACAATTCAATCAATTCAAGGTGAGCTAAAATTGCCAAAAGGACTCATGGTCCCTTAATGAGCTCATCTCACACTGTGTCCAAGAAGAGGAAAGATTGAAACATGGCAATACGGAAAGTGCTCATTTAGCTACTATCTCTAAGGACAAAAGGAATTAGAAAAGGAAAACATATAAGGAAGCTGCGGGTACAACATCACAAAAGAAATAGCATAAGGAACAAACTGAGGGTGGTTGTTTCTTTTGTGGAGCTGCAAGTCATAAAAAAAGAACTGTACCAACTATCATGCATGGCTTGCAAAGAAAGGTATTTTTCTTCATTTGGTTTGTTTAGATGTTAATTTAAATTTGGTACCTAGATACACATGGTGGATAGATTCTGGTACAAAAACTTACATCAGTGTGTCTATGCAGGGTTGCCTAAGTTGCCAAAATCAAGTGATGGTGAAAAATACATCTATGTTGGCGACGACAAGAAGGTGGAAATTTAGATTATTGTTAAAGACTAGATTTTATTTGGATCTTATTGTATCGTCTTTTTGACGGAATTTATTTCTATTTCTGTTTTGGAGAAATCTTGTTATTCTTGTTCATTCAAGAATAGAAAATTTAGTTTGTTTCATAATTCAAAATTGGTTGGTTCTGGTTCTTTATCACATTACGATAATATTTATTTAATTGATACGATTGTTTCGTTTAATGAATCTATGCATGTAAGTTCTCGAGGTGTAAATCGAAAATTAACCTGCGAGAATTCGACCTCGTTATGACATAAGAGATTAGGTCACATCTCCAAAAGGAGAATTGAGAAACTTGTGTCTGGCAATCTAACGAAATTCTCGATCCCTTTGACTTTACAGATTATGAGATGTGTGTTAACTGTATATAAAGGGAAAATAAACCAATAAAAGGAGATTTCAAGCCAACATGACTTTAGACGTCATAAAACTTAAGCATACAGATATTTGTGGATCATTCCCTACGACTTCTTATATATATATATATATATATATATATATATATATATATATATATATATCTCATTCATGAAAAATCACAATCGCATGATGTGTTCAAAAACTATAAATCTGAAGTTGAAAACCAACTCGACAAAATGATTAAAAGCGTTAGATCTAATTGTGGTGGTGAATACTATGGCAGATATGACGGTTTAGGTGAATAACATCCATAACCATTTGCTAAATTTCTAAAGGAATGCAGTATCGTCCCACAGTATACTATGTCGGGTTTGCCCACTATGAATGGTGTTGCTGAGAGACGAAATAGAACACTTAAGGACATGGTGAGGAGTATGATTACTCATTTTACCTTGCCAGAATCACTATGGGGTGAAGCATTAAAGATCGCAGCATATATACTCAATATAGTTCCAACCAAGGCTACTGATAAAATCCCTTATTAGCTTTGGATAGGCAAAATGCCTAGTTTGAAGTACGTACACATTTAAGGATGTCCATCTGAGGCAAGGCCTTATAGGCCAAATGAAAAGAAATTGGACGCAAGGACTATTATTTACTATTTTATTGGATACTCTAAAAGGTCCAATGGTTACAAGTTTTATGATCCGACAACTAAAACAATTTTCGAGATGAAAAATTGATGATATTGAGTTTGCAGGGAGAGAAAAGGGTTATAGACTTTGTCTTTGAGGATGAAAACGTTGAAATTCCTCCAATCGCCATTGATAGTGATTAGGATCAGGTTTCTATCCATAACAACGTTGAAGAAGCAACTTCGGATCAAGAGAATGTCGTTGTATCTCCCTATGAAGGTCAACAACTTGTTCTAGAAGAACAAACTCTACAGCCTCAAGAACCAATACCGTTAAGAAGATCCACTAGAGAGAGGAGAAGTGCGATTTTAGATGATTATATTGTATTTCTCCAAGAACATGAAGTTGACATTGGAGTGGTAGAAGATGACTCGATCAACTTCTGTCAAGCCATGGAAAGTTCTAACTCTCAAAAGTGGCTTGATCCCATGAATGAAGAGATAAAGTCCATAAAGGACATCAACGTGTGGGACTTCATTCAATTGCCTGAAGGTGCGAAATTCATTGGTTGCAAATGGATATTTAAGACCAAGAAAGATTCGAAAGGTGATGTGGAAGGTATAAGGCTTGTTTTGTCGCAAAGGGCTTTACACAAAAAGAAGGTATCAATTATAAAGAGACTTTCTCTCGGGTTTCTTCGAAAGACTCTTTCGGGATTATAATGGCATTGATATTGCATTTCAATTTTGAGTTACATCATATGGATGTTAAGACATTGTTTCTCAATGGTGACATTGATGAAACAATTTATATGATGCACCATAAAACTTTGTGTCAGATGTTGCAAAGAAAATGGTTTGTAAACTAAAGAAATTCATCTATGAATTCAAATAGGCCTATCTCGTTAATGGTATTACAAGTTTCATCAAGTGATCATCTCGTATGGTTTTGAGATGAATTTGGTAGATGATTGTATATAGCACAAGTTCAGTGGGCGTAAGTATATTTTTTCTGGATTTATATGTCAATAACATATTGCTTGCTAGCAACGATATATGCTTATTGCACGAAACCAACATATTTCTAACAAGGAATTTTGAGATGAAAGATCTTGGTGACGCATCTTTTGTATTAGGAACTCAGATACACCGGGATCGTTCTCGCGAAGGTATTACTAGTGAAGCCACGATCATTGCTTGTGTATACTTTTGATCAATGGAAATGTCGTTTCAATAACTCTTGTTAATTATGACGAACTCATAGATTATTATCATTACTCAAGATCGGTTATGGCAAGCCCATATGTTAATTCAGTCCAATTAATGATGACAACCTCATGCATTAGTTCGTATCGTTCAAATAGTTATGACGAGCTCATATATTATCTTTGTTCAAAATCAATTATGGCGAGTCCATATGTTAATTTAATTCAAATAGTTATGACGAGCTCATAGATAATTGTTGTTCAAAATCAATTATGACGAGCCCATATGATAATTTAATTCAAATAGCTATGACTAGCTCATACGTTAATTATTATCATCGAATTATGGTGACCCCGTAAGCTAGTTTAATTCCAATAAGTATGACGAGCTTATACGTTAATTGTTATCATCAATTATGGTGAGCCCATATGTTAATTTGATTCAAATAAGTTTGACGAGCTCATACATAAATTATTACCATCAATTATGGCAAGCCCATAAGTTAGTTTAATTCCAATAAGTATGAGCTTATACGTAAATTATTATCATCAATTACGGTGAGCCCGTAATTTAGTTTAATTCCAATAATTATGACGAGCTCATACGTTAATTATTATCATCAATTATGGTGAGCCCATATGTTAATTTGATTTAAATAAGTGTGACGAGCTCATACGTTAATTGTTATCATCAATTATGGCGAGCCCATATGTTAATTTGATTCAAATATGTATGACGAGCTCATACGTTAATTACTATCATCAATATGGCGAGCCCATATGTTAATTCAATTATTGGTATGACAAGCTCGTATGCTAATTATTATCGTTCAAAATCGATTATTGTGGAGCCCATAAAATAATCTGATTCAATTAATTATGACGAGCTCATGTATCATCATTGTTTAAGGTTAACCATGGCAAGCCCGCTTATTGTTATTTTAGTTCCATTAATGATGACAAGTTCAAGGTTAGTTATGACAAGCCCAAATTTTAGGTGTGACCAGTTCATGCGTAATCAATTACAAGCACGAAGGAATTAGGAAAAATACTTTTATACAATTAAATTCATTACAAAGAGAGAACCGCTACAAGAATATTGCTAATAAATAGCCCAATCTAGATGGTAGCGTCATCCTGCTGAGGCCTCTCCTAGCATCCACCTCCTCTACTGAATCCTCAACTTCATTAGCAGGGGTGGACGGCTCATCAGCATTGGCTTTATTCAGGACAACCTCAGCATCTTAAGCCCTCTGAAGATGCTCCTTATTGAGGCCCTACAGCCACCTCATCTCCATTTGGGCATTTAGAAAGAAGCTTTGAAAGCGAGCTTGCATGGCGAGCTCAGCCTCCACCATGTCGACTGCGTCATAGGTCTCGGTGTATGAGGAGTATGATAATCGAAGAATAACTAACCAAGAGGTGGGTAAATTGGTTTTTAAAGTTTTTTTGAAGAATTAATCTAACCTCAAGCAAGTAAAGACTAAATAAATTAATTCAAATAATAAGCACAAATATAAAAGTGATAAATAAAAGGAATAGATGATGCAAACGATATAATTGTGGAGGTTCGGTCTAAAGCAATGATCTACGTCTTCCGTTACCAAGCTCTCCGGCACGAGCAATGTTTTTTCACTATGCTGATTGATTTATGGTGCAATCTAACTCTTTACAATGCTTCTTGTAACTTACAAACAAGGATCACTGATCCTTATACAATGTTAAGTTTTATGGGACCTCAACACGATCCACACTTTATCAAAGTAATTTTACAATGAAATTTCTCTCTAGATAAATAATACAAACAAATTAAATACTAAGATAGGTTAACATTTCAAATGAATAGTAATAAATAATAACACAAGTGTTGGATGAAAAACTTTGATAAATATGATAGTCTAAAATTAGATTCAATCAATCAAAGTGTTTCAATGAGAACATGAGATAAATACAATGTAAGTTCAAAAAATTTCTCAAGAAATATCTCTATTTTAATGGATGATTGTAATAAATTAAGTAGTGAAAGAGAAACGAACAACTTTGATGAATGTGATGATTTTACAAGTTTAGTTCAATCAATCAAAGTTTCAATACGAAGAAGAAGAAGAAAATTTATGTAACGTAAGTGTAAAAATCTTCTTAAAAAATATGTATCTCTGTTAATGAATATTTTGTGATAAATTAAGTACTAATAGAATAATTAGAAACTTTAATGAATATGATATTTACAAGCTCGATTCAATCAAAGTTTCAATATGAAGAAGTAGAAAAAGTTTATGCAATGTAAGTATAAATATCTTCTTCAAAAATATATCTCATTTAAAATTGATATAGATAAATTAAGCACAAAGAGAAATGAAAAACTTTGATAAGATAAATAATTCAAAAAAACTTGATTCAACAATTAATATTTTTGTTATGAAAAATAAATGAAATGAATGAAAAATGTAAGCTCAAAGTGGATTTTTTAAATATATTTCTCAAGAAAGCATTCTTATAGTAGTTTTAATGAATGTAAAGTGAAGTAATATTTATAGCAATTCAAACGCAATAAATTCTGTCAAACAGGATGACCAGTCCGGTCGACCGCCAATTTTCGAATGACCAATATAACCGTTTGTATAGTCAAAACGGTTAAGTTTTGGGCCGTTGGAGAAGTCCGATCGATCGCCGCCGGCCGACTGCCAATTTTGGCCGGTCAAAAAACATAATAACACGCTCCCAGTCGTGCTTCGTGAAACACCTAGCGTGTCATGACCTTCGGCAATTGCAATCTCGTAGACAGCAATAAACGTTCTCCTTTCTGCAGGGTTCCATTTCGCATATTTTTTGGAGTCCGAGTTGTTTTGGCACTCATGCGAACTGGTCAAACCAAGACCCCGCCTATCTGTGGGAATTAGACAAACGAAGTTTTAACACGATGTAAGGAATCAAAACTTTAATTGTAGCGTAGGGTCCAATTTGTTACCTGATTTGAGAATGGCTCCATGGATATTGTAACGTAGCCCAATCCATTGCATTGGAGATTATCAGACTATCCACATTTTCTTAGAGAATTAAACCAACCAAGTTACACGTACGTTACAACGGTCCAGCTGGACTCTTGTGATAGGTGAGATATAATCATTTTCTCCCCCACCTATAACATAGAGCCAGGTACAGGGCTCATGTGGCTATTTACTCGTATCATTTTCCAACTAATTTTGGCATGGTTAGTGAGAACAATACAAGATACTAGGATTAACCCAAAGAGCAATATTATTTATGATCGTAGAGATGGAATATGAATGATGCGATAATTCATTATCACTTACATTTCTCTCTCACATTCCCATTTCTCTTGTAAAAATTAAACTGTTAAATCTCATTATTCCACAAAGACGTCACATCTATGTTCTATCGTCATAATGATAAATAATATTATTTTAACTCAAAACTTGAATTTGGGTCCCATTAATCCCTGTTTAGCTCTCAATAGTTTTGGAGAAACATTATTTTGAATAGTGAATTTTTCAAGAATGTTTGATTAAAAAATATGGACAAAATTTTCTTTTATTTGCAGAGTATTTTATTGCAGATGAGTCTACACTAGAAAAAAAAAGTTTCAAAGCTACAAAATACAAAACAACAGCGGTTCAAGATTTGCGTACCGAATAATATCTTGTTCAGCAGCAAGATCACCAGTTTACAGCACTTGGACATTCGCGTTATTTCTACAATTTTTGAAGTGTGAGAATTCCATTATGGCAATCGACCCAGAGAAAGAAGGGTTCTTGAGGGAGTTTGGTGAAGATTATGGCTATCCCAATGCACCCAAAAACATTGATGAGCTCAGAGCCACCGATTTTAGACGCTTGGATGGTTAGGGTTCTATCGCTTAGTTGCTTTATCTAATCTTGAAATTAAAAAAGATTCTTTTTTAAATAGGATATTTTATTTATACTATATGGTACTTGAATATCTGTTTTTATAATTGAAACATTATGTTTGGCGACTGTTTAGACGTTGCGTACTTGGATCATGCTGGAGCAACTCTGTATTCTGAGTCACCAATGGAAGCCATTTTCAAGGATTTTAATTCGACTCTATATGGAAATCCCCGTATCCTTCAAGTTTTCATTTTCATCATTGAATTGCTTGATATTATTAAAAGTTGATTTCTTAATTACATAAAAAAAAAACATATAGATAGCCAAAGTGACTGCAGTGTGACAACAAGTAATATTGTTGACGAAGCTCGTAGACAGGTCAGGCATTATCGTCAGCTTTCTCTTCTCATCATCTAAGACCATTTACTGAATGGAAATTTTACTTAATATATCTATTCTTAAGAGTAACTTATGAAGTTCAAAAAACATAATTGAGAATTGATTATGATTGTGGTGTAGGTCCTTAATTTCTTTAATGCATCTCCTAGAGAATATAAATGCATATTTACCTCTGGGGCTACAGCTGCATTGAAACTTGTTGGAGAGACCTTTCCATGGAGTAGTCAGAGTACTTTTATGTATACCATGGAGAATCACAACAGTGTCCTTGGAATCAGAGAGTATCCTTCCTATCGATAACCGTTGTTTCTTGACCCTGGAAAGGAAATGGAATTCCATTGATTTTCCATTTTCCAACTTTGTTGGTGTTTGATATGCTTTATTTTCTTGGCAAAACGTTTTCTACCCTTTTCTAGGTACAATCCTTTTATGCACAAAAGTTTGATTTTGTTTTCCCACCTATTTGGTGGGAAAATATTTTCCACCTTTTTTTTTCTTTTTTGGCAATGAGAACAAATTCTAGATACAATGGTAAAAAAAAATTTCACTTTTATTGACAATTTCCATGTAAAACAAAGTCAAACGAATGATATTCGGTATGGTAAAAAAAAAATTCAATTTTTTTCTTTTACAATTGGAACAAATTTTACACCCATTGGTAGAAATAATTATCACTTTAATGGACAATTTTTATGTAAAATAAAGTCAAACGAACACCAACTTTAAAAATTTTCCAGGTGGAAAATTATACCAATCAAACACACTTAGTTAACAATTCCCTAGAAAACAAGTTCTAGGTAATATTTTCCCTGAAATTCATTTTCTTGTCAAGGATATTGAATAAGATTCCAGAGATCGTCAAAGATTGCAATTATAATATTTCCTTTTAGTGTAGGATTACTTTCCTTAGTAGTAGATTACATAATATTTCCTTTTATATTTATTTCCTTTTACAGTTATTTGTAAGCCTATAAATAGGGTCTTTTACTTTGTAATAGAAACAAGTTTATTATATACAATTTATAATATTCTTCACATGGTATCAGAGCAGTTTCGATCCTAAACAAATTAACCTTTGAATTTCGTTTCCGGCGAGCGGCCTTGAGTCGCTCGTCCGGCTACCAATGTTGTTTTTCTTTTTTATTTTCTTTTCGGATGTATCACTACAAAGTCGCATCACATTCCGGTGGCCACAACTCAGTTTCTGCAGTTTGTTTGGAGTTTCTTCGGTTTTTGGTAATCTGCAGTTTGTTTGAAGTTTCTTCAGCTTTTGGTAATCTGGAATTTGTTTGTAATCTGGAATTTGGTCCAATTCATCTGGAATTTGGTTTAGTATATCCGTTCATCTGGAATTTGGTCCAGTTCATCTGGAATTTGGTTCAGTTCATCTGGAATTTGGTCCAGTTCATCTGGAATTTTGTTTAGTATGTCCAGTTCATCTGGAATTTGGTTTAGTATGTCCAGTTCATCTGGAATTTGGTTTAGCATATGTCCAGTTCATCTGGAATTTGGTCCAGTTCATCTGGAATTTGGTTTAGCATATGTCCAGTTCATCTGGAATTTGGTCCAGTTCATCTGGAATTTGGTTTAGTTCATTTGAAAATTTGGTTTGCAGTTTGGCCCAGTTGATGTGATTGAAAATTTGGTTTGTTTTTTGTTCTCGTTGTTTCTTTGGAGTGTTCTTGAAGTGGTTTTGAAGTGGTTCTTTGTTGTTCTTGGTTTCTCGTCGTCAGTACTTTTCGTCGTTGGTTGCTTTGATTTGGATTTCTTCTTCGTGGGCATAAATATTGTCATCGTCGTCAATTCATGATTACAAATTGATGATTTTACCAGCATCAATTTGAGGGGGATGTCAAGGATATTGAATAAGATTCCAGAGATCGTCAAAGATTGCAATTATAATATTTCCTTTTAGTGTAGGATTACTTTCCTTAGTAGTAGATTACATAATATTTCCTTTTATATTTATTTCCTTTTACAGTTATTTGTAAGCCTATAAATAGGGTCTTTTACTTTGTAATAGAAACAAGTTTATTATATACAATTTATAATATTCTTCACATTTCTTTCCACCCATTTTCCACCCTTGCAATCAAACGGACCCTAAGATGTTTTGTAGAACCTTGACCATTTAATTAAAAAGTGATATAGAATGTTGATATTGTGGAATGCTTGCATTTCTCCAAAGAAGAAAGTGATCATCAGTTCTGATTCTCCAGCACTGTTTTGTTAATTAGGCTTTTTGCTTCTAGTGTTTCTCGAATCTTTTTTCTCTTAATATTCTTTAGATATGCACTCAATGGAGGAGCTGCAGCTTTCTCAGTGGATGTTGAAGAGGTTTTAGATCTTTATCAATCTGACAGTGGTAAATTGGCAATTAAGATTATTCCACACCAAGAGCAGAGGAGAAGCAAACCCAGATTCCTTGTAAAAGAGGCCACTGGTTAAGTTTGCTAGCACATTTTTCTCCCGAAAATCTTGTCAATAATTTGTTGCACAAATTTATGGCCCATCTATTCAACCTAGCATCATTTCACCTAATGTTTTTGTTTTGAGTATATTGTGCCAAAGTCAAGATGGTAGCATTTCCAGGGCAAGTGAATCATTGCAACTCAAAATGGATATAAACCTTGTATAAAAGCTTCTTACTAACCAATTGTTTGAAGTGAGCCCCCTTTTTCTCCAACTTAGGGAAATTGATCTTTTCATCAAAATAAACTTGCATGCATTAGGAAAGTTAGTATTATTTGTTGTGGAGATTTAAAAACAAATCATCTGCTTGTTCTTGTTTCTTGGGAACCCATCTCTTGAGGGTAAAGCAGATGTATTTTATCGTTGAAATCAATAGTGCTCCTGAACATATCTAATTTATTTTTACTTGTTTCTAATTACAGGTGATGCATACAACTTATTTGCATTTCCCTCAGAATGCAACTTTTCAGGTCTGAAATTTAATCTTGACCTGGTGAATTTCAAGAAGGAAGATTCGTATGAAATGTTTGAGTCCTCTCCACATCACAGGTATTCAAGTTATGTTTCTAGCTTCTCAACATAAAGAAATTATTATTCTCTTACACTGATTTTCAAGGCTAGCCGAATATCCTATGGATTAGTTGTTTAAGGAGTTGGCATTGACTTCCTCTATTTGTCAGTTCCTTTAATAAATATTTGGATTTCATTTTTTAAAAAAAATTGTTATTCTTTTCTATCAGCGTGATGCAGTAGTGTGAGTCTTTTAGAGGGGATTGTACTTTTTGAAGATATTGTTTTGTGCTCTTGTAGGTTCAGCGACACATGAGCTTATTAATTTGACAATGAACAATTGAAGAACAAGAAAGAAAGGGGGTCAAAGAAGAGAAGAATTTAGGGCAAAGAGGAAATTCAATTTATTATATATTTAAGAGTATCCAATACGATGAATAAGCCTTCTATTAATAAAGCAAAGAAACTGAAAAGAAGCTAAAATCAAACGAATTTCTACTAAACTACGACTTTATTAAGATATTTAACCTAATCTAATCTAATTTAAAGTTTATTTTAGAATATTTTCTAAACTATATCTCTATTTTACTCTATGAAGAGTGTTATGTGCTCTGTATGTTGATTCTATTAGCATATTATTAGAATATTATTTACTTATAGCTAATTAGGTAATTTCCTTGTAAATAATAGCTAGTTTCCATGTATATTTTGTATCCTTAAATATATTGTAACATTCTATAAAGAAAGGCAAGACAGATGAGAAATTCATTCCGCAAATTATTGTCATGGTATCAGAGTCCCAATTTACTTACTTATGCGTGTGATTTTGGGTGATTGGCTCTCGGTTCATAGTAATAGGCGCTCGCTTCTCAGGCACCATCTGGATTCTTCGAATTTTTTGCGTGCTTTGCTTCAAATTCCTGGTCTGTGATCTTGGCCACGAAAATTATAGCTTCATCATTCAAGTCTCGGTTTTCGTCTTGCGTCACCCCTCTTATTCGCGCTGCCTAATGGTGTTTGATCACATTTTTCTTCTTAGTTCGGCTGTTGATTCTTAATCTCAGCAGATTTCCGGCGTCTCAGTGTTAGGTTGCAGGATTCTTCGTTGTTGATTCTACATCTTCAATTAATTTCTTTGATCTCAGGTTCACTCGGTTTCTTCTTTCTTTTCGTGGACTGAGGTTTGAATTGTGGGTGTTTGGTTGAATAGTTGTGTTGTGGTGTTGTTGTGCCATTGATTTGAGCTTCTATTAATTGAATAGTGTTGGGCAGCTGTGTTCGGGATATTGGAGTTATTTAATTATGTGTTAGGCTATTAATTGAATAGTGTTGGGCAGTTACGCTTGGGCTATTGTTTTAATAAAATATTAGTTGGGCTGAAATATTTGGATTGGACAGAATTTATTTGATTAAAATTGTGATTATATTTGGTTGGACAATACACGATTCCATTATGTCAACTGATAAAAATGAGTCTGTTTGCATTCGTTTTACTGGCAATAACTATTCTTCTTGGGCATTTTATTTTCAGTTATTAGTTGAAAGCAAAGATGATTTATGGGGACATATTGACAGGAGTATTCCCCCTCCGATCAAGATAAGAAAAAGGAAAAGTATCTTGCTTTGAAAACAAAAGATTCTCTACTTATGGTTTGGATCATTGGATCTGTTGATACTCAGATTGTTCTTAATCTCAGACCTTGTAAGTTATCCCCGAGCTATGTGGGAGTACTTGAAAAAAATTTACACTCAAAGCAACAATGCTCGGCGGCTTCAGTTGGAGTTTGAATTGACAAATTTCGCTTAGGACTCTCGGTCTATTGAAGAATATTATTCTAGTGTTTCTAACCTTTGGGCTGAGTACACAGACATTATCTATGCTTCGGTTTCACCGACAGTTTGGAGGCTGTTTAAGCTGTGCATGAAGTCACCAAGATGAATCAATTCCTCATGAAATTGCGAAGTGAAATTGAATCCATTCATTCCAGTCTTATGAATCGTGAATCACTTTCAACTTTGGATGGCTGTTTGGGTGAGTTACTGAGAGAGGAGCAACGACTTATCACTCGTACCTCGTTGAAGCAACATCATCATCAAGTAACAACAATTCCTGTTGCATATGCTGCTCAAGGAAAATTCAAAACTCAAGATATGTTTGGTGATCAATGTTACAATTGTAAGGGGTTTGGTCATACGACTCTTCAATGTCCGAGAAAAATGTGTAATTATTGCAAGAAGTCAACCGTGTCATTAAGGAGTGCCCTATATGTCCTCCACGCAAGACCGGACCGGTTATATTACTACGGCCACTTTAGCATCAAGTTCTGCTTCTTCAGTTGCTCCCACTCAAGTTCCAGCCTCTTACAGTTCTACTCAACATTCCACCACTCCTGAGATGATCCAACAAATGGTTATTTCTGCTTTGTCTGCATTGGTGTCTCAGGTAAACCATCAACTGCTCTGATGCGGATATCATCGAGACTTAATTTTATTGTTATTGGGTTTTATCAGTCGAGACTTAATTTTATTGTTATTGGATTTTATCATTTATGTTTTCTATTATTATTATTATTATTGGGCTTGTAGTAGTGGGTTAGCCCAATCCCATTGGGTTTTTACTATTTATTGGATTTTTCATTGTTGATGAGTTAGTTGATGAATGAATAAAATATTTTGCGGTTGTTGCCAAAGTTTCCTCCCTTCTCCCTATCCTTCTCCTTCTCCTGTGATTTTCTTATTCTGCCATTCCTGCTTTTAATTCCTTTTCCTATCTATAGATTTTCTCATTCTCCATTAATTGCTTTCAATTGGTGCTGCATCAAATTTGGTATCAGAGCCAAAGCCTAGATTCTATCTTCAAAATAGCTGTAACTGTAGTTATTTCTTCCAATCAACCACGATTCAACCACACACAATTAATCCATTTACACAAATCAATCTGCTACAGCTTTCATCTTCGTCTTCACAACATCATATTCACCAATCTCCAGGCCAATTTGTATCCCAGAACACCCAATTCAACCTCGATGCCTTGACAAAAAAAAAAAAGAGGTTCAACCACCAGTTAAAATCGACAGCACCAGAATCTCATTGCACTTGGTAATTGGCACTTTCCATTAACCCTCCACCACACCCATTCGACGCCGCACCAATCGACAACCATGTTCAACCGGTCGGTCGTCGCTCTCCCTCTCTCGATTCGGTCGTCGCTCACTATCTCTCACCCAATCGTCCAGCCCACCAACGTTTAACCAACACCTTCTACCACCGTCATCACCTAATTCCACTGCCACAGTTGCCGGCTCGACACTAAAAAAAGAAGAAAGAAATCACAAATGAGCAGTTGTGCAGCCAGAAGGAGTCGGTACCCAGCCTCCGTGTTTTGAGCCTCAGTTTATTGACTTGTTTGTGTAATTGATTTATTGGGCCTCCATTTTTTATTTAGAGCAATTGTTTGGTTTTCAATTTGGATCTCCATTCTAGTGAATTTGATTTGGTATTGGGCCTCTATTTTGTGCCCCATCCTTTTTGTCATTTACTTTAGTTTTGGGCTCGATCTTGGGCCTAATATTTGTAATTTGCTTTTAGTTTCAAAAAAAAAAAAGAGTAAAAATATAAAGTGTGAAAAAAAGAGAAAAAAAAGTGAAAAGAAATGAAGTGTGAACCAAAAAGAGAGAAAAAAGGTATTTTCTAACATCTTTTTGTACGTACTTCTTTGACCTACTGATCGGTTCAGTTCTTTCGACGAACAAAATTAGGAGCTGCTGTCATTTGTCTTTGGTGTTCAATTACTTGATGTTTAGCTACTCGGTGCTCGACTACTTCGACGAACGAACAAGGAGAGTTTTTATTTTATTTATCATTGGTTTATATTATTGTTTATTTTAAAATTGCATTGATTAATTTTTTTTGTACTGCTGTTATTCTAATTTTACCTAAGGTTCACGTGACCGAATTCCTTGACTTGTTAAATTCCATAATTTTACTTGAAGTTCACGTGATCAAATCCCTTGACTTGTTAGTTCCCATTTTACCCACTTATTTTACATGATCGGATCTATAACTAGTATGACCTCTGCTTTGTTATTTTACATGTATCAGCAGTATTAACTTGCCGCATTTGGATTTATTTAATCCCAAAATTTAAAATAAAAAACATAAAAATGCGCAAGTTATTATTTTCCGTTGCTTGCACGTATTGTTCATTGATCTCTTCATTGCACGTCAGTTAGTTGATAATACAATGTATGCAGTGCGTAGTGGTCGTCTTGTCATATATATTTCCAATAACGTGACCATGGACCCATCACAATTTGATGCCCTCACCAGACATTTAGCACAACTTGTCACTAACTAACAACTGTTCCAAACTCAATTAGCAGCTTTCCAAACTGAGATGGCTGCTACTCGTGAAGAGAGAAGAGATTTAGCTACTAACCAATGTTGATAATTCTAAAATGTCCTGTAATAGACAACATCTCTGTCGACAAGATAATCAAAAGTATTTTCGACACGACCATAGGGATAGGGATTGAATTCGTAAGCAAGAACGAGGTTATGACCGTTACAATACTCAAATCTCTTCTACGTCATAAGGAGCGTTTCTTTAGAAACAATAAAGTAGATGCTTCTATTTTTTATGGTGGTTTAGATTTTGAAATTCTTACTCAATGGACTGCCCTTAAACAAGAAAATCGGTTAGTGACTGAGTATATTGCTCAATTTGAGGAATTTCGAATGAAATGTCATGTCATTGAGGATGAGGCCCTGAATTTGAATAAGTTTAGACAAAGTCTAAGAGATAATCTTAGGCGCGAGCTTTTCCTTCGAGGTGTCACTACTCTTGATCACGCTTACTCTTTAGCTCGAGATTGTGAGTTAATTATTAGTACCCCATATAAAAAGAATGGTGACAACCATACACCAATCTCATCAGTGCCACTTCTTCTTGATTCTATTAGGAGACCTTCCCCGTCAAATGTTTCTCCCGTGTTCAAAAATAAGAGTACAACTTCTGAAATTTCAAGGACTTATCGTGTCGGACACGTTGACACGCGATTTTTTGAAAAAGTTTCGACACAATACGCTACCTACACATTAATTAAAATATTATTTTTTTAGTTTATTTTAGTTTGATAGTGTAAGTTTTTTTATTGAAGGGTAAAATGGTAAAAAAATGATTTCAAATAAAATTTTACCTATGTTTTTTTTTTGTCAAATAATATAGCTGGAACGAGATTTATTGATGAAAAAAGTCAATTACACGTTTCTAGCAAAAAAAATTACAATGGTGGGCCCGATAACGTCAAAGTCTTGTCCTTTCCTTTCCTTCCCTACTTTTCTTTCCTTCCCCACGTCGTTTGCTCTTTCTCTTTCCCTTCCCTAGGTATTTCTTCTTCATTTCCTTTTTCTTTGCCCCTTTCTTCTTTCCTTCTTCTCGAGAACTTCTTCCCTCCCCCAGATGCATTTCCTGTCCACCGTGGTTTCTTCCGTTGAAGCTAACATTTCTTCCCTCCCATCTAATACCTGGTTTGTTTCAGAAGCATTTGTTCCGTTCAAGCTAGCATTTCTTCCCTCCACAAGGAACTCTGACATGCGTCGACGACGTGTCGGTGTCCGATACGTTGTCACCGGCAGCATGTCCGTGCTTCACAGGCCTCAACTATAAGGATTTTGGCCACATCTATTCCAAATGTCCTAGCCGAGCCGTAGTCATTGAAGAACGAAAAAGTATAATAGATGAGCTATTAGAAGATCAAGTCTATGAACCTAAACTTGACAAATTTGATGACTTGGATGATAGTGAGAATGCCTCCTTAGGTAGTTCTCGGACTTTTCCTATGAATCTAACTATTATACCCCTTGTTACCTCTCAGTCAAGTGTTGTATGTCGTACCCTTATCCAACCCAGATGTGCCGTTGATTTCTGTAATCTTGCCATTTTCAAGGACAATCTTGGGAATTGGAATTTGATCGTCCCAACAGTTCAAATTATATATAAACATTCGGTGAATCAGTCAATAAGTATGAGTCCCTTTGAATTTATTCATGATTATGAGCCTAAGAAGCCTTTAGGTCTTATTCCCATGTCCCCACATGCCAGCGTGTCAATGTCAACTGAGGCATTTGTACATCATTTTCATGATTTGTATATTGAGATCAATAAACGACTAGAAACAAGTAATGCATCATATAAACTTCAAGACGATTTGCATAAACGACTTTTTGAATTCAATATTGGGGATTATGTTATATTGCAAGCTTGTAGTGCTGGTATTTTTAAAATTTTGAAGCATGTTGGTCCAAATGCATCTGTCATTGATCTTTTATCTCATTTTGGCTATCACTCTACTTTAAATATAGAGGACTTCATTACTTACAAACACCGTTTCAATTCATTTGATGATCCTTTTCTATTTAGCTTTGTGGACCCCCAACATGTCCATTTTAATGTCTACTTCAATACCATCTGCTACAACAAACAAAGATACAATTGATGTTATTTTAGATGAACAAATTATGTTGACCAATGATGGAGAAATTTGGTGCTTCTTTGCTCGTTGGGTAGTTCCATCTGATGCAGCCCGTTCATTGAGTCCTATAGGGAAGTTCCAACAAATTTGGATCAAACTGCTGGAGTTTCGATATTTGGTTCTTACGAAGGATCGTCCCCCGTGGTAGAAGTTTACCACTCGACAGGGTCGAGTTTTTCTCCCACCCCGGGAAAATTGATGCAGGCATCATCGAGACTTAATTTTATTGTTATTGGGATTTATTAGTTGAGACTTAATTTTATTGTATTGGGTTTTATTATTATTATTATTATTGGACTTGTAGTAGTGGGTTGACCCAAACCCGTTAGGTTTTTACTATTTATTAGATTTTTCATTGTTGATTAGTTAGTTGATGAATGAATAAAATATTTTGTGGTTGTTGCCAAAGTTTCCTCCCTTCTCCCTATCCTCCTCCTCCTTCTCCTGTGATTTTCTTATTCTGTCATTCCTGCCTTTAATTCTTCGTCCTATCTATAGATTTTCTCATTCTTCATTAATTGCTTTCAATTGGGGTTGCATTGTGCTCCTTGATTATTAGACTCAGGTGTTTCTAATCATATGACTCATGATACTCAATTACTTAGTAACCTTAGACCATATACTGGACCTCTCCATATACACACTGTCGATGGTAATACTCTTCCTATTTCGGCTATGGGTGATATATCACCAGATCTACCTAATGTTTTACTCTGTCCTAGTTTATCAACTAATTTTATATCTGTTGGTCAACTTGTTGATAACAATTGCATCGTGTCTTTTTCTTGTTCTGGTTGTTTTGTGCAGGATAAGGTGTTTGGGATGACGATCATGAGGGGCCTAAGGACAAACGTCTATTTCCTATTTTACCGAAGCATGTTCCATTTTTTCCTATTGCTTGTAATTCTACTATTTTCGATATTTTTCATTGGCATAAGTTATTAGGACATTCGACATCCTAACTCTAATGTATTACATCTTTTGTTAAACTTTAGTTTACGTGGTAATAAGAATTTTGCTTCGGTTTCCTTTATCTCACTTGATTGTGTATCATGTAAACTTGCTAAGAGCAAGGTTTTACTGTACCCTTCTTATGGTTCTCATGCTTTGCATATTTTTGATATCGTTCATAGTGATATATAGGGTTTAGCACATGTCGTATCTTATGCACATTATAAATACTTTGTTATCTTTATTGATGGCTATAGTCGCTTCACATAGGTTTACTTTCTTCATGCAAAGAGAGGTTTTTTCTGCTTTCTAGTCTTTCCTTGCTCTCATTGACAACCAATTTTTCTCTTCTATCAAGATCTTACGATCTGATTCAAGAGTCGAATATATGTCTAATGCGTTTCAATCTTACTTACAGACCAAATTGATTATTTCCCAACACTCTTGTCCTTTTACACCTCAACAGAACGGGGTGGCAGAGCACAAGAATCATCATCTTCTTGACATGGTTAGAGCTTTTTTGATTGAATCTTCCTTTCCTTTTCATTTTTAGTGTGAAACGTTGTCTATTGCTGTTCATCTCATAAATCGATTACCTTCTCCCACTATTGATAATGTTTCTCCGTTTTATAAGCTCTTTGGTCATCATCCTACATACTCTCATCTTCGTCCTTTTGGCTGTGTTTGTTTTGTTCATTTACCATCGCATGAAATGACAAACTTACACCTCAATCTTTCAAGTGTGCATTTCTGGGATATGGTGGGACTTAGAAAAGATATGTTTGTTATGATCCTAAGACACATTGGATTAGGATTTCCCATAATGTTGTTTTCTTTAAAAAACAATCTTTCTTCACTTCAGAAATTGCTTCCTCCCCATGTGTTCTCTGTATTGCCTGATTTCCCTACAGAATTCTCTCGATACAAGCTTGGTCTAGTTTACTCTTGTCGGCATGCCGCACCAGTCACTGCTCCCGAGTTTCCTTCTTAGACACCTGTCTCCGTAAGCCTTCCTGATCCTCCACCTACGACATCAGATTCTTCACCAGATGATTTCCCGCCTCTTGCTCGTCTTCGTCGCACCTTTTGTGTTCCTCGACCTCCAAATAGGTATAGTTTCTCTTCCCATAGCTCTATGTCTGCTACCCTTAATTCGATTTCCATTTCTACCTCTTATAGACAGGCTATAGAACAAGAGTGTTGGCAACAGACAATGAATACAGAATTTGAGGCTCTTGAAGCCAATCAAACTTGGGATATTGTACCATGTCCACCTACTGTGAAACCCATTGGGAGTAAATGAGTATATTCGATCAAAATTCGTTCTAATGGTTCACTTGAGCACTATAAGACTCGGTTAGTTGCCTTGTGTAATTGTCAAGAGTATGGAATCGACTATGATGAGACATTTGCTCTGACCATCGTTCGTCTCTTGTTATTTCTTGCTGCTTCTCAATCTTGGTCTCTTCATCAAATGGATGTAAAGAACGTGTTTTTACATGGAGACTTCAAGGAAAACATTTACATGAAACTTCCTTCTGGTATGCCACTTATCTCCGCTGACTCTGTATGTAAGCTAAAACGCTCTTTGTATGGTCTAAGCAGGCACCTCGGGCTTGGTTTGACAAGTTTTGTCACTCTCTTTTGGATTTCTTTTTTACTCAGAGTCAGTATGATGCATCTCTGTTCTTTCACAAGAGTACTGCTGGCATCGGTTTTTTTTTTGTCTGTAGATGGCATTATTATTTCTGGATCTAACCACAATCTTATTTAGAAGCTTCAGTAGCATCTTCACTCAATTTTTCATATGAAAGATCTTGGTCAACTTACTTTCTTGGCTTAGAGGTTCATACTACGTCGCATGGTATCTTCTTGAATCAGCTTAAGTATATTTAAGACGTGATTAGGTTGGCTAATCTATTTGAAGCCTCCTCGGTTGATACGCCTTTGGAGCCTAATGTTAAATATCGAAAAGATGAAGGAAATATTCTTCCAGATCCAGCACTTTTGGTAGGTAGTCTCATATATCTCACCATCACACGTCCGGATATTTTCCTTTGTCGTTCATACCATAAGCAAGTTTATGAACACCCCTCGTCATCTTCATTTGGTAGCTGTTTGTCGCATTATTCGCTATCTATTGGGACTCCTCATCGTGGACTCTTCTTCCTTCGGGGGTCGTCCCTTGAGCTCACGGCCTATAGTAATGCTGATTGGGCAGGTTGTCCAGATTCTCGTCGATCTACTATTGGGTGATATGTCTTTATGGGTGATGCTTTCGTTTCTTGGAAATGTAAGAAACGGGAATGTGTTTATCAGTCCTCCACTAAGGCTGAATACCGAGATATGTCCAGTGCATGTTCTAAGGTTGTGTGGTTGCGTGGTCTTCTTGCAGAACTTGGTTTCTATCAATCATAGCCCACGTCACCCCATGGTAACAACACTAGTGCTATTCAGATTTCGGCCAATCCTGTGTGGCTGTGTACCATGAACGCACCAAACATATTGAAGTGGACTGTCATTATATTCGGAACGCCTATGACTCCAAGGTCATAGCTCTTCATCATGTTTCTACTACTCACCAAGCCGCATATATCTTCATCAAATCCCTGACTATGATGACTTATGCTATGGTGAATGATGTTTTAGCCATACACAATGGGAGTTACAGCTGGAATATCACTTTTCAGAGGGGTCTGCAAGATTGGGAATTGGAGGACTATGCATTGTTTCTTGCGGGATTGTATGAGGTGCAAATTAGGGGAGGAGAGGATGATCGTAGCCGATGGAAGTTGGCTCAGAATGGTATTTTTTCAGTCCGCTCTTATTTTAGATCTTTATTGGGCCCTGTTGAGAGTTCATTCCCCTGGAAGATGGTGTGGCGTTGCAAATTGCATCCACGGGTGGCATTTTTATTGTGGACAGTTGTGAGGGGACATGCATTAACGATGGATAATCTCCGAAAAAGATGTTATCTTACCGAGTGGTGCTATATGTGTAGAAGCGATGGAGAAACGCATGACCACTTGTTTATTCATTGTGATGGTGTCCGTTGGCTGTGGAATAGTATTCTAGCTTCTCAGCATATAGATTGGGTGTTGCCTAGATGTATGGAGGACGTGTTGTGGGCATGGAGGAGGAAATTTCGTGATAAGAATAGTAAACTAGTTTGGAATCTTGTCCCGGGATGCATTGTTTGGTGTGCGTGGAGGGAAAGGAACGACCGATGCTTTGAAGACCAAATACGGACCTCAGAGCAACTAAGAGAATTATTTTTTCTGACTTTGTATAATTGGTTTAATGCAGCATCTAGCAATCCTATAGAGGGGCTGCCTAACTTCATTTTTTTTATTTCTTGTTTAACCTGATAATACACTCCCTGTGTATTCTTTTTGATTAATGAAATTTCTCGATTATCTATCAAAAAAAAAAAAAAAAATCCCTGACTCACCACCGTCATAATTATCTAGTCAGCAAGCTTGTGGACTCGCCAACATCAATTTGAGGGGGTGTATTAGCATATTATTAGAATATTACCTAATTATAGCTAATTAGGAAATTTCCTTGTAAATAGTAGCTAGTTTCATGTATATTTTGTATCCTTAAATATCTTGTAACATTCTATAAAGAAGGGCAAGACACACGAGAAATTCATTCCGCAAATTATTGTCAGATTCAAAGAGGGAAATTACTTTGGTAAAAGATTTTGGTTGACTGGAAACATTATGTACATTTTTCTCAGCTTTTTTGTTAATTGATGGTGAAAGAGGATCTAGCTACTAACGAGAGAGGAGAGTTAAGGAAGATAAGAAAGTAGCCAGGAATTGCTACATTTTAGATTTTTAACTAAAGTGTTTTTGATTGTTATTTTGCTAGTGTGCCTTTCTGAAATGAAATATGTATATTACTCCAATAAGATTTCCTGAAATATGTCTTGGCTTAATATCTGTAAACAGAGGGAACTGGATGGTTCTTATTGATGCTGCAAAAGGAAGTACATCAGCACCACCAGATTTGTCTAAATACAAGGCAGACTTTGTTGTGGTGTCATTTTATAAGGTACTTGTATAAGATCTCTGTAGCTGTACAAATCAATTGTATATATATTGCTAATTATGCTGTGAAGGGCTAAGTTGATCCTTGTATCTTCTATTTTTGCTAGCTATTTGGTTACCCAACTGGACTTGGAGCTCTTATTGTCCGAAATGGTAAGCAGTTGAATTCAGAGGTGGGATTTTTTTCTCTAGTTTTATTATGTTCTGCACTCTGATCTTTTCCTTTTCCTCATGGCTCCCATTTTTCCTTGAAAAGTTTTGGGGGTGCATGTTTTGAGTTAACTGGTCCCCTTCAAGAAAATTTTACGATTTCCCTTTGATATAAGTATTAATTGATCACATTATAGTTGAAATTTACGTTTCTGTTTCCAAGAAACACACACTAACAGCTCTCTCCCACCAAAAAAATGCAACAGAAGCTGCCGAGTTAATGAAGAAGACCTATTTTAGTGGAGGTTTGTTCTTGGACCTATTCTCCCAGTTATTTTTACATTTGACATGTCTCTTTCACGAGATCGGAATTGTTTCAGGGACAGTAGCTGCATCAATTGCAGACATCGACTTTTTCAAGAGAAGAGAGGGTGTTGAGGAATATTTTGAAGATGGAACCATATCATTCCTGAGTATAGCATCACTTCACCATGGATTCAAAATCCTCAATGCATTAACCATGCCTGCAATATCTCGGTATAGCAAAACTCTGCAGCATCTGCAGTAACACTAGCACACTAGCACACGCATGAGTGTTATTGACTCCTAATTTCAGGCTTTACATATAGATTCTGGTTATGTATGATGATTTAACAGTAAACCTCATCTCAAGATATACACTAATGATACCTTTCAAAAAAAAAAAAAGGATAAACACTAATGATGCTTTTTAAAAAAATTCTTTCTTCTATCTAAACTTGTCAATCAATTTTATTTCTTGTCTGTGTCTAACATAGCATTAGTAAAAGACTCAATGTTCGATATATGTTCACCTCTGATTTTTGTTTTTTGTTCTACTTGTTCTTAACTAATCTGGTTTTAGTCATCATATTGGCTGTCCTGGAAATTGGAAATATTTTCTATTATCCATTATTTTCTAGCTTATGATTATGAGACAAGGTCGTGGTTTCTTCGTATAGAGATGTCCTAATTAGTTTTGAAACTCTCTACAAGCTAACCTTGGAGCTTGCAGTACTTATCCAGTTATCCTTCTTAGTTTCTTCACAAGTAGATCAAAGTTAGCATGTATTATGGTAATAGTTATTAAATGAATTCTTCAGTGAATGTTCCACAAACACCGCCCATTTGCTTTGGCATAATATATTGTCCTTGAAATATCTTTTCTTCTCCTTGGATTGAAATTTAAACTTAAATGGAGGACTAGTTCTAAATAAGATTCAATATTTTGAAGGCACACATCATCACTTGCTACTTATGTGAGGAACAAGCTCTTGGATCTGAGGCATGCAAATGGCCATCATGTTTGCACACTTTATGGCTTAAGAAATTCAGAGGTTAGTATACCTGATCTTCTTCTAATTTGTTTGAGGAATGGATGGTAAAACTGTAATTAAATGCATATCTGTGACTAGTAAAAGATTTACTAAATTGCAATTACATATTGGTGGTGACATATTGTTCAGTGCTTTCTGTTGCAATGAGCAATTTCAAAAAGAAAACTTGCCCTCTTTTTGAAATTTTCTTACATTAGTTTGTAAACTGAGACGTGAATATAGAAGACAGTTTTATTCTATTTCACTTATTCAATTATAATCATACAACTCCAATATATAGTAAAGGAGAGAGAACTAATAAGGTAACTTACTAAACATAAAGAAGGAAAATTGCCTATTCTAAATAAGGTGACCCAATCAAATACAATCACTACAAATCCATCCCTTAATCACCGGGATTTCTACACTCCCCCTCAAGTTGGATCGTAAATGTTGACCATATCCAACTTGCAAATGAAATCCTCAAAATCTCGTCGTAGTAAGCCTTTGGTGAAGATATCTGCTGTTTGTTCTATTGTAGGAACATATGTCATGCATAAAGTTCCATCTTCAACCTTTTCTTTAATAAAATGTCTATCCACTTCTACATGTTTGGTTCGATCATGTTGAACTGGATTGAGGGAGATGTTGATAGCTGCTTTGTTGTCGCAATAGAGTTTGATTGGAAGTTTTACCATTGTCTGTAATTCTTCCAATAGTTTTTTTATCCACAATCCTTCACATATTCCTTGTGCGACAGCTCTAAACTCAGCTTCAACGCTACTTCTGGCTACTACATTTTGCTTCTTACTTCTCCATGTTACCAAATTTCCCCATACAAAGGTACAGTAGCCAGTTGTTGATCTTCTGTCTTCTATTGAACCTGCCCAATCCGCATCAGTAAAGATTTCTACTTCTTTCTTTTCATTTTTCTTGAAGAAGAGTCCTTTTCCAGGAGTACCTTTGAGATACCTGAGAATTCTGTATACTGCTTCTAAATGGACTTCCTTTGGAGAGTGCATATGTTGGCTAACCACACTGACTGCGAATGCAATATCGGGTCTAGTATGTGAGAGAGAGATTAGTTTGCCAACTAGTCGCTGATATCGATCCTTTTCAACTGGTTCTCCCATGTTTTCTACTTTTCTTCCAACTTCTATTGGTGTATCACTTGGTTTGCAGCCAAGCATGCCAGTTTCTGTTAGAAGATCAAGAATGTACTTCCGTTGTGACACACTGATACCTTTCTTTGATATGGCCACCTCCATTCCCAAGAAGTATCGCATTTGTCCCAAGTCTTTTACTTCAAACTCCGTGGCTAGGCTTTTCTTAAGCCTTTCTATTTCTACTACATTGTCTCCAGTCAGGATAATGTCATCAACATATACAATTAAAATTGTTTTCTCCCCTGTGTCAGATAGTTGGTAGAACATTGTATGGTCTGACTGTCCTTGTTGATATCCTTGACTTCTCAATACTTTTGCAAATCTGTCGAACCATGCTCTCGGAGATTGTTTGAGACCGTACAGAGATTTTCTTAGTTTGCACACACTATTTTCTTCTTTGCCTTTATCGAAGCCCGGAGGTAATGTCATGAAGACTTCTTCCTCTAATTCCCCGTTTAAGAAGGCATTCTTAATGTCGAGTTGTTGGAGAGGCCAGTCCAAATTTGCTGCTAAGGACAAGATAACCCGGATTGTGTTTAATTTTGCTACAGGAGCAAATGTTTCTGTGTAGTCAATGACGTATGTTTGTGTATATCCTTTTGCCACAAGGCGAGCTTTGTACCGTTCTATCGTCCCATCTGATTTGTACTTTACATTAAAGATCAATTTGCACCCAACGGGTCTTTTCTCCCTAAGTAACTTTACCACATCCAAAGTTCTATTTTTTTCTAGTGCTTGCATTTCTTCCAAAACAGCCTTTTTCCATTCGGGAATATCCATGGCCTCTTGAATATTTTTTGGGATTTCTGTATTATCAAGGTTATAAGAGAAAGTGCGAAATCCTGCAGATAGAGCATTATATGAAACAAATTTTGAGATTGGGTAGAGGAATATCCAATGAGAACACATTTAAGTGCACGAGGATCGAGCTTACCCCGATGATGAGGATGAATGTGGACGAAAGTAGTACAACCGAACACTCGAAGGGATAAGCTAGAATCAAGACGGGAATCGGGAAAGAATATTTGGAATACTTGAAGAGGTGTTTGGAATGAGAGAGGACGGGTGGGCATTCTATTTATGAGATATGCAGATGTTAAAATAGCATCGCCCCAAAAAAATTTAAGCATATGTGTGGTGAACAACAAGGCACGAGCCACCTCAAGGAGGTGTTTATTTTTTCGCTCAGCAATTCCATTTTGTTGGGGTGTATCGACACAGGAACTTTGATGAATTATTCCTTGGTTTTGGAGATATGTGTTTAAAGTAGTGTTGAAATATTCTGTACCATTGTCAGTACGTAATATTTGAATTTTTGTTTGAAATTGTGTTTGAATCATCGAGTGGAAATTTAGAAATATAGTTCGGACATCAGACTTTTCTTTGAGGAGATAAACCCAACAAAGTCGAGTATGATCATCTATAAATGTGATTAACCATTTTTTGTGTGTTCGACTCGAGATTCGGGAAGGGCCCCATAAGTCACTGTGAATTAATGTGAATGGTTTCGATGGTTTGTATGTAGATTTAGAGAAGGAGGTGCGATGGTGTTTTGCTAGTTCACAATTTTCGCATTGGATATTAAATGTCCTTTTATTCAAAAACAAAGAAGGAAAGACATGACGTAAATATTGAACACTGGGATGACCCATTCTAAAATGCCATAACAAAAGCTCACTATCTTGAGGAACAAAAACAGAATCACAAGTTGCAACTTGATTTTGCTTACTCACATCATCCTCCTCAAAGTAGTAGAGTCCCCCACATTCCTTAGCACTGCCAATCGTCTTCCCCGATAATAGGTCCTGAAAAATACAAGATGACGAGGAAAATTTAGCTGAGCAATTGGAATTTTTTGTTAATTGGCTAATTGACAGTAAGTTACAAGACAGATTTGGAAAGTGAAGAACATGCTCCAGGGTTATAGAAGTAGAGATTCGAATACTTCCTTTTCCTGCAACTGGTGAGAGTGAACCATCTGCGATTTTGACTTTGATATTACCTGCACAAGGAGAATATGTGGAAAAAAGGTGATATGAGTCCGTTATATGATCATACGCACCAGAGTCAATAATCCAAGGCGCCTTGGCGAATTGGTTAGTTGTATAGAATGCTCTTAAAAAATTACCTTTGTGGGCTAGTGAACTTGACGGACCCGAGGATTGAAAGTTTGAAAACAATTTAAATAATTGCTCCAATTGTTCAGGATTGAATGCACCTCCTGTAGTAGAGTTATTTTCCTTGGGAATTCCAGTAGGGTCAATTGATGCCTGATATCCGCGATTTCTAAAATTTTGTCTTGATTTCCAATCATTAGGTTTTCCGTGCAAATCCCAACTAGTGTCTTCCTTGTGTCCTGGTTTGCGACAGTGTTCACACCATGGACGTCCTCCTCGTTTTGGCCCATTCGAATTTGATCCACTGTTTTCAGGCCCAAAACTTTGTCCAGTAGGTCCAATACTACCTGCAGAATAATCTGTCCCATTATGCATTTTTCCAGCCCATCCACTTTTAAAATTCAGATTTGGCCCAGTTGGCCCATTTAGCCCATTTAAACCGGCGGTCCAGTAAATACTCGTTCATTCTTCTTCAGTCCACCAAAGCTATTTCTCCTTGAAATCATCGCTGTCTCCACGGTCGTTTCATCGTCGCCGGCCTTCAACATGATTTTCTGGCGATTCTCTTGCCTTCTCACCTCTGCAAACACTTCCCATGTGGTGGGTAACGAACGACAGCCTAAGATTCGTCCCCTGACATCGTCCAGATCGCGGTTGAGGCCGGCGAGAAACTCAAAAACCCTTTCGTTTTCGACCTTTTTTCTGTACCGCACGCTATCGCCCGTACACTCCCATTCTTCCTCAAGGCTGAGGTCGAGTTCTTGCCATAGGTTTGTCATCTCCAAGAAATATTCTGTGACCTCTCTCTCCCCTTGTTTGGTCTGCCACAATCGAGTCTTAATCTCGAAGATTTGTGAGGCGTTTTCTCCATCAGAGTATGTCTCCTTCACTGCCTCCCAGACTTCGTTCGCCGTTGGTAGGAATAGGTAGGTTTTACCTATTGATGGAGTCATAGAGTTGACGAGCCAGGCAGTTATTAGTGAGTTTTCCGACTTCCATTTTTGTAGAAGGGTTGCCTCTGTTGGTTTTTTTGAATCACCGGTGAGATATCCAAGCTTCCCTTTGCCTTCAATTATCAGTTTGATAGATTGGGCCCACTCCCTATAGTTTCTTCCGTTCAATTTTTCGACAGTAAATTGAAAAGAAGAATTGTCGGTGTTGTTAGAGCCCATAGGGGATAGGATCTCAGTTTCATTCTGAGATCCTCCTGAGACGGTAGAGTCTTTGCTGTTTTCTGTCATAGGTGGCTAGGTTGATTGATCCCTAGCTCTGATACCATGTAAACTGAGACGTGAATATAGAAGACAGTTTTATTCTATTTCACTTATTCAATTATAATCATACAACTCCAATATATAATAAAGAAGAGAGAACTAATAAGGTAACTTACTAAACATAAAGAAGGAAAATTGCCTATTCTAAATAAGGTGACCCAATCAAATACAATCACTACAAATCCATCCCTTAATCACCGGGATTTCTACAAGTTGTTACTTCAAGATCGAGAAATTAATGCACTTTTGAACTCTATAGCTTATTATTTACTAGTACATTGTGATCTTGCAGACGAGCATGTCTGTCACTTTTGTTTACTTTGGAATCCAAACACTATCTGAATAGATTTTGAGTTTCCTCATCAGGTGTTATGCAATAAAATGGGTACTATAGTTTCATTTAACTTGAGACGGCCAGACGGTTCCTGGTTTGGCTATCGGGAGGTGGAAAAACTAGCATCCTTATCGGGTGTTCAATTACGGGTAAGAGTTTAGACCATAGATACAGGAAATATGTATTGTTTTCTCTCTTCATTTTGTCAGGGATTTCCAAGACACCTTCCTTAGATGGATTGTTATGTGCTTTCTTAATGGGAGAAATGGCTAGTGGATGCCCTTTGATGCTTTCTAGAATGTTTAAACTTTGCTGAGAACTATTGCATTTTTTTTCCTGGATGTAATTGGTCTCTCATAATTTTTCTCATTTTTGTCCACAATATATTAAAGTTTTGAATAACCACATATTTGTAAATGATTTTTAGTATTAAGGTCCTCATCTTAGCAGCTAACTGTTCAAATTTTGGATTCTTTGATTTCATCCTTGTAAAAGATTCAAAGGATTACCACTTAAGGAGGTGCAACCCAGAAGACACTATCACTGTGCTTCATTTCTGGAATTCCTTGTACGTTCCTCTGTACATCTTCGTATAGGTTCAAGGATTTTCTTGAACAATTTTCACTACCAAGATTCTTATTCCAGCTATGTGAACAGCCAAGGCCAATTAGCAATAACCTGAATGATGCTTGTATTATGGTGTTAGTTATGCACATACGACAGTAAAATGGTATTTTCTTGTCATCACTCAGTGGAAAAAAATATATGCAATTTTTTTTTCCATGTGTTAACAATTATTTTCATCTTTTGAGCTTTGTGTATGGGCTAAGATTTGACTATCAGAAGACTGATCTAATTTGTCTAGTTTATAATGTTTTAGAGGTTTCTGATGTATTTCTTTTCCTTTTCTTTCCAATCTTTGCGTGCAGACAGGATGCTTTTGTAATCCTGGTGCATGTGCAAAATACCTTGGTTTATCTCATTCAGATCTTCTCTCTAATGTTGAGGTAAATCTGGATTTTTTACTGATTATGATAACAGAGAGAGAATCTAATTCATGCCCAGCTGTCTATTACATAATTTGTATCATTTAGGCAGGTCATGTTTGCTGGGACGATCGTGATATAATGAACGGAAAACCAACTGGAGCTGTTAGAGTGTCATTTGGTTACATGTCAACATTTGGAGATGCAAGGGTATTCCTTTATGCGTCTAAAGATGCAGTTACTTTTTGATGTCAAATTCTTTTCTAAATGTTTACCTTTCTTTTAAGCTTATTGAAGGAGATTTGCACTGTATGATATTGCCGGCACAGAGGTTTTTGTTTTAACAATAGAACTATAGCAGTACCTTTTCGTCCAATTCTATTTTATCTGTCATTTCACTCCTTGTTACCTGAATACAAGTCAACACAATAACTTTGTCTTAATTTTTTTTGCTAAAAAGCTACTGTTATAAATTCTTCTCCAGGTATCTTACTAGCAGACTTTCTGGGAACCGGGTTCCATTTTGAACATTTGATGAAGCTAATTGATTGAAAAGGATGTTTTTTATTATTTGATGGTATTATTTTTATCAGCATGGTTATAGAATGATAAATATTGAAAAATACGGATTTAATTTTGCAGAAATTTTTGAGGTTTATCGAGAATGGATTTGTGTTGTTGCCACCTGTAGCAAGGGCTATCCATCCTGTAACTGAAGGTTATTTTTCAAGCTCTTAAGCTCTGCTCCTGTTAATTCTGGTATATTTATTTTGGTTCAAAGATTTTTTTTATTTTTTTGGGTAATGATATATTAAGTTAATAATAGTATCTGTCTGATAGGTGATATGTTCTCTTCAATAAACTTCTGACTATTTTGCTTAGCATCTTTCCATTTTTTATTGCAGGTGCTGATAGAGCTATTGCGAGATACTTTCTTAAATCTATTACTATCTATCCAATAAAATCGTGTGCAGGATTCAGTGTGGAGAGCTGGCCTCTTTCTTGTACTGGTAACATTTGTAAACTGCATTACCTAATACCTATATACTTCCTCCATTTGGATCAATAACAAGTTCACAACATTTTGCTCCTCATGGGCTCATAACAATCTCATATTCCTGCATTTAGGCTCAGTAGGACATGTTTACCTGGAACCCACAAGGCATGAGCTGTGCTCTATTGGTGTTAGTAAATTTCTCTGTTACAAACAAGAAACCTTGATCAATCACTGTAAGATCCACTGCACGTGTGGCTTCTTTACTGGTCAAGGATCAGGGTCGGGATATCTTTACCAGGATCCCACAAGGCATGAGCTGCATTCTATTGATGTCATTTTTAGTAAAATTCTCACTTATCAAAAAGAAAACCTTAGTTGATTACTATCAATTCACTGCCCTTGTGGCATCTTTGCTGGTCCAAGATCAGGGTCAAGACATGATTTCAGGAATGAGCTGTGCTCTATTGATATCGTTTGGGTGAAATTCTCACTCATAAAAAAGAAACCTTTAATTGATCACTATCGGTCCACTGCATGTGTGGTATCTTTGCTGGTCCCGGATCATGGTCGGATAGATTTGTTCATATTTCATATTTTATGCTCACTAGACCTTTTATTTATACTATCAACCTCCTTGCATACTTCTGTCAACACATGCAGGGTTCTATCTTCATTATAAACTGAAGTATTTGTTTATCGGACTCACTTAACCACATGTTTCATGGAAGTTTCATTTCCTGTATTGTTTCTTCTTCACATCTCAGGATTGCTACATGATAGAGAATGTCTTCTCAAGAGCTTAAAGGGGGAAATTCTTACTCAAAAGAAGGTGAATTTATGTGCACATATGAAGTGGTGCATTTGATCCAGACACGTTCTTTATTCCATAATATTCTTTAGTTTAGCTTGCAGCCCAATTGAAAAGTAAATTTTGCAAGCTTCTTTGTCTGAAAATCTGCATATGGATCGTCTGATCATTTGTGAAGGCCATACCTCCTTACTGTTACCACTTTCCAGTCTTTCAAATGAACAATAGCTGTCATAACTTTCAAATGTTGAAGAAACGATTTTCTGTATTATTAATCTAATAATAATTACAAAGACCTATCACACCCTATTTATAACCCACGAGATATTACAAGAAAAGGAAAACGAAATAAGCTAACTATGGAAATAATATTTCCCTTCCAATAATCATAAACATAATCTTTGATTTATGGAAGATAAATATACGGTTTTCTACACTCCCCCTCAAGTTGAATGGTAGATGTCAATCATGTTCAACTTGCAATTGAGTTCATCAAAGACATGTCGATGTAGTCCTTTGGTGAAGATATCTGCAGTCTATTCCTTTGTAGGGACATAAGTCATACAAATGGTTTCATCATCCACCTTTTCTTTAATGAAGTGTCTGTCTACTTCTACATGTTTGGTTCTGTCATGCTGCACTGGATTGAGGGAAATGTTGATAGCAGCTTTGTTGTCACAATAAAGTTTGATTGGATGTTCCATGTCAACCCGTAGTTCTCCTAAGAGTTTCTTTATCCATAGTCCTTCACATATCCCTTGTGCAACTGCTCTAAATTCCGCTTCGGCACTGCTTCTTGCTACTACATTTTGTTTCTTACTTCTCCAAGTTACTAAGTTTCCTCACACATAGGTACAATAGCCGGTGGTAGATTTTCTGTCTTCAATTGATCCAGCCCAGTCTGCATCAGTGAATACTTCTATTTTCTTTCTTTGATTCTTTTCAAAGAGTAACCATTTTCCTGGTGTGCCTTTAAGATATCTGAGAATTTTATATACAACTTCTAGGTGTGCCTCTTTGGGTGAATGCATATGTTGACTTACCATGCTGACTGCGAAGGCAATGTCAGGTCTAGTATGCAAAAGATGGATTAGTTTACCAACTAATCTCTGGTATCTGTCTATTTCCACAGGGTTTCCTGCATCCTTTATTTTTCCTGCCTCAATAGGTGTATCACTTGGTTTGCACCCCAACATGCCAGTTTCAGTCAAGAGGTCAAGAATGTATTTCCGTTGTGAGACGCTAATGCCCTTCCTTGATCTTGCTATCTCCATCCCCAAAAAATACCGTATTTGTCCCAAGTCCTTTATTTCAAATTCCGTGGCTAAGCATTTCTTTAATCTGTCCATCTCCACTATGTTGTCCCCTGTTAGTATTATATCATCAACATAAACAATTAAGATTGTCTTTGCACCCTCTCTAGATTGTTGGAAGAACATAGTATGATCGGACTGCATTTGCTGGTATCCTTGAGTTTTCAGAACCTTTGCAAATCTATCGAACCATGCTCTAGGTGACTGCTTGAGACCATATAAAGATTTCCTAAGTTTGCATACTTGCTTTTCTCCATTACTTCTGTTACAGCCAGGTGGTATTGTCATGTAGACTTATTCTTCCAATTCTCCATTCAGGAATGCATTCTTAATGTCAAGTTGTTGAAGAGGCCAGTCAAGGTTAACCGCCAAGGATAGGAGAACCCGAACTGTATTTAGCTTCGCCACTGGTGCAAATGTATCTGTGTAGTCGATGTCATATGTTTGTGTATACCCTTTGGCAACTAGCCGTGCTTTATATCGTTCTATTTCCCCATCTGCCTTGTACTTTATATTGAAGACCCATTTACATCCAACTGGTTTCTTTCCATTTGGTAAGTTCACAACTTCCCACGTTTTATTTTTCTTTAGAGCCCTCATTTTCTCCATTACTGCCTCTTTCCATTTTGGTGATTCCAGGGCCTCCTGAATATTCCTTGGAATTTCTGTTTTATCAAGGTTAGCTGTAAAGGTACGAAATCCTGCAGAAAGGTTATTATAAGATGTAAACTTTGAGATAGGATGAAGGGTACACGAACGAGTTTGTTTTCTGAGGGCGATGAGGGGCGATGGGTAGATCATTGTCAGGAGATATGTCGGAGTTCTCATCAGGTCCTTCCACCGATTCTGACTCTTTTGGTACTTCAAGTGTATGGGTTTCCTTATACTTTGATTTGGGCTTTCCTGAGTAAACTAGAATCTCCTTGTTGTTTTCTTGAGTAAACTAGACACACAAGCTCCATCAGGGAGTATGTAAAGGCCTTCTCGGGGCATATGCTGAATATCAGAGATATGTCAGAGAAGGATAAGCTATTCACCTTCATGGAAGGATTGAAACCGTGGATGCGCACGGAACTTCAGAGACAGAAGGTCACTAATTTGAGCGCGGCTATGGGAGCTGCCGAATGTGCAAGCGACTATCAACCCGAGTCGAGAGAGGATCGACCTTCGGGAAATAGTCAGTCTGTTGAAGGTGGAAGGAGACCTTACAGACCCAGCTCGAACTCAAATGGGGGAGAGCGTTACTCTCAGAATAGGGGAGGACTCTATCAAGGCAACCGCCAGAGTAACTCACCGAGGAAATATCACAACAGCCGTCAAGGAAACCATAACGGCAGTTCCAGTTCTGACTGGAAACATGGAAAGGCGAAGGAGGGCAGATCTGATGTCGCTCTTAGATTAAAATGCTTTCTATGTGAAGGACCTCATCGAGTTGTTAAGTGTCCTCAGAAACGGATGGTGAATGCATACTGTCAAATAGCTGGGGGCTCAGGTTCGAAGCGAAATACCCCACAGGCTAGCTGTCGTGGCGACACCGACTCCGAAGGAGACGAGGATGTAATTGGTGCACTCTCGCATTCGTGCAATACACTATTGCACCGAGATACTAAAAGGGACGTCGGTCCCTCGAAAGAGCCGAAGATTGAAGAATCGAAGGCTCGCTCTTGCAAGGCTAAAGGCCTAATGTACATTGATGTGAGGATCAATGGAAAGCCAATCAGGGCTATGGTGGACACTGGTGCCACGCACAACTACCTCGCAAGTTCCGAAGTAGAGCGGCTCGGACTTGCTCTGGAGAGAGGTAAGGGGAAAGTCAAAGCGATCAACTCTGTTGCTCAACCAATAGCGGGAATAGCACAATCGGTGCCGATCAAAGTAGGTCCGTTCGAAGGAAGGACAAAATTGTCGGTAGTTCAGATGGATGACTTCAAGCTGATTCTCGGATTGGAATATCTGCGGGATACAAAGACAGCAGTGTTGCCGCATTCTGACTCACTAATAATGATGGGGAGCAAACCATTCATTATTCCCACACAGGTTGGGAAAACTGGCGAGAAAGGGGTCTCAGCCATGCAATGCGGTAAGGGTTTCAAGAGGAATGAACCCTTATTCTTATGTTCTCTTCGAATAGAGGATGCCGAAGAAACAACTGGCTCAATTCCAACGCCTATCACAAGGCCTGAGGAAGTTGAAGACATCATGCCAGATGAGTTACAAACGAAATTGCCGAGGAGGGCAATTGATCATGGGATTGGACTTGTTTCGGGTGCCAAATCTCCCAACAAGACTCCATACCATACGGCTCAACCGGAGCTTGAAGAGCTTCGGAAGCAAGAGGAAGAAGTGTTGGGAAGTGGGACTATTGTGGAGTACACTTCCGCACTACCACAACATGCAGGCTCACTGGAGCCCATTTCCATCCTGAATGAATCAGTCGAGAGTGGATCGACAGACTACATCAGTGGATTGCCAAGAGTTGAAGACTTTGGCACTATCATCATCGGGATGGATTGCTTATCTAAAGATTCGACGGTCAACACAGCACCCAAGTATGTATCAGCCGAAGAGACAGCTCAACTCTTCTTGAAGCCTATTGTCAAATACAGGGGATCGCCTACTGTCAATAATCGAGATTCTCGATTCATTGGCACATTTTGGACCAAGTTGTTCAAATTTCTTGGTTCAAATTTGAGCACAAATGCTACTATTCACCGAAGATCAGACGGACAGACAGAGCAGTTCAATTCTATGCTGGAAGACTATTTTCAGCACTTTATCTCTGCTTCGCATGGAATTCGGGTGAAACTTACGGATGTAGCTTGGATGCGTCTCAATGTTCAAAAGAGCCCTTCTCCCAATAAGAGTCCTTTTGAAATTTCAACTGGCCAACAACCATTACTCCCTCATATTGCAGATATTGATCAGAAACAGTACAAGAGGTCTGCAGATTTGAAGCAACCAGTTCTTAAAGTGAAACTACCAGAGATGAAGGTTGCTGACAAGATTTTTGGCTACCAAACTACTCAAGCTTCTAAGAAACATCTTCAAGAGTACTTGGTCAATTGGAGCGGATGCAACAGCAAGAAGAATACTCAATGGCTCCGAGGACATCGCCAAAACAAATGGGGGAGAATGTCACGGGCTGCAGCTTTGTTTAAGCCCCGTGTTGTAAATATTTATTTAATTCGTAAAATAGTTAGAAAATAGACAAAGAAAAGTATGATTCTAGAGCCAAATAACGTATACTCCCGTTATTTGGGTTTTTGTTCCGAAGTCTATTATAGGGGGTATTGGTCTTTCAAAACTATTTCAAGCTTACTAGTGTTTTCCCCCTGCACTAGCTATTTGTAATTTCCTGCTTTCGTCTATTGTAATATCTTGCTTTCTAGCAATCAATGAAGATGTTATTTCAATTGTGTTCAGTTTCATGTTGCAAGCTTTCTTAAAATTGTAATCAAAATTTACTTTCGTCCCGACGCGACCGAGGAATAGGCGGAAGGTAATCTAGCGGAGCAGACTACTGCCGCACGGTGTCCCTTTCTGTGCTAAGAAAAGGCTACCCGTGAAACCTAGGCTCAACTTTTAGAAAAATATTAGGTCGGGGGTTTATTTTGAGCTTTTAATAAAATGATTTTTTGTTCAACTAGTTTTGTTACTTTTGAACATTTTGTACAAGTCAAAGACACATTTATTACTGAAGTACCCTTAGATTCTTCTATTTATTAAAAGAGACCACAATTGAATTATTAAGCATGTATTTAGTCCTGTTTGATAACCATTATTATTTAAAAAGAATAATGGTTCGAACCGTGATTTTTTAAAGAATGTGTAATTTAGAAGGTAAGAAAAAGTTTTGAATTTACATGTAAAATATTTTATTATGAGAATGTTGTTAAAATGAGTATAAAAATTAAAAAATCTTATTTTAAAAGGAAGGAGACTTAGATAGTAACATGACTTGTAGCCACGATGTCATGGAAAGAGAAAAAATGGTACACGTACAAAAATAAATGAGTAATTCTATTTTGCTCCATTGAAATTACAATCTCAACCTATATGGCATTAATACGATATTAAATTATAAGTGGAATTAAATTATTCATTTAATTTAATTTTCACTTTTTATTTAATCTATTATTTAGTGCCACTTACACTGGAATTGCAATCTCAATGGAGCTACATAGTATTATTCAAAACAAAAAGCTTTGTTGAGGGAATACATAGAAAACATCAGGATTTTCTCGAGCTCTGGTATATATCGAAGTTTGAAATTATCTTTCGATCTCATATATTCATACCACATTTTTAGACATCGGGACACATTTAAATTACGTGAAAGGTCCATGAACCTTTACATATTATTCTTAATTTTTTTTTTTTTTCATTACATTCTTATTCTCAAATTAACAGTTTTTTAATGATCCTAAAAATTTCTCTGAGATGGAGTAAAAATACTTATTTGTTTCATGTAATTTCAAATAAGATTGTACACGGTTGATAGGAATTAAAATCTAGATTTTAATTTAAATCAAAGTTAACAATTTATTTTAACTACATAGGTCACACTCCTGTTGAGTCTATTTGTAGAAAATGCAACACAGAACACCACTCGTGTTAGGTTAACATGTTGGGCCTATTTTTTTTTTTTATTATTTTAGTTAATATTATGAAAAAAATAAAAACATATATTAAAAAACCCGTATGTGCATCAGACATAGAGAGCTTCATTTCTGCACTTGCTAGCTGCTATATTCCAGAAAACTTAAAATTTCTTGTTAACATCACAATTCTGACTTGAATGAAAAACTAAAAACGCAGTTGAAATTAAATTTTAAGGAAGTTTTAATATAAAAATTAGCAACGGATAAAACCTTTTATCAAAGTTTCATTTACAGAACATAAACTAGCTCATACCCATGATACTTCTTTCAAAGCAATGAGGTGAACTACAAGTATAGACTCTCGAGTCGAGTCGCTCTTGTAATGCAAAGAAGGAAAAAACTAAAAACCCAGAATTTTTCTATCTTCGAGTTTTGAGTTCAACTCGTCTATTGAAGGAATCTTTCCACCGGCTTTCACAATCCTGCACCACCATGTTTTAATCTCGTCCTGCAAAAGAATAGGAATGAAGATCGAGTATAATGCTGAATTTTTCTGTAGCGGTTCTCTGAACTACAGAGAAAATGAAAGAAAAAGAGTAATAGCAAATATGAGTCAGAATTACAACAGCAATGACTTGTAGATGGAATAATGGTGCAAAGCTTTAAGCAATTCTACTTGCATAAAATAAGTAGAAAGCATATTCTGTTTAATGCAAAGAAAGCCAAAACAATGGCCTTCAAAGGTACCTAAAAGTATTACAAATTATTGAGATACGAATACATGACAAGTCCTTTGATATTGCAGGATTGCTCTTCCCAAACAAGAATCAACCAAACATTATTACCTAAGCTTATTTTATTTCAAATTAAAATCAGATGCAAATTTTCTTTACTCGAATAGGGTCTGTAAAAATGGCTTCGAGGTCTTGAAATTTTGAAAGCGCGCCTATCGTTACAAAAAAATCGTCTCTGAAATTGATTTATGAATGAAACACACTCACTTTTCGAGTACAAGTTGCAACTAGGAAAGAATAATTGTGCATGAGACTTAGACGAGCAATAAAAGTGATAAATTTAAGGATAAACATACCTCCGAGAAATCATGGTTGGAGACATATTGGCTCTCAACAGAATATTTGATGCCTTCAACATCGGCAATGATATAATTCTTGGAACTGCTACCTAAGTTCTCTCTTTGTGATCCTGTTGATTCACAGAAAATACAAATGAAGAGTGACTAACGAATTCACAAAGGTTAGAAATGCTGAACGTAACAGATAAAAGATAGACCTTCTATTCATTATTACTCAATCCCAAAACTTAAAGCTAATTGCAATTACATACCTGTTATGCAAGCAACGTAGTAACCTGTTCCCCCAAGTTCTGCTGGCTGACTTTCCTCTTTGGTCAACCGATTGATCCACTTTCCAAGCCGCAAACGCAGGAAAAAACCATTTAACTGCGACTGAGAGATAGGGGAATTCATCCATCTGGATATAGATAAAGAATGATCATTTATCAATAAGCAGAAAGGTGAAGGATTAGAATCTGATGACAACAACTCCAAAGTACAAGTAGATTTCACCGCATATATGATTTGTCACTAGTTTGTGTTGGGTATTTTGATACCCAATAAATCCCAGACAATGATGTTAAACCGATACTGGATAAATTGAAATATTGACATCTCAATGGAATGACCCAATCCTAGAACTATTTGGGCTATTGGAGGTAGCCTAATTTTAGTTAGAGCTGCTCGTGACCCATTTCTCCACTTCTTGGATGGCTTATAAGTGTTGGCCCATATGTTGATTTGGACTTGGGCATTTTCCCTTTATACCTAATGTATCTTATATATATGCTGCCCATTTCTGTGATGTTCACGTGTGTTATTTTGAGAATTCGACTGCTTCTTCAGCGTCTCTTCATTCGATTCTTCCCCTTCCTCTGCCTTTGTTGCTGCTTTGAGTGGGTGCCTTTGTGGCCAAAATAACACCGTCATTTTGTGTCCTTTGTGGGTGCAACCATAGCAACCGAAGTGTGGGTAAATAGTTGTGGTTCTTGGATTGTTAATTGAGGTGGTTGATTTCGGTTGGATACATAAACTGACGCCAGATTCCACCAAATTGAAGGTCCATTCCGCTACAGTTTGTCTCTCTTTTTTTTCTGATAATTGAATATAGTTAAATCATTTGTACACCTCCAACATGGTATGCAGGATTAGACTAATCTTTTTACAGTGTCAAAGTTGCATGAGGTTGAATTTCAGAATGCAATGAGTGCTACATAAGAAGATTAGTCAACTGGAACAAGTAAATGAAACAAGTTCAGAAGAATCTAATGGCAGTTTGGTTACCTGAGAATATCTACACGAGACAGACGCAGATTCCTTATGGCATGAAACATCTCTACAGGTGCATCTTCATTTTGTGAACTCAATACTTTGCATAAAGGAAGACTTGGATCTTCTTTGATATCGTTCTCCGAATTTGATGCAATTCTCTTTTTTACTTCATAAATTCTTTGTCCCAAGAACTCATTTGCACCCCACATCGGATTACTTGGAGTGTAATCAGGACAAAGTTTTTTGAAGCTGTGAGCCTTTTGGTCAATAGCCAGTTGGGAATTCTCTTCCTCTCTTCCCAGGTAGCTCGAATATTTTTCATTGCCAGAACAGAACATAAGATTACGAGAACTATAATTAATGAAAGAAGCACTCTGTTTCAATGGGCAGTGGCCACTCGAGGAAGCCAGTGGACATGTATTAGCCCAATGGTCGAGTTGAGAACATCTGATGCACAAAGAACCAGTTTCTTCAACTCTATCAAACAAACCGATTTTCGATACGAGATTCTTCAGCTCGATTTTTGTTACATCAGGGCATTCACACAAATCGTGGCCAATTTTACCACAAAAGTAGCACATTGTAGATGTGCATGCTGAAGATTTTGTCTTATCAGATGGTATAATGTACCTCAGAGCATTCAATCTTCTTGCAAACACAGAGGCCATTGCCTCTGAACTTTCAAATTTGGGGGGAGGTAGTATATGATTCAGTTTTTTTATGGACTTGTTACTGAAAGACATCTCACCATTTGCAACAAAATTCTTCATCTCAGAACTTTCCTGATCAATCGGAAAAGCAGCACCAACTTGAGTGTTTGGGGGAGGTAGAAAAGGATTCAGTTTGTTTATGGACTTGTTACTGACAGACGTCTCACCATTGGCAGCAAAATTCTTCATCTCAGAACTTTCCTGATCAATTGGAAAAGCACCAACTTGAGTGTTAGGATTGACCCTCAGGCTATCTGGGGAACAGTCAAGGACTTGGTCAGTACTCCGGTTGCAGTTTTCTAACTCAGGAGTTTTCACTGAAAGACGGGTAATCCACAAACTAGAAAGAGGGATACTTTTGTAAGGCATAGTACTGGTTGCCTTTTCTTCCAAAGGGAAGTTGAGACTTGAGTTCTCCGCAGTGCTATCCTCATGTTTGCATAGAGAGCCTGATGAGCTTATTCCATCTTTCCCTCTCTCAATTACCAGGTCGTTTGAATCTTTGTTCCCTTCTGTATGGGTCTCACAAGCAAAATCTACAGAGAGAATCCACGGTTCACTTGACAAGCCCACAATATTTCTTGAAATAGGTAGATTAACATTTTCATTTGATAAGGCAATCTGCTTGAAAGAGCTATCCTTATCTATGTGGCATGATCTTGGACGATTCTCAAGGAACGTTTTTTCAGCCACCATACAGTCTTTAGATTCTCCTATCGAATAATTCTCATTTAAAAATCCAGAGTCTGGGATTTTTGTGTTTGAACAATACAAAGACTGAAACATAGCTTGGACCCCTATATTTTGGCTTTTGGAACCATGAGTTTTGTCAAACATGATTGTTTCTTGATGATCAAAATCATTGGAATGAACAAGGGTAAGCGCAAGAGAAGGAGATGCTTCTTTATTAGAGTCTTGGACGCCCTTTACCATGTTTGTTATCCAATTCATGAAAGAGCTATCATGATTGACAATGGATGTTGAAGCATGAGTGCCTTGCTTTTGCTTTTTCATTCTTTTGCTTTCAACAATCAACTCTTGATCGCACTTCGACCGCTTTATAACTTTTGAAAATAATCCGGTACTGTTACAACTTTCCGCACTCTTATGGCTCTCTTCCTTGTCATTGGTGGATCTTCCATTGTCATCTCCATCAGATAATGATTTTTCTTTGCCTTTTTCCCAATACATTTGAATCCTGCAATTTGTTGGAGATTTTTCAACTGAAAGAGAATTGCACCTCGGTAGTCTCTCTTCACTTGACATGAGAGTGTCTTTCACAGTTGGATGGTACAAGTCATTTTCAGCAGTGCACCCCAGCTTCACCAAAGGAGGGGCACTGACTAAATCCAGCATCTTTACGTTATTCATAGTAGCTGATGTTACTTCATTGTCTGGTACATGCGTGGATTGTATATTTGGTGGTGAACGAAGAAGAGCCTCGGAGAGTTTTGCTGGACAAGGTTCAGAACCAATAACAACACTTAATCGCATAATTTCACTGCCACTAGCAATAGTTTCAATTTTACCATTCTGATTGCTGCATGTTTCTCTAATAACGTTACTAGCATACTGCCCGGCGATTTGCCTGTCAAAATTACAGTCAGCGTTTCCATGCGCTACAACATCTTGTTCTGCAGAAAACACGGAAGTTAAATAAGAACTTTTGTCCCTGATTATAATTGCTAATTTTCCATCTCGGTGGAAGCTTTAAAGTGTTTGGTGTAGATTAAAATTAGATTTTTTAATAGATTGTGATAGAAGTTTTTGAAATGTGTAGTTGTAAAGTTGTGGGACCCATGAAAGATGTGGTTAATATTGATTGTTTGACTTTGATTGGAATTAAAATCGGATTTTAATGCAGTCCAAAAATGGATATAAATGAAAACATAATATACATAGAGGCCATTGAATCTCCCCAGTACGTTTCCTTGAACTAATGTCTCATTGAACTGAGTGTGAGTTATAAGCAAAATGTACCTGCAGTTTTAGTGCTGCCTTCAGCTCTATTTACAATTTCGACAGTGTATGGACTACAAAATTTCTCTACATTTTCCATAAGATGTTCCTCTTCTTGATTAGCATCTGTAAAGCCACCTCCCTCGTCCATTTTACCATTGCTTACTGCTAAATAACAGCCCATAATATTTTCTCTGAGTACTTCAGTCCAAATGAAAAAAAAAAAAATTGAAAGACTGGTAGAGGGAAGATCAAGGAAATGGTATTTGGACAACATGAAGATGAAATATGCTTTGCAATGGAGAAATATAGACGAAACCAACTCAATACCTTCATGGTGTCCACAATTTGCATCCAACATGGTGATACGACTGCTTCTAAGAGGGCTAGTTGATGTCACTTTATCATCAACATTGCTATTCGCATTTAGAAATGTTCGAGGCACAGTTGAACTTCCCTCATTTATAACTCTGTCATCTTCTGGTCCCCAGGATCTGATGATTTGGGATGGAGAAAGAACCTTATTGCTCGGTTCCACATTCCATAAAAGGAAAGGTTTTTTATCTGATATGCTGGAATCCGCACATTTCAGACTCAAACCTTTATTTGGTAACCAAACTAATTCGGATAGGGGATCAGATGCTGCAAATGCCATGTCCCCTATTAAGTTTGCATTTACACCTGCACCTGAACTACTGTTCATCCTCGACTGAATATGGTAACTGGTAGAACCCAGAGCAAGTCCTAAATCAACATCTTCATCATTTGTATTCATTATCAATGTGTCATTTTTCGCCATTAACACTGAAGTTAACAAATATATCGAGACAAAGTCATTAATGTAGCCTTGATACCCTGGAAATAGCCCCAAAAAACCATAAAATCAACTTAAGTATTTATGAGGAGCAGATTTTCACATAGCTAGAGACAATATTTTATAAATCCATACAATAATACAATATTGCACAGAGTAGAACCAAATATATGAGACGTATCACGGTATCAGTATGCTATGTGAAAATCTGTTCCTGATAAAATATTGTCTATTAGTAGAAGTCACATAGCTAGATAAGATTTTGTGACTACTTCTCGTCAATGTTCTACAATTTCTTTATGCAGCATGTAAATAAAATCATCTTGCTTCAAAATCATCTTGTCTATAAACACAGTCCCTCTTATTCGTGATTGCCTATTTAGCCTTGGACACTAAAAATGCAATTCTTATATTTACATTCATGTTTCGTTTTTTACTATCATATAAAAAATCTACACCTTTTACCTCTTGTATCGATTCAAATATGCTTTCAATAATGGTTTAAAAATCAAGACTTCTTTTGGATACAAATTTGTAAATGGTTTATAAATTAGGTCAAGGTCAAAGTCAAACATTAATTTCAACTTCACATTCATTCTTTTTAGAGGGGCTTGCAGGATTAGGAATTGGATGACTATGCATTGTTTCTAGCGGAGTTGTATGAGGTGAAAATTCGGGTAGGGAAGGATAATCGTAGTCGATGGAGGCTGGCACGGAATGGTATTTATTAAATCCGCTCTTATTTTAGATCTCTCTTGGGTCCTGTAGAGAGTTCATTTCCCTGGATGATGGTGTGGCATTGCAAGTTACCCCCACGGGTGGCTTTTTTACTGTGGACGGTTGTGAGGGGATAGGCATTAACGATGGATAATCTCCGAAAAAAAGGCTTTTATGTTATCGAGTGGTGCTACATGTGTAGGAGCGATGGGGAAATGCATGACCGCTTGTTCATTCACTGTGACGGTGTCCGTTGGCTGTGAAATTGTATTCTGGCTTCTCAGCATATAGATTGGGTGTTGCCTAGAGTCCTAGACGTATAGAAGACGTGCTGCGAGCATGGAGAAAAAAACTTCTAGACAAGGATAGCAAGCTAGTTTGGAATCTGATCCTGGGATGCATTGTTTGGTGTGTGTGGAGGGAAAGGAACAACCGATGCTTTGAAGACCAAATACGGACCACAGAGCAATTTAGAGAATTATTTTTTCTGACTTTGTATAATTGGTTTCACGCAGCGACTAGCACTCCTATAGATAGCCCGCCTAACTTCATATCTTTTCTTTATTATTTAAACTGATAATACACTTCCTGTGTATTCTTTTTGATTAATGAAATTTACTGATTATTTATAAAAAAATAAAAAAAAAACTTCACATTCATAACTCCTACTTTTATTATCTACACATTTCGTGGGATCCTATACTATTCCTCTTTATAAATCATATATGAATTTGCCAAATGGGGGCCAATTCTGGAGATCCTTCCCTTTTACCGTTCAAACTTTCAGAAAAGGATGTAATTTGTTTACATCTTCAACCCACTTCTGGCATGTGAATGGTGGAAGAAAATAACAAACAATTTTTCTTTTACTTCTCACATTCTGAATGAAATTAATGGAAATGTCATGAGGGGGAATGTAGTACACAGAGAATTGATTTCATATTTGCAGCTTAGCTTCCATCAAGATTAGTGCTGATAATTTCAGCAGAGTTCCATTACCATCATTGACAATTGATGGCTCCGGAATTTGTATGGGCACTGACATCCCAAGTTAATTTAGTTTTATGATTCTTCACTTATTACTTGTTATCATATCTTTAGTATTCTCTTATTTATTACTTGTTATCTACTGTTTATGGAGAATATTTCTTCCCGAGAAATGGAAATACAACCTCAGGGGAATCATAAAACTAAATTAACTTGTTATCCACTGTTTATGGAGAATATTTCTTCCCAAGAAATGGAAATACAACCTCAGGGAACCTCGTCGAGACAGTTAATTTTTATCTCCTCAGCCACCCTCAGGCACCTGGGGTTGCATGAGGTAACCAGGGTTTTCATCTACATTAGTTATTTGAACATTCTGTATCTGTTAGTTTCTACTAAAATAGTATGATGAAACATAAAATGATATCCATAGAAAGATGGCAACAAAATGAAGAGCTCAGAAGCTTAAATATGGACCTAGGTTATGAAATTTTACATGTCAAGAAATTATATATCTTTATTTAGGCATCACAGAGGTATTTCGAATTAATAAAATGCAAAAATAATCAAGAACTGCTCATGCACACCATATCAAAGAACTTGAAGGATGTAAATGAGGAAGTCAAGCCAAACTTTTTGAGTGTTCAATCTCGAGCTCAAATACGGAGGAGCTTAACCCGAAAGATCAAGATAGATGCAGGAGATGGGATGGGATTTCGGGAGGGTAATATTTTTACACCATGGAAGGCATTTAATGATACTTTCTCTTATTATATGGCAGTAGTACTCTCAGATCTCACTAACAATCAACAGAGTTCTGACCAAATAGAGCACAGAGTCTTTTTCTATTAGTACATATCATATGATTATTTATCAAAAATTCCAATTTTATGACCTCGACTCTATTGCCAAGTACTTAACGAAAGACACTTTGCTTCCAGGCAATTTGTTTTCTAATTTCCAAGCCGTAGAGGATCTATAATGCAAGTAGCCACATGAGATTAGTTTCCGACTCTCCGACAAAAAGGAAGCAGCGGATCACAAACAAGTTTAGCCCGCAGCAAAAAGTGCACATCGAGTAGAGGTACACATGTTAACCAGTGGTATCTTACTATACTACAATTGCTCAAACAGCAGAATAGAGAAAGATTGTTCCAATTTTATGAATCCAGACAGCTGAAATTTCCCACAAATTCAGATGAATCCAACAATTCCACAATAGAAATGCATCATAATAAATATAACCAACAGATCCAATTATTATTATAAACAAAAGGAAATCTAAAATTACGCAAAAAACTACCTTTCAATCTGTTTCAGATTAATTACAGAAGCAAAAATCTAAATTATTTACAAAACAGCCAGAATATCCAAAAATATAAGTGATACACTTTTTATTTTTTTATTTTTTTTGCATTCCCAACATTTGAAATCTGAAATTAAATGTACTTTTCATGTTCAGGCAAATAAAAATCAGATCTCTTTCGATATAATTACATTTCTTGCAAGAAAATAGGTCAATAATATCAATAAAAAATACTTTTCCAAAAAGAGATAACTTTTTAAAGATAAAGCTAAATCAAGAAAGTTCCACATACCTTTTTACTCCTTAAACCCATTGCAGTTTAAGCACACCAGTTTTCCATCTCTCTATAAAAATCAAGAAAATACCAAGAAACACGGGGAGAAATAGCCCACAAAAGTCTGAACACATAGTGACAAGTTCATGCACAAGTGGCTGAGAGGGCACCACGTGGACGTCCGAACGCCAGCCACCTCAAATTTCTGTATGTATGTTTTATTATTTTGCTAAACACACGAGAATTAGCTCAAAAGGTTACCCTTTTACAGTTGCTATGAGTTTTGTCTTTTCTGGGTTAAGGTTGATGAATATGCTGCCATTTAAATGCCTTCACTTTCAATTTTTTCTTCACCTTTTCATTTCCAGATTTGGACTAGGGGACTATGAAGAAAATGATATGATTTTCGTTGCTTAATCTATTTGATGAAAATATCTCAAATATTTCTCATTGTGCGTGAAAGATTATGTATTTTAAGGGTTTTGTTATCATCTCACGGAGTGATTATGTGAAAGTGAAATTAGTTGGAGTTTTGACCCGCCTAGGAGATATTTTCAAATATCTTAGCATGAATATAGGAACAAAATTAGGAACAGTGAGTTTCAATGATTTTATGAATATGATATGAAACAACAGGCCATAGTTTAAATAAATTAAAATGACAACCAATAAATGGATTTTTCAATAAATAAAAGTTGATTGGAGTTATTCGACGAAAAAAACCAAACAAACAAAACAAATTTTGACAAAAGTTGTTAATATGTATGGTTTAAAAGTTTGATAAAAGTTACGAATTCATGAAATATGTGATTAAAATTAAAATGTGATAAGTTTAAAATTGATAAATTAATACATTTTATTAAACGAGCATGTAATTTTCCAATCTTGAGATATTTTATTAACTTTAAGTTACCCAGAGTCCGACAAAAAATTTTAGTATGTTTGATTGACTTTATTTTTCATATAAAATATTTTTCAAAAATTGGTTACTAGACCATATTTTCTGCAAAAACAGAGAAAATATTTTCTTTATAGATGGGTAAATTTTTTTTTTCAAGTAATTCTCTCTCTCATCTACTCATCTTTCTGATCTATTCACCAATAAAAGATGAACAAGTATAATATTTTCAAGGTTAACCATTAAGTTAATCAATCGAACACATTTAATTAATAATTTCTAAGCAAAATTAAATTTTAGAAAATTGAATTTTCTAGAACTTATTTTCTTTCTATACAAATTCCATACTTGCAATCAAACACGCTCTTAGTGATATATCGTATCTTTTTAATGGTCAAGATACAAATATTTGAAGCAAAGATTAGGATTCTTTTCGTTGGACGAACCAGGTTTCAAGGATGTAGAAGTTGAGACAAATAGAAAAGTTTCTTTATTATCTTTGGAAATGAGGTTTCCATGTAATTAGCTTGTCAAATTTTTTTAATTTTTATATTTACGTACTTAACTTTTTTTTGTCTCATTTTTATCTTTAATATTTAATTAATCAGTATGAGAAAACATTTTGTTTTAGAACTTTTGTATTTTGTTGTTTATCTTTCTTATATAAAAATACAATAGGTAAATTAGTCTTTTTTTAACTCTCTCATAACGAATTTTTTTACTATCATCGAGAATAAAATGTTTTAATTAATAGAAGGTTGAAGAAAAAAATGTAATAAAAATATTTTGGGACATAAATGCAAAATTAGAAAAAGATGGATATTTCATTGCAATTAAAATGTGATGTAGATAAATAAATAAATAAATTACGGTTTTAATTTCATATAATTTGTGTTATTTTATTTCTACTACTCGAGGTCGACCAAAAATTGTTAATGAAATCCATCAATTTGTCAAATGGCAAAGATGGATCCCTATGTTTTCATTTTATTTATATCATTTTCCTTTAGTTAATGATTTGGTTTGATTTCATGATTATTAGTATTGTGATAGTCAAAAGTCGTGTAACTTCTCCTTCCTAGTTTTTTTTTTCTTTTTTACCTATTTCATGATAGACCGGTAATTGTTAGCGACATATCTCAATTTGCTAAAATTGATTAATAGATACACTTTTTTTAAAAAAATAATAATAATATGATTCTAAATGCAAGATTATCACAAAACATTATTCTCTTCCATAATTCAATTACTAATATTCACCAAATGTTACCATCACAAGGCAATTTGTCAAATTGCTGGACATGGGTCCAAATGTTTTCACATAATTCACACCATTTTCCTTGGTCAGGGAATGGTCCAATCCTACACTAATTTCATCCACCAACTAATTGTTTGACCTAACCAAATAGCATCATATGCTAGGTTTCTGGCTTGCATCTAACAACCAAGTTGAAGTTAAGGGTCTCTTTCAAGCTTGCTTATCTATAAAAGAGACAAGTCATAAGACTTGAGCCATTCATTCCCTAAAGGGGTCACAACTTGGGTTCTTTTCACCATAAAGGCTCTAATAAGCGTGGTGTTCGTTGTTGGGAAAAGTATGAATGATATCAATGAAAACAAAGAAAATGGATATGAATATTGAAACAAAACTTGATCATGAAAATAATATCGTTGTCCTCAAACGATATATGTAGTACTAAGTTTGGCAAGATATTGTATTGTATCATTTCATATACAAAACATGTTTCTCTTCCAAAAATAAAATGTGTACAAATACTAAAAATATAATTTTGTCTTAATACTTATAACTAAAATATCGTATTAGATATACATGGAAGTTTGTGCTGACACTGGTTAATTTTAGACCTTTTATTCAATGTACTAAACACCAAACTATTTAACAAATTTCCATGCCCATGTAACTTAAAGATTTTTCGAAAAGTGGAGATGTGGCACACAAAACTTGAGAAGATGTGGATACGCAATCGTGGCGAGAATAGGAAAGTACAATTTTTTTTTTAAATGTGGACGTGCAGTGACGGACCTAGGATTTTGAGTCAGTACGGGCGGCCGTAGTACGTGGCACGCAAAACTTGAAAAGACGTGGATATGCAATTGTGGCGAGAATAGGAAAGTAAAGATTTTTCGAAAAGTGGAAACGTGGCACGCAAAACTTGAAAAGACGTGGATGAGCGATCGCGACGAGGAATAGGAAAGGAATAGACCATTGTTAAAAATATGGGGAAAATGAGGATATAACGATCGAAGGATATTCATATTAGATTTGGTTTTTGTTCATTCGTGAAAATTTTTGTTGATGGAATCTCTCCATACGAACCTTTCTATTCCCGACGCGAACTTGGAAAGGCTGAATACCTCCATAACACACAAGTGTGATTGATTGTAGCATAAAATATGACACAACTCTTCCTAAGAATGCATCCAATTTTTTATTTAACCAGTTGGCTTGGAATAGTATAGACCATAAAACTGAAATCAAAATCAGATTAACACACATACTGACTCAATAGTTTGTTATGTACAAAGAAAACATTGGCGGCCTTTTCAGTGGACAAAGTCTTGAAACTCAGAAAATTGTTGTCCTGTCTAAATATGACTAAAAGTTCTGTTGAAATGCCTGCAAAAATTTTGCAGTAATTTTCAAATTTTCCTTATGTTGGGTTAGAAATTTCGTTGGCAGTAAAACTTTCGAAATGTACAGTCTGCCCCCCCTTTTGGGGAAATACTTGAAAATAGCCAAAATCAATGAAAAGCCTTTCCAAAATAGTCTTTAACCATTCAAAAGAAGGAAACTACCAAAAATACCCCTAAATATAAAATTTATAACTAAGTCATTATAAATAAAGAAAAGTGCAATCAAGTCCTACAAAGAGTTATTTTAAAAAATTATAATACATTTATTTTCTAATTAAGTTTAGAAATCATGACTGATAAAAATTATAAAATGAAAAAACCTAGAACTAAAAGAGGACCATACAAAATTAAAAGAATCATAAAAAAGGATTTGAATTCAAAAATGAAATTGATAAGATAGAATATTAGGAACAATTGTATGCATCTCAAAAAGTATTAAAATGTTTTTTAAAAAAACTTAATAGAAAATTTTGTTAGAGAAATTGTAAGATCTATAATCATAAAAATATACAATATATTAATATTTACTTGTTATCCAAAATATTATGTCTCATTAAATGATAAAAACTTTAATGAAATTTTCGAACTACATTTCAACTTACATAGAAATGATATAGTGGAACCAGGAGACCAAATTATAACTATACAATATAGAGCCTTATATACATTTACTAATTTCAATTATGGAAATATTTATTCTAAAAAACTGTATATAGAAGTTCACAAAAAATATAAAGATATTGGTAAAATAGTGGAACCAAACAAACAGATAAATTTAATACCTGAAGAATATGAGTTTAGTATAATTAAAGATAAACTTGAAATAACAGAAATAAAAAAGATGATTATTCTGATAACATAACATTTAAAGATGGAAGATTAATTAAAAGATTAAAAAGTTTTAGATTACTCATTAAAAAACAATTAGAAGAAACCAGTGATACAAAACAAATAAAACTTCACAAAAATGCTGGAAATATGAAAATAGAAGGAGAATATTTTAATGGAAGAGAACATATATCAGGATCAAATATATTAATAGATACAGGAGCAAGCGAATGTCATATAGTTTCAATTAGAAACAAAAGATTAACAATTCATGAGACTGAACCTTATAGATATGTAAATTTTGATGGACAAATACATACTACAGAATTAAAAGTTAAGGTACCAATAAAAATAGGAGGAATTAATATTATAGTACTATGTTATATGGATAATATTATGAATATAAATCCTTATATATTATTAGGAATGAGTTTTCTAGATGGATTAGAAGATTATAGTATAAAGAGAGAATGATTATATATAACACATAATGATCAAACTCGATTATGAGAAAAGAGATGAATGAATAATCAAATAAGTTTTCCATTAACTGTATATATACAAGTCACCATAGTAGAAACAAATATAACAACATGTGCTTTAATCGATACAGGAAGTGATATAACAATATTTAAAATTTTCTTAATAAAATTATGGAATGAAAATAGTGAGATAAAAACAACAAGAGTAACAAGATAAAGTACCCAAATAATTAATAGTATTGATAAAGTCAGTATAATATTTGAAAGTAAACAAATACTTGTAAACAATATATATAGCTATAATAAGTTAGAATGTGATGTACTATTAGGAAATGACTTTATACAACAATTTTAATATTATAAGCAAAACAATTATATGATAATGTTACAAACACATTGTGTACACTTATTAAAAATTTCAAGAGAATTTAGACCTTATAGAGCTCGGCCAGCCCAACGTGGTGATAGATGTGAGAGAAAACAAATTATAAATAAAGAGATAAAAAACACAAACATATTATATAGAAAAGTCCTAAATATAGAAATAGAAATAAGTATAGAAACAATTATATGATAATGTTACAAACACATTGTGTACACTTATTAAAAATTTCAAGAGAATTTAGACCTTTTAGAGTTCAGTCAGCCCAGCGTAGTGATAAATGAGAGAAAAAACCAATTATAAATAAAGAGATAAAAAACATAAACATATTATATAGAAAAGTCCTAAAAACAGAAATATAAATAAGTATAGAAAAAATTATAGAACAACTAGAAAAAATATGTAGAGAAAATACATTATTATTTGGAAACCATATCATCGTAAAGCCAAGATATAATTAACAGAAAATGTAATTATAAGAGTTAGACCAAAGATGTATACTATACATCATACACAAGAATATAAAACTCAAATAAAAGAGTTATTAGAACAAAAACTAATCAGACCTAGTAATGGACCTCATAGTAGTCCAACTTTTATGGTTATGAAACATTTTGAACAAGTTAGAGGAAAAGCCAGAATGTTAGTAAATTATAAAGAATTAAATAAATATACTAAATTCGATGGATACTTTTTACCAAGTAAAGAAGTCCTAATAAATCTTGCAAAAGGAAAGTAATATTATTCCAAATTTGATTGTAAATCAGGATCTTGACAAGTTAAAATTGAAGAAGATAGTATATAATAAACAACATTTAGTACACCTCAAGGGAAATATGAATGATTAGTTATGCTATTTGGTTTGAAAAATGCACCACAAATATATCAAAGAGAAATGGATAATATATTTTAAAAATTTAATGAATTTTTAATTGTATATATTGATGATATATTAATATGTTATAATACTAAAGAAGAACATAGAAATCATTTAATATAATTCATAAATGATGTAAAAATGAAGGACTTGTCCTTTCAAAAAATAAAGTTATAATAGAAAAATAAGAAAATGATTTTCTTGAATTATCAATAGATAGAAAAGGAATAAAATTACAGACTCGTATATCTAAAAAGATAGAAAGTTTTCCAAATAAATTAGAATCAAAAGAATAATACAAAAGTTTTTATGATGTCTAAATTACGTATAAGGATTTATTGAAAATCTTTCAAAAAAGAGACATAAAATACAAATCCTACTTAGAAAAATAAATACTAAATGATGGAATAAAGAACATAAAAAATAGTTAAAACATTAAAAGAAGAATGTAAGAATTTACCAAAATTAAGATTATCATATGAAAAAGACAATTTAGTTGTTAATACTGATGCATCTGATAAATATTGGACAGCAATATTAAAGACAGATTTGAATGAAATATGTAGATATTCAAGTGGAACTTTTAACGAAGTAGAAATAAATTATACTATTTATGAGAAAGAATTGTTAGCAATTATTAGAGAAATAAAGAAGTTTTCATTATTCCTATTATTTAAGAAATTTATTGTTGAAACTGCAACTCTCAAGTTGCAGGACTAATTAAAAATAAGTTACCAATAGAGTCTCAATATATAAGGTTACATAGATGGCAAGCATACTTGTCATTTTATAATTTTGATATTATTCATATTAAGGGTATAAATAATTATCTTGCTAATTTTTTAAGCATGAATATCGAGTTTGAAGATGAATAATATCAAACATGTGATATCAGAAATGGGATTTGTGGCAACATTTGTCAAAAATGAAGCCGATGATATAAAAATTGGGATGGAGACATTAGCTGAAACCTTGAGTTATAATGTCAAATTATTACTTGAAATCAGTGAATCCTGTGTCAAAGTTACCAATGAAATGAAAGACCGAATTGATGCTCTTGAAACACAATTAGACTCTATGAATATAAACAGGGATACAAAGATTGATACTTTAGCACAATCTCATAATACCAAAAAAGGAATACAAACAATACCAAAAATACAAACAGGTACACCAAACGGAAGCAGTAGTGGACCAAGTCAAATAAAAAGAGATGTGATCATAAAAAGTCCCCAAAAGGTGACTATAAAAAATGATGATAAACATACAAGGGTAATCAGAATCAGAACAGATGATGATGATGATGCTCCTTTAATTCCAAAAGAAGAAGAATATAATAAATCTTTTGTAAAAATTGTTTATGAATTACAAGAAAATGAATCTTATTTCATATCCTCGAAAGATCATGTCTACCAAAGATTAATCATTACAAATGATGTAGACCCTCACATGGTCAAGATAACAGTAGATTATGGATTCTTGGATTTAATTTATCTAGAAAAGGATTTAAAAGAAATTAAAAGATTTGATAATATATTCAGGGGAGAAGTTTCAAAATTCCCTTAAGGAATATCAATTTATATCAAATTTTATTCAATCGGTTCAGAAATTGATGGAAGGATATATTATCCTGCATAACATATTATTACAGTCGGATATCTTGGCCGAAATTTCCAAATTGAAGTTGGCCAAAATAACAAATCATTGCCAAAGATTAACAGATCATGGATGAAATCTCGAAGAGTCCTAGGAATGAAAGTTCTTTACAATATCGTGAAGAACTTATATGATAAAAAATTTCAATGCTTATGCTAATGTGAAGAATGGACACTCTGACAAATAATGAAAAAGAAAAATCTTCAATTTTAAAAGAATACATCCAGAAATTTGATACTCATCAAATTAATGGAAGTCCATCAACAATACAAGAGACTTGCCGACTAAGGGAGTGCCCCCACATGCCAACAAAATGAAAAGAAGACAAAGATATAAAGAAGGATAATGAATGGAGATGTCATACCACTATAAAAGAATCTTGCCAGCTGCGAAACTGTCTAAACTGTATGTGAAGATATAGGACCAGAAAGACAATAATAGAAAGGCAAGCACACCTTTGATAAATTATTGATATGATGTAAAGAGCTAAATAATTTTGTTCAATAATAGAAGTGATGTAAATGATGATATAAGAGGTCAATTATCATCAAGCCTCATGTAGTAGTTTAAATAGAGGCATCCGAGCTAAATGAAAGACAGAATGGAGAACGGAATTGAGCTCTCAACTTGTGAGAAAGTCGAAACTTTCCTTCTTTTATAAGCTTGTACCAATTCCAAGATATATCAGTAATATCTCATCCATTTCATAAAAAGATGAAGTTCTAAATTTTCATTCTCATAGATTCCTGATAGATTGAAGCTGAAATTTCTTTCTTATTTTAACAACCAATATAATTTTTCTTTAATCCAAGTCTAAGGATTTATCTTTAGAAACGATACAGTGAAGTCAAGAAGTTGAAATAGTAAAGATCCTGTTAAGGCAAGAGGTCGTTGGATGGAACAATTTGCATATTCAGAGCCTGAAGATCACTCGATTCTAAGAATAAAGATCCAGATCAAAATTAAGGTAGTACTACTATTTTTTTGTTAAATTTTGAAAGAATCTTCTTAAGATCTTAAAGAATTGTAGGGATTAGTTATTTCAATGTTTATTTATGCTTAACATTATTCATGATGCTTGAATTATTTATCATAATGTTTATGTTATTGTTTCATGATGCTTATATTATATGAAAAAATGTCAGGATATACAATTAAAGGATTAGATAATTTGTTAGAAAAAGTGTTAGAAAAAAAAATATTAAATCTCAATTAGAAAATACAGATATATTATCTGAAGAATATAATAAACTTATACAAGAATATGAACAAAAAATTGTAGATTATGCCAATTTATTAGATCAAAAAATGGATTTATATTTTAAAAGAAATATAAGATACTAATCTTTAAGAACTATTTATAAAAGAAGTATATGTTTTGCAATAAAAGAATTCATTTCATTGAAACGGCTAATTTGAAAAATTCCCCCCTCTTTTTGTGGGATTAAAATCTTCTTTTTCACAGTTGCAAAGTGTGTGTGGGTCCCAATATCAGATTGGTGTGAAAAGCAAGTCAAAGAAAAAAAAAAAGGCAGCCATGGGCCATTTGGAAGTAGCAATGATAAAAAATCGATATAAATCTTGTTGAAAAGCAAGAAACGATGGAAATAATTTCAAAACTTACAAAGTTATTTCAATTAAATAATGGATCACATATTTGTTAGTTGATTTAATGGACTTGTAATGTGTTCGGGAGAGCGAGGCATGGAAAATAGAAATGACAGCATGGTCCAAATGAACAAAATTAATTACCGAAATTCCATTGATCGAAACCAAAAATCGTGTGACGGTGGCCATTATTATCTTGTCATCTTATCAAGGTCACCAGTAACATAAATATTACCATCAAATAACTCAACGAATCGAGATTAAGGCCTAGTAATAATATGGATTGATAATGGCCTAGTATTCGTCTAGACTACTAGTTGTCATGATAAGTAATAATATGGATTTAAGAGCAAGTATCGTTCCTTCATAGACTAATTATTTACTATCAAGTTTATCTAAACCTAGATTTACTTTAAACTAATGTGAATATCAATTTAGCTTTTATTGAATGAAATATAAGCTAAAATCTATACTAACGTATAACTAATACAATCAATAATCAAACCTTTAAAGAAAATTTTATGGGATTGTGTTAGGAATTTAGATCTCATCTAAATCAATTAATGTTCACTTCATTCAACATACAAAAGCCCTATTTATGCTTATTAACAATCAAATTATTCAATTTAACTAGTGATCTCTCTCGAATAAAATTACCCCTATTTACATGTATAAATTTACCATGTCTATATGTGAACTCCGATACACAAATGTGTTTAATCAAGAAAATTCACTTAAGGTTGCATAACATATAATAGTATCTTTCAATCTCTTGTCGAAACCTATACCACTTATTGAACGAGCTAGAAGTATATATACCACCTCTCAGTGTCAATGTAGTCATTAAGTTTATAAATTATTGATCAAGCAATTGAATTAAATCAAGTACACAACAAGCAATTAACACAACATAAATATGGACATGAAGTCTTTGAATTAGTTAAACATCGATAACAAAGCTACATCATGTATCCTAATAATTAAATAATTAGCCTCTTATAGTGGAGAAAAAAATACAAAGAAAAAGATTAAGCATTATCATCAGGTTCAATTACAATGACAAGAAGAAAAAAAAAAAAAAAAAAAAATCAATTGTTGATTTTCGCCACGCGAATATCAACGAAGAATCTTCAACTTCTTCCTTGAATCTTGCAAATTTCCTAGAAAAACTATGTTCTTCCGCCTCCGGAATCCCTAAATCTTGCAAAGATCTTGAGTTTTTTTTGCTCTCAAGATTCATTTCCCCTTCAAGATAATAAAATTAATTGTATATATAGTCCCTAAATTAGGTCAAAATTCAAACCTCAAATCATATTCAATTAGAAGTGGATACGAAGTAGGAAAACAAACCCGGTATTCTCGATATACCCTTGCGATCGTACGGTTAAGAGCGTTGTGATCGCATTGCTAGTAGTTGTTCTTGCAAGTTCCATAGTTGGCCTTCCTGCGATTGCGATGGTTTAGCCTTGAGAAAGTTCCATCCTCCATGCAAGTAGGTCCTAGATTCCTCTTTATTTGTTCAACTTTAGTCCTCAATTGCATGAGAGCTCCTTCACCTTTCAAAATCGACAGTTTGGTCCCAATATTCCATAGTTTGTTCTCCTTCAATATTAGTTGCTCAATCCTCGTTCAATTTCATCCTTCAAAATCCAATACCGGACTTTCTACTAAAAAGCAGTCATTAGTTACACAAAATTAACTATCAATGCTCTAAAAGTACTTCCAAATGCCCACTTTTGATAGTTCACATAAGTGTAAAAGTATCACACTTATAACCTAGCTTAAGTAATAAAAGCGAAAGCTTACCAAATCATTTACCTAGGGTCAACTCTCTTTTGGAGGTGGTAAGGGTGAATTTCCAAAATAAAACAGACCTCAACAAGCGATTAAATCTACCAACAAATATGTAAGAGTATTAAGTGGAACAACTTTGTAACTTCGGTAACTATCTATGTGAACAAAGATTGGCTATATTAGTCTAAAAAGCCAAAGAACATAAAACGATTTCTGAAGTTTACAAAGTATTACAAGTCAACCCAAACCAAAGGCATCAATTTCGTCGGTCGAAGGCTGAGACAATAACTTGTAGTCTAGGCCATGCGCATTTCAACATTGTCTATAGTTGGACTGGACCTACTGTTGGGATTCTACTTAAGCATGCACAGCGGAATAAAATTATTTTCGAATCCCAAACAAGGATCTGCTTTGTATTTAGATAGAAACTGTGATGGAATTAATACCTTTGATGAATTCTGCAAACTCTTTTGCTGATTCTCGAACTCCAATGATCACGATCTGCAATCCAAGCTGTCCAATTGTCCAGCCTCCAATGGTGATCCACACAGAGAACAAGAATGGTGGCTAGGGTTTTCTTTTCTTGTGCTAGCAAGAATAATGAAAATCTCTACAGTTTTTCAAACCCTAGAAGCTTATTAGTATATGTCCAAACGGGCTCGGCCCGTCTCTTAAATTGAACCCGGTCCAATATTTAATTAATTAATTTAATTGAATCCGGTCCATGAATTAATTAATCCAATTAATTAATTCGGGCATATTAATAAGCAAATCAATTAATTAATTATCCAACACTTGTCAATTAATTAATTGGTAAATCTCATTCTTCTGATTCTCTTCTGTGTGTGACCCATTAGGTTCCCAATCACGATGTCTAACGTCGTGAATTATTATTTTGATCTAATCAAAAATTGATAAATTAAAATACCCCTTTTAATTTATCATCAATTCACATCCGTTGTCCCAGATTGACATCTAGCAATGTGTCAGGGCAATACATGTGACGGGAAATGTCACGTGATATGACAAAACCAAACTTATTCGTTTAAACTCATTTGATTAAATGGATCGAAAATAATTAATTAATTAAATAAATTAGCGGGTCTTATTTAATTAAAATCAAATTTTAATTAAATGTCAAATTAGAGTTCAACTCTAATTTCACAATTATAGGGTGAAGCAATTTAATCAAAATCAAATTCTAATTAAATACTAAATTAGAGTCCAACTCTAATTATTTAAAAATTTTAGGGCGGGACAATATAATTAAAATCAATATTTTAATTAAATATAAAATTAGAGTCCAACTCCAATTACAATTGAATTAACATTTTAATTTAGGATAAAACTCCTAAACAAAATAAAATTCAATTTAGGGCCAAAATTTAATATTTAAGTTAAAACCAATTTTAACAAAAATATAAAAAATCGTCAATTTTAAATAAAATTTTAAATGGGTCATAGTTGAGTTTTATAGGTCAAGCCATTTGAAAATAAAATTTAAAACCAATTTAAATTTAAAATTTAAAATCATTCTGAAAATTGAAATTTGACCCATTTAGAATTTATACAAAAAGGGCCTTCTAATTTCGTAAATTGCAAAGAAGCCCCTTTCTATTAAAATTGCATTATGACCCTAAGGCTAAATTGCAGCCAGGAGCCTCTAATTTCAGAAATATCAAGTGAGGCCCTCGTCCCCAAAATCAACCACCCGTCTAAAGCAAAACCCTAAAAACCCCTTTCCCTTATTTGCGGCGCCGGGGTACTGGAATATGGTGGTGCGAACCCGGCGCACCACCGGACGCTGAATCGAAAATTACTTTACTTCCGCTGCGCATGATTAAGTAGGTTCCCAACACCTACATCACAACCCAACGCGTTAGTGAAGTGACATTTGAAATTTTGGTGACCAACTGAGTTTTTAGCCAATGTTTGGAACATATTAAAATTTTCATTTTCATTTTTCTACTCATTTTTAACCACACATTATTCAATAAAAAAATATTTTCCATCACATCAATAACTTTTCCTTCTTTTTCAACCACACATTCTCCAACAATCTACTATTTCAAAATACATTATCAAAATAATGTGGCTCAAAACCTCTTTTTATATTGAGAGATTAGAAGCTATTTTGCCGACTTTGGGAGTAGTCCTCGTTTTTTGGGCAAGATCGGCATATGATGAAGTCGAAAAATATGATTTAAATATTAATAATTTTTATTTATTCTAATTAAGATCGGTTTTGGACAAGTTATAGGTTGTGGTGTCAGAATTGATATTGTGACTGTATAGATGAACTAATACAAAATTGTCAAAATCTTAAAGACCTTTGCAATACATGTGGCCAAATTGGTTGTCCATTAACAACAGATGGCAGGTGACCTTTATTAATGTTGGGTGAGACGCACGAGGTGGTGGTGTGGCATGCCTGTTGTAATTGGACAAGGTCGTCGTGACGGTGGGTTAGTCGCGAACTTGACTATGTGGACAAGGTTGTTGACTGGAAACCCAAGGATGAAGGAGGTTCCATCGGTTGAGAGGTTGTCATCGCTTATGAGATAGGCGGAGCAATATCCGTCATGGACGACAGAGATCTTTTCGGACCTTTTAATCCATATTGGGAGTCTGATTGAGGAAATTGTGGAAGATAGCCGGTTCCACAATGGCCTTTGACCATGTTTAAAATAAAAAAAAAAGGGGGGGGGGGGGTGGGGGAAAATAAAAAAACACTATAGTCTATAAACCAATGACCTTCTATTTTTACCCTTGCGTGAAATGGAAGAGAGAAAAGAGGAAGACGACCCAGAGCGAAGATCGACATTCTTCTTGAAGAAGGTGACTTTTAGAACTATTATATGTATTTTACAAAGCATTTCCTCATGTTATTTGAATAAATAAAGCATGTTTGGTATGATTTGTTGAATAATCTTTGTAGAAATTGGTTTAGAACAAAAAAATCATGCATGCAATTGTGGATTTTGGGGTGTTTTGGGATCTCCGCCATATGCAACGGCGAAGGCTACGCTGGCCCACTTGGAGATTGGGATTCGCAAGATTTCTAACACATTTTTTAATTTTTTTTCCTAGGTAAACTATATAATAATTAGCAATGTTTTGTAAATTTAAATTGACCCCAACTGATTCAATTGGAAAAACTGAAAATCGATTCGATGGATCGTTTAAAGTAAGGCAAGAATCTATTAATTTCAATAAATATTAAATATTCGATTGTTTATTTGATATTCTATTAATTATAATTAAGTATTATATAAACAATGAATAAAATATTCAATTAACAATTAAAATAAGAAATAATCAATTAATCAATTAAAATAATAAAATAATAACTAGCTATAAATAATAAAATATTAAGTATTTGATTGCTTATTTAATATTCTATTAATTATAAGTAATTATTATAAAAATAATAAATAAAATATTCAATTAACAATTAAAATAATGAAATAATCAATTAACAATTAAAATAATAAATAATAAAATATTATTTAGTTATAAATAATAAAATATTAAATTTTCGATTGTTTATTTAATATTCTATTAATTATAATTAAGTATTTTATAAAATATTAATAAATTATTCAATTAACAACTAAAATAATGAAATAATGAAATAATCAATTAACAATTAAAATAATAAATAATAAAATATTATTTAGTTATAAAATATTAATAATTCGATTTTTCAGTTAATATTCTATTAATTATAATCAAATATTATATAAACAATTAATAAAATATTCAATTAACAATTAAAATAAGACATAATGAAATAATCAATTAACAATAAAATATTATTTAGTTATAAATAATAAAATATTAAATATTCGATTGTTCATTTAGTATTCTATTAATTCTAATTAAATATTATATAAACAATGAATAAAATACTCAACGAACAATTAAAATGAGAAAATAATGAAATAATCAATTAACAATTAAAATAATAAATAATAAAATATTAATGATTCATAAATAATAAAATATTAAATATTTGATTTTTTATTTAATATTCTATTAATTCCATTTAAATATTATATAAGCAATGAATAAAATATTCAATGAACAATTAAAATAAGAAATCATGAAATAATCAATTAACAATGAAAATAATAAATAATAATATAGTTATAAATAATAAAATATTAAATATTCGATTATTTTTTAATATTCTATTAATTACAATTAAATATTATATAATAATTAATAAAGTATTGGGTAATTGGCGCAAAACGTCCTTACATATGACGGGTTTTGTGGAAAACGTCTTTACGTTTGATTTTTTGGTGCAGAACGTCCTTACCTTTGCATTTTCACCAATTTTTAACATAAAATGACCATTATACCCTCCTATATAAATAAAATAAAATAAAAATAAAGAATAAATTACAATCTGCTCCAAAACATTTAAAAAGTGCAAATCAGTTCAAATAAATTATTAAAATATTAAAAATAATAAAAAATAAAAATAAAAACTCTCTCTCTCATCTCCCTCTCCCTCTCCCTCAACCTCCTCCTCCCTCAGCATCCTCCACCACCACTACCACCACCACAAGAAATCTCGACCAAAATCACCGGAACTCCTATCCCGATGGATAGTCGCCTACAATTAGTGTGTTGTTCAGTATGCAAAACCTTGCATTTCAATTTTTTAAATTGTTACCACTATTTTTACGTTCCGTTGTGAAAGTCTTCATTTCCACGACCACCACCACGACCACAGCTATTTCATTGGTATTGTGGATTATCTCTCACCTTCAAAGCACTGCCAATGTTACTCCTCAAATTGGCACCCAACAACACAGAAATTGGCCTGTGCCTCTCTAATTATAACTCTCCATTCAAGACTAGGATTCAAAAGTCGAAGGAATCTTACGGTTTTCTTCAAGAAAGGTCGATCTTTCCTACCATTCCGGCTAAGAAAAACTAGTGATGCCTTTGAAGAAAGCCAAGAAGGTAAGAAAAACTGCTGATGCCTCTGCGAAAAGATGGTGGTCGAGAAGAAGAAAACACTGGGTAGAAGGAAGATTGAAATGAAGAAAATAGAAAAATTGAATAACAGGCAAGTGACTTTCTCCAAGCGTCGAGTCAGGCTTTTCAAGAAAGCGAGCGAAATCTGTGTTCAATTTGGCACTGAAATTAGCAATATTGTACAATCCTTAGCCGGCAAACGTGTCTGTGTAGATTCCTTAATTGATCGGTTTGAGAATAGAATTACTTCTCTGAAAGACTACGCCCAAACGCCAAATTTTAAGAGGGATTATTATGTGGTTTCTGCAAAGTTGGAGGCGGAGAAGAGAGATGGGGTGAATGATGGTAGTGGGTTTTGGTGGGACATGGAGGTAGAAGATCTTGAGATGTTCAAGGCGGCGTTGGAGGAGGAGTTGAAGAGTTTGAAAACCAAAGCAGAATCTTCTTCTTTTTCGTTAGTAACATGAGGCTGAGGGAGAGAGAGAGGGAGAGGAGAGATGAAGTTTTTATTTTTATTTTTGATTATTTTTAATATTTTAATAATTTATTTGGACTGATGTGCACTTTTTAAATTGTTTTGGAGCAAATTGCAATTTATTCTTTATTTTTCTTTTATTTTCTTTTTTGTTATATTTATATAGGAGGGTATAATGGCCATTTTATGTTAAAAATTGGTGAAAATGACGTTTTGCGCAAGAAAATGCAAAGGTATGGACGTTCTGCACCAAAAAATCAAATGTAAGGACGTTTTCCACAAAGTCTGTCATAGGTAGGGACGATTTGCGCCAATTACCCTAAAATATTCAATATTCAGTTATGTGTTGATTCTTGCGAATTGTAGTTAATGTCATTCGATTAGTTTAATTTTCTCATATTATATTTTATTTATTATATCTTGCACAAGTTCTAACATTTGAAATATTGCAGGATGGATTACCATTTGGACGATGCCATCAGACATATCTCAGGTAAAGTTACATCGAACTATAACTTTGCCACCTTTACAGTGATATTAGAGTTGCTCTACAACGAAGAGCACGCGAGTATATTGAGGTGATCTTGCTTATGGCCATTTTATTCGTTGCGCGGCGTACATTTTTCTAGGTAGCTGCTCGATGCTTTACTATGTCGGTTGCTTAAGTTAGTTGTTGGAGATGCCCTCCGTTTTGATCTTGTGGGCAAGGTAGTTATATTTTCTATATTCGAGTTTGCCCTCATCACCGGATTAAGGTGTACAGATAAAGAAGCAACATGAGCCCATATTTCGAGAAACAAAAGGCTGTTGAATAAATATTTTCATAGGCAGACGATGGTAACTCTAGGGCAGTTGGTAGACGCATGAATGGCATGCGACCATATGTCTAACAAGTTGAAGCTAGGCTGGGTGCTTATCCTCGAGAGCGTACTCAGGTGTAATCACAGGAAAACGTCGATCGACGTTTTTCATTTTGAGGTTGTTGATGACATTGATACCTTCAACAGCTATCCTTGGGGGTAGAGATGTTTTATGGATACCTTACAACACTTCAAGAGGGGGTATTCGATGCCTAATGGGGATAGACTCGAGCTCAAGTACGATGCATATAGCGTGTCGTTGGCTTTGTAGGTAAATGTTCAACTTAATGAATTATCTATTTTTTTTATTAAATTCTATCTATAATAATTGTAACTGTTGCATATATGGGTGTACGAGACTTTCCCCATATTGACTGGTCAATATGCGAGGAGAATGGAGACATGCTGCCCTCGGATGCATCAATGGTGAGCACAAGACAAGCCACTTGCAAAATAAATAGCAGCTCTCATCGACGATCCTGAGGTACGTATTATACATTTTGCGATTTATATTGTATGTCCTTTTAAAATCTCGATACATGGTCAATAACTCGGTAAAATGTCAATATGTGAGCTTGCAGTCCTCACTGAGTTGACACCGTCGATAGAGAATGAGGGTCAGAGTTACATGTGTTGCCTGTCTATTCTACCATGCCCGAGTCCATCGTTGATCGGTATAAGGTATGTTCATTGAATACAATATGTTGATTATCGTTTTGATCTTTTTAATTAAGTTAATCATTCTTTTGATTTTTTAAGGAGTGTCGTCCCGTATCACCTCCGCTGTCGAGATCACCTCTACTGTCGAGATCACTTCTGCCGCGAGTCCACCTCCACCGAGGGCCTCATCACCGGCTTCGTGGGCCTCATATCAAGTCTCCTTCTCCACCATCCACTGATCTGTATAACCACCTTACTGAATTTATAGTAGGTCAAATGGGCGAGATGCTCCAAGAGTTGACTCGACAGGTCGACGATCAGTACGTCCGACTGATGGAGGAGATGGGCGAGATACGACGAGAGCTCAGGGGACAGATCGACAATGTATCTAATGATGTTGGAGCTCTACGTCGCCACGTGCTAGATCTTCATGGTGAGTTAGGGAACCGTCAGACTGAGGTCGTTGCGATATGAGGCGACATAGCAGCCCTACGAGAGACTGTCAAGTTTTGGGATGGAGCAGGTGACAGAGTGACTAGCAGTTATCGGGATGGATGTGGTGATGGTGAGCGAGTCAAATGGGGTATGACGATCTGACGTGGCCATCAAATGTTGCATACGACTCATTTTTTGAGGAGCTATCAGAGGAGATGGAGAAGAGGGTACTGGCGGAGGTTGGGGGGTACCGACGGAGATAGCGGGCATGGTACCGACGGACGCGGAGGGGGAATATCGGCGGAGGTGGAAGGGGTACCGATGGAGTTGGAAGGGGGAGATGGTGGGGGTACCGACGGAGGTGGAGGGGAGGAGATGGCAGTGGCAGAGGGGGATACCAGAGGAGGTTGAGGGGGTACCTGCGGAGGCCGAAGCGGGGAAATGGCAGAGGCGGAGGGAGGGGTACCAAAAGAGGCGACGGATAACATAGTTTTCATGTCGGAGGGGGCAACGGAGGTGAGGAAGGGTACGAAGCGTGTTGTTGACATGACACCATTGGTGTTTGGTAAGAGACCAAGATTGCCGTCATGGTACATCGTTTCCCCCTTGACAGCCGAAGCGAAGAGAATGACGTTCTTGGACAAGACGTTCTCCAATCTCTTCCGCTAGGTCGACCCGATGCGGCACAAAGCGTTCGATGAATGGTTCAAATCCCTTAAGCATGAGTAAGTATTTTATGATTTTAATAAAGTACATACGAGATCATCTACGCTTTTTGTAACACTTCACTTTTTCATTTTTATAGAGATAACTACAAGATTCGTGCGAAGGCCATCTCAAACGCGAAGAAGTGGTTTGAAGATGTACAGACGAAGGGTGTTTTGTTAGCCGATGATGTAAGTGCATTCTCGTTGTTATTTGTTGTTTTATTTAATTTAACAAACATCTCTTTTTTGTTGGTGTTAGCATATCAACATGGCTGTGGAAATATTGTGCTATCGAGTTCGGAGACACTTGAGATCTTTTGACATTCCTGGCCGAGTCATCTTGAGCTTCGGGTTCATACGTACCCTTGATATTGAGCATAGCATACTCCTATCCCAATGAAATGGATATGTGGTGCCTGAATACATATTGGAGTGGGTCATTGGGCTGGAGTCGACATATAGGAAGCCGTGGACAGATTGTACACATATGTACATTCCAATGATCGTGAACTCACACTGCTTTGCAGTTGAGATCGTATTCGCTGAATCGACTATATATGTGTACGACTCCGACCATAGTTGTTTGACCTAAGGCCAACTGAAGCAGATACTAGAGCCGATGAATGTGATTATTTCCATGATGGCTAGATTATAATAGTACAATTATCACGTTTTTCATCCACTAATAATTTCGTTTTCATGATTTATTGGCGCCTAAATGTTATAAGTACACTTTTATTTTAGTTTAGGCTGCAAATGGATGAATACGGTGGAAACTAGAAGAAAAGAGCGAAAAAGGGCCAAAATAAAGGAAAGTGATAGTCCGGGACTAAAGTGCAAATATTCTAAACTTGTTTCTAACCTTGTGATGAAGATTCGAGAGTGTTAGATGTTAATTGTATGAAACAATGAGTCAAATAGATGAAATATAGCCAAAACATTATCACATATTAATTTTCAAGCTGAAAAGGTTGCACCGATTTTTCAGCCTCATATTGAGACTAGTTTTTGATATAGAAGACGATCGAATTGGAAGATAATATCTGAAGCAAAGTTGTAGCTCCTTGAGTTAAATTTTCAACGCGTCTTGAATCATTTCAACCGGACATCAGTATTAGAAGTTACGATCAAAATACTGAAAACTATCCAATTATATAAGTTGGGCGGCCGCCCGACCCTAAACTTCAAATACAGAAACCTTTTTTTGTCAGGCGGCTGCCCCATTTTCCACGGGCACCCGCCTAGGCCAAATCACGGGAAAATTTTCAGTTTCTTAATTTACGTCAAAATCTTATGGAACAACTTATTTCTTGACTTTTAAACCCTAAAAACATTCCAGAAAAGAGGAGAATGCCCTCCATACACCATTATTCATCATTCTTCCATTGATTTTGGCTCAAAAAACTCATGAAGAACTAACAATCTTGGTGAATTAAGGGAGGAATTTAATTGGATACGGCCATTTCACATCTATTATTTCATATAATTGGTCTTTTCTTGCTGAATAATCTTAAGACTTAGACTTTTCTTTTCATAAATTTATAATGAAATTGGTTTAATAATTACTAGATTTTTCATAGATTCAATCATGTCTTTTCTATTATTTAATCAAACTATTTATTGAGTTTCAATTTCAATTACTTGTTGTTGAGATTGGTTTAACAATTATTAAATCATTTATAGATCCAATCATGTTTCTTCTATCATTAGATTGAACTAATTGTTGAGTTTTAATCTCAATTTTACTTTATTGACGGATTGATTATTGCCTTATGCTTGATGTATATAATCGATATTTGATCTTGTTTCAATAAAATTGTACGAATATGTCATAAGTCTAGATTCTAGGATTACATTTGTAAATTGAATTGGTTTTCATGATATATCTTTCGATTAGAGTGTCGGGATGAGAGCCTCTAATTGTGTTATAAAAAGGAATAATTAATGTGAATGATCCAATCCAACTGAGAGAATTTCGCCGCTTCACTACCTCAAATTATTGATTTTAATTTCATATTTCAAGTATTGAATTTCACTATACATTGAAGAGAATAATTCACTCTTCCTGATCCTTTGAGTATTTTCCATCTCACTGTGAATACGACACTCCAAAGTTGCACTACAACTACCACGTTATTCTTTGGGCGTAATCAAATTTTGACACCGTTGTCGGGAAAACGGTAGAAGAAATTAAAGGACTCAATTGTGAAAAGGTGAATTCGTTCCTTTTTTAACCCTTTATTTCAATTTGTTATTTTCTTTGTTATTCTTTATTTTATTTTATTTTTATTTATTTATTTATTTGTGTTTCATGAGCAGGTATCGAGACGAACGTGGAAAATCTGCTGAAAGACCAGATATAGAGTTAGAATCTCTTTTTAACCCTGATTTTGATCATGCATATGTTAAAACTAACACTTCATCACACAACACCATGAGTGATAGTGAGCATGATGCATCTTTTAGGACTTTACATGATTGTCTTCATCTCAGACGCATATCCATACCATCATGCATTATTTTTCCACAGTATGGACCTTAAACCGGGAATGATTCAACTTCTTCCCACTTTTCATGGACTCGAAAATGAAAATCTATACATGCATATTAGGGCAACCTTCCGCAATCAACATGGTGCAACAGATGCATTTAAGTTTTTTTTTCCTTTTCGCTTAAAGATATAGCAAAAAGTTGGATGTACTCGCTGAGACCACGTTCGATTTGAATATGGGGTGAAATGACTCAAGCTTGCTTCAGCAAATATTTTTCCCATCATAAAACTAGTGATTTGAGAAACAAATTTCTCCATTCATTCAAAAAGACAGTGAAACCTTATACCAAGCATGGGAACGATACAAAGAGTTACAAGCCATTTGCCCCCATCATGGTTGTGAGAGTTGGCGAATAGTGAGTTATTTATATAAAGGACTAACATCTAGGGAGCGTCAATTTATAGAGATGATGTGTAAATGTGAATTTTTGCAAAAAGATCCTGACGAGGCTATAGAGTACTTAGATAATCTAGTTGAAAAAAGCTCACACCTGGACTGGCCCTAGTGTCACTGATAACACTAATAGGTCACGACCCGTAGGAAGCACTTCTAGTGTAGGCATTTATCATATTAGAGAAGAATATAGTCTTAGAGCTAAAGTAGAAGCCCTAACTAGAGAAACTGAAACCATATGTACTAAGAACTCAAAGCATTCACCTACCGTTGCCCATGTTGAATCTTCTGGACCATGTTGTGTGTGTAGTGGAATTGATCATCCAGTGCATGAGTGTTTTGCTCTAGCTGAGATGAGAGGGGTTTATGAGGAACACTGCAATGCCTTAGGCACGTATAACAAGCCTTATGCTCCATTTTTTGATACATATAATCTACCCAACCACCTAGAGTTTTTAATACACCTTCATACCAACCCACGTTATATAGAAACTCTTTAGAAGATACCCTACATGCATTCATGGAGGCACATGGAAAAACAAACCAAAAATTTGAGACTATGATTACCTAAATTGTTGAGGAAAACAAGGAAATCAAAAATCATATCTCCAAACTAACTAGTGCCTTAACAATAGTGGAACATGGGAAATTTTAGACTCAAGCTCAACTAAATCCTAAAGGGCAGCACATGGTACAGATCTCAGGATCTAATGAAAACAATCTTAAGGAAGTAAATACCATAACCACTAGATTAGGAAAAGTCATAGAACCAATCCCCAAATATAAGGAAACTGAAAAAGAATCTAGTGAATCTGAAGAGAGTAACTCTAATAAGAAGGTAGTGAAAAATCTAGTGAGAGTACATTTCCCGCAAGCTCTTAAGCCCACCTCAAAATCAGCTGGCCAACATAATGAGATCTTAGAACATCTAAAGCAAGTAAAACCAATTTGCCTCTCTTACATGTAATTTCACAGGTTCCTTGTAGCGATCGCGAACTTTTAATTTATATAAATTAGTTTTCTCGAAAAACGTGTCGCTAAAACGTTAACCCTAATTTTCTATAGAAGCACGTTCGTCTAGCCGTTATAAAATTGAATTCAAATCTATTCGATCGAATCCAATCCCGAATAATAATTTTATTATCGATTTCGATTTATTTTATTTGAGTCCAATTTTTATTAATTCCAAGTCCAATTACATAAGCTCAATTATATAAGTCCAACACCTTGAATTTTAATTCATTTAACCCAATTCATTTAAGTCCAAATTAAATGAGCCCAAATCCGGAATTTATTTATTTTAGCCAACTAGAAAACCCTAAAGCCCAACAAATAGGCCCAATTACCCGTCTAGGGTTTTGTGCCCTAATTTACCACTATTCATACCCCACTCCACTCCACTCCACTCACACTCATACTCACACAATATCCACTTGGTAAGAATTGTCCATCTCTCCAACTCTCTCTATTGCAATGTGTCCAATGTAAGACACCATTGATGCTAGAAAATCCATTTCTAACATCAACAGTGAACTCACACAAAATGAACAATGCAACTCACAACACCATTCACCATTCTCAAACCCAACTCCCTGCAAGCTCCACTGCCGAAGCCAACCTACGAGACCAACACTGCCAAGCTACCACCAACCTCACTTCACCCAACTCATTGCAAAACAAAACTGCAGCCCATACTCACGAGACCAACCAACCAACCTCGGTCACTACAAGCCCAACTTCACACGCTACCAACATCCACCATAGCCATCAACACTCACAATACCCGAAGTTGAAACCAAGTCCCCAAACCTGAGAACACAATCGTCAAACTGCCACAAACGAGCTACCTGAAACCAACCACCCCCAAATCCATCGAAACCGAGAGCTACCAACCCAAAAAAATTGAACCCCAAATTGGCTTCAATCACCACACAATCAAGAAATAAATGCAACCCATAAGCTTACCTTGCTTCCCGACCTATTTCTCGAGCTTGAGCCACCAAATCCAAAGAGAAATCAAAACCCACATACCTACCTCATGTTTTGGTCGAACCCGAACGAAATCCAAACCTCCATTTTTGCGCCCAAAGCCCAAAATCAAACCCCCATACCTTGAGCCGGCGCTGCCACCACCGCCGGCCGGTGGTGGCCGTATCTCTCTCTCCGTGGAGAGAGAGATATGATATGATATTTTTTTTATATAATTTTAGTTTGAAATAATTATTATTAAAGCCCTAAGTTTTAAGTTTTTTTTTCATTTCAGTCCCTTAATTGTTTGTGTTTTAATTTCAGCCCTCAAATTTCTCATTTTTAGTTTAAATGTTATTTAATTTAGTCCCTAGTCTATATAAGTTATTATTTTAGTCATTTAATTTTATTTTCAGCTTTATTATTATTACTGTTTAGTCCCTAATCTATATAAGTTATTATTTTAGTCATTTAATTTTATTTTCAGTTTTATTATAATTACAGTTCAGTCCCTAACTTATAAAAGTTATTATTTCAACTTTTAACTTTTATTTTCAGCTTTATTATATTTACAGTTTAGTCCTTAAACTTATAAAAGTTATTAATTCAGCTTTTAAGTTTTATTTTCAGCTTTAATATATTTACAATTTAGTCCTATAACTTATAAAAGTTATTAATTCAGCTTTTAAGTTTTATTTTCAACTTTAATATATTTACAATTTAGTCCTATAACTTATAAAAGTTATTATTTCAGTTTTCAACTTTTATTTTCAGCTTTATTATATTTACAGTTTAGTCCCTAACTTTCAAAAATCTCCATTTTAGACCTAAACTTTACTTTATCATTTTAAGCCATTTATTACAATTTCAATAATTTTCAATTAAGCCCTTAAACTTAATTTCAACACTTTAAAACTTTAAAGTTCGAAATACTAATTCAAACTTATTTTCCATTTTAGCTAGACGAAATGTACGGACAATTAAGAGATTGAAGTTACTTCTCGCACAATTTTCACGAAACTCGAGATATTGAGGTAGACTCGTCACCATTAATTAGTTTAAATTATAATTGCATGTTTTATGTGAATTTACGTGATTTATATGTTTTAATGCATGAGATGAGAATATGTCGTATGAGATATATGATATTGTTATGTTCGCCATAACTTATATGCTTAATTGCACGAGAAAGATGATAATCTCTTATGAGATAAGACGAGAATGTTATGCATAACTTATGTGCTTCATACGCACGAGAAAGAAAGACTACCCACACCCTATGATTTTAAAGATCGTATGATTTTCAAGAAAATGAGCCAAAGATGATATCACGTTGTATATTGCATAAGTGTGTATTCAATTATTCTGTAAATTAATTATCGACGATGAGTCTACTGAGCATTTCTTCGAAACACTCATTCCGTTATTTTAACAATATTAGAGATTTCGGAGGCGATTGTGATTGATTCGGCAGTGGTGGCACAGAAAAAATTTGATTACCGAATTTATTAAATCTTGAAGTTTATGTATTTGAATATTGATAACATTTTGTCGTTTTCGCTATTTCTAAAATATGATATTTAAATTTTAAAGCAAATTCCTATGAGTTTACTTGTCGACGAAGTTTTCAATTACAAATGTGATTTCAAAATTAGGTTATCTCCGCGATTTTGATTTATGAAATTAGGGCAAAAGACAATGACGTGGCAATTCGGGTTAACAGAACTTAGGGCACTATAGCTTGGTATCAGAGCCGGTCTGCGTTTCTGTAGACTGGCAAATTTTCAAAAAGAGAAAATTTTCAAAGAGATTTTTCTTACTATTATTATTATTATTATTATGAAAGTCGCCACTGCCATCATTCGATCCGTCGACTCCGAAGGTAAAAGAAGTTTATGAAGTTTAACGTTATTTTATTCGGATACCTGTTTTACGATTTACGAGATTTAGAAGAAGAGAAAGAAATGTATCCGGATTAGAAAGAAAGAAAGACGAGTTTGTGCATAATTTACAAGAATTTTAAATTTTTACGTTCTCGTAATTTTAACTAAGAGAGATAAATAACCCCGCATAATTGGACTTTGCATAATTGATTTAGGACATGACACCCATCCGTAGAAATGCACCAAGTGACGCGGAACAAGCTGCTAGAGACTACGATCGTTTCAAGCCCAGACTCGATTGGACTATAGCTCAACACATAGAGCAGCTGAATATTGTATGCGATCGGGCCATACATCATGGCTATGTGACTAATGATCACCGATCGATCCATCTTTTACTATCGACCTTCCGGGATGACTACGCGGAGGTAGCTCGCACCATATACGTAGATGCACTGGTGTCACCCAATGTAGAGGTTGAATATGACACCTTTTGCGCGAGGTTTGTGGCATACTGACCCATGTATTTTGAGCACCGCTTTGGGGTTGCACCTGAAGGGGAGCCAGAACCTGAGTCAATGCCCGAGCCCGAGCGCGAACTTGGGCAAGGAGATGGGCTAGTACCCGATGAAGACCTCGAGGAGGAGCCCGAGGAAGACTCGGAAGAAGACCCAGAGAGGATCCGGAAGAGGACCCGGAAGAAGACGCTGATCCGGCACTCGAAGAATTCTCCGACGCCGAATCATGTATAACCGAAGAAGAATAGAGTGATAGGATCTAGTATAGGTGTGACATCATTGTATAAATGATATATATATATATTGGAAATGTTCGACATACATGCCTTCCTATTCATGTAACCGCACCAAAAGAAATTGAGTTATTAATGAAATAATGTTTGAATCCTATTTTTCGTCTTTCGAGTTATCGTTTATTGTTTATACGCATAGTTAACTGATACAAAATATCTTAAATTTTATGAAGGTTATGGCACCACCTACGCAAACCGACATCATCCGAGAATTACTCAGGACAGTGCAGGAAATGAGACAGATTCTGCAACCAGTCAACCCCAACCCCATTGTACGTCCGCCTACGTTTGACTGCGGAAATGGGCCACTGGCGGTAGAAGAGTGGCTCCAGGCCATTGAGAAAATCTTTAAACACATAGCCTGCCCTGAGTATAAGAAAGTGGGTTGTGCCGAGTTCATGTTGATCGGAAGAGCGGGATTTTGGTGGGAATCCGCATCCCGCACAAGGAACAAAGAACAACAGGCAGCCTTAACTTGGGATGATTTCAAGGAAGAGATCAGGGACAAGTTTTTCCCACAAGCTCTTCGAGATCACAAGGAGGCCGAGTTTCTGCGACTAGTGCAAGGAGATATGGATATAGCCGAGTATAAAAGGAGGTTTGAAGAACTATCACGTTATGCTCCACATCTAGTGGAGACGGAGTTCAAAAAAGCTCGGAGATTTGAGAGGGGTCTACACTCTGATGTGAGACAAATTGTCAGTTCACATGAGCTGCCAACCTACCGGGAAGTAGTAAAGAAGGCTCAAGCAGTAGCCTATGCCGGTGGGAGAATGGTAAGCCAAGGACATCAGTATGAGCATAGAAACCTAGGCAAGAGAAAGTGGCAAGGTCCGAGCCGCAACCAGAACCAGAACAGGAACCAACCGTTCATCAAGAGGCTGAATCCAGGACCAACAGGGAGACAGATGCCCAATTCCATTTCTCCCTGCCCTAAGTGCCAGAGGGTGCACAAAGGAGAATGCATGTTTGGAAAGGGAGTCTGCTACAAGTGTGGCCAATCAGGTTACTTTGCATCGGACTATCGTACTCAGCCCGCCCAGGGTTCCCATCAGAGGATGAACCCAGACCAGAACCGGAAGGGGAAGGCAAGGGTATTCGCTATGGATGCAGCCGAGGACTTCGACGTGATTGCAGGTATACTAGTTACTCTAGTACTCTTGTACATGTCTTAACTGCTTTCCATACCATATTTTCCTTCCCATATTGAGCATGATAATATGATATTAGGTATACTATCTATTTCTGGGATACCTGTATATGTTCTGATAGACTCGGGAGCCACACATTCATTTATATCAGATGCATGCTTAGAAAGACTGAACCTGATAGGAGTAGAGACTGGTAGTACTCTCGAGGTTAGCTTGCCGTCCGGAAGTACTATCGATACTAATAAGATAGCCAAGGCCGTACAAATAGATTTTGACGGTCAAGTTTTGGAGGCAGACTTGAATATTATTCGAATGAAAGATTTCGATATTATTCTGGGTATGGATTGGCTCAGTGCCAATCGTGCCGCAATTATGTGCCACAAGAAAGAGGTTATTTTTCGCAAGGACGGTGAAGAAGTATTCAGGTTTTATGGGATGAGAGTCAAGTCACTTCCTCGCCTTATCTCCGCTTTACAAGCTAAGAAGTTTTTAGCCAAGGACGATTGTCAAGGCTTTTTGGTTAGTTTGCAAGACAATCCCGTAGAGGAGATTACCCTGGAATCAGTGCCAATAGTATGTGAGTACGGCGATGTTTTTCCAGATGATCTACCCGATACTCCGCCGGATAGACAAGTGGAATTTTCCATCGACTTGGTACCAGGAGCTGCCCCTGTTTCCAAAGCTCCGTACCGTATGGCACCAAAGGAATTGCAAGAACTGAAGGTGCAATTGGAAGAATTGCTAGATAAGGATTTCATCAGACCAAGTGTATCTCCATGGGGAGCACCCGTTCTGTTTGTAAAGAAGAAGGATGAGAGTATGAGAATGTGCATCGATTATCGAGAACTTAACAAGTTGACGATAAAGAGTAAGTATCCTCTCCCCAGGATCGAGGACTTATTCGATCAGTTGAAAGGCAAAGCTATCTTCTCCAAGATCGACTTGAGATCTGGCTACCATCAGTTAAAGGTTTCGCCAACGGACGTACCAAAGACAGCGTTCAAAACACGATATGGACATTACGAGTTCGTAGTGATGCCTTTCGGACTCACGAACGCACCAGCGATATTTATGGATTTGATGAACAGAGTTTTCCATCCGTATCTCGATAAATTCGTCATTATTTTTATCGATGACATACTGATCTACTCTAGAGATTCGGCACAGCATGAAGAACATCTGAGGATTGTATTGGAAACGCTGAGAGCAGAAAAGTTGTATGCCAAATTCAAGAAGTGTGAATTTTGGCTTGAGAGAGTAGGTTTCTTGGGTCACGTTGTTACAGCTAAGGGCATCGAAGTTGATCCTTCTAAAGTGGAAACTGTAACGAATTGGCCGACACCTGCAAATGTTGGAGATGTGAGAAGTTTTCTTGGATTAGCCGGATACTATCGGCGATTCATAGAAGGTTTCTCTAAAATAGCAGGCCCTATGACTCAGTTGACAAGGAAAGGAATTAAGTTTATGTGGACCGAACAGTGTGAGCAAAGCTTCCTGAAACTTAAGAACAGACTCGTCTCAGCACCAGTGCTGACTGTACTTGATGGGTCTGAGGGTTTCGTTATTTACAGCGATGCATCCAAACATGGCTTAGGTTGTGTATTGATGCAAAACGGCAAAGTGATCGCCTATGCTTCAAGACAGTTGAAGCCACATGAGAAGAACTACCCGACTCACGACTTAGAGCTCGCAGCAGTAGTGCACGCTCTTAAGATTTGGCGACACTATCTGTATGGTAGTAAATGTGAGATTTACACCGATCACAAGAGCCTCAAGTATTTCTTCACTCAGAAGGAATTGAACATGCGACAACGTCGATGGCTAGAGCTGGTAAAGGATTATGACTGCACCATCCTATACCACCCGGGTAAAGCAAATAAGGTTGCCGACGCCTTGAGCAGAAAGGACGCCGGACAGTTATCAGTTTTGGGAATGACGCAAGATCATTAATTCGAGATTTTCAGAATTTAAAGATTGAAGTGCGAGCCCCATCAGTCCAAGGACCTATCAGATTGGCAAATCTGACCGTGAAACCAGATTTGAGAGGTCGGATTGTGACGGCTCAAGTTGAAGATAACTTCCTAGAAAAGATCAGATCCGAAGTTGGAACTGGCAAGAGAGTAGGTTTCGAGATTGCCGCTGATAAAGCACTTATGTTCAGAGGGCGTCTCTGTGTACCGAAAGATGAGCATATCAGAAATGAGATATTGACAGAAGCTCATTCAGCACCATATGCATGCCACCCAGGAGGGACAAAGATGTATCGTGATTTGCGCAATACATTTTGGTGGAGAAACATGAAGGGTTGTATTGCAAAGTTTGTCTCTCGATGCATGACGTGTCAGCAAGTTAAGGCTGAACACCAGAGACCATCAGGATTATTAAATCCTTTGGATATACCAGAATGGAAATGGGAGAAAATTTCCATGGATTTCGTAACAGGGTTACCGAAATCAGTGAAAGGACATGACGCTATTTGGGTTATCGTAGATCGACTTACGAAATCAGCTCATTTCCTACCAATCAGAATGACTCTCAATGTGGATCAGTTATCCCAGTTGTATGTTAGAGAGATCGTTCGACTTCATGAGTACCAGCTTCCATTGTATCGGATAGAGACCCGAGATTTACTTCGAGATTCTGGAAGAGTTTACAAGTAGCTGTGGGTACTAAATTAAATTTTAGTACTGCTTACCATCCCCAGACCGATGGACAGTCCGAACGCACAATCCAAACACTAGAGGATATGCTTAGAGCTTGTGTACTAGACTTGAGTGGAAATTGGGAGACTCATCTTCCATTAGTGGAATTTGCCTACAATAATAGTTTTCAGGCTACTATTGGTATGACACCATATGAGGCACTTTATGGACGACGATGTCGATCACCAGTCTATTGGGATGAAGTAGGTGAAAGGAGAATTTTGGGTCCAAAATTGATTGAAAGGACCGTTGAGGCTATTGAAAAGATTAGACTGCGGATCAAAGCCGCACAAGACAGACAGAAAAGCTATGCCGATAAAAGGAGAAAAGACTTGGAGTTTGCTATTGGAGAGAAAGTATTCTTGAAAGTAGCTCCTATGAAAGAAACTATCCGTTTTGGCAAGAGAAGGAAGTTAAGACCCCGTTTTATCGGACCATTTGAGATATTAGAGAAAATAGGTAACGTGGCTTATCGTTTGGCGCTGCCGCCCGAGCTATCGGCCGTACCCAACGTTTTTCACGTTTCCTTATTGAGAAAGTATATCCACGACCCAAGTCACGTGGTAAATTTTCAGACTATTTCGATTCAAAGGAATCTATCCTATGAGGAGACACCTATGTGCATTATAGAAAGAAAAGTCTATGTCTAAAGAAACAAAAAAATTCCTTTAGTCAAAATCCAATGGGGTAGACAGGATAGCGATGAAGCTACTTGGGAGAAAGAGGAAGAGATTCTGGCAAAGTATCCAGATATATTAGATCAAGTAAGTTTAAATTTTGAGGACGGAATTATTTTAAGGGGGTAAGGTTGTAGCGACCTCGAATTTTTAATTTATATAAATTAGTTTTCTCGAAAAACGTGTCGCTAAAACGTTAACCCTAATTTTGTAGATAAGCGCGTTCGTCTAGCCGTTATAAAATTGAATTCAAATCTATTCGATCGAATCCAATCCCGAATAATAATTTTATTATCGATTTCGATTTATTTTATTTGAGTCCAATTTTTATTAATTCCAAGTCCAATTACATAAGCCCAATTATATAAGTTCAACACCTTGAATTTTAATTCATTTAGCCCAATTCATTTAAGTCCAAATTAAATGAGCCCAAAACCGGAATTTATTTATTTTAGCCCAACTAGAAAACCCTAAAGCCTAACAAATAGGCTCAATTACCCGTCTAGGGTTTTGTGCCATAATTTACCACTATTCATACCCCACTCCACTCCACTCCACTCACACTCATACTCACACAATATCCACTTGGTAAGAATTGTCCATCTCTCCAACTCTCTCTCTATTGCAATGTGTCCAATGTGAGACACCATTGATGCTAGAAAATCCATTTCTAGCATCAACAGTGAACTCACACAAAATGAACAATGCAACTCACAACATCATTCACCATTCTCAAACCCAACTCCCTGCAAGCTCCATTGCCCAAGCCAACCCACGAGACCAACACTGCCAAGCTACCACCAACCTCACTTCACCCAACTCATTGCAAAACAAAACTGCAGCCCACACTCAAGAGACCAACCAACCAACCTCGGTCACTGCAAGCCCAACTTCACACGCTACCAACATCCACCATAGCCATCAATACTCACAATACCCGAAGTCGAAACCAAGTCCCCAAACCTGAGAACACAATCGTCAAACCGCCACAAACGAGCTACCCGAAACCAACCACCCCCAAATCCATCGAAACCGAGAGCTACCAACCCAAAAAATTTGAACCCCAAATTGGCTTCAATCACCACACAATCAAGAAATAAATGCAACCCATAAGCTTACCTTACTTCCCGGCCTATTTCTCGAGCTTGACCCACCAAATCCAAAGAGAAATCAAAACCCACATACCTACCTCATGTTTTGGTCGAACCCGAATGAAATCCAAACCTCCAGTTTCGCGCCCAAAGCCCAAAATCAAACCCCCCCTACCTTGAGCCGGCACTGCCACCACCGCCAGTCGGTGGTGGCCAGAAACCGGGGGGGGGGGGGCTGTCCGTCGTATCTCTCTGATATGATATGATATTTTTTTTTATAATTTTAGTTTGAAATAATTATTATTAAAGCCCCAAGTTTTAAGTTTTTTTTCATTTCAATCCCTTAATTGTTTGTGTTTTAATTTCAGCCCTCAAATTTCTCATTTTTAGTTTAAAAGTTATTTAATTTAGTCCCTAGTCTATATAAATTATTATTTTAGTCATTTAATTTTATTTTCGGCTTTATTATTATTACTGTTTAGTCCATAATCTATATAAGTTATTATTTCAGCTATTTAATTTTATTTTCAGTTTTATTATAATTACAGTTCAGTCCCTAACTTATAAAAGTTATTATTTCAGCTTTTAACTTTTATTTTCAGCTTTATTATATTTACAGTTTAGTCCTTAAACTTATAAAAGTTATTAATTCAGCTTTTAAGTTTTATTTTCAGCTTTAATATATTTACAATTTAGTCCTATAACTTATAAAAGTTATTAATTCAGCTTTTAAATTTTATTTTCAGCTTTAATATATTTACAATTTAGTCCTATAACTTATAAAAGTTATTATTTCAGTTTTCAGCTTTTATTTTCACCTTTATTATATTTACAGTTTAGTCTATAACTTTCAAAAATCTCCATTTTAGCCCTAGACTTTACTTTATCATTTTAAGCCATTTATTACAATTCCAATAATTTTCAATTAAGCCCTTAAACTTATTTTCAACACTTTAAAACTTTAAAGTTTGAAATACTAATTCAAACTTATTTTCTATTTTGGCTGGACAAAACGTACGGACAATTAAGAAATTGAAGTTACTTCTCGCACCATTTTCACGAAACTCGAGATATTGAGGTAGACTCGCCACCATTAATTAGTTTAAATTATAATTGCATGCTTTATGTGAATTTACGTGATTTATATGTTTTAATGCATAAGATGAGAATATGTCGTATGAGATATATGATATTGTTATGTTTGTCATAACTTATATACTTAATTGCAGGAGAAAGACGAGAATCTCTTATGAGATAAGACGAGAATGTTATGCATAACTTATGTGCTTCATACGCATGAGAAAGAAAGACTACCCACACCCTATGATTTTAAAGAGCCTATGATTTTCAAGAAAATGAGCCAAAGATGATATCACGTTGTATATTGCATAAGTGTGTATTCAATTATTTTGTAAATTAATTATCGGCGATGAGTCTACTGAGTATTTCTTCGAAATACTTATTCCGTTATTTTAACAATATTTGCAGACTTCGGAGGCGATCGTGATTGATCCGGCAGTGGTGGCACAGAAAAAATTTGATTACCGAATTTATTAAATCTTGAAGTTTATTTATTTGAATATTGATAATATTTTGTCGTTTCCGCTATTTCTAAAACATGATATTTGAATTTTAAAGCAAGTTCCTATGAGTTTACTTGTCGACGAAGTTTTCAATTACAAATGTGATTTCAAAATTAGGTTATTTCTGCGATTTTGATTTATGAAATTAGGGCAAAAGACGATGACGTGGCAATCCAGGTTAACAGAACTCGGGGCACTACATTCCTACTTATGCTAAAGTTCTTAAGGACTTATGCACTGTCAAAAGAAGCACAATGTCAAGAAAACCGCTTTCTTGATTGAGCAAGTGAGCGATGTGATTACACAAAGGATCCCGCCAAAGTATAAGGACCCTAGTTGTCCTACCATGTCTTGTGTCATCGAGAATCATGAGATTGGACAAGCTCTTCTAGATTTAGGTGTTAGTGTTAATGTCATGCCTTATGCTATTTACTTGTCGTTAGGGTTGGGTGAGATGAAGCCTACATCTGTAGCTCTATAAGTAGCTGATAAGTCCACTATTAGACCCAGTTGAGTAGTTGAGGATGTCTTGGTTCAAATTGATAAATTTTACTACTCTGTTGATTTCTTGATTTTTGGATGTAAAAGTTGATGTGAATGTTGATTCTAAAATTCCTATTATTCTTGGTAGACCTTTCCTTATTACTGCTAATACTTTGATTAATTATAGGAATGGTCTTATGAAACTATCATTTAGGAATATGACTCTAGAAGTCAACATTTTCCATATCACTAAGCAGTTAGAGGAGGATGATGAGTGTCATGAAACCCATATGATTGAGGCACTCTATCAGGATGTAGCTGATAATATATTTCTTGGACCAACACAGAAAATTCTAGAACCGGATGGATTGGATGTCGCCTTCAATAAACATCTTGAGAAGGAGGATCAAGAGTCAGGTAATAGATCTTATTTTACATCACCAGTTTCTAACCAGAGGACTTTACCTTTTGTGTTGCAAGCCCCCACTCCTGACTTTAAGCTTTCCTCTAGTCACCTCACGCATGTATTTGAGGGAGGCGAAGGAACATCACTGGTGATTATGTCCAAGGAGTTTCGTGCACTGCAAAGAAGATTGAAATCACGCTTGCTGGATGTGGGCTGAAGGAGGAAACTTTGGGTCGAGCCAACGACAATAAACAAAGGCACTACTTGGGAGGCAACCCAAGGGGAGTACGTTCATTTCTTTTGCTGTTTACTTTTACATTTATATTCTAGTTAATTTTTGTCATTTTGTTTGCATTACCAATCCATTGAGTACTTTCAGGCTTCCTATCATTCAAGTTTAATTCACTGTATCATTTTTGTGATATCTCTTCATTTGGCTTTCATGTTTATGCATTGAGGACAATGAAAAATTTTAGTTGGGAAGATAATCTGTTGGATTTTGTTGAATTGCATGTGAATTTGAAAAATAATTTTTTTTGAATCTCTAATTTGCTGCATGTTTATACTCTTGAATGACAACACGTGCCACTAGGAATTAATTTTGTTTGTGAAAATCTAGATGCTATGACACTTATTGAATTATTTTTGTGCACACAAGTCTTGTGGTAAGATGATAGTTTAACACATGTAGTTAGAGGAGTCTCTTGCTGAAGTTTTTCTTGTGAGATACTTGGTAAGGATTGAGAGTCATAATATACTAAAATATGACAATTAGTATTCATTGATCTTGTGAATTGGAAACTCCTTTGAGAATAACACTCATGGTTTGTTGTAAGATGTTGGATTACGTGGGAAATGATAAAGGTCAATTTAGGATCAATATTTGAGCCTTTCAAGCCTTTCCTTTCAATAAGCACAACCCCTAACAGCCATTTTGAGCCGATACACACATATAGCATTCTCCTTCATGCACCAATGCCATCCATACCTTTCCATGTTGAAGTATAACATATACACGTATTTTCTCACATTTTTTACTTACAAGTGTGTAGTAGGTATTAGATGTTTATTTGTGAAGAATAGAAGCAAGGAAAATGACAAGAGTTGGCTAGTGTCAAGTATTTGAGAGAAAAAAGTGAAAGAAAATGTGATTGGTTTTGGAGTTTAAAATGCCAAAATAGGTATTTATTGGAAATTGTGATCGATCGAGATGTTTGATAAGATATATAATTATGTGCTTGGAAGTATTTGAATTTTTTATATTCGTTCTTCTCATACGATCCAACCTGAACTTCATTACAACCTTTTGTATTGACCATTTTGATCCCAAGTATGTTGTGGTAAGAAGTTGATGAATTCTTATTTGGTAGTATGCCTATCATGAGATCAATGTTTGTGTGTTGTTTGTTTATAAATATTTAAGCCTCCAATTTTGAGTGTACATCTTTCTCAGCTCCATAGAGAGAAACCCCGCACTAAATACTTTCATACCCGTGAGTTATGGAGTTGAACCTTCAGTTTGAGATATACTTAATGTTCCATGTGTTAGGGTTGATGGTAAGATGGTTATGGCTTGACACACACTCACACATTTGGCATGTATTTTTTATATCCGGATGATCATAACATTGTTAATTCTTTTTGTGGTGTTAAGTTTGAAAAAAGCATGAACTGTGGTTGAATTAGAACTTGATAATTTAACTTGCAATGTTGACTAGTCGTTGATCATTTTATTTTGCATTAAATTGTTAGGGACTAGGAATAAGCAAGTTGAAAATGTGATAATAGTACAATTGTCACATTTTTCATCCACTAATAATTACATTTTCATGACCTATTGGCGCCTAAATGTTCTAAATACACTTGTATTTTGGTTTAGGCTACAAATGGATGAATACAGTGGAAACTAGAAGAAAAGAGCCAAAAGGGGCCAAAATTAAGGAAAGTGATAGTTCAGAGACTAAAGTACAAACACTCTAAACTTGTGATGAATATTCGAGAGTGTTAGAGGTCAATTGTATGAAAAAAGGAGTCGAAGGGATGAAATATAGCCAAAACATTATCACATATCAATTTTCAAGCTGAAAGGGTTGCACCGATTTTCAACCTCATATTGAGACTCATTTTTGACATAGAAAACGTTCGAATTGGAAGATAATATCTGAACCAAAGTTGTAGTTCCTTGAATTAACTTTCCAACACATCTTGAATCATTTCAATCGAACATTGGTATTGGAAGTGAAGACCAAAATACTGAAAGTTGCCACTTTAAATACAGAAACATTTTTTTTTGCCTAGGTGGCCGCCCCATTTTCTACTGAGCGCCCGCCCAGGCCAAATTGCGGAAATTTTTTCAGTTTGCTAATTTACGTCAAAGTCTTATGGAAACAACTTATTTCTCAACTTTTAAACCTTAAAAATGTCCCAAAAAAGAGGAGAATGCACCCATACACCATTATTCTGTTAGCCCAAGAATAACTAACTAAGAGGTTGGTGAATTGGTTTTCAAAACTTTTTCGATACTTAGTTTCAAAATAATTCAACACAAAGGATATAATTGGAAAGTATAATACAACAAGTAAATATGCAAATATAATATCTTAATTCAAGTATGAAAATTGCACAAAGTAAATAACAATGTAAAGTAAAGTGTAATAATGTAAAGATAACAAATCAATTTAATGGGGTTCGATCCAATGCAATGATCCGTCCTCATTACCAAGCTCTCCGTCACGAGCAAGGCCAAATGAAGTAAATTAAAATGGTAACTTACAAACAAGGAGTACCAATCCTTTTACAACGTTGAGCTTTCCGGGACCTCAACACAACCCACGCTACCGAGCTTTACGGGACCTCGATATGACCCGTACGATGACTTACAACAAGAAACACCAAACCTTATATAACGTTGATCTTTAAGGGACTACAACCGACCCACAATTCAAATGAATTTTACAATACAAATATTCTCTTCTTATCGAGTGATAAAATCAAGGTTAAGTACAAGAAGAAAAGAGACAAACACTTCAATAGATAGCAAATGAATTAAGTTCAAGTATTGATGTTGTAAACTTTGATAAAAGATAGATGATGAAATAGTTTGTATTGTTATCAAAGTTTTCAACCTATAATCTCTCTTAACAAAATAGCACAAGTTAAGTATGAGGAGAGATTTATACTTCAATATAAGTGTTGGCAAAGAAAACTTTTATCAAGATTTAGAACATAGACGAGATTGAAAAGTTTCTTTACAAAATTTAATTCTTGATGATATAGATAAAACTAGTTTGGATCAATCAATAATTTCTTTGTAAATGAGATAGAATTTGAAAACAAGTTAAGCTTAAAGATATTCAATAAATAGCTCTCTCAATTTTCTCTCTAAAGTTGTGCAAATTAAATGCAAAGAGAGTTGGTATTTATAGCACTCAAACCGGCCAAAACTCTGTCCATCCGGATCGTGTAATCAACTAGCCGTTTGAGTCAGTCAGAACGGTCAAAAAAATGACCGTTGAGATGAACCGGACGTCCGGATGGACAAAAAACATTTCTGACCAAACGGACGCCTTATCCGGACGTCTTTCAGTATTTTGCTCATATCTTTTTCTCCCGATATCCGATTAAGGTGATTCAAAATGAGTTGGAAAGCTAACTGAAAGGGCTACAACTGTGATTCAGAAATAATCTTCAAATTAGATCATTCCATATCAAAAATCTGTCCCAATATGAGATTGAAAATCGGAGTATAACTTTTTGATTGAAAGTTGAAGTGTGATCTTTTGAGGGACGTTTGAAAATGATTTTTCAAGGTTTTTGATATATTACAAATGTTCATTTTTCCAAGATCATTTTCATGTCAAAACAATTTATGAATTTATGAGAAATACTTGAGCTTTATGCACTTGCTAAACATTGACGAGTTCTACCTTTATATATATAAATGAGGTTCGATAAATAACTATATCTTCAATGTTCTTGATCTCTTCGAGCCTCTCTTTGACTTGTATCTCGAATGATTTGTCTTAAATGCTCGTTTAACTTTCACTTATACTTCATTTGAGTGTGAATAATAATCTTTATAACTTTGAATGCTTAAACATTCAATTCAATTTGTTAGTAAACAAGATGGATTTGTTTGTTATAATCAAAACATTAAGGTCATGATCAACCATAGGTCAACATATTCATCATTCTTCCAATGATTTTGGCTCAAGAAACTCATGAAGAACTAACAATCTTGGTGAAGTAAGGGAGTAACTCAATTGGATATGGTGATTTCATATCTATTATTTCATGTTCTTTTCTTGCTGAATAATCTTAGGACTTAGACTTTTCTTTTCATGAATTTATATTGAAATCGGTTTAATAATTACTAGATTTTTCATGGATTCAATCATGCATTTTTCGTTGTTTAATCAAACTATTTATTGTGTTTCAATTTTAATTACTTGTTGTTGAGATTTGTTTAAAAATTATTAAATTATTTATAGATTTAATCATGTCTCTTCTATCATTAGATTGAACTAATTGTTGAGTTTTAATCTCAATTTTACTTTATTGACGGATTGATTACTGCCTTATGCTTGATGTTTATGGTCGATATTTGATCTTGTTTCAATAAAATTGTGCGAATATGTCATAAGTCTATATTCTAGGATTACATTTGTAAATTGAATTGATTTTCATGATATATCTTTCGATTAGAGTATCGGGATAAAAGCCTCTAATTGTGTTACAAAAATGGAATAATTGATGTGAATGATCCAATCAAACTGAGGGAATTACGACGCTTCACTACCTCAAATTATATATTTTAATTTCATATTTCAAACATTGAATTTCACTACACATTAAAGAGAATAATTCACTCTTTCTAATCCTTTGAGTATTTTCTATCTCCCTGTAGATACGACACCCCAAAACTGCACTACAACTACCACGCTATTCTTTGGGCGTAATCACCAGACATGTGTTGCTTCAAGTAAATGACAAATTAGCCATTCTATGGGACACAACGACGGCAAGACGAGGAGTATCGTAATGATTTACAAGTTTTTAATTTGAAATTTTAGTTTTTATTTATATGTTATCAAACTAATATATTATTATTTACTTGCAGGGGCGATTGTGCTATATTTGCATTAAAGTATATAGAATTTTTTAGCATTGGTCGTAATGTTGATACAATAAATCAATTTTTGATAGACATGTAGATGTTGAAGTTAACTTGTGATTTGTATGAATACAAATGTGATCCTTAGTATATTGTGTATTATTTTATTTTAAAAAATTTAAATATTGCGTATTTTGTTATTTGTACTTTGTCATTTGTAAATATTGCGAACTTTGTTAATTTCTATTCACTATTGTGTAATTATGGCTTTTTATTATAATTGAATATTTAATGACAATAATAAAATTAGTTATTTAATTGTTTAATTAATATTCAACGAACAATTAAAATAAGAAATAATGGAATAATCAATTAGCAACTAAAATAATAAAATATTATTTATTTAAAAATATTAAATATTCGATTGTTTATTTAACATTCTATTAATTCTAATTAAATATTATATAAACAATGAATAAAACATTCAATTAACAATTAAAATAAGAAATAATGAAATAATCAATTAAAAATTAAAATAATAAATAATAAAATATTATTTAGTTAAAAAATAATAAAATATTAAATATTCGATTATTCAATTAGTATTCTATTAATTCTAATTAAATATTATATAAACAATGAATAAAATACTCAACGAACAATTAAAATAAGAAAATAATGAAATAATCAATTAACAATTAAAATAATAAATAATAAAATAATAATTATTTAAAAATAATAAAATATTAAATATTTGATTGCTTATTTAATATTCTATTAATTCTAATTAAATATTATATAAACAATGAATAAAATATTCAACAAACAATTAAAATAAGAAAATAATGAAATAATCAATTAACAACAAAAATAAAAAAATACTAAAATATTATTTAGTTATAAATATTAAAATATTAAATATTTGAATTTTTATTTAATATTCTATTAATTAAAATTAAATATTATATAAACAATTAAAAAATATTCAACGAACAATTAAAATAAGAAATAATGAAATATTCGATTTTTTATTTAATATTCTATTATTATAATTAAATATTATATGAACAATTAAAATAAGGAATTTAATTATATATTCTTCTTTTACAATGAAATATTAAGTAAATAATTAAAATAAGCAATTTAATTATAATTGAATACTTAACGACAATAAATAAAAATATAGTATTTAGTTATAAATAATAACTATTAATAATATTACACATCCGTTGAATTGTTATTTAAAGGAATATGACTTATACAAAATCGGCGAGTATGACATGTTGCGTTGCACCTACAAGGATGAAGAAATTCTCCGATAGATGGTATTCTAGATATTCGTCTACATCCCAGAGCACGTGGTCCAACTTCGGGTGGCAACAAATTATTAAGTGGGAGAATATGGTCGGGAACTTCCCACTTGGCTTCATTTGGTTGAGGAAATATTGTTTCGACATACGCCTCTATCTAATAATCACCCATGTAATAATTATTGCATAAGGTGTGTAGTTGAAATCATCTATGCATAGAAAACTCTCCAACTGAAACTTTCTACACGTGCATGTGTTATCATTCAAGTCCACGATGTATTCGATATTACTTCCACATCTCACGGAGAAGCGAAACTGATCCAGTGGTTCCTCCCGTACCTTTCTCGCCACCTCTAGAGTCTTGAAGAGTTTATTTTCTTGAGTCGGAGTCAGCTTACTTGTGCAATTATGTGATTTCTGACGTCGATCATGAAACCACTACTACAGCTTGTTACGAATTTGCTCAATCATTGAGAGAATTGGTAACTCTCGATCCTTCTTGGATAACGCATTGAGCGACTCAACATTGTTCGACGTCATCATGTTGTATTTATGTCCTGAAAAATGTGATCGTGCCCAATGTTCAATCCTCATCTCTATTAGATAAACTTACGCAGCATGTGATTTACTTTCTATTTAGACCATGAACTTTTGATGCTCTTCAAAATTGTAACGATGTCACTGAGTCACTGCCCGATACTTCGTCTTGAGATTGCCTTGTATATGGTACATACAATAACCGTGATGTGCCTCGGAAAAGACTTCGACGATACCATTTATTATTGACTGTCCCCAGCCAGTTACGAATGCAAAGTTCTCGACGTCGCAAATTACTTCTCTCAACTTCATAAAGAACCAACGCATCGCTAGATCATTCTCTCCATCGACTATGCCGAACGCAAGAGGGTAAATTTGGATGTTGGGATCTTAATACGTAGCAATAATCAACTTGCCTCCGTATCTAGCCTTAAGGGTTGTACTGTCGACTAGAATTACGGGTTGCATCGTGTTTCGAAATCCTCGAATGCACTGTCCAAGGGCTGTGAAAAAAATACTTGAAGCGATTACCGTCCTCCGTATCAATATAAAATACCGATCCAGGATTAGTTTTCCCCATATTGTGACAATATCTGGCCAATTTAGCGTAACTTTCCTCGATCGAACCCATTAGGTCCTCCAATGAGCATTCTTTGGCTTTCCAGGGCTTCGACAGCTCATGACCACCCCGTACTCTCGACGGACGCCGTTGATGATGTCCGAAGGTCTGTAGATCGTTAGTTCGTCCTGAAACTTGTGCATTGTTTGTCGACCAATGAACCATGCTCGAGCCTGCTTATGATCATTTCGACGAATACACACTTCACAAGTATGTTCCCATGCATACTTACGAATTACAAAGAACTCATTCGTATCCATTTTCATCACTCGCAAACGCCAATGGCAACTGTCGTCAATGCATATAATTGTGTACGTCGACTTGTTCGATTTTTTCACTTTAAACTCAAAATTGTGTTTCAAAGCAATCCGGTGCACAGCTTCCTGCAAATCTTTCTTTGTTTCGAATAGTTGCTCGACATATAAATCTTCATTATCAGGAACTGTACAGGAACAATTAGAGGTCCATGTACTCATCCTAGCTTGTGAACCCGACCCATGTCTCTAAAGGAATAAAGCAATCAAATCCTCATTTGTAAATTCATTTTCATTCTCGTTGTCTTGAATTATCGAGAGAATTCTGTGCGTATCAGTGAAATCATGGTGAGGAACAACTATAGCAGGAATAACCGCATCATCCTCACAAGCTATCTCTACTGTATTCCAAAAAATCATTCACATTACGATCCCCTCCATCGAGATCTTCGTGTTCACTATAGTGGACATTCTTCTTTGCTAATGTAACGCAAATAAGACTTGTCGTGCGAACTTGGTTCAATTCAATTAAAACCTTGATTTCATCTTAAGAAGTAATCTTTGCAGGTGGAAACTGGAATGGTTGTATGCTCGTTGTTGAATAGAAATCTCAATTCCATGTCGTACTGAGGGATCGACGTTGAGCTTGTTCTGTATCTCACGGTACATTTCTGCATATGTACTCGATGTCACTACAATTGCAATTGTGTCATGTATTTCACCTATCCATTTCCAGACCTATCAACCATTTTCATTCATTTCAAATTCACCAAAGTAAATAACCGGGACTGCAGTCGATCTCATGTCTGCATTAGGAAACACAATTTGTTACAAAAATTATAATTAAGGGAAAAAATGTATGCATGGTCGTCCAGACGGACTCAAAAGTATAATTAAGGAGAAAAAGCCGCCCGCCCTTCTGGGCCCATCTGGCCCGGATGGCCTGCTTGTCTTGGCCAGATGATCGGACCGTCTGATCCATCTGCTTTTACCATTTTTTAGATTATCGTAAATTTTTTCTGAAATTATACGTGTAAATGAATTTTTTTCTCGTTTTCGTTAAAAATGATTATAGATCCATTTAATATTGTAAAATTTTCTTATACATATGTCGAAATAAGATTTAAAAATTAAAATATTGTACTAATTTAACCGAAGAAAATTTAAAAATACATAAATATATTTACTGATTCCACTGATGGCTGTGAATAATATTTCCTTGTTGAGCATTTGATAAATTTATCTATTTTCAAGTTTGAAGCATGTGTTGGAGTAAACAGATAATAATAAAAAAAAAAGTGATTTAGTTTTGAAGTGTTAATTGGCCACATTTGGAATTCTTTATTAGTTAAAAAAGGTATTTTTGTCTTTTGAAAAATACCAGTGTTTTAATTGTATAATATTTTAAGGATAATTTTGTCATTTACACATATTTAGACCATTGTGGTGAGTGTTCAAATTTTTTGGTCAAAGTGGAAAATGGCACCTTGGACTTGCCTAAATTGAAAAGTACCACAGCCCGATTTAGGTGAGGATTATAACGGTTCATCCGTTTTCAACAAAGTAGTGTCAAATTTTTCAAGACGCTTGAAGTAAATTTTTGTTAAGATTTTCGAGATGCTTGAGGTAAATTTTGAGTTTATTAATGATGATAATTATAAAAATTATGAGGAATATCTTGTTAATTAAAACCACGGTGGGCTGCCACAAAAAAAAAAAAAAAAAAACCCTAGATGAATGAACATCATCATTTTAGGTGACGCTAAGTCACAAGTAACATTAAATGAGAAGTATAATTAAATGAATTACATAATTTAACATTTAATTGAAACTATCATATTGTGTCATCTAAATTGATGTTACAACACCTGCGGTGCTAGACAGTGTTATTCACTGTAGAAAGAATAAAAAGTTATAATTCACCGAGTAAATTTTTTGGAAACAAACAATTACTGGTATACCCGTCTATATATCCATTGATTGCCCGGAGATCTTGTGAATCAATTATGGCACTTGACCCATGCGATGGAGAAGAGTCGAGTTGATTTCTGCTTTCTAATTTTTGCTGTCCAATTTAATGTCTATCCAATTAATTATTTACACAAAATTAACATATCTCAAATTTACCCTCATTAACTTTACCACTAAACCGCCAATTGATGATATGTTAATTTAAAATGATGTGTCAATAATTAATTGGATGAACAGCAAATTACACAACAAAAATTGGACAGTGAATCTCAACTCAGAAGAGTCAAGCATAAGAAAAACTCTATTTATTCTGAATGAATGTCACATTTATATTACTTGGCACCTAATCGACTTTTTATAAGCACTAAATTCTATATCTAATAATTTAAAAATGTAAATCATTAATGATTGGACAACCCGAAAACTAGTTTACAGTAAACAAAACAACAGGATAATGAGTACTGGAAAACTGGATATGTGAAAGAACAAATCTCATATAGCTTACACGTTTATCGTGGCAATTCCCTTATGGAATGAGTAAAGAATTTCAGCTACAGTACAAGAACTTCAACAAAACTCAGCATTTAGGGAAATAAAGCACTGAACATATAGAACGGATACGACTCAACAAATTCAAGCATTATAAATAAAGATATATATTCGTTACTAGAACTCGATGCACCGTATTTGATAAATCTTCATCTAGAATTACCCCGTCTCCGAGCAACTCTTTGCCCTGCTCCAACTAACAGAGCTTTTCCTATCAATCCTGTTTGGAGTCCATAAATAAGAGCAACGGCTCCACCAACAGCCATCCATCTCCAATCAATTCCACCACAATCTCTCTCTCTCTCGGTCTCCACAACTTCATCTCTCTCCTCCTCACCCACTCTGCGCTCTAGAGGATTATTTCCTTCGATGGACGAAAATTTTGTACTGATTCTTGCCATCAAAGCACACCTGGACAATGATGCATCAGATTTTCTAGCATTTTGATACGCTCTGAAGCCACTATGCAACTTTTTAACAGTTCCCCACATTCCATGTCGAACACCCAACTTGGCAACATCCTTAGGGATTCCCATGTCTTCGTAGTGAATTAGTGTGACCTCACATGCAGATAACTGGCCATCTCCTTTACGCGATTGCACTGCATTTTTTTAGTGCAAGTAATATGATGGATATGAAAATCAAAGATAAAATTCAGGAAAGCAACCACATTATCAGAATTATTTACCAGGCTTTATAATCCAGCTCGAGAAATAAAGATCCACACGTCTAGGTTTGTCTCGCCTTGGCAAACTTGGATATGGTACCCCCTGCAGAAGCATTTTGAATATTAAGACGCATTCCCTTCATATTGACCATAAAGTTGAACTGTAGACTAAATGGCAAAAATTCGAGTCACGGGTGCAAATTGAGACAGATGAGAGGAACTGAACAAACTTAGACTTCGCAATCCTATTAATTCAAACGGAAAAAGAAAAAAGGAAAACTTGAAAGAAACACCAAATGAGAGACTGAAAAGACAACAAATATAAATACTGACTATTTCTCCTATTCAATTCTTAGGATCATACCTTAGTCGCACAATAATAATTTCTTCCTGCTTCCCATATTCTTCTACCAATAATATACTCTCGATCACTGCAGAAAAAAGGGAACTGCATAGGCAGGAATAGTCAAGATATCATCAATTGGGAAACTGTTTTTACAAGTGATACAATCATCAGTCCAGTGATACGCAATTGCAGCTTCTGTTTCACAAACCTTTTTAATCCAGTGGACTACCATGGTCCCTGTATGAGGGCAGTCTTCTAATATTTTGAAGTAAGCAAGCATAGGATCCCATTTAGGCCGAAACTCGTCATCCCAAAAAAAATCTCTGACCAGCTCAGGAGTTGCATCCTCAAAAATGGTTTTGCTGTGATACATTATTGGACCCACCTGATAAACAAAATGGTCTATGAAGTGAATTTTTACATATTCGATAGGTGGCATAACTGGGAGAAAGAAACTTTTATTCTTTACTCGAGAGTTTAGATACCCAGGAAGATTTCCTAGAAATCATAAAAATTCATTTTTCCCCAATATGCTTCTAAATTAGACGATTGAGCAGAAAGCTTGATTTAATTGACAGAACTTATACATCTTTCATTAGATGGTATTTACCATTGAAGCAAAGAGGATAAATGGCAAAAACAAAAGGAAAAGAAAGCACGTGACCAACAGGAACTATCTAGCGGCCTGCGAATAAAATTGTCTATGTATATTGCTTCCATTCAACAAGCTTTGAGGACACGAAATACTTTTCCTGTGATGAGCACAGTTGATAACAAAGGCCACATCATTACCTCCGGCTCATGACGCCAAGCTTGGTATGTCATGTTTGATGTGGAGCGCTCCATCATACTTTGCCAAACCAATTCACCATCTTTCCCATCCAGAAGATGTAACAGGTGTTCCAGATCTTTCTCAGTGACACTATTCTTTTCTGCATCTTGACTTCCAGTAGACCTGCACAAGGAGTGAAGTCAATATTATGCAAAAGATTCTCGCAACAAAGGAACTGTAATGAAGAGAGAATAATTTGATATATTTATTCATAGGAGAAGATACGTATATATACAGATCTAAATCAGGAAGAAGGAATCCCTATAATTAAGCATCTATAGAATTATTTACACTAACACTCTCCCTCAAGATGAAGCATAGATATTAATTATGCTCAACTTGTTATAAATATAATCAATCCGCGTCCCATTTGGAGTCTCTGTGAAAATATCTCCTAGTTATTCTCCGATTTTCACATACCCTATAGAAATTTCTCACGAATAAAATGACAGTCAATCTCAATATGCTTAATTCGTTCATGAAATACAGGATTAAACGCAATATGAATAGCAGCTTGATTGTTACACCACGACTTTGCTGGAATTGAAGTTTTAAGACCAACTTCAGTTAAGAGTTGATATATCCACATGATCTCACACACAGACTGTGCTATAGCTCAATATTCTGATTCTGCACTGGATCGGGACACAACATTTTGCTTTTTACTTTTCCATGAAATCAAATTTCCTCCAACAAAAACACAGTAGCCAGTAGTGGATCTTCAGTCAATCTTGAAACCTGCCCAATCTACATTTGAGAAACATTCGATGTGAGTATGTCCATAATTTCTGTATAGCATCCCACGTCCAGGAGCTCCCTTAGAAAAGTATAGGATTTGTTCTAAAGCTGCCCAATGGTGAACTGTGGGGGAAGACATGTATTGACTTACAATACTGACATAATACCCAATATGAGGACGAGTTACTATAAGATAGTTCAATTTCTCAACCAGTCTTCTATGCTTCTCAGGATCTTCAAATAAGTCACCATCTTTGGTAAGTTGCAAATTAGGAAGCATTGGAGCACTGCTTGGCTTAGCTCCCAACTTTCCTATCTCAGTTAATAAGTCAAGCACATATTTTCTCCGAGATAAAAAGATGCATTTCTTGCTTCTTGTCACCTCAATTCCCAAGAAATACTGCAACACCCCTAAATCTTTTGTGTGAAATTGGGTGTGAAGAAAGGACTTCAGAGATGAAATCCCCAAAGTATTACTGCCAGTAATAACAATATCATCAACTACACAAGGAGAATAATGCCGGATTTAGATTGTTTGTAGAAGATTTGAGTGGTTAGACTTGCTCTTGTGCATTCCAAACTTTTCCACTGACTAAATTTTCAACCGAGCATGTGGACTCTATTTCAAACCATATAAGGACTTTCTAAGACAACACACTTTCCCAAGCTCCCCCTGAGCAACAAATCCTGGTAGTTGTTCCATATAAACTTCCCCCGAGAGATCACCAAGTAAAAAGGCATTTTTAATGTCTAATTGATGTAAATGCCAATTATCAGTAGCTGCCATAGAAATGAATAAGCGAACATACATTAATTTGGCTACAGGAGAGTAAGTGTCGAAATAATCCACACCATAAGTCTGAGCATAGCCTTTAGCCACAAGACGAGTTTTAAGCCTAGCCACCGATCCATCAGAATTGACCTTAACTGCAAACACCCACTTACATCCAATAGTCGTTTTCCCTGCAGGTAAGTTCATTAAATCCCAAGTGCTATTAGCATCTAAAGCATTCATCTTCTCTATCATAGCATCACGCCAACCAAGATGGGACGAGGCTTCATGAACAGTTTTCGGAAAAGTCAAAGAGTCAAGGGAAACCACAAAAGAACAAGATGAAAAAGTCAAGTGATCATAAGAAACAAAAGAGGAAATAGGATAAGTGCACTGACGTTTACCTTTGCGGAGAGCAATAGGTAGATCAAGATCATTGGACACTAGATCCGATGCCGAAGAAGAGAGATATCGAACATGCATCAGGAGGGTTACGTCGTCTAGAATAGACTTGGCGAATGGGTGGTGGTAGGGTGAGATCAACAAGTGAAGTAATATCAGTTGGCTGGTAAATTACATGATAAACTAACAGATCATCGTCCTTCCCATTATTGAAAAAAGTATAAGTGGGAAAGAAAGGAATATATTTCAGGCTCTGATGCTCGGACTCTTCGAAATAGTTGGAGTCTAAGAAGCACCGACACGGACACGAGTGTCCGACATGTTGACACGCAATTTTTTGAAAAAGTTTCGACACGATACGTTGCCGACACGTTAATTAAAATATTTTTTTTTTTCAGTTTATTTTAATTTGATAACGTGTGGTTGAAAAAGAAGAAAAAGTTGTTAATGTGATGAAAAATATTATTTTATTGAAAAATGTTTGGTTGAAAATGAGTAAAAAAATGAAAATGAAAATTTTAATGTGGCTCAAACAGGGGATAAGTCTAAATTAGAATTAAGTTCCTCATTTTCTATTTTATATAACATTTAGTAATTTTCATAATTGAAAACTAAACCCCAAAATTTTATTTTATTCATTTTAACCCCTTATTAATTTTCTTTTATTGTGAATAATTAATTTTGGTCTATTAAAAAAGGCATCCTGAATTAATAAAAAAAAATTGAAGTTTGAAAGACGTACCCAAGTACCCGTGTCTGAAATTTAGACTCTTTTTAGCTATGTCTTTGTATCTTACATTTTAAAATATAAAAGATCCGACCTTAGATACGTACCCGTACCCGGGTCTATAGGATGCTACAAGCAGACACATCAATTATCACATTCAGATGTTTTGTTAAACAAGTAAGACCAATGACATTATTGTTCTCCAACAAGACTGCCCATTGGGCATTTGAACCACCTTTCCCATTGTATGCTGCAAGCACTCAAAAATCCAAAGAGAACATCTTATTCGAAAAGCAAGGAGTCGAGTAAAAAAGAAACACAAAAGAATTATATTTTATTACCATTCACAAAAATGGCATGTTCTCATTTAACAAGACATTAACCAGACCTTATAGACATAAACTTGTTTAACTTCATGAGAAATGCTAGAGAAAAATTACAAACTAAAACAAATTGAACAACACCAATAAAATTTTCAAAAAGGCTAAATAAACCCCAACATTTTCACCCACAGGCACTGAAATATAATTAGGAATTTCCAGGAGATAATGCAAAATTAAGTGAGGTATGTGCATTCCCAAGTGTAGTTGGTAAATCAGTCTTATTGCCCCCAAAAAGGTCAAATGGCAAAGTTTCTGAATGAATTCATGAGGCCTGTTTGAATATCCTACATCGTGTATAAATAAAGGTATCTACGTGTAAGTATCCAAAGTATCATGGTATAGAAACATAAGGCTACAAGGCAGCTTCTGAACCAGCAACCTTATTGATTTCATATATTGAAATTGCAGCATATATCCACCAAATTATTCCACCCCTAACAATTTATATGAATGTACGCACAGACATTGATCTCAACAGCACCTATTATCTAAAAGAACTCAACTTATAATCAACAAATAAAAGAAAACCCCAAATTCCAACCCTACCTGATCTCACCGCTGCTGGCATCAGCTACAGCATCCGATTCCAGAGCCGCCGCCACTAGAGTCGGATCAGAAACTAACCCCGAGCCCGCCTGCTCCTGAGTCAATGCCTCCTCCTTCCGGCTCCTCCCCCGAAAGCTAAACCAAAGCCTACGACAAACCGGAAAAGCCGATAACGCCGTAAACGCTAACCAAAACCGTCGAGCCCCCAACCCAGGCGGCGCAGTCCAAATGAACCGAAACTTAGACCGAAACCCGAGAAAAATCAACCCGGTCCAACGCGGCCGCCATGACCACCCGATCACCAACCCAATCATCACCGCCACCCAAATTGGCACCGCGCATACCAATATATCCACAAACGTCTCCATTACTGCTGGATTATTAATAAATTGCATCATCCTATTCCCTTCAATCCATCTCCCTTCCATTATTTAACCAAAATTTTTCCAAACTCTTTATGACCGATCTGAAATTTTCGATTTCAAACCTGTCATAAATTGGATGAGGGAAATTGTAAAGGTAGAATTATTCCTCAGGCATTGAATTTCGCTTCGTGCAATATGCAGAAATTGAAGAAAAATCAGAAAGAAGAGACCTGTTCAAAGGTAAGGAGCAAACAGTGTTTTGTCAGAAGTTTTACACCACTAATGTCGGATTCATCGGAATAAAAAATTAAAAAAAAAACCCACCCACCCCTACGTCGGCAGCATCTGGTTTTGTTCTGTGAGCGGATTGTACAACTGTTGAAGCACAGTGTATCAGACGTGTCATTTGAATTAATTTGAAAATGAGTCATATTTGTTTACATTTTTATTCTATATAGCCATAGGGGTGAAATTGCTAAGGCTGTTTGATAACTTAGAAAATGGGTGGAAAGAGAAAATATTTTTCAACTTTAATCAATTAAGAATGTTTGATAACACAAAATTGTCTGGCTTTTATTTTTCTCACCTTTTTCTAGATACAACCATTTGATGCACGTTTGCTTGATTTTGTTTTCCAACCTATTAGGTGGGAAAACAATTTTCACCTTTATTTTTTGTATTTTTTTTAAAGCAATGGCAACAAATTTTATCAACCATTATAAAAGAATTTTCACTTTTGTTAACAATTTCTATATAAAACAAAGTCAAAACGAATGATATTCGTATGGTAATTTTTTTTAAAGAAATTTTACTTTTTGGTAATTGGAATAAATTCTAGACGTAATAGTAGAAAAAATTATCACTTTAATGGACAATTTTCATAAAAAAAAGGAAGACAAACGGATATCAAACTTTCAACATTTTTTGAGTGAAAAATTATACCAATCAAACACAATTAATTACAATTCCCAGTAAAACAAATTCTAAGCAATTCAATTCCTGGTAAAACATTTTCTTTCCACCAATTTTCCACATTTGCAATCAAACTGACCCTAATTATAATTATTTTTTCTTTAATTATGTTCGATTTATCTTATGTGTCTTGAATTAAGCTCTAGTTTGACACACTTTGATTTTTCATAGCGTAAATTTTTTAATTTGTGCAATCCACGATATCGGACCTCTTTTCCCTGCCAAACGGTTCCAAACATTCTCAAAATGTTGTAGCTGAAATTCAAATTGATGGTTTCTGTTAATTTGACTGCTAGGTGACCAAATAATTGACTTTAACAATAATTTTGAATAATTTTAAAAATGTTAAAATGGTAACTTTGCATTTTTAATCAAATAAATAAAATTAAAAACCAAAAAAAAAAAAAAAGAAGCAACCTCATCTTGTACATCCACCCCTCACATACCCACCCTACCCCGAAAACCATCACCGCCACTGCTACAAGTTGGATCGTCCATGGCTTCTTTTTCTAAAAATGGATGATGCAAAAAAACTTGTCAAGATAATTGACTGCAAGCATGGTAGTCAGCGCTGAAACCTCATAAATATTTGGACTTTCAAGATCCATTGCCTACAGAGAAAGAGGAGCGTGTTCCATCAACAAATGAATCATTTTCTTTGTAAAAAAGAGAGTTAAGTCTATGTTTGGTACACATTAAAATTTTTATTCTTATTCTTTTATTCGTTTTCAACCATACATTTTTCAATAAAATAATATTTTCTATCACATCAATAATTTTTTCATCTTTTTCAACCACACATTCTCATCAATCTACTATTCCAAAATATATTCTTTCAAAATAATGTGGCTCAAACACACCCTAAGATATTCATCTTCCCAAAATAAATCTTGTTCTATTAATAGATTAAGAAAATAGGACAGATTTTCCACTATTAAAGTTGAATTTTTCACTCCCTCCTCCAAATTCTCCCCATTTTTCTTCTCTACAGTAAAGGGAATCAAGCAAGGAGGATCGGATATTTTCTTCTTGAGTCTTCATCTTTATGGTTTTTGTTCATTGCTCATAATACAGTACAAAAGTAAAGCCAACACCAACCAAACCCATAGTTGCCATTTGTGCACAAAACTACCTTTAATTTGTAAAATTGATTTCATAAAGTAGAATTCGTTCGCTTGGTTAGTGGTGAGTAGATGTGTAGTTATCGGTGGAGGTGGCGGTGGAGGAGATGATAGTGGTGGGGATGGGGATGGGTATGACTATGTGTGGGGGTGGATGAAGAAGATGAAGTTGATTTTTTTGTTTTAATTTTAATTATTTGATTTTAGTTATTTTATTATAAAAAATGTAAAGTTGTCATTTTAACATTTTAAAATTAGTCAAAATCAATTAATTGAAACAATCTATTTGGATTTCAGCTGCGATATTTTGAAAAGGTTTGGTACTGTGTGTGATACAAATTAAAGATTTGGGTAAAGTCTGCAACTAAATGAAATATTTGGTATCGCTGTTGCAATTATCCCTTAATTTTAATTTGATAATTTCAATTAAAGTTTTACTTTAACAAAAAAACTTGTAATTTTTTTTTTATAATTATTACCCATTGAACTTTAAAAACATTACAATTGCACCACTAAATCCATGTTTGAGCTCAATTTTTTTTAAACTCATTTTTAATTACATATTCTCCTAAAAAATAATATTACACGTAAATTTTAAAAAAAATTCTTATTTTTTAATCATTCATTCTTTAAAAAATCATAATTTTAAGCAAGTCAAGGGCGTTGAAACCACAGGCAAGGTTGGTGAGTTGGCAAGATTAGGACGGTTAATCTGTTATTAATTTTTATTTTGTTATATTAGCACCCGAGAAACGGAGCGTGATAACTGGCTGCGTTGTGATATGCCGAAATGGGAAATTTTTCTCTTACTTTAAGGCGTTTGGGCTACACAACAACTTACTGCGCTTCGGGAGCTTTAGTTGAGAATAGAAATTTAGGATTGATGCTAAGTAAAGATGCCTTGTTTGTTGGGAATATTCCTTTTGGATCAAGTAGTTGTCAATGGACCAGAAGACTTTGTTCCACCAATTACATCTACCGTTTGAAAATTTGGAAATGGTGGATTGAATAATCGACCATGCTATTTGTACACCAGTGTTGACACTCCAGTGTACAGACTCCCTCAATAGAGAGGGGTCCACAATTTTTTTTTATTGGTCGTGGGCCCCCTCTCTTGTGAGTGGATCTGTCAACCCCGATGTACAAATAGCATTTTCCTTGAATAATACTATCAAAATGATTAGGAAAAAGCTATTTCTACATTACCCATTTTATTACTTTTGACAGAATTTTGTCATTTTATGTGTATATTGTCTATTATATCCTTATTTCTAAGTTTTAATTATTTTTCACAGTTTTACTCTAAAATTGGTATCAGAGCTTAGTAACGAAATTAAAGAAAATCTTTAGAATTTATTGAAATATATTAAAAAATGAATAGAAAAGATAAAATGATTTTAGAAGAATTACAAAATATTGGTATATTAACTAATACTAATCGAATTAAATTGCAAGAATAGTAACAAATTTAAGTATCAAATTTAAATCTCTAAGCGAAGAGATAAAACAAACAATTAATTCTAAACAATTAATTGAAATAAAAAATAAAGTATTACAAATTTTGGTAGATGAATCCCCCGAAAATAAGGAAGAAGATATTATAATAAATCAATTTTTGAACACTACGATAATTATGCTCAACCTTTAAGAAAAACAAATATTATAAATCAAGATGTTATAACTCATATAAAAAATATTGAATCTAATTTAGAGATTGTTAATGAAAATATTAAAATAGGATCAAAAATCTTATATAAACAAATTGTATCAAAATTTAAAGAAGCAGAATATAAAAAAAAATTATTATATACATATTGAACCACATTTACTAGCTTATGTTATAGAAAAATGAAAAACGAAATTCTTTGAAGCCTCTGGAGAAAAATTAGAAGCTTATAAACAAAGTTTAGAACAATTAGCGATTCAAACTGAGAATATATATATGAATGATCCTCCACTCAAAGAAAAAACTACTGAAATTATACTCCATATTTAAATCAACAAGTTGAAAATCAATTGTTAGTTGCAGAAACTAGTATAACTAATATTAAAACAGATTGGACTCAAGTCGAATCTGATGATTGGAATTTTGAATGGATGAAAGAACATGGAATAATAGAAGAACGAGAAAATTACAATTTTAGAAAATGACTTAAAACTATGTCAACCAAGCCTATACATCTTAGAGATAATAATCCAATTAAACTATTTACTGAACCAATTCCTATAACAGTAATATGGCTAGATGTTGATGATAGCAATAATAAAAGTGAAATTATTGACTCGTGGGCAAAAACTATTGGTTTAGCTGTTGCTTTTCATAAATGGAATACCACTCAAGCATATAACTTTATAATCCACACCTGTAGAGTAATTACTTCAAATATCTGGAGAAGAACATCTGAAAAAAACTAAAAATCAAATCAAATATAGAGAAAAATCTATGATTACTATTGATAGCAATGAAAGCTTAGATGCTGAACATTTTAAGAAAGTTTTAAAACGAATGAAAAATTTCTTTAGGCATTTACTCTTACGAAAAGTTATACCAGAAACTAAAATAGACATGATTACTCAAGAAACCTTACAAGCAGAAAGAGAAATAGAACTATTAAAAATATGTAATATGTGTGAATTAAACAAATATATTAAAAAATTCGAAAAGATAAATATCAAAGCATCTAAATCCATAAAAGAATGGAATCTATCAGAAGAAGATAAAAAATCACTAAATAGATATTTTCTTAAAACTACCATGGCCATGGGATCAAAAACTATTTGAGGATTACCAATTTTATTCGAAGAAAATAGAATATGAAGATCTTAATCACAAAGCTGATACATCAGGAATGAAAATTTCATTCGCTAAAAGAAAAATATCTGAATGGTGCAGAAAATCTATGTACCAACGCCTATTTAGAAAATATGGTAAGAAAGCAAGTTTATGTTGTTATGGAGAAATAACAGCAGTACCACAATTTAGTTGTTACCAACCATCTAAGAAACCATATTATAAAAAGAAATTTAAGAAATATCTTAAACATTGAAAGAGAAATAAAGGATTTAAGAGCCACAAGAGATATTTTAAGAAGAAAAAAACCTTGGACAAATGAATATAACCAACATAAGAAACCCAAAAGAAATATGAAAAAGAATTTTATAAAAAATGCAAATGTTTTACATGTAATGAAATGAGACATATATCTCTCAACTGTCCTAATAGAAATGAAAGAGAAATGTTAAAGCCATTAGATTAATAGAAGAAATAGAATTCGACTCAGACTATGAGATAATTGAAGACTTAAACGAATTAGCAGTACCACAATTTAGTTGTTACCAACCATCTAAGAAACCATATTATAAAAAGAAATTTAAGAAATATCTTAAACATTGAAAGAGAAATAAATGATTTAAGAGCCACAAGAGATATTTTAAGAAGAAAAAAACCTTGGAAAAATGAATATAACCAACATAAGAAACCCAAAAGAAATCTGAAAAAGAATTTTATAAAAAATGCAAATGTTTTACATGTAATGAAATGAGACATATATCTCTCAACTGTCCTAATAGAAATGAAAGAGAAATGTTAAAGCCATTAGATTAATAGAAGAAATAGAATTCGACTCAGACTATGAGATAATTGAAGACTTAAACGAATTATCTGAAACGGACTCAATCTATGAGCTAGATGTAGAAGAAATTGAAGAACCAGAATCTGAATAGATTTACATGAATCAAGAAATTATGGACACCTTTGAGACTATCTTAGATAATGAAGAATGAACTTCACAAACGATTGTGTTTGATGAAGAAAGATATAGAGTCATAAAAGAAAAATAAATATCTTTAAAAGATAAAGATGTTTTTATAATACCAATAATACATTTGTTTAACAAAAAAATATACATTGCCAAATATGATGAAATACCTATTAACATCGAAAATGTTAAAGACAACACTACCATACCTCTAATAACCAGAGAATGAGTTAATAGAGAATTAGCAAATATAAAAAGATCCACTAGAGAAAGATTAAAGAATATTGTAATCGGAGGAATCCAAATAATTGTTAAATGATATTTTAGAGAATGAATGAATATTCCTATACAAATGTATTTTATGGATAACAAAATACTTCATGACCCTATGTATGCTCTATTAGGAGTCGTTTATGGAAATCTTGTATATAAGAAAATTATATTTACCATAAAACCTGGATTTATCATGTCCTTATTAGATGAAAACTTAAGTCTAAGATTAAATCTATATCACAAAATTGATAGGTTAATTATGCTACCAAGAAGTAAAGCAGTAATCTTATATTGTAAAGCTTTGTATGCTTTTACTACTACGCACCAAAAAGAAATCAATAAACTATCAAGAGACTTTATACAAATTTATGAAGATTTTAGAGACCTAGCACAATTTACACCACCAAGAATGTTAAGTAATCATAACATTTCCTTATCATAAGATATATTGCTGATTTTCATCAACAATCTAGAAGAATAGACAATAATGTGGGAAATCAAGGATTAGTCACTTTGAATACTTCTGGACAACTTGTAGTTAGAATGCCTAGTAATAGAAAGAAGCATCAGCACTAGAGAACTTTCAAGTTCTAGTAGACCATCTACAAGTAGAAACTACCTAATAATATCTAGAAATAGCATTGATATTGACCTTAGAAAATGCGAGGAAGAAAATTTCCTTATCTTAACAGAATACACAAATGATCAAAATAACAACAAAGAACTTTTAACCCTTGTTAATACAGGAACTAGTACCAGTCATATAAGAACAGACTTAGTTGACCATTTATTAAAAGAAGATTTACCACAAGAAATAGCTCTTACAGATTATCATGGAATTAAATATAAAATTAGAACATTTGTTAATCTTGAATTAAGTTTTACAGACATAGAAAGAGAACAATTTAAATTACATCGTAAAATCTATAAAAAATTATAGAAAAGGAAAAGATACTAGTCCAATATTACTTGGAATGAACTTTCTTGAAAAAGTCTCGCCATTTTATATCCAGAAGAATACTACGCAAATAACTATAGAAAGAAAACAAAAAAATGCTTTCTAGAATTAATAAAAACAAAGAACCAATTTGTACAATACAAAGAATCATATCAATCAAAACTAGTATACTTAGTCCATATATTGAGATAACTCTCAATTTACCAAACTACTGTATGGTAAAATTTCATGCTATACTTGATACTGGTTCAGGAATTTGCCTATGTAAAAGAAATGTGTTCCTAGAACACTATTATAAAAAAGATTACAAGAAAACAACTTATGGTCAAACAGCCAGTGATATTGTAGAAATTTATAGAGATTTTGTAGAAAATGTTCATATCATTATAGGAAATAGAAAATGTTCTATTCCACAAATATATGCAACAGATAAAATTGGATGTGATATCCTTTTAGGAGAAATATTTATCTATACATATAGCCCATTTACAAAATATAAAGATAGTTTTGAATTTACTACACCTTATAAGCACAAAATTAAAGCACCAAAATTTTTTAAAGCCATTGGAATTACACATCAACCAATTCTCCATAAACCTAGACATCAGATTTCTGCAAGTAATCGTGGTGGATGCTATACGCAAATTAATCAAAAACGAAAAATTCCAGTATTAAGAATTGAAAATTTAGAAGAAGAATTAGAAAATGTTAAATTGGTACTAAAAGAATGTTATCATAAACATCCCTTAACCAAACGGGACAAAGATAAACATATTGCAATCATTTAAATAAAAACCCCAAATGCTAAGATATCAGGAAAACAGTTCCCTTATATTGAAGAAGATAAAAAAGAGTTTGAAATCCAAATTAAAGAACTCTTACAATTAAGAGTAATAAGTGAATTAACCAACCCATATAATAATCCATCATTTATGGTAAGAAATCATAGTGAAATTAAAAGAGGAAAAACTAGAATGGTAATTGATCATAGAGACCTAAATTCTAAAACTATACCAAATAGCTATAAATTACCAATAAAAGAATGGTTAATAAAACAAATACAAGGAAGTAAAATATATTCTAAATTTGATTGTAAATCTGGATATTGGCAAATAAAATTGGTGAAGCATCAAAACCTTTAATTAGTTTTACTATCCCTAATCCATTAGGACAATTCAAATGTAATGTTATGTCATTTGGATTAATGAATGCACCAATAATATTTCAACAAAGAATGAATAAAATTATCCGACCAATAAAAAACTTATGCATTGTTTATGTAGATGATATCCTTATTCATAGTAGAGATTTAAAAGAACATATTGAATACCTTAAAAAGTTCAATTATATTGCTAGAAAATATGGATTAGTCCTATCAGAAAGAAAAATAGAAATAGCTAAAACTGAAATTGAATTCTTATGATGATATTTTTACAGAAGAAAAATATATTTCAACAACCTCATATTGGAAAAAAGATTATCGAATTTCCAGAAGTAATTAGGGATAATAAATAACTACAAAGCTTTATCGGATTATTAAATTATTCTGAGATTTTTATCAAAAATTGTACGAAATACAAAGTTCACTTTACCAAAAAGCTTAAAAAATGAGTTGTATGGGAATGGACACAAGAAGATATCGAAATGAAAACAAAATATGTGAAAACCTACATTAATTAAATATTCCAAATGATGATGATTTCTATATTCTTGAAACTGATGCTTCTCTATTACACTGGGGGAACAATCCTTAAAAGAAAAGAAAATCTTAAAGAATTTATTTGTAATCCATAGTGTAAATGCTCAGAAGAGCTTGTTACTTATACTTCATGCACTTTCAAAGATACAGAAATCAGGTATGATATCAATCGTAAATAATGTTTAGCTGTCAAGAAAAGAGTAGCAAAATCTGAACCTTACTTGCTACCCAAGAATTTTCTTATTAGAACAGATAATACTCAAGTAAAATCATTATTGACAAATAAACTTGAAACAAGTACAACTAAGAGACCAATTATTAGAATGCAAATGTGGTTTGCGCCATTTAAATTTAATATTGTTCATATTAAAGACAATTTTATTTCACATCTCTTAACCAGGAATAAAGCAAATCAAGAAGGAACTCGAAACATTGAAGTTCGAGATGAATGTAAAGATAGCTACAATAGAATCCAAAATAACACTGATGGAAATGACTGTTGTCAAACTAATATCTGAGAAAGCCAACAAGGCTATATTATCTGAATGCCTTGTTGCCAATATTGAACAAGAAGCATTGAACCTTCATAAGCTATCAGTCAAGGAGAAGACTACTTTGTCTCTTTCTCACAGGAGAAAAAACTCACAAAGGACAATATCTATATACCAGAGCTTAATCTCTCAATTATTATCAAAGCCTGTAATACCCCTAGTCTTATGGATATTAAAAATAAAAATAATTTATTTTAGCATACGTATTGTTCAATCTTGTTTGCTGCTGGTTCACCAGTATAGGAGGATAGATGAAAAATCTAACGTATGGAACTTATAACAAATTCAATCTATATCCAGGAACCCCAGAATATTGTGTTCGTACTTTTTTTCAAATAGGAAATATAATCTGTATTTACCCATCAGAATCACCAAAGGAAATTTCTATGCTGTCGATATTGTCAAGTTCTTAAACATAAAAACATCTATATCAGATTTTTCTGTGCTTGAATGGGATGATGAAGAAGATAGACTGCTTCCAACAAGCCATGTCATAAGAATTGCACTACTTCCAAGTATCTCCAGCTTAAGAAGAGTGAAGTCCATAAAACCACATCAGAAGTAGAGATGGCAATGGGGCGGGGCGACTCCCGCCCTGCCCCACCTTAGATGGGGTGGGGCGGGTTCGTAGCGCAGGCTCGCCCCATTTCATGCCCCGTTTATTTTTATTTTATTTTTTCAAAAATTTCCAGTTAACTATTTTTTTTTAATTTGTAATTAATTATATTTTTATTCTTCACATGGCGGGTTCGGGGCACTTCGGGGTGATGCACCCTTTCCCGCCCCGCCCCACCAACCCGTCGGGGCGGGGCAACGCTGGGGCAGGGCGAGGCGGAGCGGGTATTTTGCCATCACTAATCAGAAGATGCCATTAATATGATGGCCTTCCTAGAGCCAGAGATACAAGGAGCAGTTCGAGCATATCCAAAATGTTATTGAAGAAGAATAAAAATGTGTGTACGAGTCACAAGATCACATGATTTACAGCAAGGCTATGTCTCTCACTAAACAAGAAGAGTGACATTATCTCGATACATGGTGTGATCATATCTTTGATGGACACCCCAATGGAACACAGAAAACGAAAGATGAGTTGTGCAAGCAGTTTTGGCGTTATCCTAATCATAAGTGCGCAAACTATAGCACTGAAGACGACATCTCACCAATTTCTCTCGACCTATTGGAATTTTCGAAAGAGTGGTTTGAGTCGCATATGGAAAAGTAATGGACCCATTTATCACTACTTTATTAGAATCACTTTGACAAAGAAAAACTGTAGGTTTTACTCCAATAATTTTCCATATTATGACAAAAGGACTTTTTGCCACAGTAAGATACCCAATATCTTACACAGTAAAAGCACCAATAATGAATGATAGATGTGGAACTTTTCCAATCTATAAATTGAAAACTAATTCTCAAAAGAACAAAAAAAATTTCTAGTCGAAAACTTATCTTTCTGCCTAGTATTCAAAATCTTGTAACAATTTCGTTTTCTCTTTTTCAAGTGAAGCGTGTAATAATGTAATCTCTATGGAGTTCTGATCTCTTTAGAGAGAGTACCAAGAGTGTAGCCGAAATATATATGCATACTCTTATGTAAGAGATATTAGTGTGATGTGTTTATGAAATTAAAGTTTTTTGAAGATACTGTCTCTTTATCCTTATTATTTTCTCAAAAGCTTTTATCTTGCTTATACTCCAACGGTGAAAACTTTGAGGGTTTGTGCAAGTATCTCGTTGCCATACTGCCGTGTGTAGGCGTTTGAGGCTTAGTTAGAGAAAGCCATGGGAACCATGTTACCATTCAAGGTGATGTTTTAACTAGGGGTTGAAAGGAAAGTTGTGATTTTGTGTGATCCATAGTGAAATATACAAAAGAGTTAGAGAGAAAATCAGTAAGAATGTGAAAGTCGTGTTGGACCATAACCCACTTTCTTAAATTCAAACAACATCGATCACTTATGTCCAAGTATACTAACATACGGGTGCAAGTTTGAGAGAAATCTCGTTGATATTAATCTGCATTTACTTTCTGCTTCAATACTGTAAGATCTTTCTTATTTATGTCAAATACTTGCATTAATATTTGCATTCCTGCTATTTATGAAGTTTTAGTTCTTTTTATTCGAAACTTAGAAATTCACTGTGAAAGAAAAATGGAAGAAATTAAACTATTTTATATTATGCTTGATTATTTTCTTAGAAATAATAAAAATATACACGTGCCTCTATATTGGATAGAAAATATAGTTAAAATTAATAGAAAATTAATAAACTAGAAAATAAATTAGAACATTAAACGATTGTTTTGATAAAAAATATATAGAAAAATACAAGCATAATTGGCTTTTCTATTTATTAGGAGAAATAAACCAAAGTTATCATATATCAGGAATAGAGAACCTTGATTTAACTAAAGAGTAGATGAATGATATTTATGTCTTTTTATTAGAGAATGTCACCCAAAATGTCAACCATGATGATATTGTAGCATGACTAAAATGAGTAATACTTGATTTTTTCAACTAAATAAATCGAGTTACTTACATTTAATTAAATTCATTATTTAATGATATTTAATTGTCATTTAGACTAATATTTGATACTAATATTTGATACCAATGATACTGAATAATATTACTCTATTTTGTTACTCCTAAAATATAAATAAGTTAATTTCAAATATAAAAAAAAACAAGAAAGTTTTTTTTTTTTTAATATGTTTAAGCTTATCAAACATCCTCGTAGTGCATTACTCTTATAGAAGATTTTTTGTTCTTTCCAAAGACTCCTAAAAAAGCACTTCTTTTTAGCAAATTTAAATAAATTAAAAGTAATTTTTATTAGTTTTTGTGCTAGGCCGAACATACTCTAAATAAGGTTGCAATTTGTACTCCTTATTCGACTTAAAAGAAACAAGTGCACAACATCAAAACAAGTTAGTGTGATAGAAGTATTAACCCCCGATGATCGTATATTTACCTTTGAAATTATTTAATTACAACTTTAATTGAATAAGTAAGTTTTAAGTAGTCATTGCATTTTACTAAGCATATGTTTAGCTCATGTGTTATAAATTATTTATAAACACTTATGTCACTTTTGTTCACACGCTTCGAGTTTTTCACAAGTACTAGTCACTTATTCGCCATTCATTTTTATCTATTTATAATTTAAGTCATTTATATACAATTCTCAAGTAAAATTAAGCCCATATTTGGTAGAGATTAAAATTATATTTTTAATCGATTTTGATAAAAGTTGATGAAACGTGTGGTTGAAAAGTTGTGGGGCCAATGAAATATGTAGTTAATATTAATTATTTGACTTTGACTTGGATTAAAATCTAATTTTAATCAATACCATGAGCTAAATTCACTAAAATCAAATTAGGAAAAGCTTTTAAAAGATATCTAAAATCTCTGAGAAAATTCGAGACTGTGAAAGCAATTCAACACATGGAGCCACCTATGTTTTTTCACCTTAATCCTCGAATTCTCGTAATAGGGATAGGCACTACCAGGGAAAGAAACTACAATCGAGGTGGTTGATTAACTACTACTATGTGCTTGATTTAACTATCAATGTTCTTAACCTGTCAAACCATTTATTTTCAGTAGGGTTAAGTGAAAGAGCATCCTATATCTCTATTAAAGTTGCAAATATGTATAACAACATTACAATAATAATAATTTAAAACTTTTAGAAAGGTCCCTTAAATTTACTCTTCTAGTATTTGAAATGAAAATCAATAATTAAATTATTATAATCAATATGTTCTAGCCCACGTTCCTCAATAAAAAATCGCCAGTCTATTAAATCTCTTTGTGACATTATTGATCGAAGCTAAGATTTTATCAACTCTAACTTTGATGAGCTTCTCTCCATGAAGACAACTATAACTAGAATAGTCAATAATATTATATAACTGATTCACACATTTGAAAAACAGCAACCCATCAACTTTAGATAATAAACATAGGGATGACAACAAGGCAGGTATAGAACAGGTCGATCATTCCCACCCCGTTCCGTCTGATGTTTTTGTTACTTTTCCTCGTCCCTATATTCGGTTAAAACGGGATCGGGGCAATGAGCAGGTCCACTGCCCCATTTATCTACCCATTTTATTTATTTATTTATTTTTTGCGTTTATTATTTTTATGTCTTTAGTCAGTAAATATTATTACTTTTTTTTTATTATTTGTTAAAAATAACTCATGTTCTCTTTAAAAATGGTGATAAATCTTTTATTTTTATTTGATAAAAAAGTTAAATTTGAAATTAACTCTAAATGGGGCGGGTAGCGAGACGAGTATTATAAATCTCATACCCTCCCCATATCCGCTTCGGAGCAATGACCCCGCCTCGTACTCATCCCATTTACCCAGTTAGACGGATAATTCTCGTCCCATTCGAGGTAGGTTCTCATGTACATCGAGTTGAACGAATTTTTTTCCATCCCTAACATAACACTTCAATTACATTTTTGTCTCTTTTCTAAACATCCCATAATATTCAACTCACAAATGAATTTTGCCTATCAATATTAGAATCCATATCATACGTAATATTCCTCAATCTTGTCACAAACATTTCAAACAATCATCATTTGCAAAATGTAATTTTTTTTTCTCAAATCTCCAAAATATTAGATGATACACTTTTAGCATTTCTAAATGTGTGAGGGTCGTTTCATATTTTCATCAAGTGAATTAATGTAAGTTTTAATCTTATTCCTTTAATACTTTCAACTCGATTTTTCCAACATGTTTGTGATAGTACTGGCTTACGTGTCAGGTCTTCCACATTATCTTGCAAGACTTTACACTGATTTGTAGAAAATGAAAATAATGTATATAAGAATTATACTATTCTAAAAAAGATCCTTTATACATAGAATGTATTGTCATTGTGCAATTCAGATCCTCGTGCAAAATAGTGTGAACAAGACGTTCGAAAGATAATTTACTTGCAAGGTATAACATGAAAGTTTCAAATTATTTACCCGAATAGTTTAGACCCAAATGTGGAATTAATAAGTTAAAAGCAAAAAGTCACTTTTTAGTTAATTTTTAGATGATCATGTCAAACAATCCAATTAATCTTATTTTTGAATTCTACAGTATATTAAAAGCAATAACGTAATGAACACCAAAAATGAGCATGGAGAAAACCCTTATCAAATGATCAAAAACTCTAGACACTTTGTCAATCAATAATTCACTATAAACGAAATAACTTACAGTGTGGTCCAAACCCGACTAGCACTTAGTCCTCTCTGACCTTATTTTCTTGTGTCACCCTTGATCCTAGTGGACTACGTACTCCTCACACCAGATCCCGATTCCTGGTATATCACATTGGCCCTGCTAGACTGTGTGATCCTCACACCAGCTCCTGGTATATCACCTTAGCCCTCTTAGATTGTGTGATTTTCACACCAACTTCTAACCTTTGGTGCATTACCTTAGTCCTCCTAGACTGTGTATATCTACACTAATTCCCAATCCCTGTTATCGTTTATCTCCGGGAGATTAGGTGATTTGGTGTTTGATCAAAAGATCTTGTGCATTTTGATCTATAGTTTGATGTGGAACAATATGGCTTGGTCAACAAAATATGTTTTTGGAAGAATTTATAGATCGAGTAATATGTAGTGGATGAGTTTTGGAATTAATGAATGTTTTGGAAAAAGTGTTTGGGACGAAAATGAGTGAAAAAATTGTGTTTAAAGCAAACTGGGAGTTGCTAGAATCGAACTTTCGCTCATGCGCCAGTGGGCGGCTAGCGAGCACCATCTAAGCAATCGCTAGTATTTTTGTCATAATTTTCTCTCTCGACTTTCGATTGAAGTAATTCAAAGTGCGTTGGAAAGATAACTCCAAATGTTGCAATTATTTCAGTAGCCTTGTCCAAATTTCAATATTTTCTACGTAAAAAATGTGTCGCAACTTGTGGCTAAGAATTCTGAGCATGATTTGTGCAACATTTTTACACTTCTTTGACTTTAAATTGCATTTCAATGATCATATACGATCTTTTTGGACATTGGACTCTTTCAAGACCTATACTACTAATCCCGATTTTTTTAAAATAATTAGGATTCAGTAACTCCTATTTTAACTTAGATTATAACTTGATAAACTCCTAATACAATCCAACTAGAACATGATTTTTACTGAAATTGTCATTAGAAATTTAGAAATTGTCGGGACTTAACATAGCCAATTAATTGTAAAATGCATTTACTAACCAAAAAAATAAACAAAATCACATATTCTAGCTACGAGTGCTCCAGTTTTGATTATGTCCTTGCATGACAATTCTTAGCTTGTGAATCTAAACCATGCTTGAATTGAGGTAGTATATCGGTTCAAAAGTAAACAAATTCATGAAAGAAAAATGAGCAGATAATCAAGATGGTCCATCTGAAGAGGTTGGTACTCTTGAATAGTTTATAAACATAACTAATCAGAAAATCCAGTAGAGACTCGGGTACCTAAAATTAGTAAAATTGATGATAGGTAAAGATGGAATCGGGGAAGAAACAATAGTCGTCAACATATTTCCATATAGTGTAGCGCTCAGTATTATAAATGAAAGCAAGATTTGTTGAACCAAGATCCATCAAAGAATATTGACACAGAAATGGTTGGCTAAAATGAAAAGACGCAATCCGAGCAGAATTAAACTCATTAGAGAAATGGAATGTTTTTTTGACATGTCGTCTAAACACCTAAAGAGGTAAAGCCAGTAAGTACATATGGAAAAAATGAAATGAGAAAAATGAAGTCGTGAAATATAAAGTATGAGTAGTAGCACAACGGTTTTTGCAAAGTTCCCGGAGGATACAAAATGCCCGAATCAAATAATTTAATTTCTTGAGTAACATATTTGATCAAGCGATAAAGTTTCTCGTATGGATTAAAACAATCTAGAAAATATTTGGTATAATTATTTTAGTGAATACTTGTTGAAAGAGGGGTACAAGAACGATACTATATGCTCGTATAGTTTTTTTAAAGAAATCAGTAAGTGAATTTTTCATTGTCGTATAGGTTGATGACTTGAAATTATTGGAACTTCTTAAGAGCTTTCAAAAGCAGTTAATTATCTAAATAATTCAAGATGAAAGATCTTGGGAAAACAAATTTTGTCTCGACATGCACAAGCATTTAGATGATAGAATTCTTATTCGTGAATCAACTTATACAGAAAAGTCCTTAAAACGTTTTGATATTAATAAAACATATCTTTTTAGATCTGTTTGCTTATTTGATGCGAAAAAATGATCTTTTTAGATCTTGAAAGGATAACAAAGAACTTCTTGATACTGAAGTACAATATATTAATGCGACAGGTGAAGTATTTTATCTTGCTAATCGTGCATGACTTGATATAGCATTCTCGGTCAGTTTTTAGCAAGATATATTTCGATTCTTGCATGAAAACACTGGATTGGAGTTAAACATGTTTTTCATTATCTTTCGGGAACAATTGATATGAATTTACTTTATTCTTATAAATATAAACCAAAAGTAGTTGGTTATGTTGATGCAAGGTCTCAAATAAGTTATCCATTCACATGCGATGATACTACTATATCATGGCGATCTACAAAATAGACCCTAACCAAGACATTTTCAATTCATGTTGAACTAGATGTAATCCACGAGGCAAATAGAGTACGTGTATGGTTGAGATTGTTAGGTTTTTGATGTAATTGGCTATTCTGTGAACAAAAAGTACTAGAGTTGATATGTTGTAAAAAGTCAAGGAGCAGTGTGCAATTAATGAAAATTGTGATATTTTAAGCATAGGGTTCGAGAATGGGAAAGAAGGAAAAAACGGCGCGAATTTTCACTAAATTGTCATCAAGCTTGACTCGAGCGTCAAAAACAGAAACTTCATCGCTCGACTGTCGTCTCACCTTCGCTCGAGCGACAACCTGTTGCTCACCCTTCACTCGAGCGACGGTGTTGTCCGGGAAATTCTTAATTCGTTTTTTAAAGACTTTTTGTCAGCCCATTCATTCCTTAACCTAGATATAAATATCCAAACGCTTTCGAAGGTGGATTATTAAGAAAGAACATTGGTTTCATATTCTTTTCATCCTTTGAATATTTTAACCTTCATTCTTCCAAGTGAATTGTTCTTGGCGGTGAGTAAAATATCGGATATTAAATCCAAATATCAAACTGTTGTTTCCTCCATATCTGTAAGAGTTTATGAAGATCAAAGGAAGGTGACTGGAGTTCCAGTTGTTGAAGAACACAGATTCTTCGTACATCCACATGAGATAGACGATTCCACAAAGTTGGGAGTTACTGCAGGAGAGTGCAATCCAGAAGAACTTTGGAAATTGTAGCTGAGAATTGGTGCAAGAGCACAGAATCTAGGAAAGCGTTGGAATTGCAGTCAAGAGATCAGATAGTATGTGTCATCGTCTAATTTGGTAGACTGTAAGTTTAAGAATCTAGTGAATTTTTGACTGGCAAAGTGTCAGAAATCTTCACCCAGTTGGGTTTCTCCGTGATCAATTCTTGTGTTAATTTATTGCTTACATAACTACAGTATTTCAACATAGGATTAATTGAATTACGTGTTTAACCATCTAGAAAAATAATTAATTAGTGACTTGTTGCTATTTAATTGTTAAATATTTGTAATTTCGCATAATCACCTATTAACCACTCTTTAGGTGTTGTTAGGGCCGAACCTCGTATTTTCAGTTGGTATTAGTGCCTTATTTTGATTCCTAGCCCTTTATTAATTCTAGATGATTCAGTCATTGTCTGTGTCTTCGTTTTTCGAAGGAAGCAATTACGCTTATTGAAAAGTTCCAATGAGAGATTTCCTTTAAAGATGTGGATGAACGTATTTGGATTTGCGTTCAAACTGGGTAGACTCCATCTTCAACTACTGTTGTTGGTGTAATTACACCCACTGATATTTCACTTTGGTCTAAAGATGATTTAGCTGAGTGTAACTAGAACAGTAAGGGCATTCATGCCCTGTTCATGGCTATGTCTGCTGAAAAGTTTAAGAGTGTTTCGATGTGTGAGACTACTAAAGAAGTTTGGGACATTTTAGAAACCACACACGAGGGAACTAAAACTGTGAAAAATTCTAAACTGCAGATATTAACCTCTATGTTTGAAGAAATTAAAATGACGGATGATGAATCGTTTGATGATTTTTATGCTAATCTTAATGATATAGTCAATTCGAGTCTCAACCTAGGTGAAAAGATCCCTGAGTCCAAGATCTTTAGCAAGTCCTTAGATCTCTACATGAAAGGTTTAGGCCTAAAGTCATCGCGATTGAAGAAAGTAAGGACTTAGATGCTGTAAAAATTGAAGAACTCGTAGGATCCTTTCAAACCTATGAACTCACCGTTTCTCAACCTAAAAATGTTAAATCCATATCTATGAATACTGTTAGAGAAGAAGAGAGTGAGTTTACTGATGCTAAGACGCTTATGGACAACGAAATAGCTTATTTCGTTAAAAAAAATTCAGAAAGTGATGAGGAATAGGAGAAAGCCTAAAGAACGAAAAAATGAATTCCCTAATTAGTTCTTAAAAGATAGACGTGAGAAATATAACTCTAGAAATCCCATTAAGAAAAACCAATTTGTTTGATGTCATGAGTGTCAGGGTTACAGTCACTATATAAATGAATATCCTAATTTAAAAAAGAGTTCGAATAAAGAAAGACATAAGGCCTTAGCAGTGATCTTGAGTGATGATGAATCAGATTCGAATGCTCATAGTGATATATCCGGTGGTGAGGATGAACAAAATTTCATGACCTTCACATCAATAGCTACAATTGAATCTGATAAGGAGATTGATAAAGTTGAAAGTGATGAATGGAGTGAAAAATCTGAAGAAGAGTATGAGGATGAACCTGATATTCACGAATCTTATCGTGAACTATTTGAGGAAAGTCTTAAGATTAAAAATGTTAATAAAGCTGTGTTAAAAAGGGTTAATGATCTTGAAAAAGAGAGAGAAAAACTTTTATGTAACCTTCAGGACTCTACCAAAAATCTAAGTGAGTTGAAATTTGTTAATGAAAACTTAGAAGCAAAAGTTAAATCCTTAACAGGTTATCTTAAAAAATCTAATACTCAACTCTAATCAATCATGAGTGGTTCTCAAAAACTTGAAAACCTGTTAGGGATGAATAAGCCTGCTGGCATGGTTTGAGTTACGTTCATAATGGTGATACTACTGCTAGTATACCCAAGACCACGTTCGTCCCGACCACTAACAAAGCTCGGAAAAGTGTTTATCCTAAACCAAAGGTTAAACATGGTTTAGAATCGAGACCTACTAGACAACGTAGGGTTAATCTCCCTACATATCGACAACAACCTCCGAGCAGATTTGAACCTATGTTCATTCCCACTTGTCACCATTGTGACGTAGTGGGATACACAAGACCTAAATGTCGTAAACTTGTGACTAGAAGTAAAAGTCGGGATTTCACTAGCAAGGTTAACTTCTTCGCTAATCAAGTTAGCCACTTAATTGAGATAATTATTCAGTTAACTAAAATCATTTCTACTTCTAAGAAGTCTTGGGTTAAAAAGAGCGATTTGGAAGGTCATGAGATTGATCATGCTCTTAAAGGTAAGAGCATTCATATTTCGCCTTGATTGGTTTTTTGGTGCATGCTCGTACTTTATCATTGTGTGGCATTGTATGTAAGCATCATATGTGTTTGTTTGTCTTCTACGAGAATGCTTATGTTTTTTTTTGTTATTTACCTTTATTTTTAATGTTTTGTGTATTTGAAATTTTTTTTGTATACTTAGTACATTCATGCTTTCTTTTAAAAACAAAAAAAATAAATAAATAAATAAAATAACATTGAAAAAAAAATTCAAAAGGAAACATTTTTATAACAGCTTAACATACATTGAATTTGATTGTGTTGGTTGTGATCAAGCATGAGTGTATTTGATGAGTTGTAACATACTTTTTATTGCTGGCTTATGTTATTTATGGAGTACTTAGTATAGGTCTCTTCATATATTATCTGCACTGCACACACTATGATCTTGTTAGTGAGACTCTACCGCATGTATGAGATTTGGGATGATAGTTACGTGTTAGCATTGTGACTTTGAACGTGAATTGACCTTATTTATTAGACCTAAGCTCAAGATTATCCATGATAAAAAATTATACACAATAAATGAAAATGCTCAATATCTTATGTTCCTCTTCAAAGCCTATATGACTTGAGCCATTAAGCCTACGAGGTTTCTCATAACATGGTGTTTATGGTCAACTGACTTGAGTTAACCGGCATAAAACTCATTACAGGGGTCATTTTTGTCGCTTAATGGATGTACTTAAAATGTAAAAATAATTATGAGCTTCCCTACTTAAAGTTATGAAATAAAAAATATATTATAAAAGTCAATGGGAGAAAAGAAATAATCTTTTTAAAAAGAGCTTTCATATATAGGTTCTAATGTGCTTTACTTGGTTTGACTTTTATAAGTAGAGGAATATCCTTATTGGCAGTGATGATATGCAAGTCCTTTCTTATAAAATTAAGGTTTGAAGTACTACTACCAGAGGGTTAGTGACACTTTACACATATGAGTCACTTATACAATTTACTCCATGATTTACTTAGGTCAAATGTGTGGGAAAGTTTATTGCTAATTGATTATACTTGTGTCTGCTAACACCTGCATTATTGGGTTGTGTGACAAAATGAGGGAGTAGAAAGAAAAAACAAAAAAACAAAAATGACACTTTGTTGCATTTTGCATTAAAATGCTGGTTTGATTTAACATGACAAATTTTTTACTCAAAAGGCATTAGTTGATATACTATCAGTTTTGATATTTTTTTTTAACATGATGAATATGTTTTTATCTACTTGACATGATGTATCTAATTTTTTTGATTATATGGTATACTAATCAGTTTTCCTAGATTAAGTTTTTCATGTTTTAGTATGTCAATGTTTCGTTTTGATATGTTGGGTTACATTGATACTATGTCTTAGTTTAACATATGGTATGAAACTGAAAAGATTCATTATGAATTATAAACTACTTAAATCACTTTTACACTTAAACTGCTTGAACTCTGTTTATTCTTAATGCTGTTTCACGTACATTTTACGCTGAGTATTTGAGTTGTCTATTTCAGGAAACAGCCACTGAAAAATGAAATGCAGAATTCGTTCAAGACAATTATTAGTTGTGTCAGTTGTTTTGAGTCAGTAATCTTATTTTAATATTACTTCGACTTAGATTGTAGTTTTGGTACATAATGTCAAAGAGGGAGTTTGTTAGATTTTTTTATGTAATTAGCTAATTTGTGAACAAAAAGGACTAGAGTTGATATGTTGTAAAAAGTCAAGGAGCAATGTGCAAATAGTGAAAATTATTAGGGTCGAATTTTGTATTTTTATAGATCAATAATCCAACATATTTAAAAGAAGTGTAGTCTGTCTTCTGAGAAGGGAACTCCAATTACTACATGAAGATAATGTCGCATGCATAACTCAGATAAAGGGACGATTCATTAAAAACGATAGAACTAAACATGTTTCACCAAAATTCTTTTTCACTGATGATCTTGACAAATGACAAGAGTGGAGAAATTGACGTTCAACATATTCATTCAAACGATAATGTGGCCGACTTATTAATAAAAGTATTACCCACTACAACAATTAAAAGTTGGTTAAAACTACTGAAATGCACCGGTTTAGAGATCTAAAGTAATATTGCCATGAAAAGGAGCAAATGACCGTTGCATACTTTTTTCCTTGATCGAGGTTTTATCCCACTAAATTTTCCTAGCAAGATTTTCAACGAGGTGAGTCTACATTCGGAATTAATAAGAATAATGTAATCTTTTTTCTTCACTGAAATTTTTTTCCATCGAATTTTTACTAGTAAAATTCTAATTAGGCATATTCTTTGATAAATAGACATCTAAAATGTCTGTAACCCCGTTATGTTAATAATATAGGTTTTAAATTTTATATGTTACACAGATTGTATTTAGTGACAATAACCATATGACTTACTTTTCTTATATGCGTTGTAACTCATGGGGGGTCAATGTAAGCCCATATACTGTACTATTCAAAGTTTAACGTGTGTTAAACGTTATTTTGAAATGCTTTATAAGTTCGTAAAAGTAATATTTAACCCTCCATTTACTCTTTTGACCTAAATATGAGAGAAATGCAAGCTCCGAAAATAAATGTTAATTATTATACATGCGCATAAATAGTGAAATGTATACTTGAATGAGAGTATTGGAATTAAAACGAAATGCATAAATGAAGATGAGTGGCGAATAATGAATTAACGTGAATTTTTAATAATTTAGAATTAATATCAATAAATATAGGGAAAATTGCAGCCACGGTATTAAACATTTCACATTTGTACATACTTTACTCAAACATTTCATTTGTACCACCCACAGTACCAAACCTTTAAGTAATTCACACCTAGAGTCCAAATTGATAGAAACCGTTAGTTTGACTGTTAGTTGACCAAAAATTAAAAACCTGACCAATTGTTGACTAATTTTTAAAAGGCAAAATTGTAACTTTCCCTTTTTTCATATAAAAAAACTAAAATCAAATAATTAAATAAAAAACCAAAAACCAAAAAACCTTATTATCTTCTCCAACCACCCACCCAACCCCATCCCCAAACTGTCGGCACCTCCAAACCTATCTCCGCCACCATCCAAGGGCAACAATCTTCGGCGCAACCTCTCCAAATCAGTTGTTCACAGTTGGTCGATGATGTTGCCGTTGCCGGTCATATGCCCAAAGTTGTTGAACTTTGAGATGTGAATCGCCAGCAAGAGGTGGAAGTAGTGGCTGGGACTTGTGAATTGTGGGATGGTAGGTGAAATTAATGCAAAGTGAATGCTTCGAGAGTAGATTTGTGAAAATGGTGTTGGAAGGAATATGTGCACAATAAATGCAGACCATTCTTGAAACGATGCAGAAATCCGACTCGATTCAAGCTAACTTCGTACTCACCCAGTGTAACAACTCTCGGATTCAGTGATTTTGCAAGCTTTAAAGCTGCTTCAACACATTTATTACCCTCATCAAGCAGACCATATAAGTGAAGCATGAAATTTACAGCAAGGACTTCATCCAGATCGATCCGGATGCTCGACACGTTAAGCTCTTGAACTTGTATCAAAACAGGTTCAAACTCAAAATTCAGATCCAGCAGCTTAGCAAAGTCACGCAATCGATTCCCAATAGCCAAAAGGGCCGCTGCTGACAAATTCCTAGAGATAGAGCCAGAATACCCGAAACCCGAATTATTTTGCATTTTCCGACGGATTTGGTGGCCAAAGCTTGCAAAAGTGCCGCCCATTGAACTCCCTAAATAATCCCAAAATCAACTATGTGGATTTTCTTGGCCCTTTTAGTGGCTTCAAGAATTGCTTGGTTTGAAGTTAAGTCCCTGTTTGATTCCCATTAAAATTCTCATTTTTTACTCATTTTCAACCATACATTCTTCAATAAAATAATATTTTCCATCACATCAATAACTTTTCCTTATTTTTCAACCACACATTTTTCATCAATCTACTACTTCAAAATACATTATTCCAAAATATTGTGGCACAAACACACCCTAAATAAGCAAATTTGGAGTAAGGACATGTGTCGTTGAGTGCTTTGTATGATAAAGTATACTCCTCTGAAGGTTGGACGGTGGCGGTGGTGGGTTTGGTGGTACTAGTGCCGGCAGCTTTGGTTTTGGGTTGGGTAGGGGTGTGGTTGGGAAATTTACCATTTTGCCCTTTAAGAATTAATCAACAATTGGTCAGATTTTTAATAATTGGTCAACTAACGGTCAAATTAATGGTTTCTGTCAATTTGGACTCCGGGTGCGAATTGTTTAAAGGTTTGGTACCGTGAGTAGCACAAATGAAAGGTTTAGGCAAAATCTGTAAAAATGTGAAATGTTTGGTACCGTGGCTACAATTTTCCCTTAAATATATACGTGAAAATGCATGTTAAATCATTTATACTAAATGAATATAATTTAAGTTTCAATTAAGTAAAACAGAATGCTAATTAGCATATATGGATGTGAGTAATGAACTGCATTCTTGAATGTGAAATTCTAACTAATAATTAAATGGATGAAAATATTAACTAATTGATAATTAAAAACATGGACATGGATGTGAAAGTAAAATTCTAATTAATATTAATTAAATGAATGAATGTGGATGTTAATTAATTAAGAATTAGTAACGGTGAATACACACATGAATAAGGATTTTGTAGCATTTATTATTGTTTGTAAATTGAATACATATTAAAAAACGAATATTAAGGTATTATCGAAATAATTAAATTGCAGTAGGGTTATAATCATAAAAAAATGATTCACATTTTATGTGATATTTAATGTATTATGAAACATTAATTAGTTGAGAATTAATAATAAGGAATACATGTATGAACAATGATTTTGTAATATTTATTACAGTTTATAAATTAAATACATATTAAAAAATAAAAATAAAATATATTGAAATAATTAAATTGTAACATGGTATAATCGTCCAAAACAAATTCTCACTTGATGTCGTATTTAATATATTATAGATAAGAAGCCATTGATCAAAATATCGAAGTGAAAAGATGATTTTTATAGTCATGTATCTTGCTTTTTTACTTCACAATCTTTTTGAAGCTACAATGGTATTAAAGGCCTATTTGAGCCCTATTTTATGTTTAGAATGCATTTTTAAATAGTAAATTAATGAAAAATGTATGTTTTAAATATGATGCTTAACACTTTCGGCCCAATGATGTAACTAAATTAGATTGCCCAATGATGCAACCTAATTAAAATCGACATCCCAAATTAATAGAATGCAACCCGGCTGCCTCTTTCCATTCTGTACATTCTCGTCTTTTTTCTGAAACACGACTTTGGTTATTATTTTTAAAGGTTGTGATGATGTCATTTGGAAGTGTTGCAACCGTTGGATGCTTCTAACCATTTTGTGTTGTTTGGCCCGACTCTTCATTTGTTGAATGTTCGAGATATTGCCTAGGGTTTTCTCATATTTTTGTCTCTCCGTTCTTTCTGTGAAACTCTTGATTTTCGTTGCAATATGTTGGTTCAAGATATTCTTGGTGGAGTCTATTATAGATTGCTCTATAATTGTGGTGATTCTATTCTTGGTTGAGCAGTAACCTTTGGTTACTTGGTGTAATCAGGTTGAGATCCCTCGAGAGAAGAAAACTGGGTCTGAGGGCTAAATCCGTTTGAATTTTTGTATTGTAACTCTTGTACTCATAATCTTTGTTGGTTTTTAGTGGATTAGAGCACTTTGGTGGATGTTCAACGTGGTGATTAACCTCTTTCTGGGATGAACATCCGAGCCTAAGGGCGAAAAATCCTTGGTGTTCTTTAAGTTCTATTATATTCTTGGTGTTATCTGGGTCTATTTACGCTAACAGTGGTATCAGGGCTCCTCAATATGCATTTAAATCCTTGATCTATACTGTAAAGGGTTAGATCTTCATTTCTATGAGGAAAAGAAAAATAGTATTGGTATTCACTATTTTACACTGTTGAACTGAGACCTTTGGTAACAAGTTTCTAACCCTATCTCTCTTATTATTATTCGATCTATAGATATTCTTTGGAACTCTTGGTTGAAACCCTCTTGGATCTACCTTTGTTTAGGGTTTCACGTGAAAACCCTAGAATCTGAGGCGACTAAAATTAATGGTTTCTTCAAGATTACATTAAGTTCTGATTTCGAAAATTTTATATTCTGCGATTTAGGTATTTGGAGTAACCCGTTTCTCTAATCATAAACTTGTACATTTGTTTGAATATTTTCTGCACATTATCACTTTGTTTGTGCACATTTGTTGATTGTTATTCTCTGCACTTTGTACATCTAACTTTGTCTTAAATTTTTTAAATTCTTCAAACATTCATTGTTTTTCAAAGTTTAAATATGGGAAGTACAAAAGTTGATGTTGAAATTCGAAATGGCAAAGGGGATTTTAATCTCTTGAGTCAAGAAATGAAGGCTCTTTTAATGCATAATAGATGTGCTAAAGCCCTTGATGAATCTTGGGGTGAAAAGTTGCTGATAATAAAAGAATTGAACAAGGTAAAATAGCATGGAGCACTATTTTCTTGCATTTATCTGCCATTGTTATTAGAGAAATAGGGAAGATTGAGACTGCAACTCAAATTTGGAAAAAGCTTGAATCCCTTTATAAAACTAAGACTCTTCCCAATAAATGTTACTTGTGGAAACAATTTCAATTTTGATCCCTATTGTGATCTTGAAACAAATCTTGATAGATTTAATAAACTATTCCATGATCTCACCAATAGTGGTGAGACTCTTTCTGATGATCAACAATTTGTAGCCTTATTATCATCCTTACCTGAAAAATATAAGGAATTGAAAAATGCTCTTGAATATGGAAGAATTTCCATTACCGTTGATGTTATTGTTTCTTCTCTAAGGAATAGAAAATTTGAATTTAAAAGTGATTTGAAAACATTCACAAATAGAGTTGGTTACAATGTTAAAGAAAATAATTCATTTCAAAGAAACAATAACTATTCTTTAAACAAAAGTTTTGGAAAATCAAAAGAATATTTAAGAAATTCTAAAAATGGCAAATCTAAATTCAATAAAAATAATAATAAGGTTAAAGGAAAGAAATGTTAGTTTTGTAGGAAATTGGGTCATTTCATAAAAGATTGTGTCAAGAGAATTGATGAATTAAATGTTAACAAAGTTGAAGGTGGAGCTGCCATAACTTATGAAAAAGCTGCAGCCTTAAATGGACAAGTGTACATGACTTGTCAATCTTCAACTAAAGATGAATGGATTATTGATTCAGGTTGTATCTTTCAAAGGACACCTTGTAAAGAATACTTCACTGATTTTCTGGAATTTAATGGAGGACAAGTTATATTGGGAAATTATTTTTCTTGCAAAATTAAAGAAATTGGTAAGATTGTTTTAAAACTAAAGAATGAGAATGTACTGACCTTGAATAAGGCTAGGTACATTCCTAATTTAAATAGAAATTTAATCTTTTTAGGTACACTTGATGATGAAGGTTTTGAACCATCATAAACAAAGGTATCTTGACACTTCCAAAAGGATTTTGCAAAAGTTTTTCATGATGAAAAATCAAATGGGATCTATGTTTTGAAAGATTTGGCTTTACTAAATCAATCTATTGCTACTGCAGTCTCTCAGTATGATAAATCTGAACTTTGACATAAAAGACTTGGACATATTAGTGATAAGAATTTATATATTCTTAAGAAACAATGTCTTTCGGGTATTGAAATGATTGAAAGAATGTCATTTTGTGAACATTTCATTTATGAGAAGCAAGAAAAAATTCCTTTTGTTACTGGCATTCAAAAACAAAATCTATTCTTGATTACTTACATGCTGATTTGTGGGGGCCAGCTATGATCTGTGAGGGCTAGCTACTGTAAGTACTTATTTCGGTTTTAATTATTTCTTGCTCATTATTGATGATTTTTCAAAGAAAAGTTGGGTCATTCTTTTGAAAAATAAATCTGACACTTCCGAAAATTTTACAGAATTGAAAACTCTTATTGAAAATCAAGTAAACAAGAGTGTTAAAACACTTAAAACTGATAATAGCCTTGAATTTTGTAATGAAGAGTTTGATAATTTCTGAAAAAATAATGGGATCTTTAAACATAGGACTGTTACCTATACTTCACAACAGAATGTGCTGGCAGAAAGGATGAATAGGACTTTGTTAGAAAAGGTAAGATGCATGTTGATAAGCTTAGGTCTTCCAAAACTGTTCTAGGGAGAAGCTGTTAAAATTGGCTCATATCTAATAATTAAGTGTCATACTAAATCATTGAAATATGATACACATGATCATGTTTGGAGTGGCCATCCTATTGATTATTCTAGGCTTAAAGTTTTTGGTTGTGCTACATATGTACATCAAAATAAAGGAAAATTTGACCCCAAATCTATTAAAGGAACTTTCTTAGGATATGGTGAAGGTGTTAAATGTTATAGGATTTGGTTAAATGATCGTGAGGTTATAGAGTTATAATTAGTAGAAATGTTATCTTTAATAAGATGGACATGCCTTGCACAAAAGAAAAAGGAAGTGCTACCACTTAAACTGATCAAAATAAATTTTTTATGGAATCTGAACTTTTTCAAGTTGATTTAAATTCTGAAAATAATGAATAGTTTGAGGAGGAGCCTGGTCAGGAGCAAATTACTAAACTTGTACCTATTACTGGATCTGAACTTGATCAACCTGAAAATCCCTTAGAAGATTATCATCTTACTGAGGATAGAATAAGAAGGGAAATAAGACCACCATCAAGATATGATGAATCTAAATTTATTAGTGCCTTTAATGTTCAGAATTGTTTGGACAATGAGACTAATTCTTATGAGGAAATCATTGAGTGAAAACATGCAATTTCTTAACTTGTAGCCATGAAAGATGAAATGCTTTCATTAGTTAAGAATAAGACTTGGGTCTTAGTAAATCAACCCAAAGGGGAAAGGGTTATTGATTGTAAATGGATCTATAAAATAAAAGAATGTGATTCAAAAGGTGAAAAATGTAAGGTTCAAGGTCAGATTAGTTGCTAAAGGGTTTAACCAATGATAGAGAATTAACTATAATAAAATTTTCTCTCATGTAGTCAATTATACATTTATAAGAGTTTTACTTTCTCTTGTTACACAATTAATGATTAGATGTGAACATTTCCTTCTTACATGAAAATTTGGATGAGAAAATTTATACGACTCAATCAAAATATTTTGAACAAAGAGGAAAAAAACAAAAAATTACTTTATGATTTGAAACAAGCCCCAGGTAGTGGTACATCGGATTCGATACTTTCATAAAAGGACTTGATTTCAATAGAAGTGAATATGATTCATGTTTTTATTATAAAAGAAACGGAGGTCCTGATTCTTATTATCTTTTGCTATATGTTGATGATAAGTTATTTGTTGGGTGCGATATAACCGAGATTAACAATATTAAGCAAAAGTTAAAACATGAATTTGAAATGAAAGATTTAGGTAAAGAAAAATGGAAATTAGAAGGAATAGAAATGATAATAATCGATTTTTTACTCAACAGGCTTACATTTTAAAAATATTATGCAGATTTTATAAGGATAAGGATAAGGATAAAGAAGTAACTTTACCTCAACACAGCCACTTTAAATTTTCTGTAAAACAATGTCCTAAAACTGAAATAAAAAAGAATATGATGGAGAAAGTTCATTATGCTAATGGTCTATACCAAACCTGGTCTTGCTTTTGTTATAAGTGTTTTAAGTAGATACATGAGTAATCCTGATGATATCATTGGGAAGCCATGAAATGGTTGTTAATGTATTTAAAAAGAATTTCTAAATTAGGACTAATGTTCAATAGGAGTAAAATTGGAATTAGACTAAAATGTTTTGTTAATTCAGATTTTGCTGGTAACTGTGATAATAGAAAATCTACATCTGCATATGTTTTTACTTTAAATGATACCTGCATAAGTTAGGAATCTCAGCTGCAAAAGGTAGTATCTCTATCATCAACAGAGGCTGAATATATCGCAGCTACCGATGTTGTAAATGAAGGTATATGGTTGAAAAACTTGTTGGATGATATTGATTTTTCTGGTAATAATGATGTTATATATTCTGATAGCCAATCTACTATAGATCTTAGTAGAAACCTCGTTTTTCATGATAGGAATAAACACATAGATATTAGATTTTATTTTATAAGAGATATCTTAGAAAATGAAATTATGAAAATTGAAAAAGTTTCAACTAAATGTAATCCAACAGATATGGGAACAAAAACACTTCCATTGCATAAATTTAGGGATTTTTAAATCTCCTAAATGTTATCACTAACTAAATTTTTGCAGGTACATAGAGTGGATGAAATCAAATGAGGAGTTAATATCTAATCTACAATGAAACCCCGAAGATGTCAAGCAATGTAGAGATTGTTAAACATTATGATTACATTTTGGGCCCCATGATGTAACCCAATTAGATAGCCCAATGATGCAGCCCAATTAAAATCGAGTCCAGCCCAAATTAATGGAATGAAACCTGACTGCCTCTTTCCATTTTGTACATTCTTGCCTTTTTTCTGAAATGCGACTTTGGTTATTATTTTAAAGACTGTGATGATGCCATTTGGAAGTGTTAAACTCTTCATTTGCTGAATGTTCGAGATATTGCCTAGGGTTTTCTCTGATTTTCGTCTCTCCGTTCTCTCTTTGAAAACTATTGCTTTTCGTCTGTAATCTATTGTTTCTAGATATTCTCGGTGAAGTCTAGTGTAGATTGCTCTGTAATTGTGGTGATTCTGTTCTTTGTTGAGCGATAACCTTTGGTTACTTGGTGTAATCGGGTTGAGATTTCTTGAGAGAAGGAAACCGGGTTTGATGGCTAAATTTGTTTGGATTTTTGTATTGTGACTCTTGGATTGATAATCTTTGTTGGTTTCTAGTGAATTAGAACGATAATCACTTTGGTGGATGCTCAACATAGCGATTAGCCTCTTTCTGGGGTGAACACCCAGGGCCTAAGGGCGAAAAACCCTTAATATTCTTTAATTTCTATTATATTATTGGTGTTATCTGGAATTGTTTACACCAACAGTGTGATTAAAATTGAAGGAAGATTTTTTGGATTACGTGTAATATTGTTTTCTTGAAAAATGTGTGGTTGAAAGAAATAGAGAAAAAAATGTAGTTTGAAAAAAATGAGGATCAAACAATGTCCAAATTAATCAACAAGAATCATTCTTAGCCTTTATTTGATTTGGCTAAAAATTAGATTTTTAATAAATTTTAATAAACTTGATGAAATATGTGAGTGAAAAATTAATAAAGTTGTGAATCCCATAAAATTTATTATTGGAAATGAGTTTGAAAAAAAAAATGAATTTTAAAAAATTGAGACTAAAAGGGAGCATAATCTCTACAGCTTAATGATCATGTAGCAAATCTCAACTTTTAACCATTACATTTAGATACTCAAACTTCCATTTTTCTCGAACCAATAGTCCAAGTCGACATTTCCATCCAATTTACCAAATATCCAATTTACTCAAACCTTTGTGACTAACACTTTTTTTGTACTTGCTAAGCTAAAATTGGTTCAAATTTAGGACTACACTATTTATGTTGATCCCTTATGATCATCTCGACTCATAATAATTCCTGAAAGAAAAAATAATAATAATAATAATGAAAAAATTGAAATGAAGATAGTCAGCTGAGCCAATTTGATACTTCTCATTTCTTGTGGATTTAATTCAACAATCTTATGAAATACTACACCAAAATAACTTTCTGCAATAAACAAAAAACAATTTATATGTTTTAAGGAAATCTTCACATTTTTTTTTTTTTTTTTACATTTTAAATGATGGTTGCGTTGACTTTAAAAAAAAAAAAAAAAAAAAAAAAAAAAAGAGATTGTATTTCTTAAAGATAACTGTATGTTTTTCTTTCCACTTTTTCGTAGTTTTCCCCATGAGTTTCTTGTAATTTCTAGAACATTTTATTAAAAATAACTGCATGTAAATTTTAAAAAAATTCATTTGTAAACGGTGTTGTAGGAAAATGCTTAAAGCACAGGAAAAAAAAAATTTACATCTCAATTTATTATAAAACTAAGGACTTCAAAAAAATAAATATGTATCTCGCTGCTGAAATCTACAGTGGACTTGGTCTGGATGTATATCCATCATCTTCATTAGATGATAATCAAAAAAGCATTCCCGGAGGTGAAGAAAAAGATCCGACTAAGTAATTTACCTGGTTCTTAATTGATAGAAAAAACCGTATATTCAGATACAAATAAAAACCAAAACCAACATTCTTACGTTCTTAAAATTACTGAACTCCATTAAATACAGGAATTAGCAATACCATCAAATTACAGGAAACACTAAAACAGGGTTCACCATAACCTGGTTCACTTGTTGAAGCACTTCCTGTTGATTCCCGATAGATCTAGTCCAAATAGAAGAAATAGCAATATAAGTTAGTTAATCTATTCTTTCATTGGAGTTATGCCACCAGTCTGTCCATTTAATCTAACCTGAGATTTGTAGGCACCAATTCCTTCAAGTACTGAAGGCACTAAAGAAATAATCTATGTACATCGTCAAGATAAAGACTGGGTTCTAAAGAATTTTAAATTTAGATAAACATGTGAATGAGAAATATTCAAAAACAGATTTTTATAAGAACCTTTTCTTACGCAATGGGAACATCTCGCCCCAACATCCGACACCCTTAAATAAATAAAAGAATGAAGGAATGCATTCTCACGATCGTTCTTTAATCCATGTTGAATTGGATCCAAAAACATTAACCAACTGGACTATTTCCTCAAATTTCCCAAGAAAATATAGCTCAGATTCCCTAAACTAACATAGAGGTAATTTTCACGTTTTTACCCAAGTCGACCAAGGACTTTCATTATCAGAAAATGTGAAGAAACGGGGAACTTTTCTTGAGTGATCTCTGAACATATGAAAGACTATATTTTGGTCTTACTCATGTTCAAATTTGAGGTCAAACGGAGGTCGTTTGGGTTAGACTAGGGGAACGAAGTTGGTAAGTTGAGGTGGTCAATTCCTAGCCATGTCAACCTACGGTCTGCTAACTCCATTTAGGTGTTTTCTACTAAAAATTTCAATGAAATTCCACACCAAAGGCAGTCTCAAATTTATATCAATCAACCCAATGGCTAGTTTAGGCCTAATTATACACTAATTTTTACTTGGTCATTTTATCAAACATCTTAAATGAAACCTATTTTTCCTAAGATTTGAAGAGATTAAGCTTTAAATCAAGCCCACAATTTTTACACTTCACAAACACAATCAACTATTCCACAATCTAACTAAGCCCATACTCCTCAATCATTCAAATTTTACCTCAAAACAACAAAATATCAATTACCTTAAATTAAGGGAAAGGGAAAGGAGTTGGTTAGCATACCTTGAATTCTTGATTAGATTGATACGAATGAGTGGATTCACAAATTGATTGATGAAAAAAAGAAAACTATAAGTGCAAACAATCAATTTTTCAACAATAATTTTCTCGACAATGCTTAATAAAGACATGTACGATCTAACAAAGTGTTTTTGTGGAAGTAGCTTCTTGACCACTCCAATTAGAAATAAAAATAGGTACACTAATAAAAGTTTTCTGTGAAGTTTTGTATATTAATTTCATTGGAACGTAAGAAACATATATATGTACAGAGGTTAACCAAATCAAAAACCTTATTCTATTCCTTAACCTATTCCTATAATCTGTGCTTATAAAAGGAAAGAAAATAAACTGCAATCAATTTACAATATCAGTAGAATCAAACTTTATTTTCTTTAACACTCCCCCTCAAGTTGGAGTGTATGTTGATGACACCCAACTTACTGAGTAAGTCTTCGAATTGTGTGGAGCTTAGGGGCTTGGTGAATAAATCTGCTGGCTGATCTGTAGTTCGAATGTAGGCCGTCTGAACCATTCCTTCTTGAATCTTATCTCGTACCAAGTGACGTCTATCTCTATGTGTTTTGGTTCGCTCATGGAATACGAGATTTGATGCTATGTGTATAGCTGCTTGATTGTCACAAAATAAGCTGACTGGTTGCATGTGATTTACTTTTAAATCCTTCAAAATGTTTCTCAACCATGTAATCTCGCAGCATGTGGTAGCCATAGCTCGATACTCTGCTTCGGCACTCGAACGTGATACTGTAGTTTGTTTCTTGGTCCTCCAAGAAACTGGTGCTTGGCCAAGTAGAATACAATAGCCCGTGGTTGATCTCCTTGTGTCCTTGCAATGAGCCCAATCTGCATCACAAAATGCTCGTAATTGAAGCGAACCTATGGATGGTAAGAGGATGCCTTGTCCTGGTGTTCGCTTGATATATCTGAGTACTTTATGAGCTGCCTCCATGTGTGGTTCTCGTGGTTTGTCCATAAACTGGCTCAATATATGTACATCATAAGTCAAATCTGGCCTTGTTATGGTTAAGTAGATTAACCTTCCAACCAATCTTCTGTACAATGAAGCGTCATCCAAGAGGTTTCCATCTGATTGTGTGAGTGACATATTATGTTCTACAGGGAATCAAGAAGGCTTAGCACCCAAGAATCCAGTATCATCCAAGATTTCCAATGCATATTTGCGTTGCGATAAAGTAATTCCATGTCTTGATCTTGCAACTTCTATGCCAAGGAAATATTTAAGTTGCCCTAAGTCTTTAAGTTTAAATTGCTTGGACAAGAAGAGCTTGGTATTCTCTATATCCTGAAGATTGTTTCCAGCCAAAATCACATCATCAACATATACAAGTAATGCTAGGAAGTTACCTTGACGACATCGGACGAACAAGGAGTAATCGGACCGAGATTGGTGGAAGCCAGCGCACTTGAGTGCGGTGGATAATTTGATAAACCATTGTCTAGAGGCATGTTTTAAACCATATAATGATTTGTGAAGTTTGCAAACACGAGTCTCTCCCTTTCGTCCGAAACCAGGATGCAAGGACATGTATACCTCTTCATCAAGATCGCCATGTAAGAAGGCGTTGTTGACATCTAATTGATGTAAGTGCCAACCACGCAAAGCGGCCACAGTGAGTAAAAGGCGAACAGTTACCATTTTGGCCACGGGAGCAAAAGTCTCCCTATAATCAACTCCTTCAACTTGACTGAAGCCCTTTGCCACCAATCGGGCTTTATGTCGTTCGATTGTCCCATCAGCCCGCAATTTGATTTTATACACCCATTTGCATCCGATGGGACGCTTATGAGAGGGCAAAAGAACTAAACTCCAAGTACCATTTGCTTGCAAGGCTGCTATTTCCTGTTGCATGGCTTCACGCCACTGTGGAGATTGGACAGCTTCTGAAAAACTTGTAGGTTCTTTAAGTAATGTGAGTTGTGAAGTAAAAATTTTATGAGCAGTAGAAAGATGTGTATAAGATAAAAATTGGGATAAATGATGATTTGTACCTGAAGAACGGACCACATTCGTGGATGGCGATGGAGCGGGCTGTTCACGAAAATATGTTTCGAATTTAAATCACCGTAAGTGCACGGTTCGTTGACAAGTAATAAAGTGGAAATTCAAGAATTTCGAGTATCGTTCCCACGAGGATTGATTTAACGTGATTGTTATTATCTCGACCTTAACCGAATCAATTAAATTTGAGATGATTGTTTTAGATTTTATGATTAAACTATGACTAACATGCAAATTAAATTAGAATTACGACTAAATGCAAGAATGATGGTTAACTGCAAAAGTTGAAGAAATTAATGTATGAAAAAGCGTACTAGGATCCCGAATCACCAAGCAAGTTCACTTTTAACTCCTATTTCACAATTTGACAACACGATGAATTGGTTGAAGAATCAATGTTTCTAACTTATTCAATAATCTCTTTCGAGTAGAATTGAACTTATTCTAGCATACCATTTGACTATATTTCTATGACAAATGCAATATACAAGAATGCATGACGTTTTGTAAACACTTAGAGATTCACATAAAGCATAGCGGTATATTTCTATCCCCTATCGGACCTTACGATGATTTATACCTTGTAGAATCTATTTTCCTTCTTTCGAATGCATAGAATAAATCACCCAAACTCATACAACTATTGCGCAAATAATTGTAGAGACAAGAAAGTGTATATAAACCATTCAACATCTATCAAACGTGTTTAAATATCAAATTGCAAAATAAAGAATTAAAAGTTCACAATACGAGGTTCATCGTTCACCTAGTACATAAAAAGTCTAGCCTAACATGAATAAAATAAAGAACAATAAAAATAATCAAGAGAAGACATCACCAAAGAATTAGGGTTTAAAGCTTGAATCTTGAATCTTCAATTGAAACCCTTGTTCTCGCCTTTTTCCTTGCTCTTCAATGGTGTTTTTCTCTCTAAGAATGCATGATAACCTAGTCTAGGACGAGTTTAGGCTTTTATAGTTGCCTTAGGATCATTACCATAAGAGTTGTAGTTGGATAAGGAAACTTAAGAATTTCTCGCCTAGAATACCCCTTGCTATAGCAAGGTGTATTTTCATGCTGTAGCATGGGCAAAGTAAATCCTTCCTGAAAATCACTGTTGAGGTTTGTGCTATAGCATGGTATAATCTCATGCTATAGCATGGATGAATTTTCGCTTCTAGTTCAAATTGGTCCTCAATCTTCTTTTCATTCCACTTTTGGCTTTTCTTCCTCTTCCATCTTCTTCTAGTCATCCAAAATATTGACAATTAGATCTTTAGCGAGGTTCCATGCTCGGTTCATTGTTCGGGTCAACTTATGAATAATTACGATTTAGTCCCCGAACTTTCACTTCCTTCCATTTTGGTCATTTTCGCCTTTTTTCGCGCATATTTCATTATTTCCATCAAAGTAAACCTACAAACACAATTCATATTGGATTAGGCCGTATTCAAGCATTTATATCAACAATTAATCATGTTTTGTCGCATAATTAAGTGCGCAAAACGCACTTATCACGGGCTGATAGGAATGTAAAATGCATATTTTTCCCTCCTTATTTTATGCGCTCGTATGTTTATTTTGTGCCAAAATGTACTCATTACGCTCATATTTTGATTTAGGTGGCAATTCTATGGATATTGCGTAATTTGAAAGAAATATGTGAAAATGACCAAAATGGAAGAAAATGAAAGTTCAAGGACTAAAGTGCAAATATTCTAAACTTGTTTCTAACCTTGTGATGAAGATTTGAGAGTGTTAGAGGTCAATTGGATGAAGAAAGGATTCAAAGGGATGAAATATGGCCAAGACATTTTCACATATCAACTTTCAAACTGAAAAGTTTTGCATAGATTTTCAGCCTCATATTGAGACCAATTTTGGACATGGTAAACGATCGAATTTGAAGATGGTCTCTGAATCAAAGTTTTATCCCTTTGAGTTAGATTTACAACGCATCTTGAATCGCTTCAATCGGATATTGGTAGAAGAAGTTATGGCCAAATTACTGAACACTATCCGGAGGAAGTTTCGTAAAACCATGCGGCCGCAAGCCTTTAATTCCATGCGGCCGCACATACCATTTCCGAGAATTAAAGTGTTGATTTCACTTGTTCGTTGCGGCCGCAAGCCTCTAAACCATGCGGCCGCATGGTTCATTTCCGAGACGAAAATTCTGGTTTCCTAATTTCAATCAAACACTTATGGAAACAAATCTTTCTACACTTTATAAACCCTGGAACAGAACTAGAACGTTGAGAACGCCTCCAAACTCTATTCTTCTCTATTTTTCTCTTATATTCATGAATTGTAACTAAACTTTTACACTTGGTTGAAGGAGATTGAAGCCTCGGAACCACATATTGTGAGATCTAAATAGTTCTTCTTAATTTAATTCATGTTTTTGTGTATTGAATATTTTTCTGCACTTATTTCTATGATTGTTATGTTTAATTGCTAGGAGGCCTACTAGTTTATTATTCGTTGCAATCTACCGCCGAGTTAAATATCAAATCCGTAATTGTTTGATCCCTTTAACTTGCGAAACACTAGGATTTGATGATTTTCTGCGATAGAGGTTATTGAATCTTAAGAAGAATGTTTAAATAGATTGAATGCAACCGCTGGTGTTTGTGTTATCTAGTTCATCGATTTCTCTATTGTTTAAAGCTGTTATTAAATTGAATCTTGAGCGCTGGTCTGGGGTTATTTAATAATTAGGGTTAATTAGAACGCTGGTTTCTAACTAACTAAAATTAAGGAGAAATAGGAAAATTATTCCAACGGTGAATATTCAAAATATGAATTGAATTATCCTTGCATCTATGATCAATTGTGGATTTCCGAAGGTGGATATTGACTTTGACCAAGGTTAGTCTTTTGATTGTTTTCGTTAATTTAGTTTTCATTGTTATTAATTGCGTTATTTACAATTGTTTACATACAAAAACCCCCCAATCATTGTACGAAGCATAAACTATTGAATTACACACTCTTCGTGGGGTCGACCCTTACTTCCACTACTACATTAGTTTTAGAGGTTTAAGGACTATTTTTGGGTGCCTACGACAGCATACCAAATTTTGGCATCGTTGCCGGGGGAGTGATGTTAATTTATTTTTGTGCTTCTTTAGTTGTTTATTTTATTTTGAAAAAAAAAATTCAAAAAAATCAAAATTTTTAGGTTTTTAGGCAATTTATTGTTTTGAGGAATTTTAGCATAGAATTTTATTTATTTTTCTTATTCTAGTTTCTTTTTAACTTGTTTTTCATATTTTTTTTAGTTTTGTAGATAGTTTATGCCCATAACTCGATCTACTACTCAAGAAACTTGATTGCAAATATGGCTGCCAATTCTCAACAATTTGGCGCCATATTTGACCCCCCTTCTAGACAAGTTAATGAGGTAAATGTTTCATCTATTGAACAACAACTTGCGAGTCTAACTACTCTTATTTGTCAAAAGGCTGTAGGTACTATGCAAACAGCAAAGACTTGTGGAATTTGTTCATTTGTAGGCCATCCAACTGATATGTGTCCAACACTTCAAGAAGAATCCGTTGAACACGTAAATGTAGCCCATAGCTTTCCTGGACAACAACAGAGGAATTATGATCCCTATTTAAACACGTACAATCAAGGATGGAGGGATCATCCAAATCTTAGTTATGGGAACCGACAAGTGAATCAACCTATGAATCAAAATTGGCAGAATTTCCAACAATATAATCAGTCATACCCTCCTAAACATCAACATAGCCAAACTTCTAACTCTAGTATGTCTTTAGAAGATATGGTTAAATCTCTTGCCACTAACATTTTACAATTTCAACAAGAGAGAAGGGCTAGCATTCAAAGGTTGGAAAATCAAATGGGTCAAATGGCTAACGCGGTCAGTAGGTTGGAGTCACAGAATATGGAAAAATTGACATCTCAAACGGGGATAAATCCAAAAGAAAATGTAAATGCAATCATGTTGAGAAGTGAAGTGGAGGTTGAAGCTCCAGTGAAGGTAACCCCTACATCATCGATGGAAGAAAATGAGGAATATATCACAGCAAAAAAGAGTGCTCCTAATGATACTGAGGTAACTGAGCGTAAGTTTCCACCTCCTTCTGATTACAAACATGTACCCCTTTTCCTCAAGCTTTAGTAAGATCTAGGAAATATGAACGAGATCATGATGAGCTGCATGAAATTTTTAGTAAATGCGAGGTAAATATTCCACTTTTAGATATGTTTAAACAAGTGCCTCGTTATGCTAAAATTTTGAAACACTTGTACACAAGTAAAAGGAAACAGAAATTGAAGGGGATTGAAAGGGTAAAAGTTGGAGAACATGTATCTGGAATAATTCAAAAGAAACTTCCTACAAAGTGCACAGATCCAGGTATGTTCACTATCCCTTGCATGATAGGCAATACTAAGTTTGAGAAGGTCATGTTAGATTCCGGAGCATCTATTAATGTCATGCCATATTCTGTATACACTTCCTTGAAACTGAGACCTTTAATTGACACTGGTGTGATAATTCAACTAGCTGATAAATCTAATGCATATCCTAAGGGGGTAGTTGAGGATATTCTTGTGAAAGTTAATGAATTGGTTTTTCCTGCTGATTTTTATGTGCTTGACATGGGTAGTAGTAATCAAACTCTCCCTATTTTGTTAGAAAGACCGTTTTTAAGGACACCCAAAACTAAAATGGACTTTCATAATGGCACATCAACCATGGAATTTGATGATAAAACTATTACACTTAATATTTATGATTCCATGAAACATCCATGTAATAATAACCATGTTCATTTTATTGATGTGATTGATCAATTAGAACAGGATGTTTTCGAATTTGTTGCTACAAAAGAATGGGAAGTTGTCAATATTGAGCATCTTGGGAAGGAAAAAGAGAAGCTAGCCTTAAACACTGAGTTACAAAGAATTGTGGCAGCATTAAATGCTCTTCCAAAGTCAGGTACTAGTTCTTGTTTTGTATTACCAGTTTCTAATGAGAAGCCTCTATCTTCTGTTTTGCAGACTTTCATTTCGGATTTGAAGCCTTACCCTAGTCACTACAAGTATGTATTCCATGGAGGTGGAGAAACACTGCTAGTTATCATTCCCATTGAACTTGGTACATCGCAAGGAAGATCAAAGCCAACCATGATAGACTCGGGCTGAATAAGGAAACATTGAGTCGAGCCAAAGACAATAAACAAAGGCGCTACTTGGGAGGCAACCCAAGGGGAGTTCGTTCCTTTATCATTTTATTTTTGTTTTTATTTTTCACATTCTATTTTTTATTTTAGTTATATTTGTCATTTTCTTTGCATTGGACCTTACATTGGGGACAATGTAAGTTTTAAGTGTAGGGGATGGATTTAGATTTAGGTTGCATTTATATTGAGTGAGTTAATTTTTTTTTAAAAGAGAACACAAATGTGCATGATTTCTCAAGAAGAGAAGTTGATGTTAACAAATTTTTGGTTGTGTATGCTATTTACTGGAATTAATTAGGCTTTTGAAGAACTCATAACATGATTGAATGAATAATCCTCCAACTTAGAGTTGATTAGTGGAGTTATTTTCTTTGAGGATGGTAGTAACTAAATTCTGTAGACAAAAGTCGGTGAGATTTTTGAACCTTTAGACTGATACATCCATAACAGTCTCATTATTTCTTTTCGTGTGAGATATTCTTCCATGATTTTGTTTCTTTAGAACTTGACTTGATTCTCTTCAAGATCACATTGATACATGAATGCACGAACATGATTAAGGCCATCTTTGTTACATAAATGAGCTTCATTAGCCAAATAGTCAACCCTATAATTGAATTTTCCATTGTTGAGCCCATTTGAGCCTTATTGCCTTTTCTTTGTATAAATTCACATTACAAGCTTTAAACTGGAAAAACAATATCTTTACCCAATCCTTAGAGCTAGTGGAGTATCGTTGAATGTCATGAGAAGTGTGGATGTGCAAGAAAATAAGTGTATGGGTATCAAGATTTATGGCAGTGCTATTAAGTGATTAAGCTATCATGTGGAGTGGTTGTTTTACATGTTTTATGTATATGTTTGAGTTAAGTCTTTTTATCTTTACTCCACTAGTTTTGATGGCTCTTGAGTCACATACCCAAATATTTCATACCTTGACCATAAACCACATTACAACCTTTGAAAAGTCCTTATGATTCTTGTAAAGCATATGATCTAAGTGGTGGCAAGTGAGAAGATATGCAAGCATATGGTAGAACATCTCCATTGGAATGAATTTGAGCGAAACACTTACCATTTTAAACACATGAGAGTTGAGTGCTTATATCCGTGAGGGTCTACATGTTTAGTTTACTCCATCTTCATATGAACATGATCGCTAATTGATAATAAGTTGTGTGGAATGTTTATTCATGATATTTTATGTGCTTTGAAAATGCTTGATGGTTCTATGTTCTTGGCATTATGACCTGGTGTTTTTTAGGGAATTAAATTTGAGTTTTGCCCGAGGACGAGCAAAAGCTAAGTGTGGGGGAATTTGATAGGAATGTAAAATGCATATTTTTCCCTCCTTATTTTATGCGCTCGTATGTTTATTTTGTGCCAAAATGTACTCATTACTCTCATATTTTGATTTAGGTGACAATTCTATGGATATGGCGTAATTTGGAAGAAATATGTGAAAAATGACCAAAATGGGAGAAAATGAAAGTTCAAGGACTAAAGTGCAAATATTCTAAACTTGTTTCTAACCTTGTGATGAAGATTCGAGAGTGTTAGAGGTCAATTGGATGAAGAAAGGATTCAAAGGGATGAAATATGGCCAAGATATTTTCACAGATCAACTTTCAAACTGAAAAGTTTTGCATCGGTTTTCAGCCTCATATTGAGATCAATTTTGGACATGGTAAACGATCGAATTTGAAGATGGTCTCTGAATAAAAGTTTTAGACCTTTGAGTTATCTTTACAACGTATCTTGAATCGCTTCAATCGAATATTGGTAGAAGAAGTTATGGCCAAATTACTGAACACTATCTGGAGGAAGTTTCGTAAAACCATGCGGCCGCAAGCCTTTAATTCCATGCGGCCGCACATACCATTCCCGAGAATTAAAGTGTTGATTTCACTTGTTCGTTGCGGCCGCAAGCCTCTAAACCATGCGGCCGCATGGTTCATTTCCGAGACGAAAATTCTGGTTTCCTAATTTCAATCAAACACTTATGGAAACAAATCTTTCTACACTTTATAAACCCTAGAACAGAACCAGAACGTAGAGAACGCCTCCAAACTCTATTCTTCTCTATTTTTCTCTTATATTCATCAATTGTAACTAAACTTTTACACTTGGTCGAAGGAGATTGAAACCTCGAAACCACATATTGTGAGATCTAAATAGTTTTTCTTAATTTAATTCATGTTTTTGTGTATTGAATATTTTTCTGCACTTATTTCTATGATTGTTATGTTTAATTGCTAGGAGGCCTACTAGTTTATTATTCGTTGCAATCTACCGCCGAGTTAAATATCAAATCCGTAATTGTTTGATCCCTTTAACTTGCGAAACACTAGGATTTGATGATTTTCTGCGATAGAGGTTATTGAATCTTAAGAAGAATGTTTAAATAGATTGAATACAACCGCTGGTGTTTGTGTTATCTAGTTCATCGATTTCTCTATTGTTTAAAGTTGTTATTAAATTGAATCTTGAGCGCTGGTCTGGGGTTATTTAATAATTAGGGTTAATTAGAACGCTGGTTTCTAACTAACTAAAATTAAGGAGAAATAGGAAAATTATTCCAACGGTGAATATTCAAGATATGAATTGAATTATCCTTGCATCTATGATCAATTGTGGATTTTCGAAGGTGGATATTGACTTTGACCAATGTTAGTCTTTTGATTGTTTTCGTTAATTTAGTTTTCATTGTTATTAATTGCGTTATTTACAATTGTTTACATACAAAAACCCCCCAATCATTGTACGAAGCATAAACTATTGAATTACACACTTTTCGTGGGATCGACCCTTACTTCCACTACTACATTAGTTTTAGAGGTTTAAGGACTATTTTTGGGTGCCTACGACAGCACACCACGGGCCTAGAGGGGAGAGCCGTCTCGATGTGGAAGTCCTGTAAATAAGTAGGTGGTTTGGTTTGGCGATGTGGACGGCGAGAGGGAACATGTTGTGAAGGTGACATTGTCTCTACCGAAGGATGAACAGGTGGGGAAGAGGGGATTGAGGCTAGCGTGTGCTGTGAGGAAGAAGAATTGGAGCTGGTTCTATGAGGTTGTCGATCGGAATGTTGGGTGAGATAGGACTTGTTGGAGAGGAAGGATTTTGTTGAGATGGGGGTGGTTCCGTGGGAGGAGAGGAAGGCACAAGAGATGGTATTATCGGTATTTCTAACGGTGATGTGGAGTCATTGGTGAGAGGAAAATTGCAAGGTGCAGCTGGTCGGGGAGCATTCTGGAAAGGGAATGTGGTTTCAAAGAAGGTGACATCCCTTGAGACCATGACCTTGTTCTCAGTTAGATCAAAGACACGATAGCCCTTTTGGCTATAAGGATAACCAAGAAAAATACATCGAGAGGCTCGAGCATCAAACTTTGAAGGGTGTTGTGCATGAGTGGAAATAAAACATAAGCAACCAAATACCCTTAAGTGTGAGTAATTTGGAACCTTGTGGAATAGTTTCTCATATGGCGTCTTTCCTTGAAGTAGTGGAGTGGGTGTTCGGTTAATTAAGTATGTGGAAGTGAGAATAGAGTCCCCCCAAAAACGATGAGGAAGGCCGGCTTGGATGAGAATAGCGCGTGCCATATTTAATAAATGTCTATGTTTTCGCTCGACAACGCCATTTCGTTGTGGTGTGTTAATGCAACTAGTTTGGTGGATTATACCCTTATTTGCATAAAGTTTTCGAGTTTGAATTCGGCGCCATTGTTACTACGAATAATTTTAACTTTGGAACTGAATTGATTTTCAACAATGTTGATGAATTTCATTAGGAGGCTTTTAGTGTCTGACTTGTGTTTCATGAGGCAAGTCCATGTGCATCGAGTGTGATCATCAACGATGGTGAGAAAATACTTAGCGCCAGAAAGTGAAGGAATTTTATAACCACCCCAAATGTCAATATGAATTAAATCAGAACACTTTGTAGAATTAATAGAACTAGAAGAAAATGGAAGTCTTGTTTTCTTTGCTAACAGACAAATTAAGCATGGATCGGTAACACAAAATGTAATCGTAAAATTAGGAAACAAAATAATGAAGATACTTTATTCGAGGGGTGTCCAAGACGTTGGTGCCAAAGGGTCGGATTAGATGTCTGGACGTGGTGGCTTGATTCTTTCTTGGTTCAGTCCAGATAGTAGAGGCCCTCCCGTTCAGTTCCCGTCCCAATCGTCTTCCTCGAGCGTAGGTCCTGAATGAAACAAACTTGGTTTAGAAAGATGGTTATACAATGTGAACGAGAAATCAACTTGCTAATAGAGATCAAATTTAATTGAAAATATGGTATACATAACACATTTTCAAGAATTAACTGAGGAGATAAGACAACTTTCCCAATGTGAGTTACTGGAGCCATGGAACCATTTGGTAATTCCACAGTGTGGTTATGAACAAGTTTTGAATGAGTGAGTAGGTGAGGATTACAAACCATATGATCGGTGCATCCACTGTCCAGAATCTACGTGTCTTTTGTGCCATTGGAGATTAATGAGAAGGCCTTACCTGATAGTTCATCATGATTGAAGCAATTACCAACTTGATTTGCAGAGTGAGATTTATTTTTCAACATGTTGAGAATCTGCTGGTACTCATCGGCTGAAAAGGGAAAGTTCATCTCCCTCCCATTGGTCAAGCGAGACGTGGCTTGATTCCCTTTTGAAACTGGTGCGTTATACTCCAGTTCTACTGCCTTTTTCTTTCGACAATACTCCACGGTATGCCCCTTCCAACCACAGAAACTACACTTAAGATGGGCGCGACAATTCTTGGTGGTGTGATTGGTTCTGTTACACTTGGAGCATTTCACCTCATTTTCAGTTTCACGAAGAGAATTTCTTACTGCAAAAACAGCCCCTTCTAGTTGATTATGGCCTATTCCTGTTGTCACCTCCGAGTGTTTCTCATGACGGAGAACTAACGAATATGCTTTGTTCACCGTAGGCAATGGATCTTGTAGCAAAACATTGCTTCGAACACCTCCATAGGATTCGTTCAATCCCATAAGAAATTTCATGGTTTTCTGTGTTTCTATATATGCAGCCATCTTCTTCACTGATTCACAGGTGCATGGTGGTAATGCAGCTAACTTGTCACGTTCATCCCATAAGCCTTTCAATTTTGTGAAGTAAGATCCCACAGTCATGTTTTCTTGGGTGCAGTCATGGATTTCATTCTCCACATTAAACAGTTGGACGGCGTTTACATGTGAGAATTGCTCATGTAAGTTGAGCCACATCCTTCTAGCATCCTTGCAATTGATAACATTGCTGGCAATATCCTTGGACATAGATCCCAGCAGCCAAGTTTTAACCAAGTTGTTGCAACGGTTCCACTGCTGTAGTTCATCTGTATCGCCCGCATCGGGTTTCTCAATCGAGCCGTATACGAACCCCACCTTGTTTTTAACTGTTAAAGCCATAGTCATGGATTGACTCCATGTGCTGTAATTGTCCTCGGCCAATGGTTGTGGCACAAGGATGGCCCCGGGCTGATCGGAGTGGTGAAGGTAAAGTTGGTGGTTGGGGTTGTCCCATTTTTTACTCAAGGCCGTGCTTTCTGCCATGGAAGTCGGCTGGAGTTTTAATTAAAATTCTGGTGCCCAGGTTTTGTGCTCTGATACCATAAAAGTTTTCTGTGAAGTTTTGTATATTAATTTCATTGGAACGTAAGAAACATATATATGTACAGAGGTTAACCAAATCAAAAACCTTATTCTATTCCTTAACCTATTCCTATAATCTGTGCTTATAAAAGGAAAGAAAATAAACTGCAATCAATTTACAATATCAGTAGAATCAAGCTTTATTTTCTTTAACACTAATACCTTTAAATTTTTCTATTTATGCAGTAAACTCAAAAATAGAAAAAATTGCATATATGCTATGCCATCTTTACTAATTTATACAGCTAATAAGACTGGTAATGACAATAACAAAGGTAACAGGACAGTTTGTTTTTATTAACTTTCCATGGTATATTACTAATGACCAATATTGAACATTCTCATATATTCTATTAAAAGATAATTCATCATTATACCAAATCTATCGAGTCTACATACGAAAGCCACATGGATTTTCCTATAGAAACTGACTGACTTAAAAATTCTAATTCTACTTTATTCTATATTTATTCAAAATAAAAGAATAAAAATCTCTACAATTGTCCCCTTAGATTGGAATAACATGTTAATGGGGCATCCATTTTAGACTTCTTGAAATTTTCTCAAACAAACAAACAAATCCAATACATAGCTCATTGAGTCCAAACCTCAAACCTAGCATATGCAGGTAACAGATATCCTAAAAAACAACAATTTCAACATACAGCTCCTCATAATCAAAATTTGCCAAACAAAATACGGGAATCATTAGCAATTCATTACACTTTGGATCGACCCAAGCAACACAGGAAAATAGAAATTATGCATGAGTTAATGAGAACTCACCTTTAGTTGAAGCTCGACCCAACCACTAAACAAAAGAATTTTACCGTGTGAGAGACGGCGTGAAAATTGGGAAAGGAAAAAGAGGGGTAAAAAAAGATAAAAAATGAATATGTATCTCACTGTGTAAAAAAAAAAAGTCACGGAGCCTCCGTGTGCGCACACGAGGGATTTTTTTTTTAAAGTTATTGGCATTTGAAAGCTATTAAATTCAAACAAATTATATTCTACTTTTGATAGTCGATATATTTTGACATAATTCTAATTATAATTTTGAATTCATCTAACACATTTCTTGAATTATAAAGTAATTCAGCTATTGTGTGATAACAAGTATTTTGGGGGCGAATGCAGTAGGCTAAACAGTACCAACTTCACCGAAAAATTACATAGTTTCCATAGCTAGGCAAACCTTTAAAAGTTGTTGTAAAATGCAAATTTTGTAGTATCGACTCTATTTATGTGACATTCTTATCATCCGTGTCACATGGAGGAGGTCTGTGTGCACATGGAGACATGGTGTCTCCATGATTAACGGAGATACAACCTGTGTCTCTGTGGTTAACGCATATATATAAATATTTTTATATCATATATATATGGGCCATTGTAAATTGCCGGAGTCCATCTATTTGCTATCATCACAAAGACTTCATTATCACTCAAACTTTAACCCAAGTTTATAAAATGAAAACTGAATAATGAATAGATCACCTTAAGCACCATACAACACAATAATGAATAGAAGATGGATGAACCTATTTATCAAATACTTTCCCTACACATTATTCTTAGGTCAGCCATGGTTGTATAGCTCATAATGAATCAGACAAACATTGTTTAACAATGCTGTAAAAGAAGCTGGCTTTTAGAGTGTCGAGAAGCACAATGTATCTAAAAATCCAATTTTTGACAAATTAGACATAAGAAACAATTTTAATTAATTCCCAAATCATAAAAAAATCTCACAGTCAATTCAAACTTCACATTTAATAAGATATTCACACAATTGTAAAGACCCATAGAAAAAAAAAATAGAAAAATGGTACCTCGAATCCTTCATCCGACGTTAAGAATGTTGAATACCCAGATTTTAACATTCGTACGCTAAATTAGAAATACAAAAAAGTTTGGGACAAAGAACTAGCGTATGAAAATGGAGAAAATTGTAGTGGAGGTGGTGTGTGAAAGTGAATGAATGAAAAAAAAAATGAATTACGACGACGAGAAATAGCGACACGTGGCTGCCAACTCCTTCGGTTCTTTTATATTGTAGTGAAATGTTCACGCAAAATTTCACATGTTTATGCAATCGTTGACAAGTAATAGATGTGATGAGAAGAGTTATTATCCCACGAGTAATAACTTTCAATCCACTATTTCAATTCTTGATTTGTGATATAGTCATTTCGTGCATTATTGACAATTGATAAAGCTAATGTATTTAACTTTCTTTTCGAAAATAAATTAACTCCATTATAATCACAACTTGAGTCTATTCTTAGCCCAATTCCAAATGATTAGAACACATTAAATTTTAGATTAGCAATATGATTATGGACGTTATAAATGTTGTTTCTAACATCTATTACACTTACATTAATTTTGGTCCGTTCTAAACTTATTGTAAGTTTTTCAACACCACAACAATAAACTAATTATTTAGTTGATAGTCAAACAATTAAATAATGCCATTGGAATGTAAAATTAATCAAGGAAACAAGAATTACTAAATTACTAGTTTGAATTAAAATAAATAAGCAATAGGGTTTATTTTCATCCAATATAAAGCATCTAACTAAACATATTCGTAAAGATAAAACAACAAGAATAATGGAAAAGTATCATCCGAAATTTATAAATACAAGAAAGAGATGTCGAGATCTAATTCTTGTTCTTGATTATTAACCCCCAAGATTTGATTCTTCACATTATTAATGTTTCTTGATTCTATCCACGTGCTAGATTTATTATCTTCAACTTATGATGAATTTTTCCATCGTTCTTAAATGATTTTTCGATTATGGTGATTCAAATTACGTTAGAAAGACAACTCAAATGGCTACAATTATTGTAAAAATAATATTTTTCCAATTCGAAAGTATACTATATCAAAAATGGGTCTCAATCTCCAATTAAAAATCTAGAACATGATTTGTGCGGTTGGAAATTGATTTGTGAAATTTTTTGATTGTATTTCACTCCTTTTTGACTTCTAACTGCATCAAATTGGCTCGTAATACTTCAATTATCTTTTTGTTGTCCGAATCAACTATTGAATATTTGTAATTTGGTCAAGAACTTTGTATTCTTCCTCTTTCGCCCCATTTTTCGGTTCTTTTTTTTTTTTTTTTCAATTCACCCTATTGCTTCGAGTTTTACCTAACAAAAAAATTCATATCTAATTAAGCCATATGTGATCAAAATTTAACAACACATTTAACGGTCCAAATAAATGTATAAGATACACTTATGAACAAGATATAATGCTCGCTGCACTGTAATAATTTTTGATGTAACAGCTACAATCCAAATTATCACGTAAAAAGTTAACTATGAGGATAGTACACCAACCTTAACACAACACTAAAATAGGTGAATATATTAGGTGATCGTCACGTCCATCCATCGCCTTGTGTTTTGACATTGTTAGATTCACGGGTTCAACCTCTCCTTAGTTGAAACCACCAATCTAACTGAGTAGAACTAGGTAGATCAAACCTCAGCATCAAATCATGGAACATTGATGATTTTTTTTTTGTTAGCCGCATTACAAGTGTGTAAAAGTTAGTTAAAGAAAAGTCCAACACGATTTAGGCTCAACATGCCGCACTAGGCTCTTGTTTGAGTCCCATTATTTAATTTTTTTTTTCAAATTTATTTTTAATTATACAATTTTTTCAATAAAATAGTTTTGCACGTCAATTCAAAAATCTTCCATATTTTTTCTCAGAAACTTTTTACCTCAAAATCAATTCTCAAAAAAAAAAAAATAATAATAATAATAATAATAATAAAATAAAATTATGAAACACTAGGTATGTAGCTCACCGGAGTTAACCAGCACATACCTCAACAAAAAAAAACCCCACCATGCTTCGACAGATGTTTTAGGAAGGAAAAAGATTTATAGATTTTGAGTGGGATAAATATATAAAAGTTGTGTGGAACGGTGTTTAAATGAATGAATTTAAAATAAGGATAATATTGGAATGTAACGCGGATAAATTTAATACTTTTTAAAAAACTTAATATGAATAAATTTAGAATGTGATAGTTAGATATATAAAAATAGTGGATAAAAAAAGCTGCTCTCGTATATAATATTTCATTTAAACACAACTCAATTTATACCACCATCACCATACCGAAGTATGTGACCAAACGTAAAGTGTAAATGAAATAGAGTTTGCCTATTGTAATAGTGGAAAGTACATAAGGGGACAAAGATTAAAGAGATATTATGATTACAGCCTTTAAGGTGAAAACATTGAAAATTCAAATTTTCAAAGGTCATCTTTGATTGGCATTTAATGACTAATGAAAGGGTGTTACTACTTGAACATGGTCACGTAGGCCATGTTTAAATAGGGGTGTCACTTATAGGTGGGGCCTTGTGGGGCTTTATCCCTAACGAAATATAACACATTCAAATTAGGTAATCAATGCGAGAGAACCACGTTAATAGAACTATTATATGATGAAAAAAAATTGAATAAAGAGAAGACTACTTGTTCATAAAAGCTTATGCGAACAAAGAACTGCTAGTTCTTTTTGTCGAAGTCCCCAGGGTTGGTAAAATGTCTGGCTAACAGATCGGGACACGGAACATGATCTCCAGTCAAAATCTTTCCAGACCCACATTTTATTTTATTTTTATCATTTCAATTTAAATAATATTAAAAAATAGAATAAGTAAATGAGTGAGAAATGAGAACTTTTTAATCGCATCTCCTAGAAATTCTCGACGGGGCAGGGCAGCTTGTTTCCAACCATAAAGGCCATTGCCCACTTGTATATTCTTTGTTACTCGAAGCAAGTAAAGTCCACAGAAAAAATTCAACCCCGAAAAGATGAAACCTAACTTTGCTTTTTCTTTGCAGAGAATTCTGCTAGTCATACTTTCACACTAACGACATCTCTATCATTTGTCAACGAATTTGTTGAAAAACATAAAAAAGATTGACAACTACCATAAAATTTTGTCACGAAATGGTTTTTAATGCATATAGTTGGCATTGATCATCGTCCTTGGTCTTGAGTGATTGTTATATGTAAATTTTGTTTTGTCCGTGGACATGTAAACTTTGTAAAAAGTGTTTATTTAATTCAGAAAATCGGACTTTTGTCTTCACCGAACAAAAAGTTTTAGCTATTGACGTAGTCATTTGTCGTTATTACTAAATCCTAGTGGCAAATTGCATCAAATACTTGAAAGGATTCTCGTGTGTAAGAGTTAATCTCAAGAGAGCATGCGAGTAGACTTGCAAAAGTAACATGGTCAATGACTATGGATCGATTTGGTTATCTTTCAAATAATTAAGCGAAGAGAGTGGCAGAAAAAGATTCACCTATAAACTATCACTTATTTATTGAGTTAAAGATTAGTTGTTATTTCTTTCCGTAACAACTTAAATTTACAATATTCTTGAATTTTTCTCTTACTATAAATAATCTCCCCTATCAATCTATGCCTTCACCAAACAAGAAAATATTGAATGAATAGTTTACATGGTGGATCTTTTTGTTCATTTATATATATACAGAATTGATTTCCTAATCACCCCCAGATGATGTGGCACAATATGTATAGCTATACCTTTAAAGTGCAGCAGAGATTGTATCGCCGATGGGCATGCCGAGCAGTGCTGCCTTCCCCTTCCTACATCTCTAATTCATCCAAGGCTTGTTTGGCAGTTGAAATGAACAAAAAAGTGATTATATTTGGAACTGAAACACATAATTATGAAATAATTGAACCATGAAAACAATTCATATATAAATCCAGCAACAAATCTATCTATAAGGCAAGAAATGGCTCCGAGATTGCTGATCGTAGATCCACCTATCTCCTTCGTTTCGTCTCGTCTATGAATTTTCGGAGGAGTTGGGGGGAATGAAGCCTGGTCCGAGATCACTCACAGGATTCTGAATATCTTCGAATGGTCTCGAACCAGACAACATTCTCCTCAACAATTCATGCGTACATATGTATGGCAGAACAAATATATATATATATATATATATAGAGAGAGAGAGAGAGAGAGAGAGAGAGATGGACTGTTTGATTTTAATACGACAATACATGCATTATTTTCATGGGCATTTATACATACGGGAGGATGAGAGGAAGGGCTGTCCTTATCTAGAAATTTGCGTACGATGACGACGACTACTACTTTCTACGACACCTTTCCATCTCATTAAGACGGGGATTAGTTGCATACACCAAGTGATTTGAAAGTTTAAACTGTTGAGAAGATGTACATTTTTATGAACACTTCCCCTCATGTGTAGACGGTGTTTATTTTTTGGTGAGGATTTAGCTATTAAAGGATATGACGTGTATTTGGTGCTTCGAGTAAAAATGGCATCAATTTTTTCGCCAATTATGAATCGAATGTATGTCATTAATTTTCTTGATGAATACGTATCTGCTAGGTAATCAATAAATATTAACCGAGATTCTTCCTTTCCATGGTTACCGGTTATTGTTGTACTGCGTGCATTTAGACGTGTTAAGTACTAAGCAATTATCGAACATGATTAGATAATACAATAGACTATCAAATGTTTTATCCGTCCTCTTCAACGAGTCTAATTAATCTCACTCGCAATATTAATCACAGCTTAAAAAATTAATTTACTTGTTACTAAAATAAACGGTTCTTTGTGTGGCCCTCAATAAGTTAAAGCTGACAAAGATAGAAATAGGGGACATTACTCAGTCATGTCCCTCAAAGAGTGATTCCAAACTTAAACCTAAAGGAATTAGGATGGGCTACTCTACTTAGATCAAAATCCAGAGTCAAGAGGAAACTGGAAGTGAACATATAACTAGACAGTATTTTGAAAAAAAACTTAATAATAAAAATAAAAAATAAAAAATTCATATTATAAATTAAGACAAAATGTAACAACCGTTTTAAATACTGTCCCGCATTATTTGGAAGCACACATGATATGTGCACGATCAGATATATCGTGGAACATACATGCATTGCTCGTATGCACCACCGCTTGAATGCATATCGGTTCGATTCGACTGGAGCAGAGAACCACTTAAATGGAGGAATCAATTGTATTTCGTCCTTTGTTCTCCACAATCTGAACTTTAGGTGGTTCTTGAAAAAGGATAACGAAAAAAAGAAATTTGTAGAGTCGAGACTCCAATCCGTAATTGCAACGACCCAATTGCAATGAATCATGCTATATATTGATGGTGAGTATATAATGCACTCAAGCCATGTAATGCAGCCACATTCCACATTGTAATTGAACTGTCGTTAAAGTAATATTTGTGAAAATAATTAAAAGACTGGACCGAGAGAGAGAGAGAGAGAGAGAGAGACTTGTCATCGGGGACAAGCACATGCTTTCTGGCCAGATTGTGAAGTCGACAAATTTGTCAAAAGTTAACATCTCAAGTGGGCTGTCCAAGGGCTCAAGTACGGACCAAAAGGGTCCGACAAATTTTAAAGAGGAAATTACGTCCAGTACATACAATATAATAAAATTTTGGGAAAAATTCATTTTTCCTACCTTTACTTTATACTATTTCAAAAATACCAAAACAACTTCCACATTTCAAAAATCAGAAATTTTGACCTATACATACACTTATATATAAATATTTATTTATATAAATAAATAATAATTTTAAAAAATAATAATAATAATAATAATAAAATATATATATATATATATATATATATATATATATATATATATATATATATAATTAACCCACCCCACCTCCACCACCCCTATGGCTCCGGCGATCACTCCGATTCCGGCAACCGTCCGGCGATCGCTCCGATTCCGAGACCGCTTATCTGTTGATGGTCACAGTCCAGGTCACAAGTTATAAGTCCTAAGTCACAACCCATGTCACAGGTCACAATGCATGGTCATTTGTTTATAATGATTGATAATATGGTAATGTTCATGTCTCACATTTTTATTAATAGTCACAGATTATTTTGAAATGGTCACAGCACAGGTCACAGAATATATTGCACATGGCTCAGGTTCCTGTTGATAGTCACATGTTTATTTCAAATGGTCACAGCATAGGTCACAACACATGGCTCATGTCACAGCGGAGGTCACAACACATGACTCAAGTCACAGCATAGGTCACAGCACATGGCTCAGGTCACAACATAAGTCACAGCACATGGCTCAGGTCACAACATTGGTCACAGAGACTATACAGCACAACCTCACCACCATCTTACATGCACTAACCCTACTCTGTCGCTGCTACGATAGCCGACAACTCACCACAACCACCATCACTAACGTCGTCAACACAGCCTCACCATTAGCATCGTCGTCGCCGTCAACACAGCCTAATCCCATACTCTGTCCCGCAACCCCTCCACTCCACGCAGTGCCACCACATCAACACCAATGGCGCCTCCACTACTACCTATCACAAATTACCGTCAACACCACCACTACACCACCAAGAAATACCGACGCACCACCACAAAACACCAAAAACCACATCAACAAACACAATATTTCCAACCACAGATTCGTTGGAACCATTTCACCAAGGCACATTTTAATACCCACGCACCACCACAAATTCGCACCGCCAACCAACAATCAACACAACCCACTTCTCATCGGCCACAAAAAAAAACCGGCAAGCACCGTCAAACCTCCGACTAAGTAACAATCGCCCAACGTACCACCACAAATTCACAAAACCCAACGCACCAAATCCAAATTGCTCTGCCCAAAATTGCATTGAGGCCTACTTTGAAACAGAAATTGAGCCACCATCTACAGGGTTTAATATCAGTAATTGAACCACCATTTGCGGGGTTTAATAGTCGGGTGAATTTGCAGTAATTGGCTGCTACAAATTTGCAGCGCCGCACGACTTGGCAGCGACGACGCTGCCCTAATTTGCAGCAGCGTTGTCGCTACCCGCGACGCTGCTACAAATTTGCAGCAGCGTCGCGATGCTGTTGCAAACCAGGACAGCGTCGCGAGCTGTGAAATAAGGTGGAGACGGGAGGGAAGTGAGGAGAGGAGAAACACCGCCGGAGAAGACCACCATCGCCGAGAGATAGAGAGAGGGAGATTGGGGCGGTGAGGAAGTCGTGCTGAGTGTTAGAAGTTAGGGATTTGAGTTAGGTTAGGTTGGGGTGGGGTGGGGTGTATATAAATTAATTTTTATAATAATATTATTAATATTTAATTAAATATAAAAAGTCTGTATCTATATCTAAAATATCTGATTTTTGAAAACTAAAACATGAAATCTGATTTTAGAATTTGAATCTCCAAAAGTAGGGAAATGAGTAATTTCCACTAAAATTTTTATAAGTTTTTTTGACAGCTCTTACCGAAATAGTAACCTTTTTAATTAATCCCTTGTTTGGGTTTCATTAAAATCAAATTTTGGAAAAAAAAATATATTTTTGAATATTGATTTTTTGAAAAATGTGTGATCAAAGAAGTAGGAAAAATTTTGAATTTACGTATAATATTATTTTTTTGAAAAATGCGTGGTTGAAAAAATGAGAAAAAAACGCATTTATTTAAAATGGAGCCCAAACATGGGCTAAATTCTCTCAGGCACGCAATTACTTCAGCGGCCGTTAAAAGGTGAAGTTAATTATGTGAACGCTGCATGAACTTTATTTATTATTTCAAAATTATGTATGAATTCATTTTTTTTTTCAAATTTGTACGTGAACTCACGACTTTGTTTTCGTCAAAACTAATGGAAGAATATTCACTTGGCTAACAGGCCTACGTTGCTCTAGCGTGGCATACAATGTTATGAAAAAATAAATACAGCAATTGAGAAAAAATATTAGAAGAAAATGATGAATATAAATTTGGTAGGCTTGAACACGAAGATTATATCGTTGTCCTCAAACGATATTTGTCTCCTCTACAATGTTTTTAAGGATTTAATGGTAAATAACAAGCCTTACGAAGATCACCAAAAGTAAAGTGAATCTTCAAATGAATAAGTGAAAAAAGAATAATGATTATATAAATGGACAAAACTTTCTCTCAAAAAAATGGATGAATAATCAATGTAAAATTTGATGTCCACAACAAATATTTATAAGTGTCAACCATCCTATACAAAGTGGTTTCAAGCTCAAATCAAAAGGTGCAATGTTTCATCAATAAACCACCAAAAAATTCGAAAAAACCTAACCAATGGTCACATTTTTCAACTATGCGATGGCATAGGCTATAACTATGTGGTCCCATAGTTATAACGTTTACTGCTTGAAATATCCCTACAACCTTCTATGCAACCGCAAGACTAAATGGCTTATGCGGTCGTATAGATCATTTTAGGGCACATTTTGTTTTTTTATGTTTCTTAATTTATCATTCATCCACTTATTTGATGTTGGAATGTTAGAGGGTTAAATGACCCCCTTAAACAATCTGAAGTAAGGAGGCTCATATCTTCACATAGGCTTTCTCTGTGTGGGTTGGTGGAAACTAAAGTTAAGGAGAAGAATCAAAACAAGGTGGCAAATGCCATCTTCCAGTCTTGGAATGTCATTACCAATTATAATTGTTCTCCGTTTGGTAGAATTTGGGTATATTGGAATCCAAATGATGTGGATAATTTGCTTGTAGGTTGCTCAACACAAGCTATCCATGTATGTGTTAATGCATGTAATGGTAAATGGAGCTGTATAGTGTAAGTGGTATATGGGGATAATAACCCAGTTAACCGTGTTGATCTATGGGCTGATTTTGTAGCTAGGCATGGAGGGTTTGCACACATGCCATGGATGGTCATGGGGGATTTCAATTCTGTTCTCTCATCTTTAGAAGTGAAAGGTGGTTCTTCTTCTTGGCCTGCATGGCAGGATGATCTTTGGAACTGTACGACAACAGTGGGCCTGGATGATTTGAAGTTTGATGGTTGTTTATATACATGGTCTAATAAGCGTGTGTCTGATCTTACTCTTAAGAAGCTAGATCGTGTCTTGGTAAATTCAAAGTGGGAGGATGAGTTTCAAGGATCAGAGGCTACTATTATTACTGCTGGTGTGTCAAATCACTCTCCTATGGTTGTGAAACTTGCAGAGTTACCGCATCGAAAGATACCATTCCGTTTCTTTGACTATTGGATGGATCACCCGAATTTCTTCCCTTTGGTGTCTCAGATTTGGGGTGAAGTAGTTGTGGGAACTCCTATGTTTTGCTTATGTTAGAAGTTGAAGCTTGCATTAAAAGTTTTTAACAAGGAACATTTTTCATGTCTACCTGGGAGAGTTACTCAAGTTCGAACCGATCTAGAATAGATTCAACGTTTGATTCAGCAATCACCTTTGGATTTTTCTTTACATAGTGAGGAGGCTCGACTACAAAAGGAATTTGGTGAGTTGAGTAGGGCTGATGAGGGATTTTTTAGACAAAAAGCTCGGGTTAAGTGGTTGAATTTAGGGGATCAGAATACTGCTTTCTTTTTAAAGGCTATCAAAAGTCACTATAGTAAGAGCAAGTTGGTTTCTATTTGTAGAGATGATGGTACTAGAATGGAGGAGCCGCACGAGATCAGTAAAGTTATTGTTGAATTTTATCAAAATCTCCTTGGACGACGGCCTAGTGGTAAGGGGCTGGATGTGGAGTTACTAAGAAGAACCCTTCCTAAGAGGATCCCAGATAAGCATATCCAAACCCTTGATAGAGATGTTTCATTTGAGGAAATTAAGGAGGTTTTGTTCTCTCTGAAAGATAACAAGGCTCCGGGGCCAGATAGTTTTAATGCAGGTTTCTTCAAAAGGGCCTGGAGTATTGTGGGGAATGATGTTCTATGTGCCATTAAGTCTTTCTTTGATTCAGGACGTCTATTGAAGCAAGCTAATGCCACTGCCATTGCATTGGTCCCTAAGATTCCAAATCCTTCTCAGGTAAAAGATTTTAGGCCTATCTTTTGTTGCAATACTATTTATAAATGTGTTGCTAAACTTATTGCCAATAGAGTCAAGTTGGTGCTTCCAGACATTGTTGGACCTCAACAAACTGCTTTTGTTAAAGGGAGAAATATTAGCGATAATATCCTTCTTTCCCAAGAGTTGTTGAGGAATTATCATTGCAGAGGGGGATTGCCCAGGTGTGCTCTTAAGGTTGATCTATGAAAGTTTATGACTCTGTTCGTTGGGATTTTCTCTTTGCGGTCTTAAGGGTTCTCGATTTTCCGGAGAGGGTTGTTACATGGATTACTGAGTGTGTTGCTACCACCCGGTTTTCTATTTCCATTAATGGAGAGTTGCATGGTTTCTTTGCTGGTGGGAGAGGATTGCGACAAGGAGATCCTTTATTGCCTTATTTGTTTGTCTTGGCAATTGAGTTTTTTTCAGGCTTAATGGGGTTGATGGTTGCTGAGCATGAGTTTAAATACCACTGGAGGTGCGAGAAGGAGAAGTTCACCATTTGTGTTTTGCTGATGATCTTCTGGTCTTTTGTAGAGCTGAGATTGGGTCTGTTTCTCTCATTGGCGAGTGTCTTAGTCGCTTCAAAGCACTTTCTAGTCTTACTCCTAATCTAGATAAAATTAATCTATTTGCTAGTAGTGTTTCTTCATATCTTAAGGATTAGCTGCTTGATATTTTAGGGTATAAGGAAGCTACCGGTACGTTATCTTAGAGTTCCACTTATCTCTACCAAATTGCGGGCTTTGGATTGTAAGGTGTTGGTTGATCGTATTATAGTTAGGGCTAAAAGTTGGACCTCTCGTGCGCTCTCTTATGCGGGTAGGCTACAACTTGTTAAGTCTGTGCTCTTTTCTATTCAGGTCTATTGGTCTTTTGTATTTATTTTACCCAAGGTTGTGATTAAACAAGTGGAGGCAACTCTACTGGCTTTTCTGTGGAAAGGTTGTGATCTTGGTACTGGTGGTATTAAAGTGGCTTGGTCAAAGATTTGTATGCCTAATGAGGAGGGTGGTTTGGGTCTGCTGAATTTGGAGATCTGAAATAAGGCTGCCATGTTAAAGCACCTTTGGTCCCTTTGTACGAATACTCGTCCTCTCTTTGGGTTAAATGGGCACGATGTTATTTACCCAGAGGTTGGAGTATTTGGGAATTGCTCTTGGAGTTGGAGGAAGATTCTTGGACTTCGGGGTATAGAGAGGGACAAAATGCAATTTCCTATCAGTAATGGTAGACTTGCTTCGCTTTGGTTTGACAATTGGCATCCCCTTGGCCCTTTAGAGAAGATTTTTGGGAAGAGGATCATTCATGACTCTAGGTTGAGTAGACAAGCTAAGGTGGCAGAGATTGTTGAGGGTGATAATTGGAGATGGCCATCAGCTCGTTCCCCAATGTTGTTTGAATTGATGCAAGGTACGCTTGATACTTTTCGGTTGGATAGTACTAAAGAGGATGTCTTGCGATAGGTGGAAAATGTTCACGGAGTATTCTTTGTTCGGAGTGCTTGGGAGTCTCTTCGACTCCGCTGCCCTAGGGTGACCTGGCATCATATTGTATGGTTCCCTAATTGTATTCCCTATCATGCATTTATCCTTTGGCTAGTAATCCAAGGCGGCCTTTATACACAGTCAAAGCTTCTTTGGTTTGGTTTGTTACAGTCTATGCATTGTGTGCTATGTGGTTGTTTGGTTGATGATTTGGATCATCTCTTCTTTACCCGCCCATTTTCTAAGCGTATTTGGCATGCTATGAATGCTAAATGTAACCTACCTTGGGTTTAGCGGAGTTGGGCAGAAACTCTTTCTTGGATGGAGCAGTTTCATGGAAAATCAGTGTGCTCCATTGTTATTCGATTGATGTTTGCAGCTTCGATTTATTTTATTTGGCATGAACGTAACTCTAGAACCCATGGTGATGCTCCTAAACATGAGTCTATTGTTATTCGAGATATTATTTTTTCTGTTTGTGTACGAATGAATCTATGTAAGGTTTTGGTTCCATTTGTTGAAAATAGATGGTTACAACGCTCATGGGGTTTTTCTGCAAATATTTTTTATTGTTGTGACTAGGTTATTAGTACTTATTTTTGTTTGTGCTAGGAAACACTTTTTCTAGCCTTGTTTTTCTGGGGTATGCACATGTGCTCATGTACTTTTATTTCATACTTTGGATATAATACACTTACCTTATCCAAAAACTTACAACAATCCATCACTTGTTCAAAATCTATATTAATCACATAATCAGATATCGATACCCATGTATATGGTTTAGATATCTCTTGATTTGAATCTAATCATAGTGTAAATCTCATACAACATTATTGAAATTTCAGGTAGCTAAAATGCTTTGAACCAATTATTTCTTGTGACAATATCGATGAAATTACACACACAAGTATTAAATTTTCACAAGTTCATTTTTCTTTGAACTTTTAAATAGAGAAAACTCCAATTCTCTGATGAGGCAGCATCACCTCGAAGTTCACATATGTGAAATTCTTCTAGTATCTTTGTTATTTTTAGATATACTTGTACCCCGTACTGAACTTCATTAAGAGTTTTAATTATAAGGCATCACTTCAACAGTAACAAAAAACACTATTTACCAAAGATAATGTTTACTAAATTTAGTAGTGTTGAAATCCATCCACTTATCAAATGATTTGTTATTACCTTTTGAACCTAAATATACTTGTTTCGTATATATTTTTGTAAGATTTTTGTCATTGGTGGATTTAATTGATGAGTTTCAACCACATCCTACTTGATGTCAATCTTACTAACTTCTCGTGAGAGGTTTAGTAAATGGATTGGTTAAGTTCTTAATAGACTTAACATGTGTAAGAGAAATTATTCCATGCTTTATTAATTTCCTTACATACTCGTGTCTTTGGCTCATGTGTCTAGACTTTTCATTATATACTTCGTTATATGCTCGAGTAAGAATAGCTTGACTATCACACAAGATATGTATTGAAGAATTTGCTCATCCTCCAAGAGTAAATACCCCACTTGAAGTAGACTTATGTTCACAGAAATATGTTCACTTTGTAAATCATCGCAAGTGTAGGGTTCGCTAACAAGTAATAAAGTGTAAATTGTAAAATTCTGAATATCGTCCCACGAGGATTGATTTAATTTGATTTCTATTACCGAGACCTTAACCAAATCTATTTAATTCAAGATGGTTGATGATTTGAATTTTATAACTAAACTATGACTAAAATGCAATTAAACTAAGGTTACTAAATAAATGCAAAAGTTTGAAGAAATTAACGTATGAAAAATGCACTAGGATCCCGAATCACAAAGCAAGTTCATGTTTAACCCTTATTTCACAATTTGACAACACAAAGATTAGTTGAAGAATCAATGTTTCAAACATATTCAATAATCTCTCTCGAGTAGAATTGAACTTATTCTCGCATACCATTTGACTATATTTCTATAACAAATGTAATATATGAGAATGCGTGATATTTTGTAAACACTTAAAGATTCACGTAAAACATAGCGGTATATTTCTATGCCCTATCGGACTATACGATGATTTATACCTTGTTGAATCTAATTCACTTCTTTCAAATGCATGAAATAGATCACACATACTCACATAATCACATGCATTTAATTATGGAGACATTAAAGTGTATATAAATCATTCAACATATAATATTCGTATCTTAATGTCAAAATTGCAAAATAAGGAATTAAACGTTCACATAGCGAGGATCATCATTCTCCTAGTACAATGAAAATTTAGCCTAGCATAGATAAAATTAAAGAACAAGAAAAATATTTAGGAGAAGACATCACTCAATTCTTGAATTTAAATCTTTAAATCTTGAATTTTAGAGTGAAATCCCTCGCTTTTGCCTTTTTCCTTGCTCTTCAATGCATTTTTCTCTCAAATAATGCGTAACCATAAATCTATGCGACCGCATAGTTATAAAAAATATTCGTCGGACAGCTTCAGTATTTTAGTTGTATCTTTCTATCCCGATATCCGATTGAGGCAATTCAAAATATGTTGGAAAGCTAACTCAAAGGGTCACAAATCTACCAGAAATATGTGTTTTCAAATTCGAATGTTTTCTATGTCAAAAATGAGTCTCAAACTGAGACTAAAAATTTAAAGCATAACTTTTTCGACTGGAAATTGATATGTGATAGTATTTCGACTATATTTCATCCATTTGGCTTCTTTTCTCATCCAATTGATGCCTAACACTCTCAAATCTTCATCGTAAGATCGACACAACTTTTTAGTATTTGCACTTGAGTCGTCAATTTTGATTTTGCTTCATTTTAATCCATTTTCCTTCCAATTTCCACCACAGTCGTCATTATTGTCCTACAAACACAAATTAAAACAACTTAAGCTATATTCAACATATTTATTAAAAATTATCCATGTTGGTGAACTGAAATAAATGTGTAAAAACGCCATTATCAACTCCCCCAAACTTAATCGTTGTTTGTCCTCAAACAAAGTCATAATTTAATTCTAAGTAATACATGATTTAAAAATTTGATGTGTATCAGGATTGAAGCTTAGTAAGAAACCACATGAACAGTTACAGACGTGTAAAATCACATCAATCTCCACATGTTACATGTATAACTCGACGTGTGTGTAGACTCAACCAACATATTGGGATCATGACTGACTCATACCCAACCCAATGTAGTCAGATTTTCACTCTCATGGCTTGAAAGATACACAACCCCCCTCCCAAACTTATTCTTTTCACTCAATTATCCCGGGGTACATTCTAAAGTTGAACTCATTTACATCTACTCATTACCCTCTCTTAGTTTGGATGAATCTTACTATCACAAGTTCACACTTCAACAAATAGAGATTCTCTTATTTTTTATTACTTCAACCGTTAAGACTTAAACTAAGTTACTCGCCTCGTATTAGAGATACAGTCTTATCAACCGAATGTCTGTGGCTAATCAATAAATTTCATACATAAGAGTATGTATATTATTCATCAATAGAATTTTTTTTCTTTTGTTTTATAACATCTTTCATTTGCTTTCTGTATAACCCATATAGCGAGCTTTAGGCCGATGACTCCCAAGTCAATGATCATAGGGCACCAGGTTTTAAACCCTTGCAGACTTAATCGTTCGAGTTATAAAGGCTCGAACATATGTCTTTATTTATTTAATGATTAGTGCAATGCCTATTTTCTTTTAGACACCCAATTTCTAAAACTAAACCCTAACTTGAAACTTTCACCTCATTTTCATCTCATTGGTTTTAGACAATCCACAAATAATATCATGCATGAAACTCCTACTCATCTCAGTGCTCCCTTGCAACAGTTCAATCACATCTAAACTATTTTAAAAATTGGTCATAGTTTAACACAAAAGAGATTTTCTGGGTATATTATCTATGTTTAACTATTTCTCAGTAATAAGTTAAATCATTAGCCCAATATGTAAGCATGAGTGTCATGTGTAAGGTAAATCAAGTTCCACATCAACATGTACTGATCAATCTAATAATGCACAATTTTCACCATTCACGAACCATACATAGTCCAATATTAAACATCATGGTTGGCAGAATTGTCAAACCTACACAAGCACGCAAAATTCTAAATTAATGCTAGAAAATAAACAACTAAACTAAAAGTAATTAATGAGAAATTGCATATAAGACTAATTTTTTTTCATACAATCACACAAAACTATAGTAACATGATGAATGAAATATTAACACCCCCAGACTTATATAGAACATTGTCCTCAATGTTTAAAGAATGACAAAATGCAACTTAACAACACATAACGCTAAGGACAATTTCATAAAAAATAAAGAGCAAGGGGTTAGGGATACTTCTTTGACCAATGTAAATGTGAATTTGAAGATGATGGAGTAAAAAAAGTATGGTTCATGCATAGACTCATTTTATCCTGTAAAGACGATGAATGACTTATAATTATTAAAAATTCTAAAAACTCGAAAAAGAAATTCATAATCTAATGCATAAATCAAAATAAATAAAAGGTAAGAATTGTTGGGTTGCCTCCCAGCTAACGCTAGTTTATAGTCCATAACTCGACTTTGTTTCGGTAAGTTTATGGTGGTTCAAATCGAAAAATTTCACCAGTGCATTCTTTGCAATTTCTAGCTTTGCATCCTCTTCTAGCTCTCCGCGCTTTAAATTTTTCGTTCTCATCTTTACCAAGAAATCCTCCAAATCTTAGCTTTCTCTTCTGGCAATTTGGTTGAATGGAGAGTTCATCTTCATTGATTCACTGACATTCTTTGATGGTTGATGGTTGTTGATGTGGATTATATAATTTAAACACTTCCTGCTCCTCGTCTACCCTGAAGATTAGCTCTCATTTCCCCATATCAATCGACGTTCAACCTGTTGCTAAGAATGGTCTCCCCAAAATCATTGGAATATTTATGTCTTCTTCTATATCTAGAATGAGGAAGTCCGCTGGGAAGACGAATTTCTCCACTGTAATCAGCACATCTACTATAATCCCTCTTGGGTGGGTAAGTGATCGATCAGCCATTTGTAAAGTCACCGTTGTTGCTTTAGCCTCTCCCAAACCGAGTTTCTTGAAGATAGACCATGGCATCAAGTTAATACTAGCACTGGTATCACATAACCATTAAAGGTACTAGTGTTTCCAATTGAGACAGGTAAAGTAAAACTCCATGAATCCTTGAGCTTGGTAGGCAATTTATTTTGTATTCTTGTACTGTTATCCTTTGTCAATGCCACAGTTTCAAATTTTTGAAGCTTTTTCTTCTTTGAGATCACGTCCTTCAAAAACTTCGCATAGCTCGAAATTTTTGTGTCTATGAACGGGATATTAATGTGAAGTTTCTTTAGCACATCCAAAAAAAATTCAAACTACTAGTCCAGCTGGTGTCTCTTCAACCTTTGTAGGAATGGAATGTGTAGCTCATAGGGATTAATCAGATTATTTGACATTTGCTGTGATACTTCTAATCTTACTTTCACCGGTGTCTTCCTAGTACTGTCAATCTTCTCCTCGATCTCTTCTTTAGAAGACTCCATTTGCTCTGTATTTGTACCCAGCATTTTTACATATATCTCAAGTACTTCTTATAGTAATGGCTTGAACATGCTCCCTAGAATTCACTTTTGTATTGCTGGCAATGAACCGAGTACTATTCTTGTCATAGAAAAAGTTATCTGCCCCATCTGTGTCTCCAGGTTTTTAATAGAAGCACCCTGATTTTGAAAATTTATTTCAGTCTTTCTCATGAACTAGTTAGTTGTTTCCATGTATTTATCCGTCTTTTCCTTGAATTTTGCAAACATCTCCAACTAGGGTTTCTTCTCCTGCTGAAACTACCCTTGAGTTCGGTTGTGATTTTGGTTTTGATTGTGATTTTGATTTCCACCCAAGAGAAATTTGGATGATTTCTCCACCTTGGATTGTGAGTGTCAGAATGGGGGTTGTGTTGATGTTGACCCCATTGAGCATAATCCACTTATTCCATTCCTCACGTAAGGATGAGACATTCGATTGTGCCATGTTTTGCCCCACACTCCTCACAATTGGACTTCCTTACTTGTACTGAATTTACTGTTTGTGTTATGATGTCCACCTTGTGAAATATGGAGTCAATCTTTGTAGATAAAGTCGAGTAGGTATCTACATCGTATACTTCAGCTAATTTCTTGGACCCACTCGATCTGAAGACCACATGACTAAAATATTAGCCATTCTCTCGAACAATTCCTAAGCTCCATCGATCATTCTTATGGTTAATGAGCCATTTGATGAGGAGTCAACCATGCTCCTGAAAGTTAGAAGTAGTCCTGTGTAGAAAAATCTAATTTGTAATGGTTTTTCGAACCCATGTTGAAGACATTTCCTTAGCATATTCTTAAATCTGTTCCACACCTCATCAAATGATTCGGATTCATTCTGGCTGAATATTGATATCTCGTGCCTCAATCTTACAACCTTGGATGGTGAGAATAACTTTGTGTAACATTTATGAGATAGATTGTTCCAAGTAGTGATGCTTGCTACAGAGAGTGAATCTAACCACTCAAGTGCCTTATCCCGCAGAGTGTGTGGAAATAACCTCAGCCTGATCACATCTTTTGATATCTCTTGGTACCTGAAATGTTGACACATATCCAAGAAGCGGGATACATACGTATGTGGATTCTCATTGGCCATCTCGTAGAATTGATGCCCATTTTAAAATTGTTGGATGATGTTCGTCTTGAGCTGAAAGTTTGGCTGTTCAAATGCGGGGTAGACAATGCTAGATTTACTTTGAGCGATGAATGGTGATAAGAAATCCCAAAAAAGAGCATTCTCATCATATTGATCCTCTGCATTGGTTGCAGCTGTAGGATTTACTCTTGGTTTCAGCTATTGAGTAGCCGTATGTGTCTCTGATTTTCTTGTTGTGATGTTCTAGCTATCCTTTGCCTGCGATGAGAAGTCTGTTCAACCTCCAAATTCGTTGAAAGTAGTTTACCACCTACTAATCTACGCATGCAATACCTGAAGAAGCGAAAAATAGTAGCACTTAACTTAGCCTAAGTAGACAAACTTAACAAAAATATATGTAAACTAAAATTAAAAACAAGTTCGAATTAGTGTCTAAATAACAAAAATCAAATTACGGTTTGTAAAAATAGCAGCGACGCCTAAAACTTATTCACGAAAATATGTTCGCTTTGTAAATCATCGCAAGTGTACGGTTTGTTAACAAGTAATAAAGTGAAAATTGTAAAATTTCGAGTATCGTCCCACGAGGATTGATTTAATTTGATTTCTTTTACTGAGACCTTAACTGAATCTATTTAATTCAAGATGGTTGATGATTTGAATTTTATAACTAAACTATGAAAAAAATCCAATTTAAACTAGGGTTACTAAATAAATGCAAAATGATCTAGAATGCAAAAGTTTGAAGAAATTAATGTATGAAAAAATACACTAGGATCCCCGAGTCACCAAGCAAGTTCACATTTAACCCTATTTTATAATTTGACAACACAACGATCTAGTTGAAGAATCAATGTTTCTAACATATTCAATAATCTCTTTAGAGTAGAATTAAACATATTCTCGCATACCATTTGACTATATTTATATGACAAATGCAATATATGAGAATGCATGACGTTTTGTAAAATCTTAAAAATTTACGTAAAATATAGCGGTATATTTCTATCCCCTATCAAACCCTACAATAATTTATACCTTGTTGAATCTAATTCCCTTCTTTCGAATGCATGAAATAGATCACACATACTCACATAATCACGTGCATTTAATTATTGAGACATTAAAGTGTATATAAATCATTCAACATATAATATTCGTGTCTTAATGTCAAAATTGCAAAATAATGAATTAAACATTCACATAGCGAGGATCATCGGTCTCCTAGTACAATGATAATCTAGCCTAGCATGGATAAAGTTAAAAAACAAAAAAAAATATTTAGGAGAAGACATCACCCAATTCTTGAATTTAAATTTTGAAATCTTGAATTTTGGAGTGAAATCCTTCGTTTTTGCCTTCTTCCTTGCTCTTCAATACCTTTTTCTCTCAAACAATGCGTAACCTTCACACTTTGAAATAATTAATACTTAGTTTTCTACCTTTCTATATTTACTATATGACAAGTACCAAGTAAAACTTCACCCCATAAATTATATGATAATCCAGAACTCAATAACATGTCATTTATCATTTCTAAGAATGTCTTATTCTTTCTTTCTGCTAGACCATTTTGTTTGGTGTTCGTGGTGCAGAATATTGATGTATTAATCCATTTTGTTCACAAAACATATTGAGTTCATTAGAAAAATATTCTCCACTTCTATCGCTTATTAGAGTTTTTAGTTTCCTCCTTAATTGATTTTCAACTTCTATTTTATATGTTTTAAAGGCACTAAAAGCTTCATCTTTATGCTTTAACATATATATATAAGTATACCTAGAGTAATCATCAATGAAAATAATAAAATATCTATTACCACTTCTTGTCAGCATGCCATTCAATTCACAAACATCGGAATGAACAAGTTCTAGTAAGTTTGTTGATCTTACTACAATATGAAATGACTTTTTAATCATCTTTGATTTAACACATGTTTCACATTTTTCTAAGTTATCAAATTCATATTGTATCAATTCACATTTAATCATTATTTCATAGTGCTAACTCTTATGCGTGCTAATCTACCATGCCATAAATTAAATGAATCAGTAACATAGGCAAATGATTTGTTTTTATTAGAATTATCCTCAAGAGTGCAACGTTGGACCATTCCTTCAATGGAATAGCCATTTTCAACAATGTACCCATTATGGATTAGTACAAGTTTTCCATATTCAAAAATAGATTTAGTTCCTGGTTTTCCTAATATGACTCCACTTGCTAGGTTTCTATTCATTTCTGGTACATGAAGAACATTTGTCAAAGATGATTTCCACATCCTTTACCAGTCACTTTTGATCTTCCTTCATTTCTCATTTGGATTTCTTGACCATCTTCAATGTCATGATAAGTTTTGAAAAGAGACTTATAATAACAAACATGGATAGTAGCATAAGTATCATACCACTTGCCCAGAACTTTACATTGGATTGAATTGATTTTCCTTACCATAGCGATAATTTCATCAATGGAATTTACTTGTTCCTTCTTTGGTTGTGTATTATACCTACTGAAATTTACGCAGTTCGACCCTAACAATACCTAGAGGGGGTGTATAGGTATTTAATGCGAAATTTAAAATAATCACGAATTAAACAGCAACAAGTCACTTTTAATTTTTATCTAGATGGTTAATCTTACAAGTCAAGTTATCCTATGTTGAATTATCGCATTTTGCATATCATAAACAATAAATAATAAAATGGTAAAGAACACAAGAATTGTTCACATAGAAATCCAACTGGAAAAAACTTCGGGCACTTTGGCAGTCAATCCACTATAAACGATTTTGTACTTACAATCTACAGATTAGACGACAACACGAACTATCTGATCTCCTAACTGCAATTCTGATAGCTCTCCTGAATTATGTACTCCCTTGCACCAATTCCAGCTATAATAACCAACGCTATACTGGAACTTCGCTATCCTACAGCACCCCCTAGCTTGGTATAATCATTTATTTCCCGTGGATCACGAAGAACAACTCATTCTTCACAGACTGAAACTTCAGTCACCTTCCTCGATCTTTAGCACCTCTGTCAGATATGTAGGAAACTTGATTTTTGGTATTTGAATATTGAATCTGATATTTTTCTAACCAAAACACTCACACAAGATGAATGTTGAATGGTGGAATGAATAAACCTCTCATAGATGAAGCTATTTCAATTAACAACATTAAGAAAAAAAAATGTTCTATACGTGTTCTGGTATATATAAATAGATTAATAAATCAATGGGCCGAGAAAAAAACCTTTAAAACATGAAATAAAAATTTTTTGTACAAAGCTGTCGCTTGAACAAAGGGCCAGCAACAGTCGAGCGATAGGGTGTCGCTCGAGCGAAGGAGGGGCGACGGTCTAGCGACGATATTTCTGCTTTTGTAGCTCAAGCCAAACCTTAGCAACAGTTCAGCAAAAATTTGTGTTTCCTCATTGTTCCAAACTCGAAACCCTAGACCTATTTAACTAACTTTTAAACAAATTGCAATTATTCATTGATCTTTTACAACATATCAATTTAAGTCCTTTTGTTCACAGAATTTGCCAATTACAAAATCAACTAAAATCTAACAAACTCTTCATTTGACATTCTGTGACAAAATACTATTCTATATCAAAGCAGTAATAAAATAAAAGTTACAAATTCAAACCAATGACACAACCTAAATTACAAACTGTCTTGAACGAACTCTGCAGTACCTGTTTCCTAAAATAAACAACTCAAATACCAGTGTAAAATGTGGGGAAAATAGTATCAAAGATAATTACAGTTCAAACAGTTCACTTGTAGGTGTCATTTAAGCAATTGTACGCAATTGTAACTCAAATAGCATATTTTTCAGTTTTAAATCACAAGTTAAATTAAGGCAGTATCAATGCAACCCGACATACCAAAACAAAACATTGACATTGTAAAAATATCAAAAACTTAATTTAGCTAAACTGAATTCAAACAAATATGCATGTATTTCCCCTAACTATAAACTCTCAATGTATTTAAGCAGTAGGTAAATATATCTATGTCTCACCCCCAATGACCCATTTGACATAAAAGTGATAACAATGTATACATGTATCTATGTCTCACCCCAATGACCCCTTTAACATACAATGCAAATCATAAAATATGATATCAAATCACTTTAGCAATTCAAAATTTTTCTCCCCTTTTTTTGTCACAAAATGACAATAGACAAGGCAAAATCACACAACATCTCAATAATGTAGGTCTAAGCCATCACAAGTATATACAGTGAACAATAAACTTGCCCACAATTCCAACTTAAAGCACCCGTGTAGTAAATGATATAAGTGACCCATATGTGTTAAGTGTCATTAATCATCTGGCAGTAGAACTCCATACCTTAAATTTGTGAGAAAGAACTTGTTAAACATGACTGCTAATAAGTATATTCGTCTACTTATGAAAGTCAAACCGTATAGCACATTAGAACATATATATGAAAGATCATTTATAATGAAAAATTTCTTTTCCCCCTAACTTATATCACAAATATTTTTATTTTTATCAAAACTTTCAATAGGAATGCTCATATATTTTTATTCATCTTAAGTGCACGCTCATTTCCATTAAGCGATTAACATGACCTTGTAACGAGTTTTAGGCCGGTTAACCTAAGTCGGATGACTATAGGCACTAGGTTATGAGAAACCCCGCAGGTTTAATTACTCAAGTCAAATAGGCTTCGAAAAGAAGCATTAAAATATTGAGTCCCTTATAATTATTTTTTCCTGACAGAAATTTATTTATGTAGGGATAATATCGAACTTAGATTTAAGAAAAATGATCAATTCGTGTTCAAAGTCACTCTATTAACATGTGACTGTCATCCCAAATCTCACATACGCGGTAGAGTCCCACCGACAATATCATAGTGTGTGCAGTGCAGATGGTATATGAAGAGACCTATATTAAATAATCCACAAGTATCATAAGCTAGTCATGAAAATTATATTATAGCTCAGTAAATAAACTCATTCTTGATTACAACCAACAAAATCAAGTGTAATTGATATCATGCTGTAAAATCAATTTCCAAATAAACATCATTTTTTTAATAAAAAGACTTTAAACCAAAAAAAGAAAAGAAAATGTTTGTGATATATTTTTCGTATTAAAACATGAATGCACTAAGCATACAAAACATATAAAAATTCAAACAAAACACAAGAACATACAATAAAATACATGAGAACAAGTAAATAAATAAACATGATGCATGCATAACTCAATGTCACACAATAGTAGAACACAAGCATGCATCAATAACACCTAATCAGTTAGGTATGCAAATGCCCTTACCTTCAAGAGCACCGTTATCGATATCAAGATTTTTCAGATCACACCAAACTTGCCTAGTAACAGGAACATTCCCAAACAAGCGTGTCACCAATTTGGTCAAACGACTCACTTGATTAGTAAATAAACATGATGCATGCATAACTCAATGTCACACAATAGTAGAACACAAACATGCATCAATAACATCTAATCAGTTAGGTATGCAAATGCCCTTACCTTCAAGAGCACCGTGATCTATACCAAGATTTTTCAGATCATACCAAACTTGCCTAGTAACAGGAACATTCCCAAACAAGTGTGTCACCAATTTGGTCAAACGACTCACTTGATTAGTAAGGAATCCATTCTGACCAACACACTCTCCCGATTTCTATTCCTATTAAAGCTCTTGATTCTTTGTCTATTCAGGAATTGATGATTTCTATGCCTAATGTATCCTAACTCACCACGGTGAAAACATGTGGGGATAAACAAATGACTAATGTTATGTGGACGCTGACCTCTATTCCTAGGTCGACGAGTCCTACGCTGTATAGTAGGTCTATATCTAACAAATCCATTATCCTTAAAATCGGGGTTAGGCACTTATTTATGCCAGTCAGTGGCAGGGACAAACGTGGTCTTAGAAGTACTAGCACTCTTCTCTTTAAAACGTAGACCTTCCTTACTTCCAGTCGTCTTGCCCATTCTTAAAATTTTATCCAACTTTTCAGAACCACTAGAGAAGGCAAGCAGTTGAGACTTAGAGTACTCTAAATCATTCAGAATGTTCTTAACCTGAATTTCTTAGGTCTCTCTCTCAGTGGTCAACTCGCTGACTCTCTTAGAGGATTTCTCAAGCTCACTGGTGAGATTCTTAACCTAAGTCTCTAAAGTTTCATTCATGGATTTCAGTTCACTTAGAATCAATGTAGATTCCTTAATGTGCGCTCCTAACTTTTTATTTTCTAATTCAAGTTCCTTACTCTTCGCACTCAATGCTTTATTTTTAGTAAGAATCTTAAGATTCTCCTCATACATCTTATAATAAGCCTCTTGGATATCTTCCTCACTCTCAAACTTTTCATCAAATTGTTCACTCTCATCCTCACTTTCCCTTGACGCAAACCTGGGTACAGGATCAACGTGAAAATCACATAATTAATTGAAAAAGCTGGAAAAGCCCACATTCAGGTTGTAGACGGTAGAGTCTTGACCTGCAAATTATTGAACCAGGTAACCAAACAAAAATGAAGTTTGAATGATCTCTTGATTACAAAACCAACGAACCTTGATTTACGAACGCCACAAAGGGTGCCTAATCGTTTGATAAATTCTAAGGGTTGAACACCACAATTATAACAATATTTGACAAGTTCGGTACCTGTTCAATCAAGAACAAAAGGAGAGAAATCTCATTTAATTCATAATGTCAAAAAGGTTCTTATATTATAATGAAATAAAGTTTTCTATTTATACTAAACCTAGGAAAATATGGAAAAATAAAATATTATTTAAATATTACAAGAATCTTACCTAAACTAAAATCTAACAAAATAAGAAAATTCGCAGAAAATTAAAATTCTCACCAAATTGTTCTCAATATGTTCTTGTGCGATCGTAAGTCCAAAAGTACCATACACACATGTAACCTTGTGCAGAATTTCGTGCCATTTTCGGAATGTACTCATGGACGAAAATCCAACAATCGAGCTGAAAGTTATGCCTATTTTTATCCACACTGCTCGTTTTCTTTACAAATATCTTCCAAACCTTGAATCCAACTCGTTTTAGCTTCCAAACACTTCGCAAAACTTGAACCTTGGCTTATCAACTTTTTCAATTTGGACTCCAAAACTCGACCAAGTGATTGCCTATCCCGGAACATATCATCTCATCCCTCTTCGAAAAGGATTCGTCTTCGAATCCGTACCTTGTGATCGCGTAGGGGATAACCAGCCTGCTACACAACTCATCATTGCACCACCTGGATCAAATGGAAATTTTTTTCTTCCATGGCATAGGATCAATACACATTACCCATTCATTTTATAGGTATGGATGTATTGCAGCACAAACACAATCACCCATAGATGTTGTTGTATGAACTCCCACATACAATGATCTACCTGAAAGAAAGAATTAAGCAAAATACGGTTGAATTTTTTAGCTTTCCCCTCAATGAGATATGGGTCCTCGTACTCAGAATGCATCGTCTCCACCATATCATGCTTAGCAATGAAACTCAGCTCTTCATTCTCCACAACATTTTCAACAATTTGCTCAACACATTCTTCTATTATTTTCTCACTCTCTTGCTGAACCATCTCTACAGTTTCTATACTAGCCTGGTCGTGCTCCTCCTCTTTAATTGGTTCACTCTCCCCAATATCAACTGTTTTTTTCAATCCACCATCCTCCATCTCAACTTCCTTATTTCTGGACTCCTCGTGTAATTCAACTTTGGTGTTCTCCTTAGGGTGGTCATCTTCATCTCTTGCTTTTCCCGTTATGCCTCACCTTTCACCTTCCATCGGTCTGTGAAAGATTGTTCTAGTGTCAACCGAACCAGATTGATTTTTACCTTGTCCTGAAGAAACCTATACATATTCCTCTCCATATCATAAATAGTCTTCATCTCATACCTCCAAGGTCTCCCAAACAAAATATGAAAAGATTTTAATGAAACTACATTGCACCAAACTTCATCAATGTATCTCTCAATGGTGACATTCAATAAAACCCGTTTGGTCACATCTACCTTCCCACATTCCTTCAATCAAGTCATCCTATAAGGCATACGGTGTTGTTGCAAAAGAAATCCCAATTTTTCCACCATCGTGATACTAACTAAGTCTAATATGTACTCTTTATCAATAGCCAGACTGCATACCGTATTAACCACAAAATACCGAGTTTGAAAAATAAATCCCCAATCATCATCCATCCTTTACATAGTCGTAATCAAGAAGACTCAAGAAAACAATTGGACAATTGGATGAGTGTATTTAAATTCAAGAAAATGGTTCTTGAATTTTTGGATTGAAATGAATATAAACAGATTTTGGATAGAAAATATGATACTGTCAACTTCCCAAATAAATCAAGTAAAAAAATTTAAAAATGATGACGTGAACAGTAAATTTTTTAAAACTTGAAATTCAACTACGAAACTGACAAAAGAAATGTGAGTTGATTTGGATGCTAGATTAGCCCAAAAATAATTTTTGACTCTTTTTTTGAAATTTTTTGGATCAAAGACTCAAAATATACGATGAACACGAAGGACAAAAACAAAATACTCAAAACAAAGGAAAAGATAGAACCTGAATCTAGAGTCCAAGCTCTGATAGCAAATGACGCGAACCGAGGTACGAGATCAGCATAGAAATCGCGAAATTAATTGAAAACGCTGAAAAAGCCCAAATTCTGGTTGTAGACGGTAGAATCTCGACCCGCAAATTATTGAACCAAGCAACCAAACAAAAACAAAGTTTGAATGATCTCTTGATTATAAAATCAACTAACCTCGATTTGCGAACCCACAAAGGGTGTCTAATCCTTTGATAAGTTCTAAGGGTTGAAAGTCACAAATATAACAATATTTGATAAGTTTGATACATGTTCAATCAAGAACAAAAAGAGAGAAATCTCATTTAATTCATAATGTCAAAAAAGTTCTTATGTTACAACGAAATAAAGTTTCCTATTTATACTAAACCTAAGAAAATATGGAAAAACGAAAATATCCCTTAAAAATTACAAGAATCTTACATAAACTAAAATTATAACAAAATAAGAAAATTCGCAGAAAATTAAAATTCTCGCCAAATTGTTCTTGGTATGTTTCTTTGTGATTACAAGCCCAAAAGTAATACCTTGTGCATAATTTCGTGCCATTTCCATAATATAGTCATGGGTGAAGATTCGACAACCGAGCTGAAAGTTATGCCCGTTTTCATCCACGGTGCTCATTTTCTTTCCAAATATCTTCTAAACCTTAAATCTAACTCATTTCAGCTCCCGAGCCCTTCACGAAACTTGAACCTTGGCTTGTAAACTTCTTCAATTTAGACTCCAAAGCTCGACCAAGTGATTGCCTATCCCAGATCATATCATCATCATTCTCAATCTCACGATCAGATTATATTACAGCAATCGAGGTGAAGGCCATGAATTTTTGTTCATCCTCACCACCAGATGTCTCAACATTGGAATCTGACTCATCATCACTCATGGTCATAGCTAAAGCCTTACGACGTTCTCTACCTGAACTTCTCTTCAAATTAGGACATTAACTCCTAATGTGACCAAACCTCTTGCACTCATGGCATTGGATAGATTGAGATTTCTTAATAGGAGTCCTAGATGTGTTTTTTCTCACGTCTAAGTCTAAAAAGTTTACTAGGGACATCACTATTCTGCTCATGAGGCTTTTTCTATTCATCATCACCTTCTAGAACTTTTTAATGAAATAAGCAATTTCGTCATCTCGAAGGGTCTTAGTGTCAGTGTACTTGCTCTCATCTTCTCTAACAGTGTTTATGGCGATGGATTTAACCTTTTAGGTTGTGAGACAGTAAGTTCGTAAGTTTGAAGTGATCATACGAGTTCTTCAATTTTCTTGGGTATGAACCTCTCGAGCAGTGATCTAAGAACTTTTCTAACAATTTTTGACTCGGGGATCCTCTCACCTAAATTAAAACTCGAATTGACTATGTTATTCAATTTAGCATAGAAACTATCAAATGTCTCATTATCCGCTATCATTATTCTTCAAACCTAGTGGTTAACATCTGCAGTTTAGAGTTATTAACCGTTTTAGTTCCTCGTGTGTGGTTTCTAGAATATCCCAAACTTCCTTAACAGTTTCACACATCGATACACGCCTGAACTCTTCAGCAGAAATAGCCATGAACAAGGTATGAAAGCCCTTATTGTTCCAATTACACTCATCAAGATTCGTTTTCGACCAGAGAGATATATCAGTGGATGTGACAACACCTTCAACGGTAGTTGTAGGCGGAGCCCACCCATTTTGCACACTTATTCAAATACGCTTATCCAAAACCTTTAGAAAAGCTCTCATTCGAACTTTCCAATAGGTATAATTGCTTCCATCGAAAAATGGAGGCACGGACAATGACTGACTTATCTAGAATTAATAAGGCTCTGATACCAATTGGAATTTATGCAATTCGATCCTAGTAATACATAGAGGATGTGAATATGTAATTAATGTGTAATTAAAAACAACCACGAATTAAATAGCAACAAATCACTTTTAATTATTATCTAGATGGTTAATCATGCAAGTTAAGTTATCCTATATTGAATTACCGCAGTTTACATATTATAAACAATAAAGAATAAAGCAGTAAAGAATACAAGAATTGTTCATGGAGAAACTCAATTGGGAAAAAACTCCGGCACTTTGTCAGTCAATCCACTATAAACGGTTCTGTACTTACAGTCTACCAGACTAGACGACGACACGAACTATCCGATTTCATGATTGAAATTCTGACAGCTTTCCTAAATTATGTGCTCTCCTGCACCAATTCCAATTGCAATAACCAACACTCTCCTGGAACTCCATTATCCTGCAATAGCCCCTAGCTTGGTAGAATCGCCTATCTTCCATTGATCATGAAGAACAACCCTGTTCTTCATAGACTGGAACTCCAGCTACCTTCCTTGATCTTCAGTACCTCTGACAGATATATATGAAGTTTGATTTTTGGTAATTGGATATTGAATCTGATATTTTACTTACCAAAACACTCACACAAGATGAATGTTGAATGATGGAATGAATAGATCGCTCACAGATGAAGCTCTCTCAATTAACAACCTTAAGAAAAAAAATGTTATGTATGTGTCCGGTATATATAGATAGGTCAAGAAATCAATGGGTCAAGAAAAAAGCCTTTAAAACGCGAAATAAAATATCCCGTATAAAGCTGTCGTTCGAGCGAAGGGCCAGCGATAGTCTAGCGACAAGTGTCACTCGAGCAAAGGAGGGGCGACGGTCTAGCGACGATATTTCTACTTTTATAGCTCGGGCCAACCCTTGGCGACAGTTCAGCGAAAATCCGCGATGTTTTCCTCCTTGTTCCAAACTCGAAACCCTAGACCTATTTAACTAACTTTTAAACAAATTACGCATTACCCCTTGAACTTTTACAACCTATCAATTTACGTCATTTTGTTCACAGAATTTACCAATTACAAAATCAACTAAAACCTAACACCTACAATCTCTTGCAAAATGTTTCGATATTTTCACAAACATAGCAATGTCTCTTGGATTTGTTTTTCAACTTCCCTTGATCCTTTTTGGGACCAAGATGTTTTCCTTTCTTTTGTACTTGTTGGAGTTGTCACATTGTCCACGACATTGGCTTTCTAAGAGCCATCATAAGAACTTTCAGTCTTATCTCTTGCCATTGACTCTTCCTCTACGCGAAGATTTTTTTAATATCTTCTAAGGAAAGTCTTCAGAATTGTGAAGAATGTTCTTCGTATATCCTTTCCAAGAACCTGAGAGCTCAGCAAGGATTGCTCCCACTTGAAAGTTTTTGAGACGTTCGATCTTCACCGCTTTCAAGTTGTTGACGATTATTTACTTGAGGTAATAAAAGAATATTATCCAAAAACTTGAAATCAAAATATTTAGAAATTAAAAACTTCTTCGTACCTTCTTCCTGGCTTTATATTTACTTTCAAGTGCATATTAGATCTCTTTTGCTGAAGTGGTGTTGGTGTAGAGTTCATATAATCAATTTAGCGCATTTAAAATGTGGCAGCGACATATTAATTCACCATCTTCCCGTTTCTTTCTTTCTGCACGAACCTCATCAGTGTCTTCATTTGTTGCATCGGGAATTGGCTCCAATTTTGGATCAAGTAAGTAAGGAGGAATTTAAGTTTGTTCTGCCATCTTGTGAAGTTGGCACCATCAAATCTGTCCAAACACACTAAGTCTTAATTCATCATTTTGATTGTAGTGGGTGCAAATTCCGTCTCCATCGCAGTAGAATGACGAATATCATTTGAGAGTGTTGTGAAAAAATAAATACATCAATGGAGAAAAAAAGGAGAAGAAAATGATGAATATAAATTCGGTAAAGGCTTGAGCAAGAAGATTATATCGTTGTCCTCAAACGATATTTGCCTCATCTACAATGTTTTTAAGGATTTAATGACAAATAGTTAGTAGGATTAAACAAGCCTCATGAAGATCATCAAAAGCAAAGTGAATATTCAAATGAAAAAGTGAAAAAAGAATAATGATTATGTAAATGAACAAAAATTTCTCTCAAAAAATTGGATGAATAATCAATGTAAAATTTGATGTGCACAACAAATATTTATAGGTTTCAACCATCCCATACAAAGTGGTTTCAAGCTCAAATCAAGAGGTGTAATGCTTCATCAATAAATTGCAAAAAAATTTGAAAAGAACCTAACCAACAATCACATTCTTTTCAACTATGCGACCGCGGTCGCATAATTATAGCGTTTACTGACCGAAAATATCCATGCAACCTTCTATGCGACCGCAAGCTTAAATGGCTTATACGGTCGCATAGATCATTTTAGGACACATTTTGTTTTTTTTTTTTTTTGGGTAATTCATCATTCATCCACTTATTTGATTTTGAAGAATAAATTTACAACATACAATTGGCAAGTCAATACATGAATGGTACATGAACTTTACTCCATGTTTCAAAACAATACAGGAACTCAACTTTATTTTCAAAACTGTATCAGAAATCTCGAAGTTGTTTCTCATCCATACATAAATTATTATAGTATTATATTGCAAGTTATATTGTTCCTCTAAAGTGTTAGGCAAAGGAATTATATCTTGCAGAATGTAGTTGTGCGGAAAACTCACTATTGTAGCATCTATTCTAACTCTTCGGTTGTAAAATTTATTCAACACTTCTTCTTAAAGTTGTAAATGGTTTAAATTTGATGCCAACTCCTTTTCGCTATTGTGTGAAGTCGAAATTCTGGTTGTATCTACTAAACGGAAGTGTAAAAATTGAAACAAAGTTGAATTCATATATGGTTTTGAAACAAGTTGAGTTCATTTATGAATTTGAAATTCGTGTATTTAACTCACCAATTGTCATCTACGCCAGTCATTTAGGCACGCTGTTTGCCACGTGGATTGTACTATTAGTTGACTAACTGAAGTTAATTTTTCTAATAAGATGGAATTTATGCTCGAAAAATCATCCTTTTAACAGATATATACACACTTCAATTGAAAGCACTTGTACACGTTAAGGGCATCTTTCTTCTATTTCACATACTTTTTTTCTGACAATGATTACCATAATTGAAACAAATCAAAGGTTTCTACTCCCATTAAAGCACATATAGATGGGACCTTGTGCTGGTAACTTTGCATCATTTTTAACACCATTGAACCTTGTATCTTAACTAGTCACTAAAAAGAAATCCACTGTTGAGTATCAAGAAAAGGAGGAAGAAGCATACAAAAAGTCACAGACATGAAACTTGTGTTAAGAATTATCACAAACGAGGTTTCACAGTGGCAAGAAGTTCACACTTAAATGACAGCCATCCAGAAAACGTCCAGAATGAAAGGAATAACATTTACAGACACATAATTACAAAATACACGGGAATAACTTAATGAAGTTTCAAACTTCGCACACATTGATATAGCGCAAATCATAGCAAAATTTGCTTTTTAAGTACGTATCCAAATCACAACAGTCAACAAGGCACAAGATCCGAATGACCCCCCCACCCCCCAAATAAGTTAATGTCCTCCCCTGACAATAAGAAAAACTTACTGACGCCCTAAGAAAGAACAGAAATGTCCACAAGTTGATCCTCATTCATCTTAGATGTGAAGACCACATCAATCATGTTGGGGTTGTTTTTTAGTTTTGCGGTAAGCAGTACCATTTTGGACATTGATCCCATTTTTCCTGTTTGAGGGAAGTATTTGAGGAATGTCTCTGTAAATGGTAAAACCTCGATGACCTTCTTGAATCCCTTTGTCTAAAGCTCCCAGGTCACTGAAGTTCTTCCTTCTGCCCAACTTTGGTGATTTTGCACGAGTAAGAGGTGTCTAAAATTCCAAAAACGATACTCTAAAGAATGTAAGGTACTTTACAAACAATAATATATAGGCAAACTAATATAAGTATATTTTTAACTAAACCATTGTGTTATATTCCTTAATATAAGTGTGAAGTGAATCAACAACGTTGCAATACCTTTTTCAGTTCGACCTTTGGAGGAGGTCCCTCATGGTAGAAGCTTGGCATCGGGCTTGCTTTAAACGCCAAACTCTTCCTTAGTTGCTTGATCGCTGCTTCAGTCTCTTCCTACAAATATGTGGAAGGCAGACAATCTAATGAATTATCTGTTAAGAATCTAATGAAGAAAGAAAGTGATGTTTCTATGTGGAATATGAGGACAAAATGACTTCTATATACACACAGAGCATGATTCTTATGCAGTTCTGGATTATACCGGAATACCGGATAGATAACAACAATTCAGTTTCCTTTTCTTCCTTAATATTATCAAGTACTATCCAATTCTTCCTACTTAAATATGCCATCAGAGTTGTCTAAAATGAACAGAGAAGTATTAAAATTTAAATTTAAATTAGTTGGCGGCTAAATTTTGAGAATGTATTGATTGATGATTACATTAATATAAGATATACAATTACCTTTGTCCTTGCCTCACATTGAGTTTTCTCTGCCTCCAGTGCTTGATGTTTCTCCTCTAATTTTGTATAAAACTAAAAACACAAGCAAAGTTAGGAAACTACACAGGATAATGCATTCTGATGTATAGAAAATACACAGAAAAACTATCACACGAAACAGATTGATAGAATAACTACCTCTTTTCTCCTCTCTGCACGGTCATTGCACCTGAAGGTTGGGGCTGATGCAACAGTTGTCCTGAACTTTCTTGCTGATGCCACAGTTCTTCATATAGTTGAGGAACAATGTAATCAAATGAATGAGAGTCACAAGGAAATAGATAGAACAGGGATAAGGGGAAGATCTAAATAATTGGCCTCTCGGAGAAGTAGGATACGTGGAAGCAACTGAATAGTTATCATCATCTGGACGCTTCTTGTTATCAGGTTGCAATGGCTTCCTTGGTACAGTAGGCAAGACTAGCTGTACATAAACATAAACCTATCATATTAGTTGGTGACATGATGCTATTATTACATCCTCAATATGGTAGGCAGGGAATTTTTTTTATCAAGTTTCAAGAAGTTTTCTCATACATTATAAGCCACACGATACAGATGCTCTTGAGAATAAATGCAAAGAAGGAGATCTAATCGAAAATCATAAAAATGAAAAAGATTTTCACTCTACAAGGAGTGAAAACATTTCTCTCGGTGGAGACTTTTTCAAGTCAAAGAGATAGGACTAATGAAACAATAAAACCACAAAAATTCTACATCCTTTACATATAAGAATTACTGGGGAAATGTTTTCCCCAGTCCAAATAAATTGCTTGATAGACAAAAGCAGTGGTAGAAATATTAAAAAGAACACTTTTGTGGGAAGAGAGTTAGAATGAAGTGTAAAAATTGAAGAGGTTGGTGTGGATATTTACCTGATTCAGCTTTACAGTACTTGGCTGCAGCAAACTGTCAACATTAGATGGTTTATCGAACTCATCCACATAAGGGTGAGTAACATATAAAGCACGCTTTTCAGTTGCCAGAGCAAATGGCTGTGGAACAGAGCATTTTGTTTTACAATTTCCAGCTGCCGACTTTGTAGCAGATTTTCCAGAGGTCCTTGATCTCTTCTCGTGAGCTGTTATTTTACAGCCTTCAGATTTTGCATCCTCCTTTATCATGTTAATATCAACATTTGAGCTTGGAAGATCTTTGTCATCACCTTTTTCAACTTGGCAAAGTTTACTGATCTCAACCGAATTCTCAGAATTGCATTCCTTTATTTGACACTCCTTTAGTTCAGCATCGTCTGGTTCTGGGTTGGGATTAATTTGTTTGAACGGTTGTACGTCATCTGGGTAGCTTGCACTTTTGTAACTTTTATCGTGGGAGACACCATTTGAGTAAATTATGACACCTTCTGGATCCTTCTCCATATGAATGTCAGTAACTTCCTGCTCCATACAACTGAAACAATAAGCTTAAGCATCAAAACCATGTCCTTCAATGTGAATCAAGCAAAATACAAAAAAGCTTTTCTATACCCCCCCCTAAAAAGTATTCGAAAATTCAGTTCCCACAATTTCCATTGAAACAATCAACATGGTATGTGTTGAAGTATACATCACAAAAACATAAAAACGCATGTGATCCCGAGAAAATTTTGGTACAGAGCTTCCAAGCATAATTTGTTGCAATAGCATTATGCATTACGAAGAACTTTTGTGGCTAGGTTTCTGACTACTTACATCCCCAAAAATCCAAAACAAGTTAAACAAAATTTATTCCAAAAACATTTTTTGCTTAGATGGTTACTTTATCTGTGAATCATATCCATATGCATAAATCAGGTGAGTAAAAGAGTCCCCAACCACATGGGTCAATACTTTTTAGTTTTTTTGTTATTTTCCCAATTGCATCCATGTTGGTCTTTTGAACCCCACCTCATCCGCAAGTTAAGCCGTTAAAGAGAGGACAATTTTGTTTATCTTGAGTACGCCCCCATTTCCTCGAAGGCCTAACATGTGCACAAAATCCATAAATGGTTGGCAGCAAGACTCGAACCTATTCCTATACCAAATCGAACCACCTCATCGAAGAACTTGTAAATTATACACATACCCATTCGTGGGAGATGAGATTAAATTCAAAGATTCATTTAACATTAAAATACACTGAAAGAAGCAAAAATCTTTAATATTAATTGAAGCCACATCATATGGAACTAATATAAAATCCCGATAATTAAAGATAATAAACGCGATCATTGTGTGTTTTCCAGCAAGTAAAGAAAATGAAAGGCACATAATTATTTTACAAGGCTTTGCATAGTTCTGCCAAACCTTTACGAAAAAAGACTTTCATATGTACACAGGAGTTATACATTTGGCATATATGCTTATCAGAGCATCAGAAATACTTAGCACTAATCTTCTGTTAGCCAACATCTCGAACTCATTTTTTTTATCAAAGGCTGGACACTAGATCATATGTTCGAAAATATATTGAATTGAAGATTTTTTAAATTTAGCATCAACCATAAATCAGAAAAACCATTTACACGCACACAGAAACTCAAAATTAAAATATCTACTCAGCAGAAGAATCATAACAGAAAATAATACGAAAATCAAATGAAACATATCCAGCTTAAGTTGCCACATTTCAAATTAACATGAAAATGAAAAATATAAGACATCCTTCCTTCCATACAATAATTGACAAAATAAGGTACAGGAATAAAGCCCTCCATTCACAGGGTAGTAAAAACTAACACTGTCGCGTCAATTACTGCAACATATGAGAAAATTCAATTATAAGGTCCAATAAATCTTATTCAAAAATCAAAGCAATTTACATAAAACCCATAAAATTCAATTAAAATAAGAGCTAAAAAAAATAAAATGCAGATTATAATTTGAAGGAAGGATAACAAATAAGCTGACAACGTATATAGATCTGCTTAATTGAAACCCATAAATTAGACCAAATAACAAAAACTGATGGAATTGTAACACATATATTGAGAGAGAGAAAGAAAATTGAAAATGTCGGAAATCTTTCTTACATATAATTTCAAATTGTAATGTTTTACGCTTGTTAGTCTTCTGGGTTTGCCTTATCGAGAGATTTCTTGAGCTCTCTCTACGTGTTTTTGTTTGTGACAGTGGATTTGTTTGCCTTCTGTAGCAGATATTATAGGTGGCATGGCATAGAATAAAATAACGGCGTTAGTTGACGGCGGTTGAGAATTTTGAAATTGAGTGGAAAAGAATTCAGCTCTGCCCTAAAGTGATCTATTTAAATTACGGTTTTAGACCATGAATTGGAGGTAAAAGTTTTTGAATTTTGGATTTATTTGTTTATTTTTATTTATTTTGGTTTACTCTTTTTATATGATTAATTACATATTGAATTTTTTTTCTTATACAACAAACAAACCCTTCACTCAATCAAGTCATCCTGAGTCGGAAACGAATGAAATACATAAATACAATCAGTCCACCTCACAAAATTACAATCTAATCCTTGTTTGGTGGAGATTACAATCAAATTTTTTACCAATTTTGATAAATGTTAATGAAATGTATGGTTGAAAAGTTGTGGATCTCATGAAAAATGTAATTAAAATTAAGGGATAATCGTTGCAACAACCTCAGACCTTTGAAACACTGGCAGACATTCCTTAAACATTTCAAGGGCTTCACATGCAATTGTTGTGCATTATCAAACTTCAAATGCGAGGTTCGAGCTTAGGGGATTATTAGAATCCATGTGTGGGTTGCGAATTGGGAATTCAATTGGTGTGTTTTCCATAGCTATTAGGACTAGAGATGGCAGGCCCCGCCTTAGATAGGGTGGGGCGGATGTCTGTTATGTTTCCTGCCCCATGTTTTTTTTCAAAAAATTTCAGTTAACTAATTTTTTTTTTTAAATTTGTAGTTAATTATTATTTTTTTATTTTTCATGGGGCAGGCGCCCGCCCCCGCCCCCGCCAACCTGTCGGGTCAAGGCGAGATGGGCGCGGATTTTTTTTACCATCACTAATTAGGACCTAAATTGCATTTTTCCCAATTAAATTCATGGCTTGAATCATGTGGAATGCATCAAATTGAAATGGGATAAGCTCGAGAGGTGTCCGTTTGGTGGTTGCCAACATGGGTGTTAGCGAGAAAGGGGGTTGCGGGGTTGTGGCCAGCATGGGTGTAGCTGAAAAAGGTGTCGTCGGCGGTTTGAGGTGGAGGTCAAGTCGACGCCGAAGAGAGACTTTTATGTTTTTCTTTTCTTTTTTTAATTTTTTAATTTAAGTTTTTAGTGTGGTAAATAAATAGTTACCATTTTACCCTTTTAAATTTGAATAAAACAGTATCAAACTTAATTTTGGTGGTCAACTGACCGAAAAATGGATGGAAATCATTCAAAAGGGTCTCACATACAATAGTTGGAAATGTTATAGGCGATAGGTACAACAAATGAAATGTATGGAAAAAGTATGTTGGTGTTTCAAATGTTTAGGGCTATTGTTGCAATTATCTCTAAAATTACTGCATTTAATTTTCCAAATCATCCCAATTCTGTGAATTTTCTATTTATTTATTTTTTAATACAATAAAATCACGATCAATCAACAACCAAGAGGAATATAGGAGCATAAAGAGGAACTTCGATTTAAAAAAATAAAAAATTAAACATTTAAAGTACGAAAATAAAATTTAAATTTAGAACTTTTATCTGTACTATGGAAATAGTTTTTACACTCGTTTTCTTTATTTGGTACATAAAAAGACATGTTTGGCATACATTTATAAGAATACTTAACACTACGATATATAATTATTATAACTTATTTTTCTTTTTTAATTTTATCTATGACGACCTGGTTCAACCTATTAAACGTGTCATAGAGATTCTGACGTAGAACGGAAGTAACAAAATTTACTAGCGTGAATCTTGAAAATAAGAAAAGTGGAATTCTCGAAGAAAGAAATTTTATTCAAATCAATAATGATGGGAAACGCCCAAAAGCCTTTAAATAGGCATTACAAAAAACTCTAAAAACATAGAAAATGAAATCGTTCCAAAAATAACGAAAATCTAAAACGAGAAATACGAAAATTAATCATTCGGGGGCCTAGACAAAGAAATTTGGCTAAAATCACGAGATCTCGGGATGCACCCCGAGTCCAACTTTTCGGGCCGTTTCCAATCAACTTGTCAAATTTCAGCCCATTCCGACACCGTCGCGACAAATGACAAAATTACCCTTGACGCGATTTTTCTTTGCCAATTTTTTGTCCAGCACTTCCTCAAACTCCAAAGCTAGTTGTCCTACATCATATTCTTATTGAAAAAAAAAAATAGCAACAGCTTAATTTTTTGTTGCCAACTGTGCATTGCAATTTACAGCTAATGATAAATTTGACACACTAAGAGTAATTAGGTGTTAGATTTTCTTAAAGATGTTTATATTTCAACAAACGAGATGTCAGCCAAGTAATTATTAATTTGATTACTATTGTTAACCCTTTTGATAATGCAATTGTACCATCTAATTAACTATTTAATTACTTCTAAATTTGACTTCAACTTTTCCACCTTCCAAATAAACCTATATTTAATTTTTTATGTATATATACACAATCTAGCTTCATCGAAATCCATTGCATATTTGATACACAATATTAAATAATATTAGACAATAAAATTATACAAGATTTTAACTTTCTTCTCATTCTTAATGTTGTCTATTATTATTTAATTTACTTTACGTTTCGTAATTGATACATTTAGAGAGAAATAAACTCAACTAAACAGTGAATACACATTACGGGTGTGTTTGAGTCACATTATTTTGGAAAAATGTATTCTGAAATAGTAGATTGATGGAGAATGTGTGGTTGAAAAAGAATAAAAAGTTATTGATGCGATGGAAATATTATTTTATTGAAAAATGTGTGGTTGAAAATGAGTAGAATAACGATAATGAAAATTTTAATGTGTACCAAACATGGGCACATATATTTTCTTCCTTCATCTCGTGTTATCCATTTTACTCGTGCACAATAAGCAAATCCTTATTTTATCCTCTAGTCAAGTTTGAGCTTTAACATACGAGGCTTAATCATGCTCGTGTAGTCAATCGATATTGCTCAAAAACAATAATTTTTTTTTTTTAAAATTAATGACTTTGCTTGACTATTTACAATCTTAATTGAATTCCCATATCAATATTAATCAAACAAGATTAATTATGTAGCTTTCAAAGTCATACCTTTCACTTTCCATATTTTGTAGTGAAAGACTAACTTGAACCATTAAAGGAAGTTTAAATGATCAATAATTGGCTAATTTCTTAATCTAAAACTATCCCAAATTCCCAATAAATCATGGTCCCATTTGACACTTTAAGATTACAATTTTAAATAAACGACATAGAATGATTAATGTGCATGTGTTGTTAGCATACTTGTAAAACTATTTTTACGTCAAAATTAACGGAATATGTTAAATCAAAAGAAATCTATATATTTCATTTTTTCTTCGTTTCTCAACTTGTCAAATTTTTTTATTTGGTTTTTTTAATGGACAATGCTACATGTACATAATTTTCTTTACCTAATCTTTTACCTACACTCACAATATGGTATATGGACCACAATTTTGGGAGATTTTTTTATTCACGCGGGCCCCGCACACATGTGAGATGGTGTAACATTTTTGGTAAGAAAAATTCGATACAAATAGTATTATTCTATTTTTGTAGTTTGAGTATTAATAAATAACTCACCCATTTTGTGGTTCGGTTAAAAAAAATAAAAACTCTATTTTTGTTAGTTTATCTAAACATAAAACTTTTTACCAACTCATAACTAATTCAGCATGGTAGTATTAATATGTCAGTCTTGGCTCAATCTGCGAAGATTAATTATTTCCTATTGGATTTGATGGTACTACTTATCGAATAAACATATATGGAACTATATCTTGATTTCTATCGTTATTGTTAATATTTGTAATACAACTAAATGTTTAATCGATTTGTCCCATTCGTTTAAGTTTGTTTAAGTGGAAAACGTAACAAATATTTATATGATAATATTTGTTGTTTGATATGGAAAAAGCACGAGAATCCAATAAAGTAGTGATTATGTTTAGAATTCGTTAGAATCTTTTCTCAATCTCCCTCAAAACTCTAATTCGAATGATGATTATCCATGTTAACAAACGTGTTAGATTGTGTCCCTTTGTGAAACTTTTAGTGACCAAATCATGATAAAAAGATCGAACAATATTAACATATTTAGCTCCACTTAAAAGCTAGAGAGGAAATTACCGAAAAACATGCATTTAGTTTTTCAAATTCAAAAATCAAATCTAAGGTTTATTTAATCAAAATTCAGGTATTAATTGAATTAGTAACCCCAAATCATGAATAATGCTATTAATTGAATTATATTAACCCAAAATCACAATCTCACTCATTCGTTCCTCACTGTCTCTCTCATCTTTCACTAATCACTCCCCCTTTTCCTCTTCACTGGCGGTAGCAACATCCTCTTCACCCGCGAAAGCGCCATCTAGTGACAGGGAGCGGTGCTCAATGTGCGGCAATCTGAAATTTTCTCTGATTACGACAATCTTAAATTTTATCCAATCACCTCTTTCAATCACGAAATCCTCACCTTTTCGTCGCCGTCGTCTCCCAACCCCATTAGCACCCTTAATCCATTTCACCAACCAAAAGGAGAGCCAATCGCTACGAGTTGCAGCGGTGAAATGAGTTTGCACGGCGCAGCAGAACCTTCAATCACAAACTCCTCACCGTTATGTCGTCGTCGTCGTCGCCCAGCCCCATCACCACCCTCAATCCATTTCACCTAGAAGGAACGCAAATCGCGGACTAGAAGGAGTGCGCATCGTCGAGAGTTGCGGTGGTGAAATGACTGTCCACTTCTACCCACTAACTCCAGCGACTCTTCACAGGCGAAGCACTAGAGATTTGGGTGATGTTTTTGTGTGGTGACGATTTTTGTTGTGGTGGAACTGGCGGTTGGGGTGGTGGTGTTTTGTGTGGTGGTGGTTTTGTAGGTAAATTGGTGGTTTGTTTGTAGTTGTGGTAGTGAGGAGGTGGAGGTGGATGTGGAGGTGGAGGTGGTGGGAGTGGTGAAGCGGTTGTGGTTTGTTTGAGATGGAGATTACGGTGTTTCTACTAATTGTCGTGAGGTGGTGGTGGTTCTGAGGACTGTGGTGGTGGTTCCGGGGACGGAGGCGGTGTGCTATCGGACGTTGCAAGTGTTGGAGGTGGTCAACAATTATTTGGTCGATTATGACCATTATATTGGTTAATCTGTGACCAATAAGTAATATGTGATCAATGAAAAAAATAATTTGTGATCATGAAATTACGCGTGACTTAAAGAATATTAATTTGTGATCAATAATTTGATAATTTGTGACCGACTAATAAGTTGTGACTCATAATATTTGTGATTTGTAACCCGTGACTTATTAATTTCTTGATTTGTAACCTATGAAAATTTTAATACGTGACTATAAAAAAAATTGTGACCTATAAATTTTTTGATTTGTGATCGAGAAATAATTTGGGACCAATTAATTTGATAAAATGTTACCAATAAATAAGTTGTGACCCATAAGTATGAATAGGTGATCATGAATTGTATAATTGTTATTTTAATATATTTATTTAATTAATAAATACCTGATTTTTGCAATATTTAAACTTATGGCCTGAATATTGATTTGGTGATACTTAAAGCCTGATCCATGAATTCTTCCCAAAGCTAAATTAAATATAAATGAAAGTAGAATGTCAGTTCTCTATCTCCCTTCTATTGGACAATCATTTATGTAATAGTGAAAATTAGGCCTGGAACATACTCATCTATTGGTTCATGTGGAAATTACACCATTCCCTACTTTTGGAAATCCAATTTCCAAAATCAGATTTTATAGTTTAAAATTCAAAAGTCAGAATTTTTTTAAATAGATACAATATAATTATATATTTTATAATATATATATTAGATTTTAAAAGATATTTTACGTAACCGTTTTTATCCCATAAGTCCCGTGTTTTAAAATAGAAAAACTACGTAACTTCCATACATTTCGAAACCTCCACGAACTCCTATTTTTCCCAAACTCACAACGCAGAGCACATTCAAACTGTTCTTCTCCGGGGAAATCGCCGTTGCAGTCACCGAGCACATTGTGACGACTCGTTCAAACTATACATTTCACACCTAGAACTCTGTGGATGCTATACAGTCTTAACTCGTAAACCCAAACCAAATGACTCGTTCGAGCAGTGAAGTTAGAGCGATGAATGTTGGTGAGAGATCGGATGGAAGAGGGAAAAGGAAGTTGGAGGCGGTCCGTGAAGATTCGTCGTCCAAAAGACACAAATCGATTCGGTCCGGCAAAAAACCGACCGAAAAGAAGGTAACTGACTAGGTCACAGAATAATTTTTTTTCAATTGAATCATATGTTCTAACCCTAAAACTGATGGGTAAGGTGTATTGATGGCATTTGGGACTTATGATATACTCATTTTGTGATGTATGAGTTTAGTGCAAATTGGTAATCAGTATTGTGACCCAGAGAAAAAGATTCATGTTTCGTGTGTTTTAAGAATTTGTGCATTGGGAAAATTAATCATGTCTGTGACCGACCAAATCGTATGAGAACAAAATGTTTTTTCTGTGACCTCCCCAACAATGAGTTATGTTTGTTTGAAGAATATCCATAGGTGGAGTCTGTGACCACTAATGGGTTACTTCATTTGGTGATCTGTATGCAGGTATGGACATTTGATATTCCAGAGAAAAGTTGGTTTCCCGGTAAAATTACTGTTATTAACACAAAGGACGTGTTGCTGAAGTTTAAGAACAATCTGAATGAGGCACACAGGCAGATTCTTCGTAACACGTGTTTTGGCACTTTCTAGAGTGCGATGAGATTGTCATTCAATCCCAGTTGATCCACTATTTCCTATTGAGACAGGTTAAACAACCAAATGAAGAAGAATTGTGGTTCAATATAGATGGGCGGTTTGTTAGATTCTCCCTTCCGGAGTTTTGCTTAGTGTCCGGGCTTAGATATTTTGGCGAAGGGGACACGAACAAGATGGAGAAGATTCCATCTCGATTGAAAAAAAAATATTTCAGTAAGTTGAAGGTTGTGACCCACGAAGATGTGAGAGAGACATTTTTTGCTGCCAGCGACATGCCCGACGAAGATGTCTCCAAGCTGGGTGCATTATATTTCATTACTTCATTTTTACATCCCAGGGATTACAAGAAAGTGGTGGAACACTACCTGTTTGTTCTAGTTGATGACTTGAATAGGATGAACTTGTTCCCCTGGGGTAAGTTATTGTTTGACACCCTTATCAGTTCACTTAGGGATGGGTTGAGCAAGAGAACATCACATTATAGATTAAAAGGTCCATTGGTGGTGTTCCAAGTATGGATATATGAGACGATTCCTAGCCTAGATGGATCTGTAGCCAGAAGGATTGCAAGAGAGTACCCCCGGATACGAAATTGGTCGGCAGATGATCATCCATCGGTTGCCAAGCTCGAGGGACCTGATTGCTTCTCAGACCCGGATGTAAGTGTTCAATTTCCACTATAATATTGCATGTTTCTAGTACATATATATAAGTCACATATGAAGTCACAGATTAGGGAACATATCAAAATTTGCATTGTTGAACAGTGGATTCTAATATTTCTGACATTACATATTTCAATACTTTTTTGGATTGGCAGTTGCAAATTTGTGACCTGGACCCTTCTGAAACTGAAATGGCAATGCCATACATGCACGAGGTTCTATATGTCAAACCTGTCCAACCGAAGCTATCACGTGCGGAGAAGAGAAAGGTTGGGAGTACAAATAGATCAACTCAAAGAACCGATACAATTGGGAAGTCAGGATCCTCTGGTGTAAAATCTCTTCTCATGATAACTGACGGTAGAGTTGGACACGCCGATATTGAAGTCGATGATGACGATTTTGTAGACACTCCACCCAGATGGCACGGAACGCCATCACGCGGTAATTCTCCGATTAGGGATGGCCCGTCTGGTGATGCTAGTAATCCTTACACACCGCATTCAGCTGGGACTCAAATGAATAATGTAAGTTGTCTGTTTCATGTTGAGCATCTCATGGTCACAGTTAACAGGTTACATTTGAATCGGTCGCATTTATGTGCATATTAATGTTTTCCACATTCTTCTTGGAACTGATTTAAGGTATAAATGTGGTGCAGGAGGTTGCTGAACTAAGAAAACAAATTGATGAGATGAAGTCACAAATGAAGTCACAGATGTCCACTTTGAAGTCTGAGCAGCAGAAAAAAATTAACATTATTGTTCGAATGCAAGGTGAAATTCGAACGGACTTGCTAGACATCAAATCAAACATGCAATTCCTGTCCGAATCTGTGGCTGCCTTGATTTCCAGTTCAATGGATGAAATTTTGAACAAATTTAGAGAGAGATCGGTGGATAATGTTGTAGGAGCTTCTGATCCTTTAGACCAAGTAAGTTAAGGAGTAGCAGTTGACTCATCTCATTTAAATTTTGACCTTAAATTAGACATTTTATATTTCAGGTGGAAAAGACAGTAGATGTGAAAGGGAAGAGTAAGATGGATCCCGCTGATGCAGTTTTTCCGTCTGGTCTGGAAGCTCCATCATTTGATCTGGGTATTGGATACACACAACCAACCCAGCCAGAAATAATTAAGGATTCAGATGTGCAAGCTCATGTTGACTCTATCATTTCTAATGTATTGAAGGAGACGGAATCGGCTGTGAATGAGGTACTAGTCACAGGTCACATTGTGTCTGTATGGTATAAGTACAGTTGTCTGACATTTGACATGTGTGCTTTGTATTTAGGCATCGCTTGTTCACCCACCAAGCTCTGGATTGCCCGTTAAGAGGGCTCCCAGGCCGGCTAAGGCACTCCAGTCTCCATATGCCATAGAAGTGAAACAAACAAAGGCTCAAGGAAAGTTGCCGTATTCGAAAAATACAATCAGAATGTTGATGATTGTGATGTTTCTGATTTTCAGAATTGGTTTCAAAGAGGATACAAACCAAACAATAAGTATGATCGTCACCTATTAATAGCATGTGTCGTTTTCAAATAATTCTTGTCGCATTACCAATGAATGTAATTTTATATGCAGGAAGAAATTCAATGATAAAGATGATCCCATTAAACCACCGTTTGTAGTTGGGCAGTTCCTTGTTGGAAATAAAACCTGGTGGTATGAACTTGTTTCGAGAGAGGTGTCCTTGAGTAGTTCGGTACGTTGCTAATTATATGTTACATATCTCGAAATGTCACATGCAATGATAGGTCACAACACAGGTCACAATTGAGGTCACATTATATAGTCATGTCACATATCAAGTCACAGTATAGGTCACATAATATGTTACATATTTTTCACACTTTCTGAGATGTTCATCAACCTGACATTGTAACAGCATATGGATGTGTGCTTCTACTTCATTCGTCAGTTAGCAAGGGATGGACAAAATGTGAAATTCAGAGCTACTACCACAGATACGTTGTTTCAGGCCAAGCTAAAAAACATATATCAGACATTCATGCATGATCCAAGTGTAGTTGCTACCGATTTACGACTAATTGAAGACATTACAGGTGCACGCATCCCCTTGAGCACTGCTTGGGCCTACGTCAACTTGGTGTTTATGCCAATATTGCCCACCAATAAAGCACACTGGATGCTTGCTGTCATTGACATAAAGAAGCAACTGTTACTTGTATTCAATTCCAGTAGGAAGACATACAATGACATCAAGGTACTTGCTGGAATTGAACCATTTGTTAAAATCATCCCACACCTCATGAAAGCAGTTGGGATCTGGAAAGAGCTTGTTGACTTGAAGGTGAAGCTTGATTTCTCACTTCCACAACAAAAAAATGGGTACGTTTGTGACTTCCAGACTAAATGTAACACCATCTTAACACCGTGATACATATTAATATTCTGTTTTTTTTCCTTTTCAGACATGACTGTGGCATATACGTGGTGAAATACGCTGAATACATGCTCCATAACGATATAGGATCAATGCCGATGAATTTTGATGCGGAAAGAGCACGCCTTGACGTAGCATCGTTGCTATTTAAACACCGTGAAATTAGAAAGGCAACAAAAAAGGCGCAGCTTCCTGAGGGAAAAAGCATTGTCATAGAGTGATGGGGGAATTGCAAGTTGAATTTTATATATGAACATGTAATAGATAAGAGACTTTAGTATATTTTGTAGTTTTTAATTTTGTCATTACTCTGTGGACATGGATGTTAATCAGTTGCATTTTATTAGATCTTCTAGTTGTTTAGTTCTGTTGTTTGGATTTCAAACCATTAACCGAGGTTAATATGTTAAGTCACAAATGATCTGTTGCATTGTCACAGTCCATGTCATCTGTCACAAGTCACCAATCATCAGTCCATACAGATGTCACAACCTAGGTCACTGGCTAGGTCACAAGTCACTGCACAAGTCACAGGTCAGGTCACATGTTACTACCCAGGTCACAAGTCAGTTTCCACTAGTCACAGCTGGCTTCTGTTGCTGTTCTCAGGGTTTGTATTGAAATTGTTAATTTCAAACGGTCACAGTGCAGATCAAATGAATGGAACAATTGAACACATGAGCAAACCAAATGTTAATGAATGTGACAATTGAACACATATATTGCCTGAAGTAGTATCTTCCTTATTTGAATCATTACAACAGATAATTGAATGAAAAAAGAAAAGAAACAATTCATCGAATTATGTTCACTCTCTAACATCGTTTCACTTCCCCTTCTTCCCTTTGTTTTTCGACTGACTTTGACTTAAAGGAACCAAGCTGGTGCAAGTTCTGCGGTTGTGACCAATCTCAGCACATCGTCCGCATTTGATAGGTATGCTAGCTTCACAGGCTGATCTGAATCTCTTTTCGGTAGGCCTTCCACAACCCCTCTTTTGATTAGGTGCTAATACAACAATTTCCTGGATATCTTTGGACACTATCCATTCATTTGGATTTCCAACAGGGAAAATGCTTCCTTGGTAAGTATTCCGGTATGCTTCTCTTGTGTAATAGTAGGAACAGTACTCATACGGGTCCATCCTCATACTCCCAAGCACAGCTAATGTATGTGGACACGGTAGTTGATCAACTTGAAGCATCCTACATGTGCAAGTACGTTGTTCTATGTCAACAACGAAGGATGCACTTTCACATGTAACTGCAAATGTTGCCTCATTTACTGGAGAAACCTGCAAGCCAAGATCACAATAATCTGAACAACCAGTCACAGAATAAAATGATGACAATGTATGCTGTCACAAACGAGGTCACAGATATGGTGTGCGGGTCACAACAGAGATATTACCCTTAAGTTTCTCATATCTGTGCCCATTTCCCTTAACTGCTGCTCATACTTACTGGACAAGATAGTGAAAGTGCTGTGTGCAGTCTCTCTATGTTTGCAGAACCAAGATTGCGTAGTTTCACGCAATGACTCCAACAAAGCTATAATAGGGTAGTTCTTGGCAGACTTAGTTACTGCATTAACCGACTCTACTATGTTCGAAGTCATTGTGGAATATCTATTCGTGGGCATGTGCAATCGTGACCATTTCTCAGGCCCAACACCAACCTACATCAAAAACACGATGACACGGGTCACACACTTTATATATATGAATGCAAATTGAAGATTCTAATGTATTATATTACCAGGTAACCCCTTATCTTATCATTAATTGCGTCGAGTTGTTGCATGTGATACTCATATTCTGGCAAGGTGTAGGCGCGAACTGCTGAATTGAATGCTTGTGTGATGTTGTGACCTGATTTTCCATATCGTGACTTTAGATTCTGAAGGAGATGGTATGAACAGATCCCATGGCATGTTCCAGGATATACTTTTTCTATTGCATTTTTGATACTATTATGACGATCTGATATAAAACACAAACCTTCTCTATCTCCATATGCCTTCCTCAAGTTTTCAAAAAACCAAGACCAAGATCTGTCATTCTCATTATCACCAATCCCGAAAGCAAGTATGAATATGCTATTATTAGCATCCTGTGTACATGCCGTGAACAAAGTCCCACCATAATGTCCATTTAGATACGTGCCATCGACCACAACGACAGGCCTACAATGTTTCCATCCTTGAATTGATGCACTGAATGCCATAAAGCAATATTTGAACCTATTGTGACCATCAAGGTGTAGTCCTGTGACCGTCCCAGGATTTGTTACCTTCAACATGGCGAAGAATCTCGGTAACTGACTAAATGAATCTGTCGGGTCACCTCTAATCATTTTCAAAATTTCCTCGCGTGACCTCCATGCCTTCACGTAGTTCAGAGATACTCCATATGTGTGCAACATGTCGTTACGTATATCATTTGGTGTGTATATGGTGCGCGATGATGTGAATTTGTATTTGATGCAAGATGACACCACTGACTTTGTCACTTGCCTGTGAGTACCTAAGACAATGTTGGAAGCACATGTGTGACCTTCTGCAATGTGTCTAATTTTAAACATCTCTGTATTGGCCAGCTTCGATGCTCTGCATATCCAATGACACTCGACATGACTACACTTCACAAGGTAGTCCTTCTTGTCTGACCGAACAACTCCAAATTCAAACTTTTTTTGAATTGCATATAAGGACAAGCTCAGCTTAAGGATCTCCTTGTTCCGGAAAACAACTCCTTTCTCTACTTCTCTAGAGTCAGCATCTGATACAACTGTGACCACATGTTTGAACTCGTGAGATGCTGGTTCTATTATTGATCCACATATATCTGTTGACAAATCTTGTAACGATATTTCCTTCTCAATAGATTGTACACAAATTGGTACTGCAATACGTTGTTCAACGCATTCAACATCTGTGACCTCAATTTTAATTGGATACTTGGAAGGGTCACGATGCATTTCCTTCAACACTATGTACGACAACACATTATTGTCATTCTTTATTGTGACCGGAGGCAGATTGTTAATCAACTCATAACTCATTGTGACTGCGACCTTAGCAGGATCCATGTCGAACTCAGTCATTACTGTATCAAGAAGCTTCGAATAACTGCAGTTACGATCGATCAACACTAATGATAGCTGTGTCCCATTTAGCAAACAAACGTGAATGATTTCCATTTCTGCCAAACACAAAAAACAGATTGTATGTCACAGACGAAGTCACATTTAAAGTCATAGTCAGATTCACCTGAGTAGAATTGTAGGTCACAGACGAAGTCACATATTAGGTCATAGTCAGAGTCACATGCAGTAGAATTGTAGGTCACAGAATAAGTCACATATAAATTCATAGCCAGAGTCACATGCAATAGAATCGTAGGTCACAGAATACGTCACATATTAAGTCATAGTCTGAGTCACATGCAAGTTCTGCGGGTCACAGAATAAGTCACATATTAAGTCATAGTCATAGTCACATGCATTAGAATTGTAGGTCACATTATAAGTCACATATTAAGAGACAGATTACGTCTCAGTTCATACTAAGTATGACACAGACTAGGTCACGGACATAGTTCTGATTCATGACATAGGCAGCACATATATTATGAAAGCTTGCTGACAACTACAGGTCACGGGCATGTTATAATATACGAATCACATACGTGAATAGGTCACTGACCTCGGCATAACCTAGAACAAAAATACGACATATTTTTTTTTCAAAATGCTGAACGCATAGTATGATTCCTGTCTGCTTCACGAAGGACGCATGGTAACATTTAAATAATTGATTTATATGACATACCTGATCAATACGAGTAAACTGATGTCGAAGATTTTCCGATTAACGACGCCTCAGAGATTTTCGGTGGCTTCTGATTTCGAAGAGGTTCGACGAGGTGGAATCCGATTACGCGAATTGTCAGCAGGCTTATTTGTGGCTTTATCTGTGACTATTTTCTACGACTCCTGATCTGGATATTCCGATTAACGACGCCACAGAGATTTCCGGTGACTGTAAGAACAGCAATTTCACTAATATGTGGTTTCTAATCATCTGCTGCGTTAGGGATTGTATTTTTTGGCAGTTAATTTGTTACAACGAATAATCCGGCTTTCATAATACGTCACGGCTGTTTTTTAGGAAGCTGTTATATAGTTGTATGTATAGGTCAATATCGGATTTCTGAAATATTAAAGAAGTTTTGTCAATTTTGAAAGTTGCCAAAGATACCCTCTGAGAAGTGAATTTTTCCCTTGGTTCATTTTCTGCTGGTTTGGGGCCTGATAGATTAATGGGCTTGAATCTTGTTTAGACCCTTTAATGAGTTCTGACTGAATTATGACCCATTGCCTTAAGTGGAAATTCTTCTTCTGGGCTTAATTTGTTGGGCCAACTCCATGGCCCACCCTCTCCAGTCAAACCTTCCCAAAAGCACCACTAATAGTAGGCCAATTTCAACTTGCCTAAAGGCGAATGCTTCATCCCAAGAAAGGAAATTACAATAATTCAAGGGTTTGAAAAATGAAATTCAAAAATTAGGGATCAAATTTTATTATTCACAAATCAGGTAATATATTAAAATCATAACCCTAATTTTTCCATATCAATTCTCTCACCTCGCTTTCTCTCTCGCCTCCCCTTCATTCCTTCCTTCCCTTCCCTCTGGTAATGACAACACCCTCACAACCATTTTTGGAAGAAACCTCTCCCACTTCACAAAAATACACAGATTCTGCAGCAAAAGCCATTGGGATTTGAATCTCACATCAATTGATTCTACAGCAAAAGCCATTGGGGGCGACACTACCGGTGTGCATTGGTGTTCGGTAGGTAGATGATGGTGGTGGCGATCGACGATGGTGCAGGTAGAGATGTTGATGGTGGTGGTGGCCATAGTGGTAGCGTTCTGTGACCAACGTTTGGTAATCTGTGACCAAATGTTTGGTAATATCTGTGACCAATTACTCAACTGTGACCTAAAAATCTAATAATACGTGACTCAAAAATAATCTGTGACCAACTAATTCAAAACCCTGTGACCTCGAAATAATCTTTGATAAAAAAATTTGACAATATGTGACTCAATAAATAAATCTATAACTTATAATTATGAATATGTGACCATTAGTCACAAACTGTGACTTTATTATCTTTATTTAATAAATATTTTTAATTAATTAAATTCATACCTGATTTTTGAATTTTCAAACTATTTACTTTACTTTTGAATTGAGGTAAAGAATACACCTTAAATATGAATTTTTTCCTCTCAAGAACTGAATCTTTTTGCTAGACCACGGGAAAAAAGTTCAAACTATATTTGGTTGTACTCAAGATTTTAAGTGGAAATTAAATCCCACATGTTTTTTAACTTTCCGATGCAAAAACCAGATTTTAAAGTCTTTTATTCTAAAATTAGGTGATAATTTAATTTTTTAACATTAATAACAATATTACAACATAACATTAATCTACATACCCGCCTACCCCACCTAGCCTAGCCTAGCCCAGCCCAATTTCAATCCCTAAATCACTTCCATATCTCTTCACTCTCTCTCACCTCTCCCTTCTCTATCTCTCGTCGATATCAACCAATGCTTAGCAGCTACGCTTTGCGATGTTGTGCCATGCAAAGCGGCACTCATAGGTGCTAAACAACGATGTTGTTGCTGGTACTAACCAACTTTGCAATGGTTTGTGGTGATGTGCTTCAATCATATGTTGTTGCGCTTTGTTTGCGCACTGTGCTGATGCCAATCGCTACTTTATAGTGCTTCACTCACAAGACATTATGATGTCGATATTGATCGCTGCTCAACAGCGCTTCAAGGCATTGTGGTGTTGCGCACGACAACGCTTAGAGCCCCGCTACACAGCGGCGTCAATCAATTTGATAATTTGTGATATATTAATTTGATAATTTGTTATTGATAAAAGAAATTGTAACTTATAAATTTGTGATTTGTGATTGTGAAATAACTGGTGACCAATTAATTTGACAATTGTGGTCTATAAGTTGTGATTTATAAGATTTGTAATTTGTGACTGTAATGTATGTAATTGTGATCATAAATTGTATAATATTGTTACCTTAATATATTTAATTAATAAAATATTTTTTAATTAATTTTTTAATTAATAAATCTTAATTAAAACATGATATTTGAAACTTGAAATAATTTTCTTAATTATGAAATTATGTATTATAACTACCTTCAATATGAATATTTTTTCCACATTTTAATCTAGGTTAAAGTTTACAATTAATTTCAACACGTTTCATGTGATACGTAATTTTTAACCATACATTTCATCAATTTTTATCAAAATTTGCTAAAAACTTATTTTAACCCCCCCACTAGACGAGGTCATATTTTGTAATTTATCTTATTTTTACCATATTCAACAATTTCACTAAAATGGAGCAACTTTCACATCATCTTATTTCATTCATATCCAACCCGTTAAACAAAATCTAATAAATTTCATTATAATGTTGCCTTTATTTCCTTTTTTTAATCTTCAACAATTACATATTCTATTATTATTATTATTAAAATTACTAAAATAAAAATTATATTTAATTACATTGGAGATATTGCATCGTAGATAGCAAACTTTCAAACATAACGTATCAAAGAAGTACACCTCTCGAGACATATGTAGCCACGAAAGAAGTCCAAACAAGAACAGAAATCCAAACTTTTCTTCATTTATTATAAAACAGGATTCTGATAAATGTTTATCATAAACAGGACCAGTTTTTCATAAATTGCTACATTTATCTCACGAGAGTGAACAGTGAAGCTAAAGAAAAGTAAGAATTCAAGAGTTACTGAAACTGGTGGCAACAGGGATGATTACAACAAGAATAAGCACAAGAAGAAGAATAATTCCTATACACAAACACCTTCTGCTGCTCCTCTGGTAGTCTTTAGCAGTCTTGAGATTTTTAGTTCCATCACTAACATATTGGGCTGCATTCATCACGTGATGCTCAATGTCATCCATTTTCTCTCCTTGCGCCTCCACCATCACCGCCATGTCGAGAAATATCTGGTGCAGCTCCAGCAGACTCTTCTCAATCTCCTTGGCCGTGTCATATCGGTCTTGGATTTCCACCACTGTCTCCACCACCTTTCCCCTCCCATGCTCCTATAAAAATATGTTGCGTTCAAGTCATTTGCCAAAACAAGATAACATTTTGCACCACATCGTGGAGAGAGAAGTCAGTTGTTGCACCAATGGCCGACTATTATTTGCCAAGGGATAAAATTACACATCGAATATAAATGAAAAACATAGAGCAACATATAAAGGATTTAACAGGTTAAACTTTTAAGATGGAACCCTGAATATTAATATGGTATTAAAGCTTATTAAACTCCAACGATTAACGTTCAAAAAGTGAGCATACGGATTTTAAGATTGATTTCCTCAAATGAGCCACAATTGATGCATTTTAAGGGATAAAATATAAAGATCAAAAACATAAATCAACTTATAAGGAGCTGTGCTACTCCTTTTAACAAAATTGACATTTTAAGAAGAATTCCCAGGTCTTAATATAACAACTCAAAGGGCTTGAATCCGCAAAAAACTCGTGCCTCGAGACTCGTTGATTATGGGTTTTGTCCTCATCCCATTCGTAAATTATAATTTCTCTAATAATGTACTAATTGAAGAACAAAGCAGCCTTTTCTTGTAAAACAAGGCAAGAAATTAGTACCTGTATGGCTCTAGACAGAAATTCTTCACCCCCATGGCCATCTCCACTGGTTATAATCTTCTCTATCACCTCCTCGCCAGGGTATTCTCCAGTCACAGTAAAATACCTTCTCCCAACAGTCTCCTTATACTCATTCATCATCCTCTGTCTCAGCCCCTGAAAGTCCATCATCAGCTCCTTGAGCTTCTTTCGGAGTCCATTCGTGACAGCAGACCGAGTCCGATCCACAGGAGTGCCCAACTTGCACCCTGAAAGGCGCCTGTTCAGAGCATTAGCCCTGTCCATGTCCTCCAGCTGAGTCCTTATGGTTCTGGCCTTCTTTGACACGGATAAAACGTCTGAATTTATGCGGTTTCGCAGCGCTTTCAGGGCTTCAGGTTTGTGAAGGGCTTTGCTCTCCTCATTGGCTTCTTGTAAATGGTTCAAGATTTCTCTGATTGAGTTCATTTCTTGCTTCACCTTTTCTGCTTCTTCCAAGAATGAAGTGAGGTTATTGGCCAACTGGGCTGTTCCCATTTCGATATCGGGACCAGCTTCAAGATCCTTTATGGCTTCTTTCTTTAGATCAACATAGCTTGTGAACGATTTTGTCATCAGATCATTCATCTTGATTTTGAGAGAGAGAGAGAGAGAGAGAGAGATGGAAATCCAATTCAAAAACTGAGATGAGAAATTGATTGTCAGATAGATAGAGATAGATTGAGAGGAAGGGGTTGAATGTAGTAATGAAAAATCAGAGAGAAATATTTATTTGCAGGGAGGATTAACGGGCAATCGAGGATTACTATCAATAAATAGCCGTTGCAGTTTCTATCCAACGGCTAGTTTTTTTGAATAAAATAACGATGCAAGGTGTACGGTCGGAATAAGTTTGGGCCTATGGGATATGTTGGTTTGGGCCAGCCTTTCGCATTTATATGCGGATTGAGAAAAGTAATATTACAAATTTGAGGAAATTAGGCTGGACACTCTTAAAAATTGACAAATTAGATTAGTACACTTAAAACAAATTAAACCGTAATTAATACTTCCTAATTTCCCCTATTTAACTCCTAATTCTTCCCTTAAATAATTAGTTTCAAGACCAACAAATTTTCATTTCATTTCAATTATGGGGATGGAGAATATGCAATTTGCAGAGGAACTCATTAGAGAATTTCTGGTATTTGAAGGATTTATAGAAATTTCTCATCATTTTCATTATTTAATTGTGAGAATTTTCTTGCCAAAATTTTCCTCCCTATGATTCGTGGTGGAAGTGAAAGTGTGTTTGGAGAACATGACCCGCTCCTTTTCCTCACTACCGGCGCCATTGGCGATGACTGAAAAACTTCAAAACGCCAGGATTTCCACGTCCGACGACCAAACTGGTCGGAGCTCACCACTGGCTAGCTCCCCACCCTGGACGACCTCACCTATACCACTAATTTGCACCAAAATACTAGCAAAAAACCTGAATTGAATCCAGTAGCTCTCCTTGACGCGACAGGCGCGACGTAGTCTGTGAAGATTTTCAATTTCGGCGCCGTTCGAACGAATTCCGGTCGCGGACCACCTGGGCTAGGTGCGCCTTCACCTGGCGCACCTTGCCCAGCCATGGGTCAATACCAATTGCATCGGGGACCGGATCAATTTTTTGTTGCAGTGATGAACTTGTGCGAAAAACTTGGAACAAACCAATTTGATGAATCTATGATGCTCCAACTCTTCAATTCGATCAACCAAAACTTAATTTACAATGGAAAGGCCATGGGTAATCATCAAATTGCATCAATTGAAGCTCCAACAATCGGATTTGATTTTGACTGTTTACCTGTTATTATTTGAACTTGATGTTGAAAGTGACTAAAGCCTTGAATTTTCATTACCAATACGAGTTTGTCACTTTTTTTTTATTATTTTGTCACTTTTTGAGTGTTTGTCACTTTTTTTTTTATTGTCTCACGTTTTTAATGTGTATAATTTCTTTTAATTTGTGCCACCTTTTTCTGAATTCGTCACTTTTTTGAATTTTGCAACTTTTTTTTAGTGTTTATCACTTTTTTTAGTCACAGTGTTTGTCACTATTTTCTATTAACTTTTTTGACTTTTTGGTCATTTTTTTTTACTAACAAAATTACTTTTTTTATATATAAAAGTAAAATTGTGTCACACTGTCACTTACTTAATTTTATGCATTATCATTTAAAGATGTCAAAGTTGCTCGTCAATTTTATAAAAGTGACATTGTGTCACTTTTTAAAATTGTCACTTTTTTTTTTTTTTTAGTTTTTGTCACTTTTTAAGAAAAAAATGAAATAATATATTATATTTTCCTAACATGATTACTGGTGCTGCACAAATAGATGGTGTTAATTTGGTATTTGTCACTTTTTTAAGTTTGCGTCACTTTTTTTAGTCACTTTTTTTTTAGTTTTGTCACTTTTTTTGAGTTTGTACCACTTTTCTTTTGTAAAAAAAAAAAGTGAGTGACAATTTTTATATAAAAAGTGACATTGTGTCACTTCTTCATTTTACACAGTATTTTTTACTTCCTAAAAACCTTTCATATGATTTTTCAAAACATTCATAATTTTAAGGGTATTTTTGTAAGTACCCCTTCCAATTTTTGAGTAAAAGTGTGTTAAGCCCCCAATAGAGCTTTTAGGTTTTCGAGAAGTCCTCCCAAACACACACTACGACTAGAGTTATAGATCGGCGTGATGCTCCAAGACCACCGTTCCTAGGTGACCCAATAAGCCCTAGTTTGACTCCCATTATCCAAAAAAAGAAAAAAAATTTGACTTAATAGCACAAAACGTCCCTACGTTTGACACTTCTTATGGAAAACGTCCATACGTTTCATTTTTTCGCATTTTCGTCCTTATTTCAACGTTTCATCGCGGCAAACATCATTTGCAGAACAAAACGTCATTACGTTTGACATTTTTTGTGGAAAACGTCCATACGTTTTATTTTTACATTTTTGTTCTTATTTCAACGTTTCATTGCGGAAAACATTCTTTTCACCATTTTTAACGTAAAATGACCAATATACCCTTATATTTAAATATAACAAAAATAAAGAACAAATTAAAATCGAACTCCTAAACTTTTTTAAAAAAGTGCAAATGAATCCAAATAAATTATTAAAATATAAAAAATAACCAAAATTAAAAATAAAAATTGTTTCTCCCCCCCCCCCCCCCCTCAGTCTCCGCCTCCGCCTCCGCCTCCCAATCGAAGAACCATAGTAATTATAAAATACTCTTTACAATATTCAAATTATAACAAAAAATACATAATTTCATTCTCTTTTTCTGCTACATTTTTTTCTTTCTCAGGCAGCACATCATCTTATATACACACATGAAACTTTCAAATTATCATAGTTTTCAGAACATTTGTGCCCCAAAATAAGAGATTCAGCTGCACTCTTCACCCCCATCATCATGTTCTATTCAATTTCTGCATATTAGGGATAAATTATATAATTTAATATTTACAAAATCTTCACCGAAAATCAACCCCCATCATCACGATTCACGAACAATTGCTTGGGAAATCAAAATAATCTAATTTACCAGCTCCGATATCCATTCCACATCCGGGTTTGGGGAATCGGAAAACTTTGGAATTGGATTCGAGTTCGGAGCATCTCGGTCCAGAGGATTATCTTTGCACAATTTCTCCAACATCTTCTCCCCCAAGTCCCTACATGATTCGACCCTCTCCATCATTGGCTCCTCATACCCATAATTCCCGTCCCACGCATCGAAGTACCCTTCTGCTATTGATTTGTTTTCTGTTTTAGAAACATTTTGTGAGAATTCCAATGAGATTGTGTTTTTTGTGGTCTTCTATAGGTTTTATTCGGAGAAAACTGGTGAAGGAATTGCTAGAACAAAAAGGGGAGGCCCAATTGGTAACAAAATTCGTGGTGGTGGTGAAGGTGGAGGCGGAGGCATAGACTGAGGGAAGGGAGGAGAAGAAGAAGAAGGAGAAACAATTTTTATTTTTAGTTTTGGTTATTTTTTATATTTTAATAATTTATTTGGATTCATTTGCATTTTTTAAAAAAGTTCAGGAGTAAGATTTTAATTTGTTCTTTATTTTTCTTCTCTTTATTTTGTTTTATTTAAATATAAGAGTATATTGGTGATTTTACGTTACAAATGGTGAAAAAGATGTTTTCCGCAATGAAACGTTGAAATAAGTACAAAAATGTAAAAAAAATGAAACATAGGGATATTTTCCACAAGAAATGTCAAACGTAAGGACGTTTTGTTTTGAAAATGATGTTTTCCGCAATGAAACGTTGAAATAAGGATGAAAATGCGAAAAAATGAAACGTATGAACGTTTTTCATAAGAAGTGTCAAACGTATGGACGTTTTGTGCTATTAAGTCAACAAAAATTATTATTCTCTCTTATTTTTAATCATACAATCTTTTAAACAAAAAACTTTTTCCTTCTTGTCAATCACACATTTTAAAAAAAAAATTATTCCAAAAATTATAATTTCAAATAATGAGAATCAAACGAAGGCTAAATATGACAAAGGAACATTAAAATTAAAGTTACAAATTGATTGCGTACTGAAGAAGTGTTTGTCGGAACACATGAAATCGCATCTTGGAAATATACATATTCTTTTAAATTTATTTTTTATTTTAAATAGGGTTCCAGTGGATTGATTCATGTGCATCATGGGGCTTTTGTATTCTGTGCTATCGAAACTTGTTCGGCTCAACTACTGGGGCCAACAACCTACCTGGTTCTGTATGTAAATGAAAAGGAAAAAAAATTGAGTCAAGCTGATATGATTTGATTTACACCTCTTGAATTGAATACTTAAAGTTCGTTGAAATGAATTCACCAAACTAGTAGATGTGCATTTCATCTAGGGGTGTTCAAAAGTTTCGAACCCGAACCAAATCGAATCGAATCGAATCGAGCAGTTCTTCATAAGTTAAATACCCGAACAGGTACCCGAATCGAGAACCAATGAGTATGGGTCGGATCTAGGGTCTAGACCAAGAATTGAAAAACCGAAACTAAATAATTTTTTATTTTTTTTATTAAATTAATTAAATTATTTTTTTTCTAAATAAATTAACAAATTAATTAATTAAATCAGATCATTTCATAATTTTAAGCCTTGGGCGGTTGAGCCTTAATTTTTTAATATGGATCACCGATATTTTAATATTAATATCTACTTTTTGGTATTTGTATGCATTGAATTAATGTTGTTGACCCCAAAAAATGTTATCAACAGATTCCGGACCCACACGTGCACGTGCAAGTCCCGATAAGCGTACGTGTGCTGAAGAATGTTCGAAAAAGATTCTCGAACCCGAACATAGAAGGTGTGCAACGTGATCGTTGTAAGAATCCGGCCACGAGAAACCCAACTTGCCTTTTTCCTTTTTAGGTCTCTTACTTTATGTGTGCTCTCAGATATTAAGTGTATTTTTGTATTCGAATTTTCATCATCCTTTTCTATTACATGGCTGGGGTATTTATAGTGTTACAAATAGAATGGTGATCGTCGGATCAATGTACACGTGGCCTCATCTCCCAGGCCCGGGCATCACATCTTAGCCATCAAGTCCTCTTCCCTATACCTACATACCCAATTAAATACTCTTACATTGACAAGACAAGACAAGAGTTGCTTTATGCAAGGGTCACATCAATCAATCAGTCACACAGATTCTCATCATTGCAATATCCCCACAAACGAGGCTTGGGCCTCGTTTGGCTATAAAGGCCCGGGAAGAGGTATATAGCCTCGTTCGGCTATAAAGGCCTGGGAAGAGGTCTTCGTAAATAGCCGGTAACAACTGTCCCCCAAGTCCATGTGTTATCATTTATGTCATACCTGGACTTTCAGCTATGAAGTTAGAAATCGTAAGAATATAACAGTTAGGGAGGTTGCCTCGAACGCCGTAGATCGTTTAAGGCCGAAGCGAGTTCATATTAGAACAGGCGAGGCCGAAGTCCTTTTGGACGAGGCGTGGCTGAAGTCCTTTAGACGAGGCGAGTTCATATTAGAACTGGCGAGGCTGAAGTCCTTTAGACGAGGCGAGTTCTTATTCGAACTGGCGAGGCTGAAGTTCTTTAGACGAGGCGAGTTCATATTAGAACTGGCGAGGCTGAAGTCCTTTAGACGAGGCGAGTTCTTATTCGAACTGGCGAGGCTGAAGTCTTTTAGACGAGGCGAGTTCTTTGGAGATTCGCGCCTTTGATATGACACTTTTGTGCATTCCCAATGCCAATCATGGCATCGAAACGACTTCCGATTACCGTACCGCCGATTGCATTTAAAGCGTCATCATAGGTAATTATTAGGCCGCGTGGTATTGGGAGATTCGCTCACGCGCCAGGACGTGCTCGTGCATAATACGCATCGATCTGAGGCGTTGGCTTGTGAATCGTCCGGAATCTACGGCCCAGAGTGATGCAATCATGGACGTTTCAGATCAATTGGGCTTTTAATCCAACGGTCAGGGTTAGGCCCCTTATAAGTATAAAAAGGCAAGACCCTGGCATCTTCACACTTTACTTTCGCGAATCATTCTTCTAAAGTTATCAAAACTTTCTTGCCTTCCAGTCTTCCGGCATCTTTCCGGCGAGTTTCTTCCCTGCACTTTAGGTATTTCTTGGTTTCGATCACCTTCCCTTCCTTCAATACCATCTCTGCAGTCCTTTCTATCATTTTTTAGTTCATAATGCCAGTCGAGGCGTCTTTGGCCATCACAGTGGCTAGGAGGGGTGAGGAGTCGGTGTCTGGGGCTTCGGGAGAGTGGTACAGCATGGCCGAGGAGCCCATAGATTATGAGGCGGGGTGGGGGGCAGCCAGAATTCAGTCTAACATTACCTCCGCCAAACTAGCCGAGCTGAGGGAGCTGTACCGTATCCCTTCCTATGTAGAATTGATAGTTCCCGACCCCCACGAAAGAGCTTGTTTTCCGAGGCCAAATTGCGTAGCTTTTAGTGAATACCTGCTTAAGGCAGGTGTGCGTCTGCCTCTGCACCCCTTTTTTAGGGCGGTGCTGAGGACATTTATGTTGTCCCCCACCCAAATCCTTCCAAACGGGTGAAGCCAAGTCGTTGGGACCTACTTCCTTTGGAAAGAAGTGTCCCTAGGCGAGAACTTGCCCCTCCATGTATTCGAGACCCTCTTCCATGCCAGGGTCGTGGGAAAAGACGACACTAAGGGGTGGTATTATATCACCCCCTGGGGCTCCCATGCCCCCTTCGTAGTTGGACTTCCTTCCTCCATAAAGGGATGGAAGGAGTCCTGGTTCTGGGTAACGGGGAGGTGGCAAAGGGTTGAGGGAGATGCTGTCCCAGCCTGTACCGCGCCGACCCAGTACTACGAAGCATGTGAGTGTTGGTTTGTTTATCCGCAATATGTATATAGCCTCATGGTTCTAATCTTTTGTCTTTGCTTGCAGACGGCAGCTCGAGGTACGAACTATCCGAGGCTGAGTGGAGTATCATTGAAGACATATACAGACGATCCCCGAGGCTTCGAGGCTTTAACCACCTCATCGAGAAAGATAAATATTTTGTCGACTTCGGACTGATGGCTCCCAAAGGTAAAATGCCATTTAGCTAGGTGATTTTTATGAACTATTGGACACAACTATCTGCTCTAAACTTTTTCTGATGTTTGCAGACAAATTTTCCAAAAAGGAGTTTGCCCTGCCTGACATGGCCAGCATCATGAGGGCCACATCCACCGCCAGGGTGAAAACGTTGAAGCTCGGATCCCCTGGGGCGAAACACGTAAAGTCCAAGTTGGACCGCCTCAGCAAGGAAAAGAACGAAAAGGAGGCCGAGGAGGAAGCCTCAAAAGGGGCTGGAAAGGAGGACCAGGTGGTAGCCTTCAAGGGTAAAGGCGTGGCTGAGGAGCCTCGGGATAAAAAGAGGAGGTTCGGCCCCGGAGGTGGGTCCTCCACTAGTTTTGGGACCACTGTCTCCCATACTGGGAAAGATGCGCCCAAGCGGCCAAAGCTGATGCAATCCTCAATTGATTCATCACTGGTGGCCCAGTCTCGCCAGATAATTAAGGAGGCGACGGAGGCAGCTGAGGCCTCGAAGAAGAAAGTTGAGAGGACCCCAGGGAAGTCTGGGAACTTCCTGGGAGGCAGGGAGGATAAGATTGCTCCCGCGCTTATAGAAATGCTCCCGCCCGAGGTGAGGGGGGCCACCGAGGGGTTCAATAAATTTTGGACGGAGAGGTGGCAGAATTACGTTGCCACATGCGATGCGGTGGACCTCACCGCCACCCTGGTAAGTCAGACTGCCAGGGCTTTTGGCGTGGCCTTGGAGTGCCAGACGGTTCTATCAGATATTCAATCAAGGAACCGGGCTTCGCGTGACGAACTAGCCAAAGTCCAGGCCGAACTAAGGGAGAAAACCGACATGAATATCGAACTCCGAGTTCAGAAGGACGTAAACGATGCGAAGATGGAGTCTGTCTTGGCCGAAGTGGAGGCTATGAAGAAGGAGGTCCATGAAGCCCAGTGCGAGGTGGCTGCTCTTACTAAGAGGGTGGAGACTTCTGATAACCACCAAAAGGTCACTGCCGAGGCCCTGGAGAAGGCAAACCTTGAGCTAGCTGGGGCCAGAGATGCCAGCCAATTCATGGAGAAGGAATTAAGGTGGTATGCCTCGGAGGTGAAGAAGTATGAGGCGGATGTTGTCGAGGCAGGCGAAATCGCAGTGAGGAATTACATAGCTAATTTCCACCTCACTGAGGAGTATCGTCGCTTCGGAATGTACTGGAGCAGGGTGGCCTACCAGGAAGTCTTTGAGAAGATAGAGGAGGTGCACCCGGGACTGGATATATCTGCGATCAAGGCGGAATTCCTTGAAGAGGACGTTCCCCAGACCCCAGCTGAGGAAGGCGAAGTAGAAGACCTTGATTCTGATGACACGCCAGCTGAAGTCCCTCAACCCGTAGAGGCACCTCCAGCGCCAATTGAGGCCCAAGCCTCCGAGGCTGCAGTCCCCCCACCTCCTTCTGATCCTTAACTTATTTGTAAATTGTCATGAATTTTATAAGGCGTTTAGCCTCTTTGTAATGGAATATTTAAATGAATGAAAATTTTACAAGGCGTTTAGCCTCTTTGTCATATATTGCCTTATCTTTCATGTTTCGCAATGACCATTCAAATTTCATTTAAATAAAAGGCTCAATCAGAGTAATAACCCACCAGAGAAACCAAACGTAATCAAAGTAATAAACCAACCGGAGTAATGTTCAGCCTCATCCAAAGGAGGCTTGTGTGGGCTTCTCCCTTCGATGATCAGCCTCATCGAAGGAAGACTTGTGTTAAACGCCTCGGAGCTCAATCGGGGTGGCCTTTTTTAAGGTTCCACTCTCTCCTCCGAGGCCTCCACGCTTCCCCGTCCTGGCGGATGGCTCATCCAAGCGGGGCTTCTCCCTTCGATGTTCAGCCTCATAGAAGGGAGGCTTTGTGTTAAATGCCTCGGAACTCAAGCGGGGTGGCCTTTTTTAAGGTTCCACTTTCTCCTCCGAGGCTTTCACGGCATATTTTCGAAACGAGAATTTTATTCATTTACAAAATCTGGGGAAATACTTCCAACAGGGGGGCTACATTCAAAAGCTCTTCATTGATAATACATTCTAAGATGCTCGATGTTCCATGGGTGGGGTTGAACCTTGCCATCCATGTCTTTGATCCAGTAGGTGCCAGGCCTAATTTCCCTTTCAATCCGGTAAGGTCCTTCCCAGTTGGGTCCCAAGGTGCCCGTTCCTGGTTCCCTCGAGGACAGGAAAACCCTACGGAGTACCAGATCATTGATCCGGAAGGATTTCTTCTTCATTTTTGAATTGTAATACCGGGTCATCTTCCTTTGGTAGACAGCAAGCCTTTGCTGAGAATCATTCCTTTTCTCCTCAAGAAAATCGAGTTCGCATTTTCGGAGCTCCTCATTTGATATCTCATTGAAGCTCAATCTCCGAGGAGATGGCAACCCTACCTCAACGGGGCTCATGGCCTCGGCGCCATAAGTCATTGAGAAGGGGGTTTCCCCAGTAGGAGTTCTGCTGGTAGTCCTTATTGCCCAAAGGACATGGGGCAGCTCATCCACCCAAGCTCCCTTGGCCGTGTCCAGTTTCTTTTTCAAACTATTTTGTTCACAGCCTCGACTTGGCCATTAGCTTGGGGATGGTGGGGGGAGGAGAAGTGTTTCTTGATTCCCAATTCTTCACACATATATCTAACCTTCTTGTTGTCGAATTGTTTCCCGTTATCAGAAACAATGGAGTAAGGGATGCCAAAGCGACAAATGATATTTTTCCACAAGAATTTGGAGGTGTTGGCCTCAGTGATCTTTGCCAAAGGTTCAGCTTCCACCCATTTCGTAAAATAATCTATGGCCACTATGGCGAAACTGGCGCTTCCTCTGCCCTTAGGCAAGGGGCCAATGAGGTCCACACCCCATTTGCTGAAAGGCCAGGGGCTGGACACCGCAGTAAGCTCCTGGGAAGGTTGTCTCTGTACGCTGGAGAAACGTTGGCACTTGTCACACTTGCGGACAAATTGGAGGGCATATTTTTTCAAAGTAGGCCAGTAGTATCCTTGTCTCAGTACTTTGTTGGCTAAAGCCAACCCTCCGAAGTGGTTGCCGCAGACACCCTCATGAATTTCCCGGAGTACATAGTTAGCTTCTTCTCCTCCGACGCATCGAAGAAGAGGTGCGGAGAATCCACGCTTATAAAGGACATTATCAATTAGAACGAAACGGGCCAACCTTCTTCTGATTCTATATGCCTCTTCTTTATCATCAGGCAGGGATTGATTCTTAAGGTAGGATATGAGAGGTTGCATCCAAGTAGGGGTACCTTCAACCCACATCATCGTTTCCAATGAAGTGGATGGTGTGGTGAGGTATTCAATTGGGACAACTGTTAACAATTCTGAATCCTTGCTACTAGCCAGCTTAGACAAGGCGTCGGCATGTGCATTTTCATCGCGCGGGATTTGACTTAACTCGAATTTGTCAAAGGAAGGGAGAAAACTTATCACCAATTTTAGATAGGAAGCCATGGCCTTGTCCTGGGCTACGAAGTTGCCATTCACTTGTCCGACCACAAGCTGGGAGTCGCTGTTGACATGGAGCCTCTTCACTTGCATTTCCTTAGCTAATCTTAAGCCAGCGAGAAGGGCCTCGTACTCTGCTGCGTTGTTGGTCGCCTTAAAGCCAAATCGTACGGCACTATTCAATTTGTGACCTTCTGGGCTTACCAAAACCACACCAGCCCCTGAGCCTGTTTCACCAGCTGATCCGTCTACATGTAAGCTCCATGAAGGAAGGTTGGCGGGAGCTATAGCCTCGTCCATTATAGGTGCATTAGCAAATTCTGCCACAAAATCTGCCAAAGCCTGGCCTTTGATGGCGACCCTAGCCTTAAAAAGGACCTCAAACTCGCTTAGCTCCACAGCCCATTTCAGTAGCCTGCCCGAGGCGTCTGGCTTTTGCAGAACTTGCCTAAGTGGGAAATTAGTTAACACGTGTATAGTGTGAGCTTGGAAGTAAGGCCTTAACTTGCGGGAGGCAGTAATCAATGCCAAGGCTAACTTTTCCATGTCTGGGTAACGAGTCTCAGGGGGCAACAATGCTTTACTGATGTAATAGACTGGCAACTGGGTTGATCCTTCTTCTCTTGTTAGGACAGCGCTTATAGCATCGAGGGAAACAGCTAAATATAACTGCAAGACCTCTCCAAATTTGGGTTTTGATAGGAGGGGTGTTTGTCCTAGGTGCCTCTTCAATCCCTGGAGAGCCTCTTCACACTCTTCATTCCATTGGAATTTCCGACCTCCCCTTAGAACCTTGAAGAAAGGGAGGCACTTATCAGTGGCTTTCGAAATGAAGCGACTGAGAGCGGCTACTCGGCCAGTTAGGCTTTGCACTTCTTTGAGTTTCTGAGGGGACTTCATCTCCACTAACGCTCGGATCTTCTCAGGGTTGGCCTCAATTCCTCGTTGATGGACCATGTATCCCAGGAACTTGCCCGAAGCTACCCCGAATGCGCACTTCAGGGGGTTCAACTTCATGCGATATTTACGTAAGATATCAAAGGCCCCGCTGAGGTGGGTTATATGCTCTTCTACTTTCAAGCTTTTGACTAACATGTCGTCCACATAAACTTCCATAGTGTTACCGATCAAGTCCGCAAACATCTTATTTACTAACCTCTGATACGTTGCCCCGGCATTCTTTAACCCAAAGGGCATCATTTTATAACAGTAGAGGCCTCGATCTGTGATAAACGAGGTGTGCTCTTCATCCCCTGGATACATGGGAATTTGATTGTAGCCAGAGTAAGCATCCATGAAGCTCAGGGACTCGTGTCCGGCGGTGGAGTCTACTAGTTGGTCAATCCTAGGAAGTGGGAAACTATCTTTTGGGCACGCTTTGTTAAGATCAGAAAAGTCGATGCACACTCTCCACTTCCCATTATGTTTCTTTACCAGGACTGGGTTGGATATCCACTTCGGGTAAAGGGCCTCCCTGATGAAGCCATTATTGATCAGTCTCTGAACTTCCTCTTTCAAGGCCTCATATCTTTCTGGGTTCAAGGCTCGCCTTTTTTGTCTATGCGGGGCAACTTTAGGGTCTATTTTCAAGTGATGGCAACTGACTCCAGGGTGGATGCCCACCACGTCCCCATGCCTCCAAGCAAAGACATCATGGTTCTTGCACAAAAATTCTTTAAGTTCATCCTTAAATCTTGGGGCAAGACTTTTACCAACCTGTAACTGCTTGGTGAGGTCTTGTGGATCGATAGGGAAACTCTCTAGTTCTTCCATGGGAACCGCCTGGGGATCAATTTCAGTAATTCGTGGATCAAGTTCATCGAGTGTTTGTAACTTAAGGCTACAGGCACCTGTTACCATATTCATATCCCTAGGCTCAACTTTCCTTATAGAATTAAGGTAGCACTCCCTGGCTCCTCTTTGGTCTCCCTTTACCGTTGCTACCCCTTTATCAGTTAAAAACTTCATGCACAAATGGTGAATGGAGGTAACCGCTCCCAAGTCCTTCAACGCGGGCCTTCCCAATACCCCGTGATAGGCAGATCTGCTGTCTACTACTAAAAATTCCATGAAGTTCATCATTGACAAGGGGGGTTCTCCCATCTCCACCGCGAGGGTAATCTTGCCTCTGGGTATGATACTGTCTCCAGTGAAACCAAACAGAGGTGTGCTGGTAGGGGTCAGTTCGTGGTCCAAAATCATCTTATCAAAGGTGGATCCGAAAAGAATGTTCACCGAACTGCCATTGTCTACCAGCATTCTTCTCAATCCGTTCCTCGCTATTACGGCCCTTACGACTAAAGCATCGCAATGGGGGTAATGAATACCCTTCGAATCCTCATGCGTGAATACGATGGGATGTGATTGGTTCCTTCGAGAGCCGTTGCCCACAATATAACTAGTCAATGGAAGGCCCCTTGCCTCTCGAATATAATTCCTCTGTGAGTTTCGGGTTTCTCCCTCTACGTATGGGCCTCCGAAAATTGTGTCGATCTCATGGATTGGGGCGTCCTCTAATCTACTTCGGTGGTTTCTCCGCTGATGCTCCCCCGAGCCCCTATGCCTTTCCTGTTCTCTTCCATGAGGAGACGCTTCCCTATGACGGGAAGGGGCCTCATCTCCCCCAGGCCGTTGATTTCGCCTGGGAGGGGGCCTGCTCCTGGGCCTGGAGGTATTCCGGTTGTTACTCCTGGGACTTGGGTTTCTAGGATGCAGGGCTATGTCTCTACAATCCTCAGTAGCGTGGCTGTAAGAGCGGTGATATGTGCAATACCCCTGGGAGTTAGTTCTTCCCTGGTTTGAACCTCTTCCCCGGCCTCGCCCTCGACGGGGGGCCTGTTGTGTTGACGTGTTTGCTTGGGTGCCGACGGCTGGTACATCCTCATAAGCCAAGGTGGGTACAGCATTCAATGTGGCTGCGGCAAGCGCTTGGCCTGAGCCATGTGAAACTTCAACACTGGGTTGGCTCCATTGTTGATCCATCAAATAGGAGGTCGGGCCCCTCCCACGCTGCCTTTGTTGAGGCTGTAGGCCTCTGCTTGCCCTATTCCTGTGTTCTATCAATTCTTCATTGATGATTTCCCGCCGCATCATTTCCAACAGTGCATCGTAAGTAGCGGGATCTTGATTCTGTACATCCCTCCAAAATAACGTGTTCATGTTTAGGCCTCCTCTTAGGGCGGATAGAGCCTCGCGATCTGTAACTTGGACGCAGCAGGTCATTTCATCCGTGAAGCGGGATAAAAAGCTTTTCAGAGTTTCCCCAGGTTGTTGTCTCATGTCTTGGAGGCGTTGGATAGGGGCCTCACCTTCTTTGCTTACTGCGAATCTCTTTAGAAAGGTGGTTTTGAATTCTGGCCAGCTTCGGATACTCCCTGGCGGTAGCCTACTATACCAAATCTCTGCGGCTCCACTCAAAGTTAGGTGGAAGGCTCTACACTTCACAGCTGGGGTGGCACCTCGCAGGCTCATGTGCGTCTTATAGCTGTTCAAGTGCTTCGCTGGATCGCCTCTCCCATCATACTTTGGTATTTTAGGCATCACATAGTGGCTCGGAGCCTGGGCGTTCCTTAACTCTCTCGAAAATGGCAAGTTGTCGTCGTCGTCATCCAAATCACAGGATCTCTGTGGACCGTCTGAATCATAATTAGCTTCTGCTCCATACCTAGGTGGTTGTGGGGGCAGTCTAGCCTGGGGTTCAGCCTCCTCTTCCCTCCTGTGTCCACGATGAGGCGGTACAGCACGGGGGGGCATTTTCTTGCCTTTCCTCCGGCTGCCAAGTGTCAGGAGGTGGGGGCGATGGTCTATTCCTTGGAGCTTGCATTTCCTGTCCAAAAGGTTCTACCTGGTATCCAGCCTCCTCTCCCCTGAGATGTCCACGACGAGGCGGTACAGCGCGGGGGGCATTTTCTTGCCTTTCCTCCGGCTGCCAAGTCTCAGGAGGTGGGGGGCGTTGCCTATGCCTAGGTGCTGGGCTTAGTCTATCAAATACACTGGCAGACCTCTGGGGCCTCGGTTCTGATTCGTATTCAGTAGGATAGTTATTCCCCACGTCGAACGCGGTCCCGGTGGGTCGGTCAGAAGCGTAGTTGGAAGAAACATCGACTCCCACGACCCTTTCCATTGGGCTTCCTTCTCTAGGGCGCCTGGGAGGGCCGGTCCTTTGGCTTGGTCCCTCGTCAGGTCCGTATTGTTCCTGGGGAACGTAAGGGGAAGGAGGGGGCCCTCCCTGACCATGCATGTGCATCAACAGTTCTTGCATTGCCAAGTTTTGATTGGTAATGCTCCTCATATGAGCTGCCATGGTCGCCATTTCTCTAGTTAACTGGGCCGTCAACCTTCTACCACCTCTCCTGTGATGGTGGTGGGGTCGGCGTCGGACCGCCGGGGCCTCGGTTTCGGTTTCTCTATTTCGCCTGGGAGGAGCTTCCTCGTTCGAACTCATATTGCTTGAAATAACTCTGGGGGCTTCCTCTTGCTCCTTTTTTCAAGAACAAATCCTACTTAAAGGGGGATGCCGATCAATACATTTTCAAAGAAAGCTTTTTCCACAGGATTGCTCGTGGTTTTCAGTGTACGTTTCCCACAGACGGCGCCAATCTGTTGACCCCAAAAAATGTTATCAACAGATTCCGGACCCACACGTGCACGTGCAAGTCCCGATAAGCGTACGTGTGCTGAAGAATGTTCGAAAAAGATTCTCGAACCCGAACATAGAAGGTGTGCAACGTGATCGTTGTAAGAATCCGACCACGAGAAACCCAACTTGCCTTTTTCCTTTTTAGGTCTCTTACTTTATGTGTGCTCTCAGATATTAAGTGTATTTTTGTATTCGAATTTTCATCATCCTTTTCTATTACATGGCTGGGGTATTTATAGTGTTACAAATAGAATGGTGATCGTCGGATCAATGTACACGTGGCCTCATCTCCCAGGCCCGGGCATCACATCTTAGCCATCAAGTCCTCTTCCATATACCTACATACCCAATTAAATACTCTTACATTGACAAGAGTTGCTTTATGCAAGGGTCACATCAATCAATCAGTCACACAGATTCTCATCATTGCAATATCCCCACAAACGAGGCTTGGGCCTCGTTTGGCTATAAAGGCCCGGGAAGAGGTATATAGCCTCGTTCGGCTATAAAGGCCTGGGAAGAGGTCTTCGTAAATAGCCGGTAACAAATGTTATTCGACAACTAGTTATTTATGTATTTTTGAATTGGGCTACGTTAATTTGTAAAAGTTACGAATGAAATGTCATTAGTTATATTTATGTAGTGTTGCTGTAAATGTTAAAAAATTTAATTATGGCATGAAACCGAAAGGAACCGAACCGAACTCGAACGGTTCCATAATTATATTTGGACCCGACGGATCCATTTATTAAATACCCGAAAATTTTGAAACCAAGTAGAACCAAATCGAACCGACCCACGGACAGCCCTAGTTTCATCCTAGAATGTATTACTCTTAGGTGATAATATTGTGTTTACTAAATCGAATCACGTTGTTTCACATTTTCGTTTCCTACTTTTGTCCTACATAATCCGTCATCCTCAACCGTAATTTTCTTTATTTTCACAAAAATATATGATTTTGTTTTATTCTAAAAACATTGATACATTAGGGTTTGTTTGACCCTAATCTTTGGGAGAATAAGTTCTATAATAATGATTTTTTTGGAGAATATGTAATTAAAAACTAAGAATTTTTTTTTTATTTTTACGTCTAAAATTATTTTATTGAAAAAACATATGTGGTTGAAAATGAGTTAAGAGTAAAATAAATTTCTATAGAATGGGATTCAAATAATGGCTTAGTGGAAATCTTGTGCTCACTAAATTGTATCACGTTGTTTCATATTTTTCGTTCCTATTTTTGTGCTAGATAATCTGACATCCTCAACCCTAATTTTCTTTTCCTACACAAAAATATATTATCAGTGCTTCATCCTAAAAAACATATACTCATACATCTTTAAAGATAGACTTATTTCTACTTTCACACATATTAAGAAAACTTAATAAATATATGTTGGAAATATAAATTTTAGATACATTTTTCCTAATATATCCTTACATTGAATAGTGTTAATTCATATTTGTTGATAACAAAACACATTAAGTGAGTGTTTGGTCCTCATTTTTTTAGGAATAATTAGTTTTTGAATAGTGATTAATGAGAGAATACGTGATGAAAAAGTGATGAAAAGTTTTAGATTTGTGTGTAATATTATTTTATTTGGAGAATGTGTGATTGAAAATGAGTACTATAGAAAAATGAATGGAAAAAAAAAGAGAGAAAAAATGAGGCTCAAACATGAGCTAAATAAAGTATATTAAAAAAAATTAAGAGAATAATTATACTTTCAACAAAGGAAAGTTGCATATAATTTGTGACAAACAAAAAATAAAAGCAAGCGTATATTTGTGGTACGAAGATGATAATACACTTATGTGAAAATCTCGTGTGCGCTAAATCGTATAGTGTTGTTTTATATTAAGGGTTCGTTTGATTGTAAGAGTGAAAAATTGGTGGAAAGAAAATGTTTTACAGGAAAAAGATTTTCCTAAAAATTGTTTTACTGAGAATTGTAATTAAATGTGTTTAATTGGTATAATTTTTCACCCGAATTTTTTAAAAAATTTTGGATATTTTTGTTCACGTTTGACTTTATTTTATATGAAAATTATCCATTAAAATGATTTTTTTTTTTACAATTGATTATGAAATTTGTTAACATTGCCAAAAAGTAAAAAAAAAAAAAAAAAATTTGCGAAAACTATTTTTTCATCAAAGTTTAGTGTTCGTTTGACTTCATTTTACATAAAAAATGTCCATTAAAATGATTTTTTTTTTTTTTTTTATAATTGATTATGAAATTTGTTTCCATTGGCAAAAAAAAATATGACAGAACCTGGAAAAGGTTTTTTCGACCAAAATGGTGGAAATGGTGGGAAAGCCTTTTCCACTATTTCAAGGAAAAAGGGAGCGTAGGTGGGGGGAGGGAAAAAGTTTTCTTGGCCAAATTTGTCCAATCAAACACTTGTTTTGCATGGAAATGAATTGTTTTTCTAAGTTCCACGGAAAACAAGTGTTATCAAACAAGTCCTAACATTTCCTAATTTCTCCGCTGCATAATCCGAATTCCGACATCTTAATCCTATTTTCTTTTCCTACACAAATAGATATGCTCGACCAAGTCAACAGATTTAGACCAAGTTTTCTTTTCATTATTTTTTTCTTGGAAAATGTCAAAGCTGCTAAAAATAAAAATAAAAACTACTTAAAATCAATGCTTTTTTTTCAACCTAAGCAGTCTCCGTGATTTACAAGGAAGACTCCGTGCATAGATTAATTCAAACTTAACGGTGTATAGTCAAGTCAAAATAAAAATAAAATAAAAAATGGGCCAAGTCAATGACCATTTTTTAATTAATTAATTTATTTACATTTGAAAATCAAGTTGAAACTGACTATAAATATTCATCTACCTCTCTACTTTTTATTCTCATTCAAACCTTTTCTTCCTTCAAAGTTTAAGGTTTTTCCCAGATTCAGATATTCCGATGAGTGAAGATCCGAAGAATCATCGATCGATGGCTCTCTTGAAAACTGCACCTTTTCTAATTTTTTCGGTTTTGTTTGTGTCGATGTTTATTCAAGAAGGAAACGCAATGAGACCTTTGGGTATGGAGCAATGGCTGAAAAGAGAAGCTACATTGCTGGCCTCTCTTCCAAAGGGCGATGTGCCGGCCTCCGGTGGTTCTAAGTGCACTTATATACCGGGTGGTGGCAGCACTGGCTCGTGCCCATTGAACGAAAAGCACTATGCTGGTGGTGGGCCTGGTGGCGCCACCGCCCATGCACCGCCAGCTTCTCATACTGCCACATAAATCTTCTCTGCTTCTGTGGAAATTGATGAAACCAGAAACAAGGGTTCAACTTTTTGAGCCTTTCTGTACATGAAAATATAAGAAGAACACCAAATATAGCTAGTAATTTAACTATTTTTACAGAATTTATTTCTTTATTTAATTATTTTCACGTTTCTCCTACTTGTAGCAATCAATAAAAGATTTGATTGTTTACCTTGTAATTGCATAAGTATATTTTTCTTTTCATGGTCATGCATGTAACATGGTTATTCACACTCGTGGCTATTGTATTTGGCTCTTGTTTGATTTAGATAAAATTTTAACTTTTAATAGATTTTGATAAAAGTTAATGAATTGTGTGCTTGGAAGTTGATAAAAGTTGTGGATTCCATGAAATGTGTGGTTGAAATGAATTTGAGAAAATGGGAACCAAACATATGCTTAATTTTATTCCGAAGTAAGAACGTTGAGAAGAATTTAACTCCGACACTCGATATATATGTTGAGTGGTTTTACCATATTTTATCTTTATCTTATCTTTCTAAGTTTGTGGTTCGTTTGTGAAATGAATTCTGAAATTTGATTGTTTCTTTGAATTTTGGAGGATTTCTCGTTTGGATTTTTTAAAATATTAGGGTTTGTTTGAGCCATATTATTTTGAAATAGTAGATTGATTGATAATGTATGATTGAAAAAAAAGAAAATATTATTGATGTGATGGGAAGAATACGTGCTTGAAAATGAGTAGAAGAAGAATGATGAAAAAATTAATGTGTACCAAACATGGGCTAATTGTATAAACATTTGGAGTCATAGTCAAACTTGTTAAAATGACTAGACCATCCTCTATAGGATGATTATTGTTTTCGTATGTTAGTGTCGTAGAATGTTACTCAAGGTGAAGTTTGGTAAAGATTCACTTATTTTATTAACTCTTTTCCTTAATTTTGTTTTTGTCCAATAACTAGTCTACACGAGAATGAAGTCAAACTACAAGACATCTTAATCCATAACATACAATGTACTTTACTACTAACATAAGATAATTTTATTTCAGTCAATTATTCCTCTGTATAAGACTACCTTTTTCTGTGTCCCTTTTTTGTGCATAAGAGTGGTTTGAAGACTTTTTCTTTTATGATTTATAATCAAAGTTCTTTAAAAAAGGAAGATTTTCGTTTGTGCTCTCTGATAAACCCAAAAACGTGAGAACTAAATTGTAAAGCGTAGAATCTTTTTATTGAGTAATCGAAAAATTATGTTACGAGAAACCATAATTATATATAAAATAAAAGCAAATCATTTGAATAATAAAGTTAGCAAAACGTATGAATAATACTATATGTACATAATAGAGTCATATAATGATTTACTTACAAATAAGGTGTCAAAAGAGAGTTGAGAAGGGTTTTTTTTTTGGTTGAAAAAATCCCGATTCAATCAATTATGCCCCTGTTTGGCCCCCACTTTGGGGTGTTGAAATTTTTTGGAATAGTGATGGATGGAAGAATGTGTGGCAGAAAAGTAATGAAATTTTTTAGATTTGTGTGTAATATTATTTTATTTAATGAATGTGTGGTTGAAATGAAGAGAAAAAAATTAATGTAATGTAATGAAAAAAATGAGGGCCAAACGGGACCTATATCTCACCACATCACGTGTATTTAAACTATTGCACATGTCACAAAACCAAACACATGTGATTTTGTAACCTTAGTCTTCTTACTCCCGAATATCTATCCTCTTAAACCCTAACAAAATAAGCCGAGGTTTGGTAGTCTTTAATTTAATTAATTTCTCATACTTATTTTTAATCACACATTCACACAATAAAATATTTTACACGTAAATTCAAATTTTCTTCTACATTTTAAACACATATTTCGCCAAAAATTACCATTCAAAACATAATTTTCTTAAAATTAAAGGTCACCAAATGGAGGCTACGTACCATAGACTAAAATGTGAGCTTCACAACAATAATCATTTATATAAAAAGGGTCAACTTTAAATTTATTAAAAATAAATTTTTAATCTATTAGAGTTTTCTCAGATTTTTATTTCCAGTCAATGAAGTTGAAAGTGGGAATAGTAAGCTCAAGTCAGTTTCCTTTTGATAGTCATTAGTTTCTTTCATGTTTCCTTTTATGTTATTTGTTTTTTTTTTTAAATACTTTTTATATGATTTGAATAAGATTTTTGATTCACCTATTTAAAAGTTTAAGGATTAGAGATGTAATTAAATTTATTCATTTGAATTTTATCTCTGCACAAAGCTTCACGTCTAGATGAGATTAAATTTTTATTTAGCCCCGTTTAGTTCAACTAAAAATCATAAACTATAGCCGTTATTGTTGACTTTTATTAGAGGGTATTTGTTAGAGATTAAAATTGAAAATATAGCCGTTATTGTTGACTTTTATTAGACCCAATAACGGCCATATTTTCAATTTTAATTGAATTTTAAGCTGTACCAAACATGCTATAAAATTGAAATTAAAATCAACAATTAATTTTAATCACGCATTTCATGGATCTCACAAATTCTCGATCACGCATTTTATTAATTGTTAACAAAATTTACTATTTTTTTTTTATTTAAATCAAGACTCGTTTGTGACAATCAAATTTAGACGACGTGCGACGTCAAAACCTCAAAATATTTTTGACCCAAATCTGGTAGTTATTAATATGTTTTTTTGGAAGATAAATTTTTGAGTTCCATTTCTATCAAATTTATTTTCAACAATATGTTTTTTTGAATAAAATAATTTTACACGTAAATTTAAAAAGATCTTCTTCTTTTTCGCCACATATTTTTAAAAAATCATTATTCTGAAACTTTTTTTTTTTTTTAAAATAAATGAGATCAAACCAACCTAAAACCTCTTAGACAATTTCAAGGTAGAATATTATTACTTGTAGAAGACGCAAATGTTCTGCCTAATTCACACAAATTCCATTCGGGTCAACTATTCAATTCCTCAAAGTTCTATCTTATCGTGTTTGATTCGTCAATAGAAAAATAAACCGTTGGAACGGAATACATGGAAAAGTTAATATCCTGCTTTGATTTGTATTTTGCATATATGTCACAAAATTTTAAAGTGCATCAAAATTGGTCACTTTTAAAATGATGTTAAAAAATATCACTTTTGGGTATGAAATGTCCAAATAACCCTTGAAAATACTTTTTTGGGTGCATGCTAATTAATTTCATCATTTCATCATTTGACTTGTACAAAAAACAAAAAACAAAATAATATATATACCAAAAATAAAAAATAAAAAAATCATAACTTTAACAGTTCAAAAATTTCTTCTAGGCTCAAGAATTTTAAGTGTAACGTCCCGAGTTCCGTGAACTCGGATTGTCACGTCGTACTCATTTGTCTAGAATTTAATAGAAAGATTTACAAAAATAACTAAATTTTAAACATCACATTTACAATTGTAAACCTCATCGACACAAAACTCATTTCATTAATTTAGGATAATTGTTTAAACTCTAAAACTCAAGTTTGAAATAACTGAAATAACAAAATATATTAATAATATTCAAAATGCGTAAATTTCAAAATTTAAATAACTTCATCTATTAAATCGTGCCACCACTGCCCATCAAACTCGACCGTCTCTGAAATCTGCAAATGTTGTTAAAATAATAGAATGAGTATTTCGATAAAATATTCAGTAGACTCATCGTCGATAATTAATTTACAGAATAATTGAATACATAATTATGCAATATATACCGTTATATCATCATCATAGGCTCATTTTCTTAAAATAAATCGTAGGCTCTTTAAAATCATGGAGTGTGGGTAGTCTCGTCTCATACATTTAAGCACATAATTTATGCATAACATCATCTTATCTCATGAGAGATATTCTCATCTCTTCTCATGCATTAAAGCATATAAGTTATGACAAACATAACAACATCATTTCTCATTTTATGCATTAAAGCATATAAATCACGTAAAGTCACATACTACATGCAATTATAATTTAAACTAATTAATGAGGGCGAGTTTACCTCAATCTATCTCGAGTCAAGTAAAAAGTGGAGCGGGAAGTAACTTCAAGCTCTTAATTGTCTGAACGTTTCATCTAGTCAAAATAGGAAATAAGTATCGAATTAGAATTTCGAAATTTGAAAGTTTTAAAATGATAAAATAAAGTTTAGGGACTTAATTGGATATTTATTAAAACTGGAATTTGAAAAGTTTAAGGACTGAAATAGACTTTTTTTTTTTGAAATCAGTGGCTAACTGTGGAGGAAAAGGGACTCTAGGGACTGATTAACTTATAACTAAAACTTTAGGGACTGAAATAATAACTTTTAAAACTTGGGGGCTAAAGAGTAATTTCTAAAAATTAAAATAACAAAATATCTATCGTTTCACACACACACACACACACACTCTCTCATTTACAGAGAGAGAGGGAGGGGGGGGGGGGGCTCCTTAGATTTCTACCACCGGCTAAAGCGGTGCCAACGCCACCGTCGCGTGGTAGCACCAGTGAGTATGCAGAGGCGAATGGGGGGAGTTTTGGTGCACGGGTCGAAGGTTAACCGCGGCTTTGGAGGTTCGGGTTTTTGAGTTTCTTGGTGGCAATCGAGTTGGAAAAGGTCGGGGAAAGAGGTAAGTTTATGGGTAATGTCATTTTCTTGATTTTGTGGTTGTTTGGAGTTGATTTGGTTCGGGTTTTTGAGTTTCTTGGTGTGCGACCGTGTGCGGTAGTTTTCGGAATTGGATATGGTGGTGGTTGCGTGGTGGCTTTGTAGCTGATTAGGTGTCGATTTTTTGGGTGAAAATGGTGGCTGTCATATGGGTTGTAGGCGGTGGCTGGTGGTTCGAAGTTGGGTGGCTGGAGTGGCTCTTGTGACTGGTTAGGTGTTTGGTTGCAGCTCGTGTGCATTCGGCTGCAACTTGTGTGTGTAGCAGCTCGTGTGGTGAGAGGCTGGGATTTGCAGTGTGAAATTTGGTGATGAATTGCAGTTAGTGATTTGAAGCTTATGTGGTGTGATTCGAAAATGGGTGGTGAAATGGTGGAACCCGATTGTAGCTTGCTGCAATCGGTGATGGTTTTGCAGCTCGTGAGTCTCATGTTGATGCTAGAAATGGATGTTCTAGCATCAATAGTGAATTCACTGTAAATGGATTGAGGAACATTTTTTGGAGAATTTCCTTGCCAAATTGGGCTGGTTGCGTGAGTGTGAGGAGATGGAGGAAATGAGAGTTCTATGAATAGTAATTATTAGGGCACAAAAACCTAGGTGTTAAGTGGGCCAAGAACTTGAGCTACAAGAAATTCCTTAATTGAGTTTAAGTGAATTGAGCTAAAATAATCGAGGTTTGGACTAACATAATTGGACTTTAAATAATAATAAAAAATATTACTTAAAATTATTAAAAATTGGATTTAAACAAAAATAATAAGGAATTTGACACTTCAAAATTATTCGAGATTGGACTCGATTTACAACGGTTAGACGAACACGCTTTCATTTTAACGTTGGGGTTAAAACTTAGTGTTTTTCAAGAAAAATAATTTTATATTATTTAAAATTCTCGGTCGCTACACTAGGTGACTACTCCTATCCAATTTATACTTTCATATTGGTTGTAGATACACCAATAGATACGCAACTTCCATACAAAACTTCAATTACACTCTAATTGTTCATAATACAGACACTTGACAAAAATATAAATCTCAATATAAGAAATCACATAAAGTAAAAAATAAATAAGAACCCAACAAACCTAATTCAAATAATAGGAATGTCAAAGAAAAAATGACAAAACTAAAAGAACATAGCAGGTTTTCTATGAACCAAAAAGTGTAAGCTAACTAAAACAATTTACCCAACATAACAGGGAAAATGCGTGAAAATATCAACTTCAAAGGAACATGAAGATGGTAACACTTTAAATTGAAACCCTAGATATCAATTTTTTCTTCAAATTAAAATCACATCCAACCATAACACAAACACAACAGAGATTATTTCAAAACATTTAAAACTTGAAGATGAAAATCATATTTACCCCTTTCGATTTAATACTATGGAAGGGAAAACCGATCAATAGAGAAATACATAGAAATGAGTTCAACTGGGTGTGAGATACACATCATCGAAATGAGGAGTTATTACCGTGGGGTGGTTGTCTACCAATCGATGAGGAGTGGCATCGTTTGGATTCACTTTTAAGAAGAGAAAATAAGTGGAAATGGCCGATTGACCCGACCATTTTTCCACTTTGGCCTTTTACCACTTAAAAAAAACATAAATTGTGAATTTAAGAACAAAAGCCAAAAATATCATCATTTTAACCTCACAAACACAAGCACAGTGGAGAAAAAGAAAAAAAAATCTCGGTCGAGATCCAGTCAACCACAACACCGCTCATAGTTGGCAACCCAACCACCAACAATCAGTCACCGACAAAGTGATTTTTAACAAGGTTAGCTCTTTATTGTGATTATGATTATGATTTTTCTTAAATGGTAAAGTTTAGATTTAACATTTATTTAATCTTTTGTTCATTATTTAGGTAGATGGTTTTGTATATAATAAATTTATGTGTTTTTTGGGGGCAAGGAGATGTTTTTCTCATTGGAAATGGAGTTTTCCAACGAGAAAAATGGCTTTGCAGATTGTTAAAATTGTCACACAGTCGGCCCAGACTGTTTAAAGTTTAGTCGGCCCAAGATTGTTTTCCTTTTTTTTTTTTACATTTTATTAGTTATTTAATTTTTACAATTTTAAATAATATTTTAATTATGTATATAATTTTTTCTTTTTATTTTGTTCTTTAATTTTTATTTAAATTAATTTATTATTATTTTTCTCTTTTTCCTTTTAATTTATTTTGTTTATTCTTCATACACATACATACATACATAAAATTTATAAATTAAAATTTTTTATTCCTTTTTAAATGAAATAAATTATTTTAAATTGAAATGAAAAGCCCCTTCCTCCGATTTCTACGACCGACCAAAGCGGTGCCAGCGTCGTCACACGGTGGCGCCGGTGAGTATGCAGAGGCGAATGTGGGGAGTCTTGGTGCACGGGTCAAAGGTTAACAGCGGCTTTGGAGGTTCGGGTTTTTGAGTTTCTTGGTGGCAATCGAGTTGGAAAAGGTCGGGGAAGGAGGTAAGTTTATGGGTAATGTCATTTTCTTGATTTTGTGGTTGTTTGGAGTTGATTTGGGGGTGAAATGGTAGCGGTTGGTTGGGTGGTGTGTGCGGCCGTGTGCGGTGGTTTTCGGGTTTGGATATGGTGGTGGTTGCGTGGTGGCTTTGTAGCTGATTGGGTGTCGATTTTTTGGGTGAAAATGGTGGCTGTCGTGTGGGTTGTAGGCAATGGCTGGTGGTTCGAAGTTGGGTGGCTGGAGTGGCTCTTGTGGCTGGTTGGGTGTTTGGTTGCAGCTCGTGTGCATTCTGCCGCAACTCGTGTGTGCAGCAGCTTCGTGTGGTGATGGTGGATTGGGTTGAGGCTGGGATTTGTAGTGTGAAATTTGGTGATGAATTGCAGTTAGTGATTTGAAGCTTGTGTGGTGTGATTCGAAAATGGGTGGTGAAATGGTGGAACCCGATTGTAGCTTGCTGCAATCGGTGATGGTTTTGCAGCTCGTGAGTCTCATGTTGATGCTAGAAATGGATGTTCTAGCATCAATAGTGAATGGATTGAGGAACATTTTTTGGAGAACTTCCTTGCCAAATTGGGCTGGCTGCGTGAGCGTGAGGAGATGGAGGAAATGAGAGTTCTACAAATAGTAATTATTAGGGCACAAAAACCTAGGTGTTAAGTGGGCTAAGAACTTGGGCTACAAGAAATTCCTTAATTGAGTTTAAGTGAATTGGGCTAAAATAATCGAGGTTTGAACTAACAAAATTGGACTTTAAATAATAATAAAAAATAGTACTTAAAATTATTAAAATTTGGATTTAGACAAAAATAATAAGGAATTTGATACTTTAAAATTATTCGAGATTGGACTCGATTTGAAAAAGATTTAAACTCGATTTACAACGGCTAGACGAACACGCTTTCATTTTAACGTTTGGGGTTAAAACTTTGCGACACGTTTTTCAATAAAGGTAATTTTATATTATTTAAAATTCTCGGTCGCTGCAACTTTACCCTCTTAAAATAATTTCGTCCTCGAAATTTAAACTTACTTGATCTAAAATATCTGGGTACTTAGCCAGAATCTCGTCCTCCTTTTCCCAGGTAGTTTCATCATTATCATGTCTACCCCACTGGACTTTGACTAAAGGGATCTCTTTGTTTCTTAAGACATGGACTTTTCTATCAACAACACATATAGGTGTCTCCTCATAAGACATATTTTTCTGAATTGAAATAGTTTGAAAATTTACCACTTGACTTGGGTCGTGGATATATTTCCTCAATAAAGAAACGTGAAAAACATTGTGTACGGCCGAGAGCTCAGGTGGCAACGCCAAACGATAAGCCACGTTACCTACTTTCTCTAACATTTCGAATGGTCCGATAAAACGAGGCCTTAACTTCCCTCTCTTACTGAAACGGATAGTACCCTTCATATGAGCTACTTTCAAGAATACTTTCTCTCCAATCTCAAACTCTAAGTATTTTCTCCTTTGATCGGCATAGCTTTTCTGTCTGTCTTGGGCGGCTTTGATCCGTAGTGTGATCTTCTCAATAGCCTGCACTGTCCTCTCAATTAATTCTGGACCTAAAATTTTTCTCTCACCTATCTCATCCCAATAGACCGGTGATCTACAACGTCGTCCATAAAGTGCCTCATATGGTGCCATACCAATAGTAGCCTAAAAACTGTTATTGTAGGCAAACTCTACTAATGGAAGATGAGTCTCCCAATTACCACTCAAGTCTAGTACACAGCTCTAAGCATATCCTTCAGTGTCTGAATAGTGTGTTCAGACCGTCCATCTGTCTGGGGATGGTATGCAGTACTAAAATTTAATTTAGTACCCATTGCAACATGTAAACTCTTCCAAAATCTCGAAGTAAATCTCGGATCTCTATCCGAGACAATGAAAGCTGGTACTCCATGAAATCAAACAATCTCTCTAACATACAATTGGGCTAATTGATGTACATTGAGAGTCATTCTGATTGGTAGGAAATGGGCTGACTTCGTAAGTCGGTCTACAATAACCCAAATAGTGTCATGCCCTCTTACTGATTTTAGTAACCCTGTCACAAAATCCATGGAAATTTTCTCTCATTTCCATTCTGGTATATCCAAGGGATTTAACAATCCTGATGGTCTCTGATGTTCAGCCTTGACCTGTTGACACATCATGCATCGAGAGACAAACCTTGCAATGCAACCCTTCATGTTTCTCCACCAAAAAGTATTTCGCAAATCACGATACATCTTTGTCCCTCCTGAGTGGCATGCACATGGTGCTGAATGAGCTTCTGTCAAAATCTCATTCTTGATATGTTCATCCTTCGGCACACAGAGATGCCCTCTGAACATAAGTGCTTTATCAGAGGCAATCTCGAAACCTATTTTCTTGCTAGTCCCAACTTTGGATCTGATCTTTTCTAAGAATTTATCTCTGGCTTGAGCTGCCACAATTCAACCTCTCAAATCTGGCTTAACGGTCAGATTTGCCAATCTAATAGATCATTAGACTGATGGAGCTTGCACTTCAATTCTTAAATTCTAAAAATCTCGAATCAACTGATCATGCGTTGTCCCCAAAGCTGATAACTGTCCAGCGTTCTTTCTGCTCAAAGCTTCTACAACCTTATTTGCTTTACCCGGGTGATAAAGAATGGTGCAGTCATAATCTTTTACCAGCTCTATCCATCAACGTTGTCTCATATTCACTTCTTTCTGACTGAAGAAATACTTGAGACTCTTGTGATTGGTGTAAATCTCACATTTACTCCCATACAAATAGTGTCGCCAAATCTTAAGAGCATGCACAACAGCTGCGAGCTCTAAATCATGTGTCGGGTAATTCTTTTCACGTGGCTTCAACTGTCTTAAAGCATATGCTATCACTTTGCCATTTTGCATCAATACACAACCTAAACCATGTTTTGATGCATTGTTGTAAATAACGAAACCATCAAACCCATCTGGTATAGTCAACACTGGTGATGAGACAAGTCCGTTCTTAATTTCCTGAATGCTTTGTTCACACTGTTCTGTCCATTGAAACTTAACTCCCTTCCTGGTCAACTAAGTCATAGGGCCTGCTATTTTAGAGAAACCCTCTATGAATCGCCGATAATATCTATTTAATCCAAGAAAACTTCTCACATCTCCTACATTTGCAGGTGTTGGCCAATTTGTTACAGTTTCAACTTTAGAAGGATCAACCTCGATGCCTTTAGTTGTAACAACGTGACCCAAGAAACCCACTCTTTCGAGCCAAAATTCACATTTCTTGAATTTGGCGTACAACTTTTCTGCTCTTAGCGTTTTCAACACAATCCTCAAATATTTTTCATGTTGTGCAGAATCTCTGGAGTAGATCAGTATGTCGTTGATAAAAACAATAACGAATTTATCAACATACTGATGGAAGACTCTGTTCATCAAGTCCATAAATATTGCAGGTGCGTTCGTGAGACTGAAAGGCATTACTATGAACTCGTAGTGCCCATATCGCGTCCTGAACGCTATCTTTGGTATGTCAGCCGGTGTAACCTTTACCTGATGGTAACCAGATCTCAAGTCAATCTTGGAGAAGATAGATGTACCTTTCAATTGATCGAGTGAGTCTTCGATCCTGGGAAGGGGATACTTATTCTTTATCGTCAACTTGTTAAGTTCTCAATAGTCGATACACATCCTCATGCTTCCATCCTTCTTCTTTACAAACAGAACAGGTGCTCCCCATGGAGATACACTTGGTCTGATGAAACCCTTCTCTAGTAATTCCTCTAACTACACCTTCAGTTCTTGTAACTCCTTCGGCGCCATACGCTACAGAGCTTTAAAAACAGGGGCAGTTCCTGGTACCAAGTCAATGGAAAATTCTACCTGTCTATCCGGCGGAGTACCGAATAGATCATCTAGAAAGACATCACCGTATTCACATACTACTAGCACTGAATTCAGAGTAACCTCCTCTGCGGGGTTGTCTTGAAAACTAACCAAATAGCCCTGACAATTGTCCTTGGCTAAAAGCTTCTCTGCTTGTAAAGCGGAGATAAGGCGAGGAAGTGCCTTGGTCTTTGTCCCATAAAACTTGAATACTTCTTCACCATCTTTACGAAAAATAACCTCTTTCTTGTGGCACGTGATTTCGGCACGATAGGTGCTAAGCCAATCCATACCGAGAATAATATCGAAGTCTTTCATTCTAATAATATTCAAGCCTGCCTCAGAAACTTGACCATCAAAATCTATTTGTACTACTTTGACTATCTTATTAATATCGATAGTTCCTCCTGACGGAAAACTAACCTCGATGGTACTACCAGTCTCTTCTCCTATTAGGTTCAGTCTTTCTAAACATGCATCGGATATAAATGAATGTGTGGCTCCCGAGTCTATTAGAACATATAAGGGGATACCAGAAATAGATAGTATACCTGATATCATATTAACATGCTCAAGATGGGAAGGAAATACAGTATGGAAAATATTTAAGACATGCACGAGAATACCAGAGTAACTAGTATACCTGCAATCAAGTCAGAATCCTCAGCTGCATCTATAGCAAATACTCTTGCTTTCCCTTTTCTGTTCTGGTCCAGGTTCGTCTTCTGATTGGAACCCTGGGCGGATAGAACACGACAGTCTGATGCAAAGTGACCCGACTGGCCACACTTGTAGCAGACGCCCTTTCCAAATAGACACTCTCCTTTATGCAACCTCTGACACTTAGGGAAGGGTGGAGTGAAATTGGTCATCTGTTTCCCTGTTGGTCCTGGATTCTGCCTCTTAATAAATGCTTGATTCCTATTCTGATTTTGATTGCAATTCGGATCTTGCCACTTTCTCTTTCCCTGATATCTCTGCTCATTATGATTACCTTGGTTCCCAACTTTCACACCAGCATAGGCTATTGCTTGAGCCTTCTTCACTACTTCCCTATAAGTTGGCAGCTCATGTGAATTGACAATCTACATGACATCCAAGCGTAGGCCCCTCTCAAAATGTCGTGCCTTTTTGAACTCGGTCTCCACCAGATGTGGAGCATAACGTGACAGTTCCTCGAACTTTCTCTCATATTCAATTATATCCAATTCACCTTGTACTAAACGTAGAAAATCAGACTCCTTGTGATCTCTGATGGCCTGTGGAAAAAATTTATCCCTGATCTCAACCTTAAATTTATCCCAAGCCAGAGCTGCTTGCTGCTCTTCACTCTTTGTCCGTGATGCAGATTTCCACCAAAAACCAACTCTTTCGACTAACATAAACTCCGCACAGCCTACCTTCTTATCCTCGGGGCAAGATATGTGCCTGAAAATCTTCTCGATGGCCTGAAGCCACTCTTCCACTGCCAGTGGACAATCTCCACCATCGAACGTAGGTGGGTGGTATCTCCTAAACTGTTCTATTACTGACACTGTAAAGTTAACTAGCTGTGGAGCTTGTCTCATCTCTTGCACTGCCTGAAGTACTTCCCTGATAACGTCGGCTTAAGTTGTTGGTACCATAACCTTCATAAAATTAAAAGTAGTTCGTAAAGGTTGAACTAAGTGTACCGACAATGTAGACAATAAAAGATAACTCGAAAAATGGAAATTAGAAACCAAACATTATTTCATAAATAACTCAACTTCTTTTAATGAGGGTACATGAGTAGGAAGACACGTATGCCGAACATTTTTTTTTGTTTTACAATAAAATGTCAAACTTACTCTAGATTCTATCTCTCTATTCTCCTTCGCTTACACATGATTCGACGTCCGAGAACTCTCCTAGCGCTGGATCAGCGTCTTCTTCTGGTTCTTTTTCGGGTTCCTCATCGGGATCGCCCCCGGGTGCTAACTCATTTTCTTACCCAGGTTCGGGCTCGAGCATTGGCTCATGTTCTGGCTCCCCTTCAGGTGCAACCCCAAAGTGGTGCTGAAAGTACATGGGCCAATATGCTACAAATCTCACGTAGAAGGTGCCATACTCTATATCCACATTAGGTGACACAAGAGCATCTATGTATATACTACGAGCTACTTCCACATAGTCGCTTCGAAAGGTCATGAGTAAGTGATAGATCGATCGTCGATTACAGGTCACGTAGCCATGTTGTATGGCCCGATCACGTACGATATTCAGTTGCTCTACGTGTTGGGCAATTGTCCAATCGAGTCTAGGCCTGAAGCGGTTGTAATCTCTAATGGTTTGTTCTATGTCACTGGGTACATTTCTACGAATGAGTGCCATGTCCTAAACCAATTATACAAAGTCCAATTAGGCGGGGTTATTCATCTCTATTAGTTAAAATTACGAGGACGTAAAAAAAGATTTAAAAATTCCTTCAAATTATGTTCAAACTCGTCTTTCTTTCTTTCTAATTCGGATACACTTTCTTTCTCCTTCTTCTAAATCTCATAAATTGTTAAAACATGTATCCGAAATACAATAACGTTAAACTGCATAAACTTCTTTACCTTCGGAGTCGAGGGATCGAATGATGGTAGTGACAACTTTCATTAATAAAAACTTAAATAATGTAGAATGTCTCTTTGAATTTTCTTTTTTTTGAAAACTTGTCAGTCTACAGAAACCAGACTGACTTTGATACCAAACTGTAATGCCCCGAGTTCCGTGAACCCGGATTGCCACGTCATACTCATTTGTCTAGAATTTAATAGAAAGATTTGCGGAAATAACTAAATTTTAAACATCACATTTATAATTGTAAACCTCATCGGCACGAAATTCATTTGATTAACTTAGAATAATTGTTTAAACTCTAAAACTAAAGTTCGAAATAATTGAAATAACAAAATATGTTAATAATATTCAAAATGCGTAAATTTCAAAATTTAAATAACTTCATCTATTAAATCGTGCCACCACTGCCCATCAAACTCGCCCGTCTCCGAAATCTGCAAATATTGTTAAAATAACGGAATGAATGTTTCGATAAAATACTCAGTAGACTCATCGCCGATAATTAATTTACAGAATAAATGAACACATAATTATGCAATATATACTGTAACATCATCATCATATGCTCATTTTCTTAAAATAAATCGTAGGCTCTTTAAAATCATGGGGGTGTGGGTAGTCTCGTCTCATACATTTAAGCACATAATTTATGCATAACATCATCTTATCTCATGAGAGATATTCTTATCTTTTCTCATGCATTAAAGCATATAAGTTATGACAAACATAACAACATCATTTCTCATTTTATGAATTAAAGCATATAAATCACGTAAAGTCACATATTACATGCAATTATAATTTAAACTAATTAATGGGGACAAATTTACCTCAATCTATCTCGAGTCAAGTAAAAAGTGGAGCGGGAAGTAACTTCAAGCTCTTAATTGTCCGTACGTTTCATCTAGCCAAAATAGGAAGTAAGTATCGAATTAGTATTTCGAAATTTTAAAGTTTTAAAATGATAAAATAAAGTTTAAGGACTTAATTGGATATTTATTAAAACTGGAATTTGAAAAGTTTAAGGACTGAAGTAGACTTTTTTTTGAAATCAGTGGCTAACTATGGGGAAAAAGGGACTCTAGGGACTTATTAACTTATAACTAAAACTTTAGGGAATGAAATAATAACTTTTAAAACTTGGGGGCTAAAGGGTAATTTCTAAAAATTAAAATAACAAAATGTCTATCGTTTCACTCTTTCTCTTATTTACAGAGAGAGAGAGAGAGAACAACGACGGGGGAGAGGGAAGGGCTCATCCCCTTCCTCCGACTTCTACCACCGGCTGAAGCGGTGCCAGTGCCACCGTCGCGTGGTGGCGTCGGTGAGTATGCGGAGGCGAATGGGGGGAGTTTTGGCGCACGAGTCGAAGGTTAATCGCGGCTTTAGAGGTTCGGGTTTTTGAGTTTCTTGGTGGAAATCAAGTTGGAAAAGGTCGGGGAAAGAGGTAAGTTTATGGGTAATGTCATTTTCTTGATTTTGTGGTTGTTTGGAGTTGATTTGGGGGTGAAATGGTGGCGGTTGGTTGGGTGGTGTGTGCGGCCGTGTAAGGTGGTTTTTGGGTTTGGATATGGTGGTGGTGACGTGGTGGCTTTGTAGTTGATTGGGTGTCGATTTTTGGGGTGAAAATGGTGGCTATCGTGTGGGTTGTAGGCGGTGGCTGGTGGTTCGAAATTGGGTGGTTGGAGTGGCTCTTGTGGCTGGTTGGGTATTTGGTTGCAGCTCGTGTGCGTTCGGCCTCGTGTGTGCAGCAGCTTGGGTGGTAATGGTGGATTGGGTTGAGGCTGGGATTTGCAGTTTGAAATTTGGTGATGAATTGTAGTTAGTGATTTGCAGCTTTTGTGGTGTGATTCAAAAATGGGTGGTGAAATGGTGGAACCCGATTGCAGCTAGCAATGGATGTTCTAGCATCAATAGTGAATTCACTGTAAATGGATTAAGGAACATTTTTTTGGAGAATTTCCTTGCCAAATTTGGCTGGCTGCATGAGTGTGAGGAGAGGGAGGAAATGAGAGTTTTATGAATAGTAATTATTAGGATACAAAAACTTAGGTGTTAAGTGAGCCAGGAACTTGGGCTACAAGAAATTCCTTAATTGAGTTTAAGTGAATTGGGTTAAAATAATCGAGGTTTGGACTAACATAGTTGGACTTTAAATAATAATAAAAAATAGTACTTAGAATTATTAAAAATTGGATTTAAACAAAAATAATAAGGAATTTGATACTTTAAAATTATTGGAGATTGGACTCGATTTGAAAAAGATTTAAACTCATTTACAACGGCTAGACGCACACGCTTTCATTTTAACGTTTGTGGTTAAAACTTAGCGACATGTTTTTCAAGAAAAATAATTTTATATTATTTAAAATTCTCGGTCGCTAATTAAGTGACTACTTCTATCCAATTTATAGTTTCATATTGGTTGTAGATACACAGATAGATACGCAACTTCCATACAAAACTTCAATTACACTCTAATTGTTCATAATACAGACACATGACAAAAATATAAATCTCAATATAAGAAATCACATAAAGTAAAAAATAAATAAGAACCCAACAAACCTAATTCAAATAATAGGAATGTCAAAGAAAAAATGACAAAACTAAAAGAACATAGCAGGTTTTCTATAAACCAAAGAGTTTAAACTAACTAAAACAATTTACCCAACATAACAGGGAAAATGCGTGAAAATATCAACTTCAAAGGAACATGAAGATGGTAACACTTTAAATTGAAACCCTAGATATCAATTTTTTCTTCAAATTAAAATCACATCCAACCATAACACAAACACAACAGAGATTATTTCAAAACATTTAAAACTTGAAGATGAAAATCATATTTACCCCTATCGATTTAATACTATGGAAGGGAAAAATCGATCAATAGAGAAATACATAGAAATGAGTTCAATTGGGTGTGAGATACAGATCATCGAAATGAGGAGTTATTACCGTGGGGTGGGTTGTCTACCAATCGATGAGGAGTGGCATCGTTTGGATTCACTTTTAAGAAGAGAAAATAAGTGGAAATGGTCGATTGACCCGGCCATTTTTCCACTTTGGCATTTTACCACTTAAAAAAAACATAAATTGTGAATTTAAGAGCAAAAGCCAAAATTACCATCATTTTAACCTCACAAACACGAGCACAGTGGAGAAAAAGAAAAAAAAATCTTAGTCGGGATCCAGTCGACCACAACACCGCTCACAATTGGCAACCCAACCGCCAACAATCAGTCACCAGCAAAGTGATTTTTAACAAGGTTAGTTCTTTATTGTGATTATGATTTTGATTTTTCTTGAATGGTAAAGTTTAGATTTAACATTTATTTAATCTTTTGTTCATTATTTAGGTAGATGGTTCTGTATAGAATAAATCTATGTGTTTTTTGGGGGCAAGGAGATGTTTTTCTCATCGGAAATGGAGTTTTCCAATGAGAAAAACGGCTTGGCAGACTGTTAAAATTGTCACACAGTCGGTCCAGACTGTTTAAAGTTTAGTCGGCCCAAGATTGTTTTCCCTTTTTTTTTATACATTTTATTAGTTATTTAATTTTTACAATTTTAAATAATATTTTAGTTATGTATATAATTTTTTCTTTTTATTTTTTCTTTAATTTTTATTTAAATTAATTTATTATTAATTTTCTCTTTGTCCTTTTAATCGTGATTGTAAGTATTTATTATTTCTTTTAACGTGGGAACTTAGTTTTAGCTACATACCAAACTAACATGCAATTATTCAATTAAAAGGGCGATTGCGACAAGTTTGCAATAAAATACATTGAATTTTTGAGTATATGACATAAGGTTGATGGAATCATCCAATCATTAATACAAAATTGGTGGAATAAATTAGCTTGCGAATTGTATGAATTCGAATGTGATCCGTAAACATTATATAGTTAATTTATTCATTTATTTTTGAAATAATTGTTAATATTGTAAAACTCATGTAAAATAATTGTTAATATTGTATACTTAATTATTTATTCATTTGTAAGATACTTATAAATATTGTAAAACTCATGTAAGCATTGTGACTATACCTCTTTTTCAGCCATTTGCAACTTAGGTCCTTAAATATTTATATTTGTGCTCTAGGTCCCTCAACTATGATTTTGTACAATTTAGTCCTTCATTTCACAACGATACCATTACACGTCAGTCTAATTGTCATTAGGGGAATTCGACTTATACAAAATCGACGAGTATATCCTTTTGCTTCACTTGTGCCTTCTCTTCTTTGCCCAAAATCAAGTTTGAATCTTTACTCCAATGAAATCTTGCAAGTCTCCTTCAATTCTCTCACAAAAATTATGAATTTTCCTCATTTGATAATAATAATTAATGAATATTGAAGTATGAGATGTATATGATAGGTCTCTAATATGTATTCTGCTATTAGGTATTTGTAGAAGTATAAAATTAGTTGAAAATCATGTCCAAATTGATTTTCAAAAGAGTTTCAATCGAATAAGGAAAGTTGCATTCGCGTCCAGATTTTTTTGTCTCTGCACAAGAATCAGTATTTTGGCCATAACTTTCTCTCTTGATATCTGATTGAGGTGATTCAAACTGTGTTGAAATTCTAGCTCAAATGGCTACAAATTCTCTAAAAATAGAATGTTTTCAATTCAGACGTTATTCCAAAAATGGGTTTCAATCTTCGACTAAAAGTCTGGAATATAACTTGTGCGATTGGAAATTGATTTTGATAATATTTTGATCATATTCCATTCGTTTTTGAGTTCTAATTCCATCCAACTATCCCCTTGCAATTTTTAAAGTATTGTCTTGTGATCCAAATGAACTATTGTGTATTTGAAATTTGATCCTCAAACTTTGAACTTTGTCATTTTTCCTTAATTTCTCTTTTATTTTTTTCCAACTCTTCGTTCAACCATTGAGTTATACATATATAACATAAAATACAACAATTTAGAATATATTTTGTGAAAATAATTGTCAAATGTAGATATTTTAGGGCCTGAATAAGTGTATAAATACACTTATCAGAAGATTCCCTATTTAATATAGTTTTGCCTAAACTATTTGTAAAACGTTTTCATATGGTAGTTGAGCATTGATGAACATACTTAATGTTTCATCAAGAATGTCTTCCCATCATACACCTCAAATACAATTTCATCAGTTGTGAACTGTCAAAATAGATAGTTTAAATGTCAATCTCGACATTAGTAACTGCTGGGATAGTGGTGTACTATCGTAGGCACCCAAAAATAGTCCTTAAACCTCTAAAACTAATGTAGTAGTGGAAATAAGGGTCGATCCCACGAAGAGTGTGCAATTCAACAATTTATGCTTCGTATAACGATTGAGGGGTTTTGTTTATAACGAAATCAATCTTATAACAAATAACAATGTAAATTAACGAGTTGTATTAAATCAATGAAACGAGTTTTGATCAAAATCAACTTCCACCATTGGAGATTTATAACCATTCATCAATCCACAAAGAATAATCAATTCACATTCACAATATTTATCGTTGGAATAGATTCATATTTCTCCTTAATTTTAGTTAATCAGAAACCAGCGTTCTAATTAACACTAATTATCAAATAATCTCAGACCAGCGCTAAAGATTCAATTTAATAACAGCTTTAAATAATAGAGAAATCGATGAATTAGATAATACAAACACCAGCGGTTGCATTAAATCTATTTAAACATTTTTCTTAAGATTCAATAACCTCTATCGCAGAAAATTATCAAATCCTAGTGCTTCACAAGTTAAATGATTTAAACAATTACGGATTTGAGATTTAACTTAGCTATAGATTGCAATATATGAAAAACTAATAGATCTCAAACATGGCAATCATAAAATTATGCATAGAAGAATATTCAATACTGAAAATATAAATTAAACAATGAAAATAGGTGGATCTCACAGTTATAATGTTTTCCAAGGCTTCGGTATCCTTCAATCAAGCACCAAGAGTTAGTTACACATGATAGATCTAAGAAAAATGGAGAGAAAATAGGTTGGAGTCCCGTGTTTTGGCCTCCTTAGGTCTATTTATACTTCCCTACACGTTCTTGACCAATTTGGAGTCTTTTTCTCGAGTTTTTGCGGCCCAAACGGCGCATGGTGCTTGAGCGCTATAGGACAGCGCTTGAGTGCTAGAAATATGTTGAAAATTGTGTTTTCTCGGCTAGTGAAGCGCCTGAGCGCTGAGTTCGTAGCGCTTGAGCACTAGAAATCTGTCAACTTTGCGTCTGCTTCATTATTTTCATCATAACTTCCTCTTCCGATGTCCGATTAAGACGATTCAAGATTAGTTAGAAAGATAACTCAAAGGGTTAGAACTTATATTCAGAGACCATCTTCAAATTCGATCGTTTACTATGTCCAAAATTGGTCTCAATATGAGATTGAAAACCGATGCAAAACCTTTCAGCTTGAAAGTTGATATGTGAAAATGTCTTGGCCATATTTCATCCCTTTGAATCCTTTCTTCATCCAATTGACCTCTAACACTCTCGAATCTTCATCACAAGGTTAGAAACAAGTTTAGAATATTTGCTCTTTAGTCCTTGAACTTTCACTTTCTTCCATTTTGGTCATTTTTCACCTATTTCTTCCAAATTACGCCATATCCATAGAATTGCCACCTAAATCAAAATATGAGTGTAATGAGTATATTTTAGATCAAAATAATCATACGAGCACATAAAATAAGGCGGGAAAAATATGCATTTTACATTCCTATCAGATAGAGAACTTAAATGTCAGTCTAATCAGTTTTAAACTATCCGGGAGAATCAAAGGTGTATTGTGCATGCATTTAAACTCCAATATATTAAATGTGTAGCAACAATTTCATTTGCTTAATTTCAAGAATGCGTGAAAATTTTAGATTTATCTTGTCGTATGAGGGACAATTTTTGTATTTAGATAATGAATGAAAGTAGCAAGAGAACACAAACACTTCAATCGTAGTTTTTTATAATATCTCTCTTACAGGACTTGTCGTACCATTAATTGAAAAGTTTCAAATTCATGATCTGTGTACTATAATGATATTAAAATTCAAAGTTCCGAATATGAATATTTCGTGGATGGAAATATGTGAAGACAAAGACTTGAATTGGTACATATCCGTTTACAAAGAAATAACTATTTGTTCTACTTTCACTCAAATTGAGAATCTGGCCAAACATTCTACACAGTGAGAGATACCGATTGACAAGAGCATTCGTTTGTCGCGAAAGAACAATATGAAAACTTACAAGTTCAACAGTATGAAGACAAGCAAACCGTGACAAATGAAATTGATCATGAAACTTCAATCGACAATATAGGAGGAACCCTTGTCGATGAAAGATTAAGTTTGTGGGATTAATTTAATGAGCTTCGATGTGGGGATTTGTTTAGGAGCATATGTACAGCTTGGCTGGTCTGTTCCCATTTGGATAAGCAATACATCATTTGTATCATGAGGAGTAGAAAAATCAAGAGAGTGATTTTGAAACCTATAAGCCATCTGGTAATGAAGAGTTGCTCCATATGTGACTGGTGTTGGAATTGCACCAATAATTTAGACTTGGATTTTCAAAGCTGATAGTAATAATGGGTCTGCAATGGGCATGTTTAAATTTGGAATCATAGTAACAATTACTGTTCCCACATTTAGTGTAGTTTCAACAGTGCCAATACATGCATGTTGATAATTAGCAAAATGTGTATCTAGCAGGGCAATCCTGGAAACCGCCGGAAGTCACTTTCTTCCATGGAGAGTAAGTGCAATTCTTACAGCTCCAAAATGAATATGGGTAAAACCTTCAGATAACCATGTTTTTGGAAGATGAGATGGCAATTCTAGAGTAACAAACTTTCAGTAGCGGGTAAAAGATGATGATCAAACTTTGATGCTTAGACATATTCTTTGATATGTGATTTAGATGGTGAAATAAGACTTCAGACAATTTTAGTGAAAGAGTGACGTGGTTTATTATATGAGAGGTAAGGGTTTACAAGAGGTAAATCCATGATTGGAACTTTTTCAGAGCCATGAAGGTAGAATATTTCATAGAGAGAGTCAATTTTATAAGAACGAGTTTTCCTAAGAGAGGTAGAATGAGATAATACAGACGAACTAGAGGATTCAGAAGACATGATTTACAAAGTGTTCTTCATAGTTTCTTTCAAGCTGGATAATCCCAATAGAGATAGTAAGGTCAAGATAGCAACATGGCTCTGATAACAATAGAGTGGGGTATGCCACTCTTTATAATACACGATATTCTAGCCCGCAACAAACCCTTTTGGGCAACAAACATATGGCCTGACTTTTGGTAATAGAGTGGGGTATGCCAATCTTTATAATACACGATATTCTAGCCCGCAACAAACCCTTTTGAGCCTTTTGGTATTACAAAGATTATCAAACCTCCATACATCTTATGATCAGTAGTGTCATTTTTCTGATGCAAAGGATCCTTAGAGAGGTAATTGCAGAGCATACTTATGATACAACTTAGATCTTGCACTTACTATTCATCTTGGTGTTATCACAGTTATCAAGACTATGGAAGAACAAGGAAAAGGTTTAGAAACTCATGGGGTTAAGAGACAAACTTTTTATTTGATAAAGATTTGGGCTCGAGATATCCTACAACGAAGGATGAAATCCGTTTATATAGAGAAGGGGATCCTTCATACAAAATAATACAATCGACACATAGTACAATAATTTTAAAATAAAACAAATGACTCATCACTATTTTTCATAGAGTAGGATAAGATGAATGATACAAAGACAATAATTATACAAGAAGACAAATGAGTTATCACCGCTTTTGATAAAGTATGATAAGATCCTGACACACAAAAAGCAAGGAATCTATTTTTGTAAAAGTCATTTATTACAAACAACAAAGAAGTTTTAGATAAGGTTTCCACGTGAGCTGAGTTATCAAGGCGTTCCAAGGTTTGCGTCCCATCCAGGTACAACTGAATTAGAGGAGAGCCCATATTGCTTCCTCCAAGGCCAAGTTTTAGTATCAATTTTTTCTTCAAACAGTTTTCCTCCAATTTTTCAAGATTATCTGGATCTATTGGATCAAAACGTACGATTGTGTTTCATATTCATATGGATTTTGAGAGTACTAGAAAACACTGTCATTATAATTTATTTCAATGTCCAAATAATTTGAATTTTGATTACTGGGCTCTGGTTTGTCTATTTCCATTTTATCAATTTTCATTTTTTTCCTTAAATTCATTCCAAAGATTTTCACAGAGATGTTGTTCTTCTGGTATATTTTTTGGATACTTAGATGTTTCTCCAAGACATTGGTGTGGCCTTCCTAAAAAAAGTTGGTTACAATGTGTCAAGTCATTTTCCTACGAAGAAGATGGACAATGTCCAAATATTTGTCCAAACAATTGACATTGTCATTCTGTGTGTTTTTGAATGTCATGCTAGATCTTGGCTGCATAGTCTAAAGGCAAGAACTCCCATGGAGCATCGTCTTTTATGTCTGGCCAAATTTGAGGAAGAATTGTCTAATTGAATTCAACCATCCTCTTTGAAATTCTCAAAACTCCTTTGGATACCTTTCCCAATCTTGCTGTAGATTGAAATGTTGAACTACATACTCCTTAACATGAGAAAAATGTTCATATGAACATTTATCTATAAAATATCCTTGCCTTTGAAAAATCAAAATTGCAAAAACATTTTTTTGAGTAGTTCTCAGATCTTAAATTTTATGGAAAATGCTTCAAACATTTTTGTTCAATGAAAAATAGGATAAAACTATTCGAAGAATTTCTTTACTTTGAAAAGTGCTTCTTGAAATGGATCATTTCTATTAGAACTTTGAAAACTGATTTCTTTGAACCATTCAAGAGAGTCATTACCATTAAAAGAAATTCCAATTTGCTAAAGTTCCAACAAATACCACATAAAGCAAAACAATTCTTTTGAAAATTGAAACTGTTTGGTGTGGAATCATATGAAACAATGTAAAAAAGGGATACCTAATACTTCAATTCCAGTATGTCTGATAACAATAGATTGGTATGTCAACATGAGTTCTTTGGATATGGAATGGAGAGTTTTGTCTCGAATGAGGTTGTTGAGTTTTGGAGGAATTGAATCATTTTGGGACAATAAAGAGAAATGAGGGCTCATCATGCAGATTATGAGAATTTGTTGGATATGAGAAAATTTTGGTTTGGTGAGTAGGTCTGGAAGAGTGTTTGTTTTTCCTTTTATGTGTTTGACATCAAAGTCAAAGTTTGAAATCCATTTGCCCATCTGAGCAGTTGAAAGTTTGGAATTTTTTAATGAGAGCATTTTAGGGAATGCTAACATGTCCATTTCAACCAAGAATTTGAGTCTAATGAGATGAAATTGAAATTTCTCAATGCCAAGTCTGACTGCTAGAATTTATTTGAAAGTAGAATGATAATGTTTTTTGCTTCAGAGAATGACCCACTTTTGTATCCACATATGTTTCTCTTTCCATTTTTCTCTTCCAAGAAAACTGATACCAAATATAATTCACTTGCATCAGTTTGTAGAATCCTTTTTCCATTAGTAGGAATAAATAGAGCTCGAAGTTCTTGTACTTTTAACTTAATTTCCCGAACTACTTATATTTGTTCTGAAGACCATGGTGTTGCATCCTTTTTCAACATGTTTTGCAATGGTCTGATAATAGGAGATAGATGATCAACAAAGTCTTCCATGTAGTTCACAATTGCAAGGAACTGTTGAACTTCCTTTTAGAGAGATCCGTGTCTGCAAACTTTAATAGTTCTTGATGAACATGTGGCTGCAACGAATATTGACCATCCTTAATATGCATACCTAAAAAATCAATTTCAGAAACCCTAATAACCATTTTCTTTTGGGAAAGCATAACTCCAAATTGTTTTGTCAGATCACTGAACTGAGAGAACAGTTGAGAACGAGTATATGCATCCTTTGAGAACAAGAGAATATCATCAATATAGATTAAAGATGATTATAATATAGGATGATAAATTATTGTGATAGCCTTTTGAAATAATGAAGGGGCTTTCTTAAGACGAAATGACATAACCGTCCACCAGTAATAATGATTAGGGATACACAACCTTGTCTTGTGCCTTTCCGCTTCCTTAACCCAATTGCCAAAATCCTGCTTTTAAATTAAACTTTAAAAATATTTTTGCTTCAGATAAACTGGTAAATAATCTTCTTTTATTTGGAAGATGAAATTTGTCATTAGCCAGGAAGTTATTCAGCGTTTTGTAATCAATCACAAGTCTCATTTTTCGACGAACTTGTTCACTTCTTTTATTGACATAAAAGGCTTGACACGTCCATTGGGAAGTAGATGGTTCAATGAGACTTTTGGCTTGCAATTGGTTTAACTCTTTGGTGGCTCACTAATGATTTTTGGGCTCATTCCAATTTGGCTAGCTTTAGTAGGGTTAATGTCTTCGTTTCTTTTGAAAGGTAGGGTTATAAAGAAATCTTGGTTTTCCATAAAGGGTGAGTGCATTTAGTGAAGAAATCTATGTGAGAATTTGCACAACATTCTCGGATTAATAAACTCATTATATCATCAAGGTTGGCTATAGGGAAGTATGTGGTTGGATGTATGTATGGTAAAAAGCAGGACTTGTATCTGAGGCTATTTGTAAGAGGATTGACAAGTTTCACCTACAATTGTTGAATGATGTCAAAACCAATTACAATATCTTTCCTTGGTAAAGATGAACCAAGCAACTTGTGTGAAACATTACATTCCAAAAATAACAGAAGCGTCACTGGTTTATTGATCAACCCTGTTGAAAAATATTCATTTTTGGCTGCCGAAATATCTGCTAACTGTGATCGACCTTTCATATTTCCCTAGAAATATTTTGACTTCAATCATTGGAACTGGTAGACTAAGATTAATGACTTGTATTCCATAACATTCTTCTATGTTGTCATAGTCATTAATTGTTTCATCATTAGAGTGAAATTTCAATACAAAAACAGTATCAAGGGATTGTTCATCTTCCTCAGAAAACACCGATTCAAGATCTGTTCCACCTTCAATTTTTGTTGCTGCATAAATTTGATGTAGTATTTTCATCTTCTTTTGATGAGTACAATTTTTTAAAAAGTGACCATTCTTTCCACAAATGAAACTTTTGTCTCCTTTCTTCTTTGTGAATTTCTTCTTGAAGTATCGCTTCCTTCGAGGAAAGGATTTGGAAAGATTTTTGTTATGGAACTTAAACTTTTGTCTGTGATACTTCTTCTTTCTTGGACAATGACAACTCTTGTTGTCATGTCGGCATTTGATTTTCTAATCTGGTTGATCACTAGCCTTTTCAAGCTTCTGGTCTGTTCTACTGATATCCTTTTAAAAACTCTCTTTGATTACAAGTTTTTTCAAGGTTCTTCTAACCCAATTATGGAGTTCTCCAAACGAAGTGGTTGACAATGGTTGTCCTTTTATTTCAATCATTCTGAGTGTCTCTTAACTAAGATGTTGTGATATGGATTTCAAGTAGGCTTGCTTTATGTTGGTATCATCCATTCCACCAATGAGATAGCACTGATTGGTAGTATTGTGAAAGTGTTTGTCCAAATCTTTAAGATTGTAAGAACAACACTTTAGCTTGAAGAATTCTTCTCTTGCAATATCCTTCAAATGGTCTGTTTTTCCAGAAAATCTTCAATACAATAATTCTATAAAAGCATCAATTGTTTGGGAATTTGAATATTGGATCTGACGATATTCTCCAATAGCATCATACCTATCTTTAAGGAAACCAATAATTATTGCCAGAAAAAAAAATTTATGACAATGGAATGAGTCTATTTGCAATTCTGCTGAACACCATGCTTTCATTTCTTGGAATCTTGCCTTCCACATAATTGGAGGAATATCATCAAAAGTGAATTTGGTTGTGGAAGTATTTTTTTTTTGCGAATAATAATTATTCACAACGTGAGTGTCAAAGATTATCAGCAATCTCTTCATCAATTATTTCCGATTCATCAAAAATAGGATTTCCTTGATGAGTTTGACTCGCTTGGGGTCTGTCAGCCATATACAAAGGAGGATGATCTTCTAAAGAATCATCTGAGGACTTTTCAAGCTCAGAACTGATTTCATTTGTAATGGTTATGATATGAGGTAGACTAGAAGAATGATTTTGAACTTTACGTAGTAAGGTGGTAATTGGGTTTTATCATCACTTGTGGGCTTTTTTTTTCTCGATTTGGTGGAGGCAGAGCTTGTGGGTCTTGTGAGGGTAGAGTTTGTGGCTTTTGTAAAGGCAACTGTTTGGTTCTCTTTGTATCATGAGAAGGAAAGGATTTTAGCTTCTTTTCCCATTCTTCGGGAGTGAAAAGTAAAGATGTGGATCCAAAAGCTCCAGTTGAAAAAATTGGTCTTGAAGTCTGTGAAATATGAGTGTATGTCGTTGGATAGTATGGAGTGGAAGGTGGGATCATGGAATTGTTTTCTAGAGAAATAAATTAGGTTTTGAGATTTCTTATTTATCTTTCTTGGTCTGCTATGGATAAACAGTTTTGTAAGAGATTCATGATTTCAGCATGGAGTGTCTCAATTTTTTGTTTATAGGCTTGGAGAGGGGTTAACATGGTTTGTACTTGTTGTTGTAGAGTCCTTTCAATTCTTTGTTGACTTTGGTCAATTTTCCTTAACAAGGAATTTAGTTAAGCTACATTTTATGACTACTAGTTCAAAATTGCTTTTGCTGCTGAGAGCTGGTCAATTGAACCGTATGATTTTCTAGATGTAGGATTCATGATTTTCCAGGCATGAGTAGATTGTTCTTTATCAAAAGAGGTTAATGGAGGGAAATCTTCTTGTTGAGGTGGATGGAACATGGCTATAGGCATAGTTGTTTGTGGAGATGGGATGGACTATTATCCTAATCCCATTTTATGCATTTGGTTGCAAACATCATTATCGTCTCATTCAGTAGGAATGATGGGTCCATGGGGAGGAGTATATTTGACATAATAATCAAATTTTCCAGAAGGTTCCCCTAACAAATTAACTCTTGGAGATTTATTTTCATAGGCTTCATGTAACCTTTGCTGGCTACTCTTCTTCTTTTTTAGAGGTTTATCTTCTAATAAAACCTCTGCATCATTTATATGTTTTGTACAGAAACATATATCCCAATAAACGTGTCATGCATCATCAGATCAGTAATAGATTGGCCTGCCAGTTGCGTCAAATCCTTAAATAGGAATTTCTCCATCTGAAAAAGGCAAATTGTGTAGGAAAACATGGAAGCTTTTTGGCTGGAGATTCCTTTTGGAACATGATATCGACTTCACCATTTGACTTTCTTCTAAAATGATGAGTTGATGATTGGATTGGCAGAGAGTTATTGACACGTTTCAATAATTTATTTTCATTTGGTACGACTAATAGGGCAAATCATCGACTCAACTAACTGCTAAAAGAATCAAGAATTCAACAACTAGTAGGGATTGCATATTTCAAAATAATTGTGAATATTTGAATAGCTAATACATCTTTCTTTAGCAATTGGTGGGTGGGTCGGGATGGGGCAAATTTTATATGTATTTGCATTCAATTTTCATCAAAGTAATATGTCGAAAGACTCATTGGTCAAATATTCAAAACGACCATTTAAGTAATCCACAAAGTTATTCTTCCAATTAATAGTAAAATATAAAAATCAAGTTAAAATGTAAATAATTAATTGGGATTGATAATTATCTATTTAGGTATTGAGTTTAATTGGGTTATGTCTAACATGTATGTATTTTTTAATTGAAACGTGTTTAGTTTTAATTGAGTTGGACAAAATTTAAATTAATTTATTTTCATGTTTTTTTTTTGTAAATGGTTTGGTGGTTTGAAACAATATGCAAAGATTAGGACTGGACCCAAAATTTTCAGGTATTTAATAAATGGAACCGTCGGGTCCAAATATAATTATGGAACCGTTCGGATTCGGTTCGGTTCGGTACCATAATTAATTTTTTTAACATTTACAACAATACTACATAAATACAACTAATGACATCTTCATTCGTAACTTTTACAAATTAACGCAGCTCAATTTAAAAACACATAAATAATAAGTTGTCCAATAATACTAATTCAATTAACACAAATACCAAAAAGTAGATACTTATATTAAAACATCGATGATCCATATTAATAATTCCTTTGCTTCAAGAAGTCTGCATAAAGAAAACGAAATTTAAATTAAAAGTTATCAAAATACAATATTTTTTTTAAGTATTTGTAATTCTTACCAACTATTTGATTTAATCATCAATTGTTTGACTTGTCATAGTAAGAAACTCTACAAGCATAATTGAAAAAGCACAATTAAAAAACACAAATAAACTAAAAATTGTTCAACTAAAAAGATTTAATAATAAAGCCCAAATGTTGGGCAACAAAGTTACAAAAAACTAATTTAGCTGGATTAATTTATTATTTATTTAAAAAAAATTTAAAATTTTAATTAATTCAATATAAAAAATAGAAAAAAATTATTTAGATTCTGGTCTCATTCGGTTCTTTGGTTCTTAGTCTAGAACCGAGAACCGACTCAAACACATCGGTTCTCAATTCGGGTACTCGTTCGGGTATTTAACTTATAAAGAACCGCTCGATTCGGTTCAGTTTGAGTTCGGGAGTTTTGTCTAGCCCTAGCAACGATTGAAATCTAAACCAAACCACTTCGAAGCGGTTTAGTTCAATTCAAAATCAAAATATTGACGGTTTCACATAGATCCAAACCAACAGTTTTAAAAAAAAGCAATTTCTGTTCAATTTTACAGTTTGATGATTTTGTTGTTGAACCTTTCTAATTGGGAGTTTGGGGTCTGGTTATTGTACGTGGGGGTGAGGGTGGGGTGTGGCACGGTGGGGGTAAAAAAGAAGGATCTTGCTATATGTACATAAATGTTTATATAAAAAATTACATAATACCATATGACACTATCATATGTCGTTTAAAACATACTTAACTTTTTCATTTAATCTTTTTCCTTCATATCATTTTTTGTAATCTCTTATATATTATTTTTATGTACAAGTAACATAATCCAAAGAAAAAATAGCAAGGAGAGGAAAAAAAAATGAAGGGAAAAGAAAGAGACATGCCCTGCCCTGTGTTGGATTTTCGCACGTGGGGGTGGGTTGGGTTTAGATTTAGGGTTAATCCATTTTGTACATAATGATTTGTACATAATGAATTACCCACTCTCACATAATGCGCGGGGTTCGCGTGTATTTAAAAATTTCAACAATGTGATCCACATTCCCATTGTGAGTAGTAGGTAAAAGATTCAATAAAAAAATTCGGTACATGTAGTATGATCCTTAGATTTATTTTCCAACTCTTGGTGCACTTTTTTCAACAAGTCAAATTACTAATTAATGAAGGACGTGCAATGAATTTGATTTTGAATTTCAGAAGGGTAGAAATGTCCAAAAGTGACAAATGTGCCAAAATTAGTGAAAAGTGATATTCTTGTAGATGAATTAGCGGATTTTGGCATGTTGTGCGATTTCCTCATAATTAAATAGATTAGGGAACTTGAACTTTTTACATGAAAGTTTGGGGTACCCAACCTTCATTTTCCCAAATTAATTGGGCCAAATCAATAAAAAAAATTTAATTAATTAATTTTCATTTAAAAATGAGGCCGAAACTGCCTATAAATTCCCCTACTGTCTACTTATTCTCATTAAGCCTTTCTCGCTTCAAATTTTAAGGTTTTCCACGTAAGTTGTCAGCAATCCCAAGTGAGATCGATCGATGGCTTTCTTGAGGACTGTACTTATAATTTTTTCGATTTTGTTTGTGTCGATGTTTATTCAAGAAGGAAATTCGATGAGACCTTTGGGTATGGAGCAATGGCTACCATTGTTGGCCTCTCTTCCAAGGGGTAATGTGCCGTCGCCGGGTGGTTCTCACTGCACTTACATTCCGGGCCGCAGCGGCAATGGCCCGTGCCATTGAAGGAAAAGAACTTCGCTGGTGGTGGCACCGCCCTTTCGCCGCCAGCATCTCCTACTGTCATAGATAGTTTCTCAGCTTCTGTGGAAAATAATGAAACCAGCAACAAGGATTCAACTTCCTGAGCCTAGTCTACATCAAGATAAACGAAGAAATCAAAATATAGCTAGTAAATGTAACGCTTTCTACAATTTGTGTTTTTGTTTTTCATGTTTCTCCTACTAGGATCAATAAGTAGAAAAATGGATTATAAACCTTGTAATCTTTGAATGGTGAAACATGGTAAATTATTATTCACACTATGTATGGCTATTGTATTTGTTTTATTCAGAAGTCTAGTAAGTGGTTATTGGCTCTTGAAGTTTTATCTTATATCAAAACGTCGATCATGCCCCTCTGAGATGTTGGCTCCATCGAGAACTCTAATTTTGAAATTCGTCTGTCCTTTGAAATTGCTCGTTTTAGCTTTTTGATATCTAAAATCATATTGACACTCGAAAGGTAGCCTAACCTCTATATGATGAATATTTTTTAATGTTATTGTGTTGTAGAATGGTAGCCGATGTAAGACTTTCACATGTTTATTTGTGTAGAAACAAAAGTTGTACAAAGAACTACAGAGAAGACATAAATTTAAAGACAATACCTTGATGTGTGTCGATTTAATTCTAATTCTATAGCATGTTCTCTAAGCATTAAAAGTTATTTTTAAGTATTTTTTTAAAAACAAGTTTGAAGACTTTATATTTAAGAATTAGTTACTATAGGACGATGCTAAAGAAAGAATATTGGGAAAAAAGTGTCAATCTATAGTGGTGGACACAAAAGGTGAATAGCTTTTAAAATATGTTAAAATAAATTAAAATCTAATACTTTAAACAATACCATAAATCGTAAACACAAACAATTTATATCATATCTCTTTTATCTAAAATTTGTGCTTGCCTAAAAGTAGTCAACAAAAGAATGAAGTCAAACCACTAGGCATCTTAATACCTTATTTTCATATTAAGCCCTTGTTTGATTTTCATTATTTTCAAAATACATTTTTATCTTTCCAATTTTCTGTTGACCACAAAACATGCACCAACAAATACTGGGTCCACTCGTGTTTTGGCAAGCTAATTCCGACACATGTTGACAGATTACTAGTCAAAGATGTTGATTTAAAACGTGGGAGAAGCTTTTGACACAAGACAAATATGTTAAGGATCTGGTAAATAAAAGAGCGAAAGGATACGATAATGAACAATCAAACAGGAAAACTAAATAACTCCGATATTACAGAGCGCTCCTCTTCGAAATTACTGTATCAAAGAGAGTGCTTTTTGTGTTCTTTATCTCTCCCTCATTTCTTCCAACCCCTTTATGCTACTAAGATGGTTTCTTTATAGTATTATATGTACAATGATGACTATTGGATGGGAAATATGTGGTCCTATCTCCTAGACTGAAACATCATCTCATAGTCATCATTTTATACTGTTTTTGCTTTAGGGTGCCTTAAATAATCTGAATACGAATACAAGTAAATGCACTTCTGCAATAGCTTGAACAATCTGAATCTGAACACAAGTAATTGTACTTCAACAATAACTTGAATAATCTGAATTCAAATACAAGTAAATGCACTTTAGCAATAACTTGAAAAATCTGAATTCGTACACAAGTAAATGCACTTCACCAATAACTTGAAGAATCTTTAAATTTATGCAATTTTGGTTTCCTTTTCGTGTCGTTCAACCTCATCATAGGAGGCTAGTACCTCGAAGGATAAGTAAGGTAATCTCTAGGATCAGATCCTCCCTTCTGCTCACGCTTCTCCACATGGTGGATGATGCATCCATGTATAGGCTTCTCCCATGACGTTCAGCCTCGTCATAGGAGGTTTGTATGGTACGCATCAGATGATCAATGAGGTAATCCTTGTTGGGATAAGATCATTCCTTTCGTGGTGCCCACGTTTCCCCACATGGTGGATGGTGCATCCATATGGAGGCTTCTCCCATAACGTTCAACTTCATCATAGGAGGCTTGTATTGTACGCTTCAGAGGATTAATTAGGTAATCCTTGTTGGGATCAGATCCTCCATTTCAAGAGGACCACGCTTCCCTATATGGTGGATGGTGCATCCATGTGGAGGTTTTCCCATGACGTTTAGCCTCGTCATAGGAGGCTTGTGTTGTACGCTTCGAAGGATTAATGAGGTAATCGTGTTGGGATCTGATCTTCCATTCTGAGGCGCCCACGTTTTCCTGCATGGTGTATGGTGCATCCATGTGGAGACTTCACCTATAACGTTCAACTTCGTAATATAAGGCTTGTTTTGTACGCATTTTATTAACAACATCATTTCATTACACTTCAAAAATATTTACAAAGTCTGGGAAGGTTCTTCTAGCTACAACCCATTCATTGATAATGTATCCTAATATGTTCAACGTTCCACGGGCGTGATTGCACTTTTCCATTAAGGTCTTCTATCCGATAAGTCCCTCGCCATAACTCCTCTTTAATAAGATACTGTTCTTCCCAATTTGGACCCAATGTGCATGTTCCGAATTCTCTGGTGGATATGAATACCCTTCGAAGCACGAGATCATTTACCCGAACGGACCTTTTCATAGTTTTTGCATTGTAGTAATAGATCATTTTCCTCTAATATGAAGCAAGACTTACTTGGGATTCATCCCTTTCTTTCATCGAGAAAATCTAGCTCGTATTTTCTTAACTCCTTGTTGGATATTTAGTTGAATTGTAATTGACGGGGAGAGGGTACCGACTTCCATCGAACTCATTGTCTCCGCACTATAAGCCATAGAAAATGGGGTTTCTCCTATCAAGAATCGACTCGTAGTCCTGATTGCCCATAACACATGTGGAAATTCATCCATCTATGCTCATTTAGAGGCCTTAAGCTTCTTCTTCAAAGTATATTTTATGGTTTTGTTCAAAGTTGGTTAGCACATGTATAGTGTGAGCTTGAAAGTATGGCCTCAATTTTCTGTAAGCTGTGATTAGTGCCAGAGCCAATTTATCCATGTCAGGATAGCGAGTTTCCGCTGCTAGTAGCGCTTACTCACATAGTAGATATGCCATTGGAGGGACTTTTTTTCTTGTATGAGAACTGCGCTAATGGCTTCATTAAAAATGGCCAAATCGAGTTGTAGAATTTCTCCAGACTTAGGCTATAATAGGAGGGGGCCGTCCTAAGAGCTTCTTCAACCACTGGAAGGTTTCTTCACATTCTTCCATCCATTGAAACCTTCTGCCCCCTTTCAAGATTTTGAAAAATGGGAGGCATTTATCAGTAGCCTTGGACATGAAATGACTTAGAGTCGTTGTTCGCCCAGTAAGACTTTGCGCTTCCCTAGGCTTTTGTGGTGACCTCATTTCAATCAATGCTCGGATCTTCTCCGGATTAGCCTCTATTCCTCTTTGATTTACCATATACCCCAGAAATTTGCCAGAAGCAACTCCAAATGCACATTTAAGGGGGTTTAGCCTCATTCTATACTTTCGTAGGGTTTGAAAGGTTTCATCTAAATACTTCACATGACCATTTGCTTTCAGACTTTTTACCAGCATGTTGTCTACGTAGACCTTCATGGTATTGCCAATGAGGTTGGCAAACATCTTGTTAATGAGCCTTTGATAGGTGGCACTGACATTTTTTAATCAAAATGACATCATCTTGTAGCAGTAGACCTCTATCAGTGATGAAGGAGGTATTTTCCTCGTCATCGAATGCATGAAAATTTGACTGTACCTGAGTAGGCATCCGTACAGCTTAAGAGCTTATGTCTAGTGGTGGAGTCCACAAATTGGTCGATTCTCGGGAGGGGAAAACTATCTTCTGGACAAGCTTGATTAGATTGGAAAAATCAATGCACACCCCCAATTTACCATTATGTTTCTTTACTAGTACCAGGTTGGATACCTATCTGGGATAGATTGTTTCTTGAATAAATTCGTTCTAGATTAACTTATGTACTTCCTCCTTAAGGGCCTCATACCTTTTCGGGTTGAGGGTTCTTAATTTTTGTTTGTGCGGGTTTATCCTTGGAACAATTTTTAGATAGTGGCAGCTAACCTTTGGGTCAATGCCTATCATATCTTCATGCCTCCAAGAAAAGAAAATCAAGGTTTTTACATAAAAACTCCTTTTGTTCCTCCTTGGCCCCAAGTGGCAGGTTCTTTCCCACTTGCAATTTCTTGTTAGGATCTATTGAGAAACTTTCAAGCTCTTCCATTGGTGTGGTTTGGGATTCAGACTCAATGATACATGAATCCAATTCATCGAGCATATTTGGTCGTTCGGTGGCATGTGTTATCTCGACAATTTCCTGCCCATGATTTTGTTCTTGAACGTCTATCATGTGGACATCTACAAGCACCATGTTGACGTTCGTTAGTTCATCCATTCTCATAGAATTTAGGTAGCATTTTCGGGCTCCCCTTTGGTCACCCTTTACAGTGGCAATCCCTTATTCAGTCAGGAACTAGGTGGTGAACAGAAGTGACAGCCCATAAGTCTTTTAGAGTAGGCCTTCCTAATACCCCTTGATAAGCTGGTTTGCTATCCACTATCAGTAATTCCATGAAATCTAAAGTTGTTTGAGGTGGTTCTCCCGTCCCCATGACAATGGCGAGCTTCTCCGGATGATGCTATCCATGGTGAAGCTATATAGGGGGTTGTGATGGAGGTCTACGTGATCGACAATCATTTGTCAAAGGTAGCTCTAAATAGGATATTAACGGAGCTACCATTATCGATCAACATCCATTTTAACCCATTTCGGGCCACAATCGCCCTTAACACAAGAACATCAAAGTGAGGAATGTGTATTCTCTCGGTATTTGCCTAAGTGAAAGATATGGGAGGCAAAGGTATCCCTTGTGAACTGTTATCCACTATGTAACTCGTCAATGGAGGACCATAGCCTCTCTTGTATAGTTCATCTGGGAGTTTCTCGTATCACTTCCAACATAAGGTCCTCTAAAAATAGTATCAATCTCGTGGATTTGAGCATCTCTTTCATTAACCAGAGGATTCTTACGTTGCCACTGCCCCTCCCTGGGTCCTTCCCGTTGCAGTTTCTTCTCCATTGTAGAGATGGCTCCCGACGACGAGTTGCCTCTTCGCGCCTAAGCTAAGATCTTGCCTTAACAGAGGCGTATCTCTAAGGGGTGGACATTTCTTTGGTCATTTTGTACGTTCATTTGTCTTTGATGTAGAGCAAATTCTATGCAATTTGTCATATCGTGGTTGTACGAATGATGGTAAGAGCAATACCAAGGGGGGTTGGCCTATTCCTAGGTATCAGACCCTGACCTCAACCTCTTCCTCTTTGAGGGTCCCTTTGTTCGGATTCATTCAGTCGCGTATTGGTCCTGAGCTCTACATCTTCATAAGCCAATATGGATACGACGTTCTATGTGGTCGTGGCAAGTGATTGTCCAGCACTGGGGACAATTTCATTTCCAGCTTGGTTCCATTGATAGTCCATTAGGTGGGAGGTTGAACTTTTTCCACATTGTCTCTGTGGAGGTGGAAGACCCCTGCTGGCTCGATTATGGTGGTCAATTAACTCCTCAGTAATGATTCCTTACCTCATCATTTCGAGCAAAGCGTCATAGCTAGCAGGGTCTTGATTTTGCATATCCCTCCAGAATAGGGTATTCATGTTCAAACTGCCTCGCAATGTAGATAATGCATCTCGATCTATGACCTGAACACAGTATGTCATTTCGTCAGTGAAGTGGGCGCAAAGTGAGGTGGAAGGTTCTGCATTTAATTACGGGGGATGTATCTCTTAGGTTCATGTATGTTTTATAACTATTTAGGTGTTGGCCTGGTCACCGCTTCCGTCGTACTTTTGTATTTTTGGTGGCACATAATGGCTTAAGACCGGCAAATTCCTCAATACTAGTGAAAAAAATGCAAGTTTTCATTATCATCATCTAAGTCGCATGATCTTTGGAGGTCTGGATCCTCCTCATCGACCTAATATCTTAGTAGGAAATGTGATGGGCCTGCATGATCAATCAAACAGTAAAACAAAATAAACTCCGATGTTACACTGCATTCCTCTTCAAAATTACAGTATCAAAGTAATAGTGGTTTTTTGTGTTCTTTATCTCTCCCTTATTTCTTCTAACCATCCCTTTTATGATACTAAGAGGGTTTATTTATAGTATTACATGTACAATGATGACCGTTTGATGGGGGACACGTGGTCCCTCCCCTTGACTGAAACATCATCTCGAGGCGTCATTTCAAACTATTTTAGCTTTAGGGCGCTTTAAATGCTTCTGAAGAGGGTAGCTAACAACCATGTGTTGACATGACTAACCTTTTCATTCATTGCAGCTGTCCAATCAATCATTCCAAGAAGATCCTGGGTACTTTAAGATCTTCAAATGTAGGTCATCATTTGTCATGGTTGAACCTCGAATTCTTTGTTATTGAGCCTCGATTTGAGGCATGGGCTTCAGAGCTTCAGTTTGAACGAGTAATGCTTCAGTGTTGGAAATCCATCAATATGTTTAGTGTTTCCACATTTCTTTGGGCCTCGACATTGAGGTGCTTCGGCAATAGGTACTTTTGGTAATGGTGGACCTCGGAAACACATTGGGCTTCGGAAGCACGTTGGGCTTTAGCAATGGTACCTCGACCAAATGGTCCTTCCTTTACCTTTTGGGCATTGGGCTTTGACTAGTATGGGCACAAAATTTTCAATCATGCATTCTTCAATAAAATAATATTACACGTATATCCAAAACTTTGCCTTACGTTTAAACCTCACATTCTCCATCAAATCAATAGTACAAAATGCATTTTTGGCAAGAAAATGGGGCTCAAACAGGCTCTAAGGGTGTTAGGGTTCTGGGTTTTAGAATTCAGAATCGAACGATTTTTTTATTTTTTTTCGGTTCTTGCAATATCATAAACAATACCATAAACAGTAAACACAAACAATTTATGAGATAAAGTTTGTTCCATTCTCATGATTTACCATAAACGGTGAGCACAAACAATTTATATCATATCTCTTTATCTAAAATTTGTGCTTGTCCTAAATGTAGTCAATAAAAGAATGAAGTCAAACTACTAGGCATCTTAATACCTAATGTTCATGCTAATCCTTTGTTTGGTTTTCATTATTTTCAAATAATATTTTTATCTCTCTTATTTTCAATCATATATTCTTTGATAAAATAATATTATACGTAAATTCAAAATCTTTTCTTATTTCTTAACCACACATTCTCCAATTTGGCAAGAAAATGTGGCTCACTCTAAGGGTGTTAGGGTTCTGGGTTTTAAAATTTAGAATCAAACGATTTTTTTTTTCTTTTTTAGCTTTTTTGGGTTCTTGCTATATCACAAACACTACTTTAAACAACACCATAAATAGTAAACACAAACAATTTACGAGACAAAGTTTATTCCATTCTCATGCTTTACCATAGACGGTAAGCACAAACAATTTATATCATATCTCTTTATATAAAATTTGTGCTTGTCCTAAGCGTAGTAAGCCGAACTACTAGGCATCTTAATACCTAATTTTCATAGTAATCCCTTGTTTGGTCTTCATTATTTTCAAAATACAATTTTATCTCTCTTATTTTCAATCATACATTCTTTGGTAAAATAATATTACACGTAAATTCAAAATTTTTCCTTATTTTTTAATCACACATTCTCCATCAAATTACTATTACAAAATACATTTTTGGCAAGAAATGTGGTTCAAACAGACTATAAGGGTGTTAGGGTTTTGGGTTTTAGATTTCAGAATTGAACTATTGTTTTTTTTTTCTTGCTATATCATAAACAATACTATAAACGGTAAACACAAACAACTTATGAGTTAAAGTTTGTTCTATTCTCACGCTTTACCATAAACGGTAAGCACAAACAACTTATATCACATCTTTTTATCTAAAATTTGTGCTTGTCCTAAACGTAGTCAATGAAAGAATGAAGTCATACTACTAGGCATCTTACTACCTTATTTTCATATTAAGCCCTTGTTTAGTTTTCATTATTTTCAAAATACATTTTTAACTCTCTTATTTTCAATCATATATTCTTCAACAAAATAATATTATACGTAAATTCAAAATTTTTCCTTACTTTTTAACTACATATTCTTCATCAAATCACTATTACAAAATGTATTTTTGGCAAGAAAACGTGGCTCAAACATGTTATTGGGTGTTAGGGTTCTGGGTTTTAGAATTCAAAATCGAACGATTTCTTAATTTTTTCGATTCTTGCAATATCATAAACAATACCATAAACGGTAAACAAAAAAATTATGAGATAAAGTTTGTTCCAATCTCATGCTTTACCATAAACGATAAGTACTAACAATTTATATCATATCACTTTATCTAAAATTTGTGCTTGTCTTAAAAGTAGTCAATAAAAGAATGAAGTCAAACTACTAGGCATCTTAATGCCTTATTTTCATATTAAGCCCTTGTTTGGTTTTCATTTTTTTTCAAAATACATTTTATCTCTCTTATTTTCAATCATACATTCTTCAATAAAATATTATTACACGTAAATTCAAAATTTTTCCTTATTTTTTAACCACACATTCTCTATCAAATCATTATTACAAAATGCATTTTGGCAAGAAAATGGGGCTCAAACATGTTCTTAGGGTGTTAGGGTTATGGGTTTTAGAATTTAAAATCGAACGATTTTTTATTTATTTCTTTTCGGTTCTTGCTATATCATAAACAATACCATAAACTGTAAACACAAACCATTTATGAGATAAAGTTTTGTTCCATTCTCATGCTTTACCATAAATGGTAAGCACAAACAATTTATATCATATCTTTTTATCTAAAATTTGTGCTTGTCCTAAATGTAGTCAATAAAAGAATGAAGTCAAACTACTAGGCATCTAAATACCTTATTTTCATATTAAGTCCCTTGTTTGGTTTTCATTATTTTCAAAATATATATTTATCTCTTTTATTTTCAATTATATATTTTTCAATAAAATAATATTACACGCAAATTCAGTTTTTTTAATCACATATTCTCCATCAAATCACTATTACAAAATGCATTTTTGGCAAGAAAATGGGGCTCAAACAGGCTCTTAGGGTGTTTGGGTTCTGGGTTTTAGAGTTCAGAATCGAACGGTTTTTTTTTCCGGTTCTTGCAATATAATTAAATTTCGATTCGATTATATTTTTTTTTATAAAGAATATGTTAAACCGTGATTTACATGAATTAATATATAGTTGACATTTTATTCCTCGGGTGAAAGCTAAATAAGGAAAAAAATCGTAATAATATATATATATATATATATATATATATATATATATATATATATATATATATATATATATATATATATATACACACACACACACACATATATATATATAACTTACAATTAGTTTGGAGTGAATTGCCTATTTAGTCACTGAACTTTTAGCCATGCACGCAAGGGATCACTGAACTTTTAAAATAACGCAACTAGTAACTGAACTTTACAATTCCTCATCTCAGCAGTCGCTGAGCAAACGTCCGTTCTAAATTGGACGGAATTTCCACGTGGCAGGTGGCGTGGCCTCACTCCTTCTTATCCGCCTCTCTCTACCACCCTGCTGCCATAAAACCGCATTCGTCCTTCCTTACCCTCTCAAATCTACCTTCCCAATCCTCCGACCACCACCGCAGAAACCCATTGCCACCACAACAACCTGCTCCTACACCCCAACCCCTGCCACCGACCGCCTAATCTCCGCCGCATCCTACTTCTTTCCCTTCTTCAACGGCTTCCTATATGATCGCTTCATCTTCACCAAAATCCCTCTCAATTCCCTTCCAACCCCTCCATATGTTAACTACAAAAGATTGAAAAACAAAAAAAAAAATCAAGATGAAAAAAGAAAGCACAGAAGGGCAACATTACAATTACAAAGAACTGAAGAAGAAAAGCATTTTCTAAGCCCAATTTGAAAAATTATTGCATCGTATCACATGATTGATTTTATTGATCACTCATTCTAGTTGCCGGCCGGCAGCCTCAGCAACAAAGGGCAATTATGGAGTCATCCCAAGAACACTACTTACAACCCCATAAACAAAACACGCCACCAATTTTTCCTTCCCTTTTCCTCTGAGACAATCTAATGCACCATAGATTTTTGGGTTTGATTAGGGCCGAGTTGTTCAGACCATGGCTCGGGTCTCAGTTGATGATTATTAACTTGGCCACGGAGAAATCGTGCGTGGCCAGTCCGGTTGCGGTCTAGCAAAGAAATAAACTTTCTGAATTTGTTCACCACCACGTCCGCCACCGCCTGGCAGTCAACGTTTCTAATTACATCCATAGGTTTTGAAGATGATGGTGTTTGGAAATTTTGTTGAGCAAGCAACCTGATTAGCTTCTCGACGCTCTGAAATCCGACCGTCGCCGCTTCTTGGACGGCGTTCTCTTCGATTTTCGTTGTAAACATGTAGCCCGACATTAACTCTACAGCCATCTTCACAAGATCATTCAACAATTAACATAGTTGACTTGGTGATTTTGTGATTTGAGTTGGGGAGGGAGAGACGAGTTTGTGGGTTTGGGGAGAAATGAAATGGGTTTTATTAATTTTGCCAATTTTTTTTAAACGTGTTTATGGCTGCGGGGTGGTAGAGAGAGGCGGATAAGAGGGAGTGAGGCCATGACACCTGCCACATAGAAATTCTGTCCAATTTATCAACGGAAGTTTGTTCAGTGACTGCTGGGATGAGGAATTGTAAAGTTCCGTGACTAGTTGCGTTATTTTGAAAGTTCACTGACCCGTTGCGTGCATGGCTGAAAGTTCAGTAACTAAATAGGCAATTCACTCATTAGTTTTAAAGCTTAAAAGGATCGAAACAATATGTTCGGAACTTGTGCTATCCAATTCATAATTTCACAATCCTTAATTTGAATTGTTTCTGCCCAGTTACGAAGATAGCCACACAAACTACTCGGTGTACATCCCTAAAAGGCTTTTTTCATATGTTGCATTGGACAATATTAAATACATAATGGAGTCGAACTACCGTATTAAGATGTCTTGACACTTCATTCACATTAAGCATTGATGAAGCCATATATTTTTCATTGTGGAGTCGAAAAGTAAGTTGTAATTCTTTTTTAAACAACATAACATTATAAGTGGGTTGAGACTTGAAAGATGAGATGAGAGGTGGTCTGTGTGCATAATTTTTGTGGTCGTCATTGGCATCAACAAGTTAAGCAATGGATGACGTTAGGTTTTGATGGAATTGACTAAACCTAGATAAGGTTGAGAAATTAATTAGCGATTTCAAATTTGGACTAATAAGGAGCCTTGTACAGTGCTTAAAAAAGCAGAGGAATAAGAATTTAAATTTTAGAAAAAAAAAAAAAAAACAATTCCAAAATTTCATGAGGTCAATGGACCCCATATGACGACACTATGTAGCTTCTCAAACCGACATTGAGGACTTTTTTGGTGAAATATAGTGGATAACTAAAGGTGTCAAGACGGTTGGGCCGGCCGGACCCGTAAAAACCAGCCCGGATCGACCCGGGACCGCGGGCTGACCTATGACCCGAGCGGACAGTTCACGGGCCAAAGAGGTGCCACCCGCGAGTTTCGCGGGTTTAGGCTTCACTGGCCGCAGTTAACCCGTTGGCCCGTGAAAAAAAAATCAAAAAATTTGAAAAAAAGGGAGGAGAGAGCCGTTGAACGGAGAGATATGGTCAAGACACCGGTAAGCCACGAAAACACAAAGATAAACATCTAAATGAAACAAGACATTTGGATCCTAGACAAACTCAAATTACTGGTTTTACTAATGCTAGTGGATCAGTCACTTTTACTAATTTTGTTTATTCGTAGGAACGAATGCGAGTTGGGATGTCGTAATTTTTAGCAGCTCGTGAGATGCCCTTCACATTTGAAGAAGATCAGTATTTTGAAGAGTTCCTGCAAAAGTACATTCAACCTTCTTACAGGAGCGTAAGTAGAAATAATGCTCGTTCTGATTCTATGAAATTATTTTATACAATGGCTGAGAATTTAAAAAATGAACTTAAAAAAATTGATGAAATTATGTGTTTCACGTCTGATTGTTGGTCTGGACGAAATCATAATGGTTATACTTGTGTTACAGCATATTTCATTGATAATAATTGGTTATTGCATAAGAAAATTATTGCTTTTCGTTTATTTGAATATCCACATAATGGTGTAAATTTGTGTGAAAAATTATTACAAGTTTTTAATGAATTTGGTATGTTAAATAAACTATTTAGTGTTACCTTCGATAATGCAAGTGCTAATAATGCATGTATTGAGCTTTTAATTAAGGCGGTTAGACCCCTATATGATTCTAAATTATTTCACATGCGTTGTGTTTGTCATATATATAATTTAGTTGTGCAAGATGGTTTGAAATTAATAACTCCACAAATAAGTATAATTAGAGAATCTATTAATTATATTTCTTGTTCAGATTCTAGACAATAAGAATTTGCAAAAATTTGTAAAAATCTTGGATTGAGAAGATAAAAATTTGTTGATGAAGTTCCTAATACATGGAATTCAACATTTTTAATGTTAAAATCGTGTGTTGGCTATACTAATGCTATTAATGCATTTGTTAATTCAAAGCAAAGTCAATTTTATATAACTGATTCGGACTGGGAAAAAGTATTTAAAGTTATGAAATTTTTGAAACCTTTTTATAAGGCAACAAAAGTTAGTTCTGGAGTTTATTATCCAACTAGTAATCTTGTACTTTTACAATTAGTAGAAATTGCTGGACAGTTTTCATCATTTAGAGACGATCCATTTTTCTTTCAAATTATTTACTCAATGGAGGAAAAGTTTAAAAAATATTATGAAAACATGCCACTAATTTTTCCAGTGGCAGCTGTAATGGATCATTGCATTAAGTTGTTTGGTGTTCATTGTGCTTTAGAATCACTTTCTGATACATTAGCTTTTAATTTAAATATTACAAATCGACAATTGGATATTTTTATTAATGAAATGTATAACGACTATTTTATTAAATATGGTAACAATGAAAATATTTCTTCTTCTACAAACTCTAGTACAACTTCGAAGGGCAAATCTTCTTTTTTCTCCATAATAACTAAGAAACGTAATGTTCTTGGTTCTTCATCTACAACTTCAACTGCAAATTCAAATACCACACCTGCTGAATTAGAAAGATATTATCAATTTGATCAAGTTTAATACCGGAAGATGAAGTGGATAATTTAGATATTTTACGATGGTGGAAATTAAATGAGCGATCATATCATGTATTATTTAAAATAGCACGAGATCTACTAACAGTTCCAGTCTCAACAGTGACATCCGAGTCTGCTTTTAGTGCAGGTAACAGGGTATTGGACGAAAGAAGATCTAGACTTAAAGAAGATATTTTGGAAGTTCTCATATGCGTGAAAGATTGGATATTCGCGGATCGAAGGATACAAGATAAAATTATTGATGATATTGTTGAAGACTTTAAAAATCTTGCAATTCCTGAAAATTGATTGGAAAACAAAAATATAATTTTTGAACAACTAAATTATAGTTAAGTAGGTGCTAACCTAGTTAGGATGTTCTTAAACTATAAATTATAGTAAAAGTAGGTGTCAACCTAGTTGGGATGTACTTATGCTATAAATATTTGATAATAGTAATTAGACATGCATTTAGTTGTTGTTTGTTTAAGTTAAATTTAACTTTGTAAAGTTATAAATAATTCATGTAACATTAAATTTGAATTTTATGTAAAAATTTCTTGATATAATTATGAATTTATCATTTTGTTCAATTCTTAGTTTACATTTAACAAAAAAAAAAATTATATATTTTTTGCTATAAATATGAAAAATTCTATATTTTTATAATTTTACTTATACAATCATAAGGGCCAAATCGGAACAAACCGCGACTCGTGACCCGCATGGGCTCGACTTGGATAGGAGAGCGGGCAGGCCTAGGTTGTAGTCCAAAATTGTGGGCCGATCCGTAACCGGCCCAGAACCCGCAGCGGGCGGGCTCACATGTAGGCGGGCTGACCCGACCCAAACCATCCGAATTGACACATCTATGGATAACCTTGAATAACAAGTATATAGGGGATTGTTCTCTTCGTATTTCAGTTTTTCATTTTGAGTTTTAAAATCATATTGAATTTTGGGAAAACCAAAAATTGAAAATTTTGGCCAAGTTATAACTGAAAACACCAAAAACGACGGTCGTTTTGAATTTTCTTTTTAAATTTTAAACTTATTTTCAAAAACGCGTTTTGGAAAATAGGAAAGAGAACGCGTTTTCACTGTTTTTGAAAATCGAAAATAGAAAACGACTAGAAAACGGCAAAGAAAACAAGTCATAAGATTTTAAATTCTCATTTTTTGTTGGAATGGTTCCATAACGTAAAATTTAGTTTATTACCAAACATATAAGAATTTATTTAGTCAATTATTAACCTAAGGGAGGAGCCTTTTATGACTAAGTTTTTTTTTTTTTTTTTTTGGGTATTTCAAGCCGCAAAAGGATTGAAAAAGTATTTTGACAAACCCAAAACGTGCGAAACTAACTGTGTAAAGCATAGAATTGCGTTACGAGAATTCACGATTATTGAAAAAGTATTTTGATAAAGATAGAAAATACATATACGTGATTTCATAACCCTGATCCTCTTGCACTTGAATAACCATCCTTTTTAACCTTAGCTAAATAGGTACCATAAACTAAAATTGAGCATCACGATAAGTTTCTATATAAAGGAGTGGATTTTAAATTTATTAAAAATAAATATCTATTTTCTTACGGTAGTTTGAGATTTTTATTTTCAGTCAATGAAGTTGAAAGTGGGATTAGTAAGCTAAAAAAAATATGCATAGTTTTGTGTAGTCAATTCCCTTTCGAGTAAGTAAAGCCACTTAGAACGAATTTTTTAATTTCCAATTGGTCTTTGTTCAACCAGGATAGTCACTAGCTTTGCTTTTTTATTTCCTCGTTTTTTTTTTTCCTTTTATATGATTTGAGTAGGTTATAATACTCGAGTGTAGTTGAATTGTCTAGTTTATAATTTTTTTTTTTTTTTTTTAATAAAGCACCATCACAACTTCGATGTATTTTTTAGGCTCCACCAACTCAAGATGGAGGGGTTTAAGGTTCCCTAACTATACTATAAATGGAAAAACGAGTATATGGGAGTGGGCGTAAACCAAACCTCCAAACAAAAGCATAAAAGACAAAAGTAGTAAATGAGGAGGTAATACCTCATGTTAAAAAATGAAGAATAAAACAATAAAAACTAAAGACCTATGAACAAGGAAAATCCATATCCATGAGCCTCCATCACGGGTGATGCAATGAACAATTGGAGAGGAGCCCGCCTCTATGGAACCACACTAACAACATCTAGATAGATCCCAAATGATATCCCCACAGCGAGCAAAGTCATCCTTGATGCATCCATCGATGTTGACCTTGTAAGATTCCACCGGTGGAGAAGGCCAAAACACCAAAATAGGAGACGAAGATGGAGGATAAGTAGCAGGAATGCCAAACAAGGGGCGATATCCAAGCCCCTTCGTTAGTGCACAAATCGAGATAAATGGCTTGTGTGAAGACAAGAGATAGTATGATAGACCCTCCAAATGATCCTCCAAGGCTCCATTGTAATCCCCTAGTGCTTTGCATCATTTCTCGTGATCCATAAGAACCAGTGATCATCTAACGAATGATAGTAAGAATATGACTACTCCGAACAAGTTGGCATGAGTGATAAGTGCATTTTTATACACTTATTATAGGTCACAAATATGGATAATTGTCGATAAATGTGGGGAATATAGCTTAATTCGATGTAATATGTGTTTACAGGACAATAATGATGATTGCGGTGGAAATTGGAAGAAAAATGGAGAAAAGAGGACCAAAATGAAGCAAGATCAAAGTTTGAGGACTCAAGTGAAAATACTAAAAAGTTGTGTCGATCTCGTGATGAAGGTTTGAGAGTGCTAGGAGTCCATTGGATGAAAGAAGACATCAAAGGGATGAAATATCGTCAAAGTATGACCACACATCAATTTCTAATCGAAAAAGTTATGCATCAGTTTTCAGTCTCATATTGAGACCCATTTTTGACATGTTAAATGATCGAATTGGCTGATGATATCTGAAGAAAAGGTGTAGCCCTTTGAGTTAACTTTCTAACGCATCTTAAATCACTACAATCGGACATCAGGAGTGAAAGATATGACCAAAATACTAAAGACTGTCCGGCGGAGAAAAAGCTAACACTATGCGGTCGCATAGTGTTAATTACTTGCGACCGCATAGGCCTTTACCGAGAGTTTTTTGGCTGAATTTATTTGTTCTATGCGACCGCATGCCTTTGTACTATGCGGTCGCATAGAAGACTTCCGACACGAAAATTCTGGTTTCCTAATTCCAATCAAACACTTATGGAAACCAAATTTTGGGCAACTATATAAACTTCTAAGCCGTCCCCAAACCCAGAGGAGACCTAGGATGATATTTTTGAAGATTTTGAGAGAGAAATCAAGGCACAAACAAGAAGATTTAATTCAAGATTCAAGATCTCACTTCAAGAATTGATTGGGTGATGTCTTCTCCTACATTTTTTCTTGTATTTTCTTAGTTTTTCCATGCTAGGCTAGATTTATATGTGCTAGGAGAACGATGAACTATGTTTTATGATTTTTAATTCTTAGTTTTACATTCTTGACAATAAAATCATGTTTTGGAATATTTGAATGGTTTATGTGATTTGAATTTCTCCATGATTATAGGGCACGATAATTGTGTGAGTTTGGGTGGTCTATTTCATGCATTCGAGAGAAGGGGAATAGATTCGACATATATAAATCATCGTAGGATTCGATAGGGGATAGAGATATACCGCTATGCTTTATGTAAATCTTTAAGTGTTCATAAAAACTCATGCATTCTTGTATATTGGCATTTGTCATAGAGATATAGTCAAATGGTATGCGAGAATATGTTCAACTCTACTCGAGAGAGATTGTTGAATATTTTAGGAACATTGATTTGTCAATATTGCAATCGTGGGTCAAGATGTAAAAATAGAGTTAAAGGTATTATTACTTAGGGATTCGTGATCCTAGTACATTCACCATATGTTAGAAAATACTTTAATTTGCATTTATCGCCATTTTGCATTTAGTTAGTTAATTCATTCATTCATCTTTGCATAATTATCATTCATTCATTTATAATTTCATCAAAACAACATTCTCAATTCATTGTTTCGGTTAAGGTCAAAATAATTAGAATCAAAACTAATCAATCTTCGTGGGAACGATACTTGGACTAAAAATCCATTTTACTACTTATTAACGAACCGTACACTTGCGGTGGTTTTAAAACGAACAAATATTTTCGTGATCAAGTTTTTGGCGCCGTTGCCGGGGATTGAATTTAGTTTAATTCTATTTACTTTGACACTAATTCGAACTTCTACTTGTATTCTTGTATTTTTATTTATCTATTTTTTTTTTCTTTCTATTTTAGTTCTATTTTTTTTTTCTTTTTCAGGATACAAGGAAATGGCTGTGGTTGATTTCAACAAAATGCTCATATGCGATTTCATCATGAGGCAACAAGAGTTGGAAGCTCAAGAAATTGATGAGGGAGCTATGCTAGTAGGAGATTTCATTATAGGACAACGACTACGAGATTTAAAAGCAAAATGTGAACTTGATGACACTGTCCTGGGTGGCTTACCCGTTGCATTATTTCTCTCACCAGAATTTGACAGTGGTAATTTGCCTGTTGGATTACTTCTTCCATCGGTTATTAATGACCATCAATCAAGAAAATTTTATCCACCAGACTTTCAACAAATACAACTGATTAATTGGTAAATCTTATTCTTGTTCTCGTTTTGTGTGTGATCCATCCTCGGTTCCCGATCACGATACCTAACGACGTGAATTATTATTATGATCTAATCAAAATCGATAAATTAAACACATCCCTTTTAATTTATCACCAACTCAGATTCATTGTCCCCAGATTGACATCTAGCAATATGTCAGGGCAATACATGTGATAAAAAAATGTCACATGATAAGACAAAACCAAATCTAATTCGTTTACCGTGAAACTATAATCTTTTTGCGTCAATATGATTCGATCAATTATGAGATATGAAAATATGTCAATCTCAATTATCGATCATATCTTTCATCCCACTATTAAGTCAATGTAAGTCGAAAACTCATTCTCGACTTATGACTACACCTTGGTTAATGATTTCATTATAAATTTAACTAAATGAAAATGTGAATCATGTTCTTTTTACTATCTAAAATTGACGAATCCTTTATTGATCATCCACAACTTTCATATGATTCTGACATACCCGAACGATACCATATTAGTGACCCTTGGCAGAGCGACATCTAACATCACCAAAATATGATTGTCCTCATATAAGGTACTATGATGACCTCAAGTTAAATGACCAATTCCACCTACCCAGCGGGTCTCCCAATGTCTTGTTTTATAACAAAACATCCCATGTTCATTTAATGTATAGTATCACCAAGTTTAGCTTGTGAGATTAGCTACTTACTTCACAAGTAAGAAATGTCACACATGATGGTTTATTTCATAATAACGATATCCACATATTTCGTTATATTTGTCTCATTATTACATACAACCATCGAAAATTTAAAATTTATTCATATGTGATTTGTTTCTCACAATCACAACTACTTGTAATTAACAAATTATCAAGATTTGAATTTATGGATTCTATTATTTAATTTATTAGAATATTAATTAAATTAATTAATAAATCTTGCCATAAATATGCATCAATTATATACTAAAAGTCTTTATGTCCAAAGTTGATTGGACTTAGGGCATAACACTTACAAACTCTCACTTGCACTAGATCCAATCACTTATGTATCTTATACCATAAGAGTTTACTTGATGATCATGTTTATGCTGCGACAACTTTTTGTCAGTGAATCTGCAATTTAGTAACTTGTGGGAATTTGTTTTTTCTTTACGTTTTTTCTTTGTATTATCTCTTTGATAAGATGATACCACATTAACATATGTTTGGATCATTGATGAGACCTTAGTTCCATCGCTTGCACGATGGCTCCAATGTTATAATGTAAAAGCATGTGATCAAGAATGTTAAGAACTACTCCAAGTTCATTGATGAACTTCATGATCCAGACCACAACTTTTGTTGCTTTCTAAATTAATGATGTATGAGGCTTCTGCTATTGAGTCAATATCAGTTATCTCCATGTTTGGAACATTTCCAACACACCGTTTAAGAGTAAACTAATATCCTAATTGATATATGCTATCAATTTAATCTAGTTGATTAGAAGTTAGCATCGGTATATCCACGAACTCTCAGTTCATTTTCTAGATATAAAAATCTTGAAAAGATTTTATCTATATAGATTGAGATTAGTTAAACAATCTTCTAGATCTATCTCTATAGATCAAAATGCTCCTCCCACATCTATCAAAAAAATTATTTGACAACCATAATTTCAACAATTGAAATACAAGGACGATATTTCCTATAATATGTCTCATACATATAATATTAAGAATACGACAATGCTCACATTATCTTCTTGTAAACAGACAGTTCGTCTTCGTTTTTGATAAAATCAAACATTTTAACTTTCACATCAAATCGAAGATATCAGCTCCAAGAGGCTTATTTCTATCCATATATGGATTGATCAAGCTTGAATACCTTGTTGGCTTCTTTGAATTTAAAACTTTTGGATTGTGTCATGTACACTTCCTCTTGTAAGTTCCTGTTAAGGAATGTAGTTTTGACATCCATTTTCCATAACTCATCGTTACAAGCAAAATTCGAATAGACTTCAGCATGGCTATAGGCAAAAAGTTTCACAAAGTCAACACATTATCTTTGTTTATAACCTTTTCCTACTAGCTTTGATTTGTATGTATGGATTTTCCATCTATGTTGACCTTTTTCTTGTAAACCCATTTACAACCTATGAGTTTTATCCCATCAGGAGGGTAGACCAATGTCCAAACCTTATTTTCATACATTGAGTTCATTTCGGATTCCATGGCCTCCTACCATCCATTTAAGTCATCACTTGACTTTGCTTTTGTGTAACTAATAGATTCATCATCATCGATTAGTAATGCCTTATTAGTAATCATGAATCCGTACCTTCTAGGAGGTCAAATGATCCTACAAGATTTAGACGAAACTGAAGTGTCATCAGAAGTCTCTACTTCTTGATCAAGAGTATGTCCCTCAGCAGGTATGTGATCAGACTCAAGTTCATCTACTTGGTCGACTATATATGTGAACTCTTAAACTTCTTCAAGTTCTACTTTACTCCCATTGTTCTCTCATAGAATGAACTCTTTCTATATGAATATGACATGTTTTGAGATGAACAAATTTTTCTCAACCGGATTATTGAATTGATATCCAATTGTCTTTTTTGGATATCTCACAAATATACATTTGTCGGACTTAGTCTCAAGCTTATCTGGTTCAGTGCGCTTCACATAAGCGTTACGGCTCTAAACTTTCATATGCAATAAGTTGGGTATTCTGTCTTTCGATGACTCGTATGGAGTTTTGTCAACCGACTTAGATAGGACACGATTTAGTGCATAGCATGTGGCAATAAGTGCATGACCCCATAACAATTTTAGTTCATGATTCATGGCTGAACTCAATGGAGACAACTTCTTGGTAAAGTCAACATCTTTAATACACGAGCACTGGTTGAAGATTCTTCTACTATTATGCACTTGTATAGTTGCTGGGAAATATCATAACTTTCCATACGTGATTGTTCGTTATTCAACACCTTAAGATGAAAAATAATTTGTTATCATCTATACTCTAATGTTGCTTTTGCAACTCAGGTAACATAGTCGCAAATATCACACATGTTACGATACTATCTTCATCACCGTGTTTATTATAGCAGCCACCTCTTCCTTTGTTGAGTCTTAAGCATGTATCTCTAGAAATGGCTACTCCAGGACATGACCAATTTCTCTCATGCTTGAGAACAATTCTCATATTGCGGTACCAATAAAAAAAATTTGGTTTGATTGTTGGCATCCAATATGTCTCTCAAATACATATGGTTACTCATGATTCAATAAATGTAGATGACAAAAAGTAAAATAATAATTTATAGAATGCATCAATAAATTTAACATGGACTTTTATTAAATTAATTATGATCCTATTATTTAACTTAAATTTATGATCATCTCACATAAATTCATGGAATCCATACTTGACTTTCAGTGGGTTGGGATCTCATTTGTTATATTAAAACATTGAGTGTATTCAATAAGCCTTGATAAAACATTTTGATAGATACTATTATCAATTGTATCTTCATACAACTCCTAGATTATTAAACTGAAGACTATTTGTCTTCACACATTTTATGTGTTAGCTTAACACGTCTCTAAAATTTATCTACTTGAATGTATTCAACAAAAGATAAATTTTAGTTAAGTCAAACATATCATTCAGAAATATCTAGTTCAAACATATCCCTAATAAACCAGCCTTAAGTGTACTCGAGTTCATGATCATCCACTAATAAAACATTCATCACATAAATGTTTTCTTATATAATATCTAATATTATATGCAAACATGTTTCAAATTTCTAGCAATTAAGGTCGTCTAAACTAATTTAGGCACATTGATCGCAACAATTAAATAATTAATTAATCAATCAATTTAATTAGCGGGTTTATTTAATTAAAATCAAAATTTAATTAAATACCGAATTAGAGTCCAACTCTAATTGCACAATTATAGGGCATAACTATTTAATTAAAATCAAATTCTAATTAAATATCAAATTAGAGTCCAACTCTAATTTCAAAATTTAGGGCGAAGTTATATAATTAAAATCAAATTTTAATTAAATACCAAATTAGAGTCAAACTCTAATTCCAAGAAATTACGATGAACTTATTTAATTAAATACCAAATTAGAGTTCAACTCTAATTTCAAGAAAAAGTTTAGGATGAAACAATTTAATTAAAATCAAATTTCAATTAAATGTCAAATTAGAGTTCAACTCTAATTTCAAAAATATATTATGGTGGATAGCTTAATTAAAATCGTATTTTAATTAAATACTAAATTAGAGTCCAACTCTAATTGCAAATGTATTAACATTTTAATTTAGGATAAAAATCCTAAATAAATTAAAATTCAATTTGGGTTCAAAGTTTAATATTTAAGTTAAACTCCAATTTTAACGAAAATATAAAAAGCGTCAATTTTAAATATAATTTTAAACGGGTCAAAATTGATAATATGGGTCAAAACCCATTTAAAAATCAAATTTAAAACCATTTTAATATTTAAATTCAAAACACATTTTGAAAATTACAATTTTACCGTCGGTTTAAAATTATAGGTAGGACCTTCCAATTTCGTAAATCGCAAAACAGTTCCTTTTTTTAACAAGATTGCAAACTTAATCCTTATTCCATTATTGCATATGGGTCCCCACAATTTCCATAAATTGCAGGGGAGACCCCGTCCCTAAAAACTCACCCGATTGAAAACCTAAGAATTTTCCCTTTTCTTGTCTTCGTGCAACGCCGCCTCACCGGCCACTACAACAACACAGTCGATTGCTCAAAATGGGCAATGCATAGTGCTGCAAAAGCAACAGCTCGTGCGTTTTGTATTTGTCGGGGTTGCTGCTGATGCTACTATCTTCAGCAGAGACGGGTGTTGTTATAAGTAGCAACGCTAGTCGAGCGCAAGCTGTGGAGCAGAGCCCTCTGTCGTCGCGAGGCAGCGGTGCAGCTATTGCTCCTGTGCCACTTCTACCAGCAATGCCTCCGGTGCCCTACAGCGGTGTTCCCATTGGCTGCCACGTCCAGATCCGATTTTCGACCTTTTTTCTCAAAATAGATTTTGAAGATGAAAAACAATTTTTAAAATTGCTAGAAATAAGAAAACAACAGCAATCAACTTTTGATTGTTACATGATGCAAAACAACTTCTAACAAGCACAAAGTAGGCACTGATACTATTGTTGGAAATTTACTTAAAATACACAACAGAAAATAATTTTTTTTTCAATTCCCACAATGGATATGTTTTGTGTTTAGCTAGAAACTATGTTTAGAATAATACATTTGATAAATTTTGCAAACTTCTTTGCTTATCTTGGAACACGAATAATCACGATCTGCAAATCACAGTTATCCAATTGTCCAGCCTTCAATGAAAATTCACACGGGGAACAAGAATGAGAGAATTATAGTTTCTCTTTTCTTGTGCTAGCAAGAATTTGAATTGTGCTATGTTCAATTTTTTTGAAACCCTAATGTTTTATTAATATAAGTCCAAGTGAGTTTGATTCGTCTCTTAAAGCTAACCCGCTCCAATATTTAATTAATCCAATTAATTAAATTTGGCGCATGAATTAATTAATCCAATTAATTAATTCGGGTCTATTAACAAGCAACTTAATTAATTAATTGATGAATCTCATTCTTTTGGTTCTCTTTTTGTATGTGACCCATCAAATTTCCAATCCCGATACCTAACGATGTAAATTATTATCTTGATCTAATCAAAATCTATCGTCAATTTACATTCGTTGTCCCAGATCAACATCTAGCAATGTATCAGGACAATACATGTGACGAGAAATATCACATGGTATGATAAAACCAAACTAGTTCATTTATCGTGAAACATAATACATTCGTCTATATGATCTGATCAATTACGAGATATGTATAAGTGTCATTTCAATTATCGATCATATCTTTCATCCACTATTGTCAATGTAAGTCGAAAACTCATTTTTGACTTATGAGTACACATTGACCAACGATTTCATTATCAACTTAATTGAATAAATGTAGATCATAATCTCTTACTATCTAAGAGTGACGAATCCTCTATTGATCATTCACAACATTTATATGATTCTTGACATACCCCGAACGATGCCGTATTAGTGACCATTGACAGAGCAACATCTAACACCACCAAAGTATGACTATCCTCATATAATGCACTATGATGACCTCAAGTCAAATGACCAATTCCACTACTGAACATTAGAGATTAATCACTGACACTCAGATAGTTATCCATGTGAAATCTCCCCAACGGGTCTCCCATGTCTTGTTCTATAACAAAACATCCACATGTTCATTACGTGTCACTACACTTTAGCTTGTGAGATCAATTACTTACTTCATAAGTAAGAAATGACACACGTGATATTCTATTTGTATCTCGTTATTATATTCGACCACAGACAATTTAAGATTCGGTCATATGCAATTTATATTTACAATCACAACTACTTGTGATTAACAAATTACCAAGACTTGAATTAACGAATTTTATTATTTAATTTATTTGAATATTATTTGAATTAAATAATAGATCTTGTCATAAATATGTACCAGTTATATATTAAAAGTGCTTATGTCCAAAATTGATTGGATCTAGGGCATAACACTTACAAATAAGAAATCTTCGGAAAAATAATAGAGCTCAAATCATATGATAGATATCCTGAAAATACCAACTTGAGTGAACAAACTGGCAATATATTTAGTAGAGAAACTACCATTCGATGTCCTTCCACATAATATCTGAGAGAGTTTGAACAATTCACCACGCCACAATCATGGTGAGTATATCTTTTATATATAGTTACAAATCAAAGTGGTAAATGGTAATTACAGTAAATATGGAAATAATAAAACTTTACAAATGAGTCTCCTAGAATTAAGGTAACGTATCCTTGACCCCCCCCCCCCCCGGCAAGCTGAGCGTCGGATTGGAATAGACATGAAGCTTGGTACGAAAGAATTCAAAGAGAGGTCGAGAGACACTTTGGGTGAAGAGACCGGCAACCTGTAGATGAGAAGGCACATATTGAGTGCGAAGTTCGCTAGCAACGACAAGTTCCCAAAGAAAATGGTAATCTAATTCAACATGTTTCGCCCATTTGTGGAAAACAGGATTGGAACTTAAGAAGATCGTACTCTTGTTGTCACACAAGAGAATAGGATTCTGTGAAATGGAGACCTTGAGATCATGAAGTAGATGAGTAAGCCAGAGGAGTTCAGCTGCAGTAGTAGCCAGGGTGCGATATTCAGACTCACAGCTAGAACAGGAAATAGTGGGTTGCTTCTTAGCACTCCAAGAAACCAGATTGTCGCCAAGATAAATAGAGTAGCCAGAGGTGGATCGACGAGTATCGGGCAAGAAGCCCAATCAGTGTCAGAGTAAGCAACTAGGGCACCAGAAATAGTGGAAGGGCGAAAAGAAAGACCAAAGTGAAGTGTACCCTTAACATAGCGTAAAATAAGCTTGACAGCAAGAAAGTGATATGTAGTAGTGGCATGCAGGAATTGACTGACAGAATTAATAGCATGAGCAATGTCAGGACGAGTAATGGTTAAGTACTGAAGAGCACCAACTAGAGAACAATAGACAGTGGGGTCCGAGAAAATAGAACCATCACTAGTCAGATGCTGATAGACGACTATATGAGTGTGAACCGGCTTGCTGTCAAGTAACTGTGCTCGAGTTAGAATGTCCCGGGCATATTTCAGTTGACTGAGACAGAGACCATCAGAAGTGTAAGTAGCTTCCAGACCAAGAAAGTAGCTGAGGGAGCCCAAATCCTTGGTGGCAAACTCAGAATTGAGCTTGCGAGCAAAGCAATCAAGAAGAGAATGATTGTTGCCAATGATGATGATATCATCAACATATAAGAGCAGATAAATATTGTCATATTACTGATGAATGACGAAGAGAGAGGTGTCGGTACGGCTACAAGAAAACCCAAGAGTGAGATGAAAGGAACTGAAGCGTTGAAACCAGGCACGAGGAGCTTGTTTGAGGCCATATAGAGCTTTCTTCAGTTTGCAAACATAATTCGAGTATCGAGGATCAATATACCTAGGAGATTGTGCCATATAGACATTTTCAGTAAGAGTGCCATTGAGAAATGCATTCTTCACATCAAGTTGACAAAGAGGCCATCTGTTTGTAACAGTAAGAGAGAGTACAACGCGAATAGTAGTAGCTTTGACAATAGGACTGAAATGTCAGTGTAGTCAAGACCAGGTACCTGAGTGTAGCCTTTGGCTACAAGTCGAACCTTAAGGTGCTTAATGGACCCATCATGTAGAAATTTAGTCTAAAACACCCATTTGGAACCGACAATGTTGGTGTGAGTCGGTCTAGGGACCAAAACCCTAGTACGGTTATGTCGCAGAGCTTGAACTTCTTCACCCATGGCAGCAAGCCATGCAAGATTCTTAACAGTAGATTTGAAACTTTTAGGCTCAGTGGAGGCAAGAAGGGTAGTGAGCAGTTTGGAGGAACTCAAAACACTGAGATGAGCTGGATGACAAGTCTTGAAAATGCCAACTTTGGCTCGTGTGATCATGGGGTGAGAACCTAAATGAAGAGCTGGAGCTGGAGTAGGTATGGGAGTAGGGAGAAGCATGGCAATATTAAAGTCAACGGAAAGTGAGTGAAACTCTGGAGAAGACGAAGATGGACCTGCAAAAGAATCAGTAACCTGCAAAGACTCGTCCATTGGATTAGTACAAATAGCACGCAGGTTAGACCCAGATGGAGTAACATGTAGAGAATGGTGCAAAGGGGATAATGAGGTTGGGTCGGGATGGGGCAGGTTCAGTTCAAGAAAATTGGAAATGTGGAGAGAGGAAATTGGTTGAGCTTGAGAGCTATGTCTAGAGGGAAAGTGGTGTTCATCGAATTGGGTATGTCAGGTAATATAAATCCTGGAGGTAGTTGGGTCAAGGCAACGAAATCCTTTATGAGAATGACTGTAACCTAAAATGTAAGGGATGCCGCGAGGAGAAAATTTGTGGGACATATAATCACGCTAACAAGGATAAACACGACAACCAAAGGATGAAAATTCTCATAGTTTGGTGATGAAGCATATAGAAGCTGAAAAGGGGGACATACCTGCAAGAAGTGGTGTGGGCAAACGGTTGATGATGTAGGCTACAGTGCTGAAGGCGTCAACCTTGAAACAAGGAGAAATGTGGGAATGGAAGAGGAGTGCCAGTCACATGTCGGTGTTTTCTTTCAGTGCGCCCATTCTGAGCGGGTGTATAAGGGCAAGAGAGTTGATGATGAATACCTCAGGTGCTAAGATGTGCTTTGAAACGATTGCTTGTAAACTCAGCACCACCATCACTTTGAAAAATCTTGATGCGGGTGGAATGTTGGTTTTCCACAAATTTTAGAAAGTGAATAAAGATATCATAAAATTCAGATTTTAATTTCATAGGACAAAGCCAAGTGAAACGAGAATAATCGTCAATGAATAGTACATAGTAAAAGAATCCCGAATTTGACTTGATGGGGGAAGGACCCCAAATATCGCAATGAATAAGATCTAATACATTAGACGATCAACGATCATTACGAGAATAGGGCAAGTGATGATTCTTTGCAATTTGACATGTGTCACATAATGCATGAGAAGGCAATAAAGAGGTAAAATAGAGATGACTGTTTTTTATTTAAAGAAGAAATAACAAAATTGTTTACATGTCCAAGACGAGCATGCCATAAGCCATACCATGTAAAGCTTTATTTTTAAGAACATAAATAAAAGCGGAATTTTCGCGCTCCAGCACATATAAGCCGCCATCTCTTTTATCGGTTGCCACCACCCTTCCCGTTTGACGATTATGGATAAAAAAAATTATTAGTAAATGTAACAGAAAAAGGAAAATCAGATATTAATTTACTAATGAATAAAAGATTTTTGGTTAGATGGGGAACGACCAAAACATCTAATAAGTCAAGTGTTGGGGTATAAGAGATAGTACTGGTGTGAGTAATGGGTAGTGAAGCACCATTCCCAACAATTACTTAATCATTACCTGTATAATTAATTGCCTGATCCAAATGGGAGGAATTTGGTGTCATGTGGGCCGAAGCTCCTGTGTCCATGTACTAGTCACTGGGCCCAAGCCCATTAAGAGAGCAACTGGCGTTAAAGGCCTCTGCAAGGTGGATTGTGTTGCCCACAGTGTCTCCTCCCTGAAAATACCTCTGGTCGCACTTGTCGGCATAGTGCCCTTCTTGCCGACAGATCTGGCAACGTGGTGGACGGCGTCCCTGCCCAAATTTGGCCACCCATTGCCGCGGTTTGAAGAGAGATTTCATCCCTGTTGGTTACAGTTTAAGTGTCTGGGATTTGGGCGATTGGGGCCACGATTTGTGGCTGTAAATGCAGCGGTTGGAGGGCCATTAGATTCAAGAGATCGCGGAAGATCTTAAAACTATCGACCTTCGAGACCAAATCGGTGAACGGAGGCAAAGGCGTCTGGGCCATTTGGGCGGTGGAGAAGCTGGTGAATTCCGAACCTAGTCCTCGGAGGAACCGGTGGGATTTATCAGTCCCGTCGACGGGTCTTCCAATGGTATGGAGTTGATTGCAAATGGCTTTGAACGCTCTGGCATATTCTGTTACCGATCGAGTCCCACGTTTCATCAGTTGAAGGTCGTCCTTGAGACGAATTTCTCTGGCTTTTGATCGATGATTGAAGGTGTTCTCGAGTGCTAACCAAACCTCGCGTGAGGTGGAAAGGCCAACAACCTCGGCAATTGCTTCCTCTGTGAGAGAGGAGAACATGAGGCTCAGAAGAAGCTGATCGGTTTTCTTCCACGCCAAGTGTTTGCTGTTTAGTGTCTTACAACCTTTCAGGGTCAAAGAGTGGAGGTGGCTGTAGAGTGTCACCCACATGGGCGAGTAATTCTTGGCTTTCAAGTAGAGGAAGAAGCTGATTCTTCCATAGGAGATAATTAGAGGATAATAATTTGATAGTTACCATGTGAATCATGGTGTTGAAAGGGAGAAGGATGGATGAAGTGTTTTCGGAGGCCATTGAAGCAAATAGATCGATGGAGGCTAATCATTTGAAAACTCTGATACCATGAGAGAGTTTGAACAATTCACCACGCCACAATCAGGGGCGGAGCTAGCCCATTGGAGTAGGGGGTCCTAGAGGTAAATGGTGGGGGCCACGGGAGTTCGGGGGCAGCGCCCCCGAATATTTTTTTTATTTTTATACGTTAACTACAAAAAACCCAAGAAATGAATAATTGAAAGTATTAATATTTAATTTAGCAAAATCATATATTATTACAAACGTTCCCTTAAGTTCTCATACTTTGATAACGTTTCTCTTCATCAACATGCTTTTGATTTTTGTTTTTGCTGTGATTTCTATTGGATCAGCATTTGGTTGCACTAAACCTTTGTGCCAACAAGTTGAAGGACACAGAAATTGTTTTAAAGGTGATCATCCAATTCAAACATGTAAGAGTTCTCTGGTTGAACAAGAACAACAATCCAATTCTGAAGGGGGGGTCCAGGACCCCCCAGCTCCGCCCCTAGCCACAATCATGGTGAGTATATCTTTTATATATAGTTACAAATCAAAGTGGTAAATGGTAATTACAGTAAATATGGAAATAATAAAACTTTACAAATGAGTCTCCTAGAATCAAGGTAACGTATCCTTGACAATAGTATCAGGAACATTAGAGGAGAGTGGTGTGCTCCTAATCTGCTAGGCCAATATGCGGTCAATATCCAGCCTATATCATTAAAGAAATTCTAAACACATGCAGATTAGTGATGTTGGCGTGGGAACAAAGTCGCAAGAGTAGTATTCTCTATCCAATAGACATGCCATAAGAATATGTGATCATGACCCAGCTGCCACGTAATATGTCTAACTGCTTTTGAACTGATAAACATTATCCACCGCCTAATAGGTAAAGCTAAATAAGGAACATATGCCGGCAAAGTATTAATATCCAAACTGTATTTGCCCAAAGAATGGGGGCATTCTTTTAGGATCTAATACTAATTCGTTTGGGAAGAATAAAGGGAAATTATTATACGTATTATAAAAAGTATAAAACTAGGTTTCAGTTTTTATTTTAGTTTATTCTTTTTACCTAATTTGAGTGCATTTTAATTCAGTGATAATGAGCCGAAGAGATAATGGAGATATTTTTTATGATGAACGAATAAAGGAAAAAAATGAATAATAGGATGTACAAGTGTCGAGTAGTTTTGATAAGTCAAGACATTTAATGACAGAAATTAAAGTTACAAAAGTAAAGCCTTTGATTAAGGAGATGATGACATGCATTTGAACAAGCGTCAAACATAAACAAACACAAAAAATAACTACACAAAATAGCACAATTATCTGTCCTATACTTACCTAGATTTTGGGTACATTTTAAAATGATGTCGCTATCATGTAATTAAAAAATAATATTATTTCACTCAACTTTAATTATTTGAATTTTGAGCAGCTTATTGTCTTGTTGGGTTGGTAATTGATTAATGAAGCTAATTGGTCATTTGAAATTGGGCTGGTAAAATAGATAGTTTGACATGAGGGAAAAATTCATATCTCAAGCATTAAGTTTAGCCCAATTCAATTTTAAGAGAACAAATTCACATTTTCAAGACTTAGGTGGTAATTAAATTCTATTAATTAAATTTAAATTTATATATAAAATAATTTCAATCTCTCTACTGTCTCGACCAGTGTCACCGGCATCCGTCTTTCTTCATCCTCTTTTACTATTGTCAGCATCTACTCTCACAGTTACCGGCATCCAAACAACTTCATCGAAGGAAAGATAGAATCTACAGAGATCATCAGCGACTGAACATTTTCTTTAGATGCGAATTGATCGCCACTTAACGACGATTGAACATCGACAACTCAAATAATAGAGAAAGAGGAAGAAATATAGCAACCGTTAGAGAACATCGACTGAGCATCGTCGACGGTTGATCATCTTCTTCAGCGGCAACTAAACAACATTGGTGTAATTTAAATCTATTTTTAAAAATTGAAAAATAGCCACTAGTGTAATCTATAAAGTACTCACTAAAGCAAATAACTTCAATTCTCACTGTTGAAATCTAGTTAATTGAATTTGTAAACAATTCGAAGAACTGATGTCGGAGAAATCAGTGGCATACGACCCATTTTCTTGAATTTGTGACATGTGACCTATGCACTTTGACATGTAACATGTAACTGTTACAGTGGTATTGATCAAATGGCCCGTGACCAATTTTCTTAGATCGTGACCTGTGGACATTGATCTTACCTATGCAATATTATCTATAACATATAAAGTATGACCTGCGAACTTGAGTATGTAACCATTATCAATACACAAAGATGTGTGACATATGGCCTGTGACCAATTATTTTGATACGTGACCTGTTGATTGGGATCTATGACCTACAAATATAATCTATGACCAATTTTGTTTGATCTGTGACCTATGCACAATAACTTATGACTTGGTACATGAGACCTATCAGTATCACCACCTGTGCATTGTGACATGTGACCTCCAAACATGATCTGTGATCATGTCTGTTTGATATGTGATCTATGGACAATGACATGTGACTCATCACCACCATAGATACCAATGACCTAAATAATTGTTCACAAACCCTCTTTGTACAACCACAATTCAATCGAACCCAACCCTCTTTGATCTGTGACCCGTGGACATTTATTTGTAACTTATGCACAATGAACCTATGACCTTGGTTACACACCCTCTTTATACAACCCAATTCAACTCAAATCCAGCACCATTACCATCATCATCGCCACCGTCAACACTATTATAATGCATCGAATAAAAAACCCTCCAACAACCACCTCTACCACCTAAACTCCATCAGAACTACTACTATCGCACCACTACAACCACCATTTGCAAAATGTTAACAAACAACCCACCAATGACCAAAGCAAATACCAACGACCAAAATAACAAAACAACCAAGCAAACCACCAAAGCAACAATTGATCCAAACTGCAAGAGATTCCAACAAAAATTAGCCACCAAGAACCGAAAGGAATTTGTGCAAAACTTGGCCTCCACAGTGATGCCCATGACCTCGCGCCACTACAGGTGGTTAATCTATACATAGACGACCTCAACCATGGACAAATATCAACCAAAATAGCATTCTGGCCAAAATCAGCCAGTGAGAACCGAATGGAATTTGTGCAAAATTTAACCTCTACGATGATGCCCATGATCGCGCACCACTACAGGCGGTTAATCCATACCTAAACGATCTCAACCAAGGACAAAAATCAACCAAAACGGCCCTCAATCGATGTTTAGAAAAATTGATTCTCGTTTTTCATTGCCGGTTATAGTAAAAGCAAAGGAAAGTGGCGGGTACATGCCACTTTGCATAGCTGCGGTATAGTCACTTCTCGCGGCGATGGTGCGTGATTGTGCCACCAGTAGAGAAAATGTTGAAGACTTGAAGGCAAGGATAGAGTGAGAAGATAGAAAATAGTAGGGGTGTCCAAAATATTCGAACCGAACCGAATCGAGCGGTTCTTCATAAGTTAAAGACTCGAACGGGTACCCGAATCGAGAACCGAAAGGTTTGGGTCGAGTCTTGGGTCTCGACCAAGAACCGAAGAATCGAATGAGACCCGAAACTAAATAATTTTTTTATATTTTTTATTGAATTAATTAAATTATTTTATTTTTTCTAACATTTTACATTGGTGGAAGATTAATAAATCAAGATTTGAATTTTATCTGAGCTTGCAAGGGATGTTCCTGCCATTCATGTATCTACAGTTGCTTCTGAGTCATCATTTAGTACTGGATAACGCATTCTTGATCCATTTAGGAGTTCTTTAACTCCTAAAACAGTTGAAACCTTAATTTGTACACAAAATTGGCTAAGAAAATATTCTAGACTCTTGAAAGTTTCCCAAGATGAAATTTGCATTGAAAAAACAGAGTTCTATGAGGGCATTGAGACATGTAATAGATATATATTATATTTTTTTTTTTTATCAAATCTTATTAGTTGAATTTTTTTTAGTTTATTTGTTTGTTAATTGTGTTTTTTCAATTCTTGTAGAGTTTTTTGTCATGACAAGTCAAGTAGTAGCAGTTGATGATTAAATCAAATAGTTGGTAAGTATTAATATCTACTTTTTAATATTTGTATGCATTGAATTAATGTTATTCGACAGCTAGTTATTTTTATATTTTTGAATTTGGTTATGTTAATTTGTAAAAGTTACAAATGAAATGTCATTAGTTATATTTATGTAGTGTTGCTGTAAATGTTAAAAAATTTAATTATGGTACGGAACCGAATCGACCCGAATCGACGCGAACCGAATCCGAACGGTTCCATAATTATATTTGGACCCGACGGGTCCATTTATTAAATACCCGAAAATTCTGGAACCAAGCAGAACCGAACCGAACGGAACCGAACCGACCCACAGACACCCCTAGAAAATAGACACGGAGAGAAGAGAGAGTAATAGATTAGAGAGAGAAAGAGAATGTTGTTTTTAATTTTGATTGGATTTTGATGTATTATTTATTTAATAAAAATAATTACTTATCACCTGAAATCTGTAAGATGAAACTTAAAATCTTATATATGAAGTTGGATATTAAAAGGTCCGTCTCCATGTAATTTCCACTTGACTTTTTATTATTTTTTGGAAAGCAAGATAGTTTAGAATTAGAATTAAGATTTTATTTTTTTCAATAATATGGTGTCTTTTAACTTAACATGATAAAAAAAAAAAAAAATTTAAATTTAATAAAACATTATAAATATATAATTATACATATATATACCCCTATAATAAATTTTTTTGTGCCCCCACAATGTTGAGGCCCGCGCACCCTCGGGACCACCTCTGCTTACCTAAGAGATTGAGAAAAATTATTTTTAAAACATGATTTTGGATTACCTCTAATCTTCTGCAGCATATGAAGTTATTTGCAGCGTATAATGTAATTCAAACAAGCATGCAAGTTTAAATTACAATTTTAAAATGATTGTCATTTTTAAATAACGCATGTCTAAATATAGTGTTATATTTTACCATTACAGTAGTTTCAAGCATAAATCATGGCAGAATACTAATGTATTTATTTAACAAAAAGGATTGTAATTAAAATTATTCTACTTGTACATAAGGGTGTACACCCCCCCCCCCTCTCACATGGGGGTGGGACCCGCTTGAATCCTTTTGTACACTCTTTCCTTTACAAAAAGTTTGACATTGCCTTTGTTTTGAAAAATTTATGGGCGGAAGAAATATATATATATATTTTGTAAATTAGCAAATGAAAGTTGGTCACGTGGCAAAATGTCAAATTGGGTGTACACCATGATTGTATGAATAATATATGTTATTAATGGAATATAATAAACAAACTACATTTTCCTAATACTGAAGAAACGAACAAAAAAAAAAACTCATCTTACACTGCAGTTCGATTTTATACATCAATCACAACTTATTCTAGGTTAAAAATGTAAGTGTTATGCCCTAGGTCCAATCAACTTTGGACATAAGCACTTTTAATGTATATATAACCGATGCATATTTATGGCAAGATCTATTATTTAATTCAATTAATATTCTAATTAGTTAAATAATAGAATCCGTAGATTCAAGTCTTGATGATTTGTTAATCACAAGGAGTTGTGATTGTGAGATACAAATTACATATGACTGAATCTTAAATCGTCCGTGGTCGTATGTAATAACGAGATACGGATATCGTTATTATGGATAGACCATCACGTGTGGCATTTCTTACTTGTGAAGTAAGTAGTTGATCTTACAAGCTAAAGTGTAGAGACACTTGAATGAACACGTGAATGTTTTGTTATAGAACAAAACATTGGAGACCCGCTGAGAGATTCCACATGGAAAACTATCTGAGTGTCAGTGGTTAATCTCTAACGTTCGGTAGTGGAATTGGTCCTTTGACTTGAGGTCATCATAGTGCCTTATGTGAGGACGGTCATGCTTTGGTGATGTCGGATGTTGCTCTGTCAAGGGGTCGCTAATACGACATCGTTCGGGTATGTCAAGAATCATATGAAGGTTGTGAATGATCAATAGAGGATTCGTCACTCTTAGATAGTAAGAGATTATGATCTACATTTCATCCAGTTAAGTTGATAATGAAATCCTTGGCCAAGGTGAACTCATAAGTCGGAAAAGAGTTTTCGACTTACATTGACTTAACAGTAGGATAAAAGATATGATCGATAATTGAGATTGACTCACGTCCATATCTCGTAATTGATCGGATCATATTGACGAAGGGATTATAGTTTCACGGTAAACGAACAAGTTTGGTTTTGTCATGTCACGTGACATTTCCCGTCACATGTATTACCCTGACACATTGCTGATGTCAATCTGCGGAGACGAATGTGAATTGATGGTTACAATTAAAAGGGGTATTTTAATTTATCAATTTTGTTGATGTAGATCAAAATAATAATTCACGTCGTTAGACATCGTGATCGGGAACCTAATGGGTCACACACAAAAGAGAATCAGAAGAATGAGATTTACCAATTAATTAATTGACAAGTGTTGGATAATTAATTAATTGGGTTGCTTATTAATAGACCCGAATTAATTAATTGGATTAATTAATTCATGGACCGGATTTAATTAATTTGATTAATTAAATATTGGACCGGGTTAAGTTAAGAGATGGGTCAACCCGTTTGGACTTATATTAATAGGCTGTTAGGGTTTGAAAACCCATATAGATTATTCATTATTCTTGCTAGCACGAGAAAAGAAAACCCTAGCCGTCATTCTTATTCTCTGTGTGGATCACCATTGGAGGCTGGACAATTGGACAACTTGGATTGTAGATCGTGATCATTGGAGTTCGTGAATCAGCAAAAGAGTTTGCAGAATTCATCAAGGTATTATTCTAAACACAATTTCTATCTAAACACAATGTAGATCCTTGTTTGGGAATCGAAATTGCTTTACTTCCGCTGCGCATGATTAAGTAGGTTCCCAACAAAAAATGGTGTTTGGTGGCTCTCGGATCAGTTTAGAATCGATGAACAATAACAATGGTGTCTACTAAACTGTAAATAACTATAAGCACATAGAAGTGGCAAAGGGAAAAATTGGTGGAACGGAATGCATACATATTGAAATAATATGAAAGGATAAACAACATTTTTTGTACATATAGAGTGTGATTAGTCGCTTTAACAAGAACTTTAATAGATTTACTTGTTCTTTCCCTTGACTAAGCAACATATAGTTGTCCTTAAGAAAATAGTGGTTGTAGAAGATATAACCCTATGAACTCTAATGTTTGTCGTTGAGATTACTTGATTGTCATTGTAAAACATTGATGAATTGAAAATTGTGTTCATTAAAAGGAAGCATAGCTTTATCACCTCAAGTGGAATAAAAGTAATGCAAGGCAAGCAAACTTTTTTTGCTTTATGTTCTTCCAATAGAAATTCTGCGTCAATAACATTTCTTTCACAATTTCGCAAATCAATTTTGTCCCATTGAATAGTCTTTTTGTAGAGACGTTGATATTGTGAAGTAATATTAACGGAGAATTTAATTTATCACTAATTTGGGCGGAGGTATATCAGTTAATGAATTGAAATAATCGACTATTCAAATATATCTAATGACATAACATAACAAAACAATAATATATGTAAGCATCACCTGGAAGGTGATTAATGAGAATGTTATTAATGGCATCAACATCTTCATTTTTAGGGCCTAGAATAACTCGATTGATCATAAATTCGTGGTTCTCAGCATAGTCTAATATACAAAGAAATAGAATGTAAATCAATTTCTTTTACTAAACCACAAGGACCATGCATCGTATATTTGACAATCATTGCATGTAGATGAGGATACTTGTAGAAACTATGGTGTCCACAGCTTCGGAAGTGACAATTTTAGAAACCAACTTTCAAAATAATTAAAAAGTGAACAATGTGGAAAACCTCCTTTTTTGAAATTCTATCATTTATATAAATGTAGCTTCCGGTCCAAATATTTATCTTTTCAACAAATCATGTTTTAGCTCTTCTAATTTTGCTCTAACAACTTGAGAAACTAAATCAAGTCTATTCAAAACTTCATCAAATGGCTGCAATTTTCGCCTAAATTCAAGCCAATTAATCACGTCATGATTAAAAATATGTTGGGTTTATCAGATTTTTTCATTAATGACATTGCATCCATTTATCTTCTTTTCAGATCTCTAAGACCACGATTAAGGATGATGGAAAGACAATTCTCTTGCCAATTCGTGAGCCGTTACACTTACTAGCCTCTATACTATCAACAATTCCTTAATACAACTCACAATATATTTTCGATTGATTGTTGGGAAAGTGGTCTGCCTAGAAGTTTCAACTTTAATATACATGTCAACCACATATTTTGTAAAAGTGGACTAGCATGTAACGTTAATATTAAACAATCTTGTGGCCTTATCTGTAATTTATAACAGAAGTTCACGATGCGAAAACATACTAGCTTTTTTCCTTTCTTCTGCAGAACTGATATAAATACAAATAAATTAAAGTGAATAAAAATGAATTAAGCACTATAATTAAAAAAAAACAAATAATTATACCTACTATTTTGTTGTCTATAAGCTGTTGAGCAAACTCTGCAGCAACAAGATCAGCTAACATCTGACTTCTAGATGAGTTTTTCTGAGCCCAAATGTGCTTAACGCTTTTAATGCCTCTATACCACCCACTATCGCCATAAGAAAACAACAATATTGTTATATCACGAATCCGGCAATATCGGTCCATGACCACATCACACATGATGCTAATTCTATGAATTTTAAGATCAGCAATATCCATCAAGGCACAAAAAATTCTAGCGTGCGTATGAATTAACCTGCAAAGTATAGATCAATTTTTCTATGATGTTTATAGACAATTTACTTGAATTTGTAAGCGATTGTCTATCTCATTTTTTTCATTATACAATGATCTATTGGTATTAAATTATATAGATAGTGATATACTTGTACCAGCAGGGGCGGACCCATTAAGGGTCCAGTGGGGCTCTTCAAAAAAAAAAAAAAAAAGAAGCCCACCCAACCACTCAAGCCCGTCTTCTGAAATGAGCCCAGTAGCATGTAACCCTTTTCCCCCAATTCACTTTCATGCCCTGAATTCAAATCATTTTCATTCCCCCAATAAAACTTCCCGACTGAAGACCGACACAGCGACCGGCCTTTTCTCCATCCCGGCGGGCGTTCTCTATCTAGGAATGAGATTTTGCCTCTTCAACCATTTATTCCACTTTTATTAATTTACTCTAAATTGGGCAGGGAACTGCTGTCCGTGTAGAGTTCAGTGATGCTTCCACAGCTGCTGATCCCTCAGGTGCCCACACCAATCCATAAATAGGTCTTTTCCTCACACTTATGGTCAGCCTTTAGCTCACTTTCTCAGGGCAACTGCCAAGGTCCCTGATGCTAAGATAATTACCGAGCATCCAACAATCAGGTAGAAATGTGATTATAGCTATATATTTCTATCACTTCCAGTTACAAATGAAATTTCCATGATATATAAATTTTGTTATTGCTGTTTACTAAAATGTAATTGTTTTTCTTTTTTTCTTCCTTCTTAGGGTGGGAATTGTTTTCTGTGGTAGACAATCTCCAGGAGGACACAATGTCATGTGGGGTCTTCTTGACACTCTAAAAATTCACAATCCCAAAAGTATTTTGCTTGGATTTTTGGGTAAGGAGTTGTGTTTCTCTGCTCAGTATGCTTATGTTCCTTTTTACCCTTGTACATCTTGTCTGCTTAGCTCTAGCCCTTATGTGTTTTCGTGCATATAATGAATATCCTTGATTAATTCATTAATTATGAGATATAGTGGTAGTTCTTGTTATGTTGCTGTCAGGTCAATGGTAGGCTGTTTTGTGATACATTCCCCTTTTATTGTCTCGTGGTACATATGTTTTTCCAATGCAAATGGACATTTTCCCAGACTTGAAAAGTATATAGCTAGATGATTCCATGTCCCCTTCAGAAGGTGTATTTTTTTGAAGCCTTTGTGTGTGTTTGTTACCAGGTGGCTCTGAAGGTTTATTTGCACAGAAAACTCTAAAGATCACCAATAAAGTTCTTGCAACGTACAAAAATCAAGGTTGGAGTGGATTTTAGACAATATCCCTACCAATCCATAAATGTCATTTTCAGACTGTTCACGAAAATATGTTTCGAATTTAAATCACCGCAAGTGCACGGTTCGTTGACAAGTAATAAAGTGGAAATCCTAGAATTTCGAGTATCGTTCCCACGAGGATTGATTTAACGTGATTGTTATTATCTCGACCTTAACCGAATCTATTAAATTCAAGATGATTGTTTTAGATTTTATGATTAAACTATAACTAACATGCAAATTAAATTAGAATTACGACTAAATGCAAGAATGATTGTTATAAAACAATTGGAGACCTGTCGAAGAGATTCCACATGGATAATTATCTAAGTGTCAGTGGTTAATCTCTAACATTCGGTAGTAGAATCGATCATTTAACTTGATGTCATCATAATGCATTATATGAGGGCAGTCATACTTTGATAATGTTGAATCTTGTTCTGCCAATGGTAGCTACTACTGCATTATTCAGGTATGTCAAGAATCATATGAAGAGGGTGTTTGGTAGAGATTAAAATCGGAAAAACTAGCCGTTATGGTTGACTTTTATTAGACGGGTGTGACCCAATAACGACCATATTTTCAATTTTAATTGGATTTTAAGCCGTACCAAACAGGCATGAAGTTTGTAAATGATCAATAGAGGATTCATCACTCTTAGATAGTAAGAGATTATAATTTACATTTCATTCAATTAAGTTGATAACGAAATTCTTGGTCAATGTGTACTTATAAATTGAAAAGGAGTTTTTGATTTATATTGACTTAATAGTGGGAAGAAAGATATAGTCAATTATTGAGATTGACACATTTATATCTCGTAATTGATTAGATCATATTGACGAACTGATTATAGTTTCACGTCAAACGAAAAAGTTTGATTTTGTCATACCATTTGACATTTCTCGTCATATGTATTGTCCGACACATTTCTAGATGTCAATTTGGGACGAATGATGTAAATTAATGATAAATTAAAGAAAGGTATTTTAATTTATCAATTTTGATTAGATCAAAATAATAATTCACATCATTGACATCATGATCGAAAACCTGATGGTCACACACAAAAAGAGAACTAGAAGAATGAGATTCCAATTAATTAATTAACAAGTGGTGTACAATTAATTAATTAGGTTGCTTGTTAATATGTCCAAATTAATTAATTGTGTTATTTAATTCATGGACCGAATTTAATTAACTGGATTAATTAAATATTGAATCGAGTTAAATTTAAGACATGGGTCAAACCCACTTGGACTTCTGTTAATAAATCATTAGAGTTTCATAATAGAACAAAATACAATTCATTTTTTTGCTAGCACAAAAAAAGAGAAATCATAATTTTTTCATTTTTATTCCATGTATGGATTTTCATTGGAGGCTAGATAATTAGACAGTTGTAGATTGTAGTTCGTGATTGTTCATATTTGAGAATCAGCAACGGAGTTTGCAAAGTTCATCAAATGTATTATTCTAAACACAAGGCAAATTGATAAGCGCGGTTTCTACACTTATTTGAGGTCTTAAATGATGATATTTTACTGTTTTTTACATAAAATACTACCTAACTTGTGTTATATTTCATTTTGTAGGCAAAACTTAATATTTAATGAAAAATTGAAGAAAAGAATGCAAAGATGACGAAAAATGGCTCAATTTTATAAAATACAATGTTCGGTGACTGAAATGCAAATACTCAAAAGTTGCACCGAACCTTACGATGAATATCTGAGAGTATTATACATCAATTGGATGATAAAAGAAGCCAAATGGATGAAATATAGTCCAAATACTATCACATATTAACTTCCAGTCAAAAAAGTTATGCTTAGGATTTTCAGTCTCAGTTTGAAACCAATTTTTGACACAGGAAATGTTGGAATTGTAAAACTTATTTATGAAAGATTTGTATCCCTTTGAGTGATATTCTAACGTATTTTGAATCACCTCAATTGGATATCGAGAGAAAAATATATGACTAAAATACTGAAGGCTCTTCGATAGGGAAAAAACGAATACCTATGCTACCCATAGGTCTAATTTAATGCAACCGCATTATGCATTCCAGGGCCAAAATTGATGGTGGATGTCCTTCTATGCGACCACATATAAATGTACTATGCGGCCACATAGTACAAACTCTTGGCGAAGATTTTGTTTCCTTTTTCAATTGAAACTCTAATTTGGTAACAAGATTCTAGACATCCTATATATACCAAGCTCGATTAGAACACGGGGGAGCCCTCCTTTTGACCTAACAAACATATACATAAGGGTTTTGAGTGGAGAAAAATAGAAATAACTCGAAGATCAAAACTACGAAGCGATAATTAAAGTCAAGAATTCAATTGGTGATATCATTTTTTCGTTGTTTTTCTAATTTTTTTCTTTCCATCATACTAAGCTAGGTTAATTCTATATTAGGGAACGATGAACTATGTAATATGATTTTTATTTCTTAATTTTACATTCTTGACAATAAAAACACGTTTTGACTATTTGAATGGCTTGTATGGATTTATTTTCTTCGCAACTACCGTGCACATTAATTGTGTGAGTGCAGTGATCTATTTTATACATTTGAAAGAAAGGAAATATGTTCGATATGGTATAAATCATCATAAGGTCCGATAGGGAATATAAATGTACCGCTATATCCTATGTGAATCTTTAAGTGTTCACAAAAACTCATACATTCATGTATGTTCACATCTGTCATAGCGATATAGTCGGGTTACATATGAGAATATGTTTGACTCTACTCGAGAGAGACTGTTAAATAATTTAGGAGCATTGATTCGTCAATATTTCAATCGTGTGTAAAACTAGGTTTTAGTTATAACTTCGTTACAACAAACACGTCATTTTATTCTAGTTTCGGTTAAGGTCAAGGTAATAGGAATTGAACTAATCAATGTTCATGGAACAATACAGACTTAAAAAGTACACTTTATTAGTTGTTAATCAACCGTACACTTGCGGTAGTTTAATTCGAAATATTTTCTCGTGAATAAATTTTTGGCGCCACTGTCGTGGATTGAATTTAGTTTAATTTTATTTATTTTCACACTAATTTGAATATTATTTTTTATTTTTATTTATTTTGTTTTAGTTAGTTTTTTTTTTTTTTTTTTGTAATTTATCTAAGTGCTACATTTGATCCTCTTTTAGGTTTTGTATGCGAAGGTCACTTGATGATGACTTGATTCTAATTGATCCAGAAATCAAATGCACCTTACATTGTAGGCAAAGAGAGGCAAGAGTAGTACAACAAATGGCTAACGCACAAAACGAACAAATGGTTCAACTCGATGAAGAGGAAATTATTGATGAGGGAAACATGATGGTTGGGGATTTCATGACACCGCAAATCATTTAGAGTCAATTCAACATCGTCTACCCTCTGTTTAGGTAGCCTAACTTCTAGTTGAAAATCAATGTCATTTATCTATTCCAAAATAGACATCAATTTTATGGCAAAGTTGAAGAAAACCCACATATATACGTCTTTTGATTTTTGGAAATGTGTGAACACTTCTGATATCATGGTATCTCAAATGATGTTATCAGACTAATGATGTTCCCATACACGCTACGCGATAAAGCACTAGAGTGGTTGGACTCTCAACCTATTGCCAGCATCAGTACATGGAACGACCTAGCTCATAAATTCTGCACAAAGTTCTTTCCACTGGCCAAAATTGCAAAATTAAAGCATGACATCTCTATTTTCCGTCAATGTGATTCAGACTTTTCAAGAACATTCTTAAAAAGTGTCCTCATCACGACAAGAGCAAGGGGCTCCATGTCAAATACTTCTATACGGGATTACTTCCATCATTCAAAAGTATGGTGGATTTTTCGTCTAATGGCATTATCAAGAAAAATCATTGATGACGCATTGAAATTATTTGAGACAATGGCGACTACTTTATGAATGTTGGCTTCTGAACGGGTTGTTAAAAAAAACTCTGAGTGTATACGAGGTGGATGCTTACTCAGCTTTATCTACGAAAATAGATTCATTATTTCATAAGGTAGAGAGCATATCACAAATAGCCAATACAACACAAGCTAAGAAGCCATGTTGTGAAGAGTATGAGGCAGATCATAATAGAGTAGATTGTCCTATTCTGGCACAAGGTATGAAATAAGTGGATTTTGCACAATTGGGACAACATCAACAAAATAATCCACATTCAGATATTTACAACCCATGTTGGAGGAAACGCCCAAGTTTCTCTTAGGCTAATTAGAATCAGAATAGGACGTATGATCAGTTTCAGTAGCAGGAGAATAAATTTCAACTGGAAGAGATGTTCGAAAAATTTATGGAAAAAACAAATCAATACATAGAGGCTAATAATCAATTCATGAAGAAGACTGAAACAACTCTCTGAGATCAGAGTGCTGGTATCAAAAACCTGGAGACTCAAGTTGGGCAAATGTCACTTTCTATGATAAGCAAAGTACTAGATACCCTGCCAAGCAATACTGAGATTAATCCCAAAGAGTAGGTAATTGCCATAAGTATTTTAGTAAATGAAATAATTGATGACCCATTTGTGAAAGCAATCACTACCAAGAGTGGGGTGCAATTATCTGAAATACATATCAAGAGGCTGGTTGCAACTAAGGAAATAGTATATTCTTCAAATGAGAAATGAGTGGATAGACTGGACAGACAATAGATGTGTCTACTAAAGACGGTCCCGATACACCACGAGTTAAGGCAACCATTCTTATCAATCCTTACGAACCCTTATTCCATTCCCACAAAAGTTGAAAAAACACAAACTAGACCAACGTTTGAGAAGTTTTTTGATGTGTTAAAGAAACTCCACATTAATATTCCGTTCATAGACGCAATAGGACATATTCCAAGCTATACAAGATTTTTGAAGGACATAATATCAAAGAAGAAAGAGCTTCCAGAATTTGAAACTGTGGCACTGGCAGAGGAGAGTAGTGCAAGATTACAAAAGAAACTGCCTCCCAAACTCAAGGATTTAGGGAGTTTTACTTTACCTATTTCAGTTGGAAAAGTTGGTACTTTTAATGCTTTATGTGATACATGTATATGTATTAACTTTTTTTAGTGGAAGAAGGGTGGTACCTCTAAAATTTTATTAATATGTCTTCATTTGTGGCGGATGAATACTGTGGTTACAAATAATATCAATAATAAGAAAGCAGTAAAAGGGGAGTACTACTTTCCTTACAAAAACCACAAGTGTAAGCAAAAATAAAAGTAATAGCAAAATACAAATACTTAAACTTTAGTGATGGGTAAACCATATCTGTTAATCTGAACAAGTGCCATGATATGTCGTTGTAGGTCGGTTGGTCCATATTCCTAGTATCTACGATGATGTCAACCCTCGGTAACAAGTGCATCTGCAACTTGGTTCCCCTATCTGAAGATGTGGGAAATCATATCTCTGTCAAAGGAAACTATATCTGCAATCTGTCTGAATATCCCTTGGAGAGACCACGGTCCGCCACCTCTGGTGATGCAGTGAATGACTACAATCGAGTATGTCTCAACCCAAATATCTAACAAATCAAGATCTCTAGTCAGTAGTATCTCATCACGAATAGCCCTAAGTTCCACATCTAATATCATAGATGCATGTATTAACTTAATGCCTTTATATATATACAGGAAATGTGATTGGGAGAAGCAAAAGAAACAATGATGTTATTGCAGCTTGTCCATAGAAGCATCACATATCCAATAGGCAAAGTTGAGGATATACTCATCAAAGTTGGTAAATTAATTTTTCTGGCAGACTTCATTATTTTAGACATAGAAGAAGACATGAATATTTCAATAATCTTAGAGAGACCATTTTTAGCAACAGATCGAATTTTGATTGATATGAAGAAATGTGAGCTAATCTTAATAGTAGATGAGGAGCAAGAAATTTTTAAATTATATAATCTATACAAACAACCATCAGGCATCGATGAGTGTCATTGCGTAATTTTGAAAAAGAGAGCCTGTTCTGCAATTTATGAAATTGGGATGCTCTATTTGTAAATTTAAACTAGGGGTCAATTTGCAATTTTCAAAAAGAGTTTCGAATTTATATTTTAGAAGGATTTTAAAGTTCAATTTCAAATGGGTTTTGACCAAAAATTTCAATTTCGGACGACTTTTATATTTTCATTAAAATTGGATTTTAACTTCTTAAGTATTAAATTTTGACTCTAAATTGAATTTTATTTTATTCAGGAGTTTTATCCTAAATTAAAATGTTAATTCAATTTAGTATTTAATTTAAATTTTGATTTTAATTAAATTATCCACCTTAATATATTTTTGAAATTAGAGTTGGACTCTAATTTGACATTTAATTGAAATTTGATTTTAATTAAATTGTCTCATCCTAGATTTGTTCTTGAAGTTAGAGTTGGACTCTAATTTGGTATTTAATTTAAATTTGATTTTAATAAAGTAATTTTGTCGTAATTTCTTAAAATTAGAGTTGCACTCTAATTTGGTATTTAATTAAAAGTCAATTTTAATTAAATAAGTTCACCCTAAATTTAAAATTAGAGATAGACTCTAATTTGATATTTAATTAGAATTTGATTTTCATTAAATAATTCTACCCTCTAATTGTGGTATTTAATTAAAATTGATTTTAATTAAATAAACTAGCTACTTAAATTTATTGATTAATTTTATTAATTAATTATTTAATTGTTTCGATCCATTTGTCTAAATTAGTTTAGACGACATTAATTGATAGAAACTTGAAACATGTTTGCATATAATATTAGATATTATATATAAAAACATTTATATGATTAATATTTTATTAATGGATGATTATGGACTCGGCAATATGAATGTGTTGAATGTTTAGTTTTATTTGTAATATTTTTTGGGCTTGCGAGCTCTTATTTATTTTGGAGCTGCGAGTCTGATGTAATTTTATGGGCCTGTGTGCCCAGTTATTTAGGTCTGCGTGCCAATTAGAATAGTATACAAGTTGCAACTAGACTAATTAAATAAATGAGAAAACGAGGAGACCATAGAGACGGAGTATTGTATAATTTAATGTTATGTCCCCTAGAAAAACTCACCAACTAGTCTTCCTTATGGTTCAGGAAGATTAGATAGTAAAATCCATAATCGTCCACACTATATATATATATATATATGTGTGTGTGTGTGTGTGTGTGTGTGTGTGTGTGTGTGTTTATTTGCTTGGTAGATGTATAATAATAAATATATAATTATTACAATGAGATTTTTGCATACAAAACCCCTCGTTAAAATATTAAGTCATATCTATATTCGCATTCAATCATTATAGTGAAAATCAAAGTCCTCAATCGATCTCAACTTGTTGAGTACACTTAAGGTTGATATATTAGGGATAGGTTTGACGCTATAAAATATTGGATATTTCTAAATGATGGTTTGACTTAACTAAAATTTATCTTTTATTGAGTACACTCAAGTGGATAAATTTTATAGGCATGATAATATAACAAATGAGATCCCTGCCCACTTGGAGTCAAGTATGAATTCATAAATTTATGTGAGAGGGTCATAAATTTGAGTTAAACAGTGGAAGTATAATTAATTTAATAAAAGACCGTGTTAAATTAATTAATGAATTCTATACATTATTCTTTTACTTTTCATTATTTACATTTATTGAATCATGAGTAATCATGTGTATTTGAGAGGTATATTGGATGCCAACAACCAAACCAATGTTTCTTGATTGACACCGCAATTTGAGAATTGTTCTTAGGCATGAGAAAATTGGTTATGTCCTTGAGTAGCCCTTTCCAAAGACAGTTGCCGATGACTCGACAAAGGAAGATGTGGCTACTATAATAAACACGGTGATGACGATAGTACTGTAACATGTGTGATGTTTGTGACTATGTCAACTGAGTTACAAAAGCAACATGAGAGTATAGATGTTAACACATGATTTTTCATTTCAAGGTGTTGAATAACGATCGATCATGTGTAGAAAGTTATGAGATCTCCTGGCAATTATACGAGTGCATAATGATAGAAGAATTTTTAGTCAGTACTCGTATACCGAAGATGTTGACTACATTGAGAAGTTGTCTCAATTTAGTTCAATTATGAACCATGAACTAAGTATAGACTTGGTTCTGCAATCTCTGTCAGAAAGTTATTCATAGCTAATTATGAATTTTTAACATGAATAAACTCGAATACACACTCATTGAGTTACTAAACATGTTTAAGATTGTTAATGTAGCGCCCCGAGTTCTGTTAACCCGGATTGCCATGTCATCGTCTTTTGCCCTAATTTCATAAATCAAAATCGCGGAAATAACCTAATTTTGAAATCACATTTGTAATTGAAAACTTCGTCGACAAGTAAACTCATCGGAATTTGCTTTAAAATTTAAATATCATGTTTTAGAAATAGCGGAAACGACAAAATGTTATCGATATTCAAATACATAAACTTCAAGATTTAATAAATTCGATAATCAAATTTTTCTGTGCCACCACTGCCGGATCAATCACGATCGCCTCCGAAGTTTGCAAATATTATTAAAATAACAGAATGAGTATTTCGAAGAAATACTCAGTAGACTCATCGCCGATAATTAATTTACAGAATAATTGAATACACACTTATGCAATATATAACGTGATATCTTCTTTGACTCATTTTCTTGAAAATCATAGGCTCTTTAAAATCATAGGGTGTGGGTAGTCTTTCTTTCTCGTGCATATAAAGCACATAAGTTATGCATAACATTCTCGTCTTATCTCATAAGAGATTCTCGTCTTTCTCATGCAATTAAGCATATAAGTTATGGCAAGCATAACAATATCATATATCTCATACGACATATTCTCATCTCATGCATTAAAGCATATAAATCACGTAAATTCACATAAAGCATGCAATTATAATTTAAACTAATTAATGGTGGCCAGTCTACCTCAATATCTCGAGTTTCGTGAAAATGGTGCGAGAAGTAACTTCAATCTCCTAATTGTCCGTACGTTTCGTCTAGCCAAAATAGAAAATAAGTTTGAATTAGTATTTCGAAACTTTAAAGTTTTAAAGTGTTGAAATTTAAGTTTAAGGGTTTAATTGAAAATTATTGAAATTGTAATAAATGGCTTAAAATGATAAAGTAAAGTTTATGGCTAAAATAAAAATTTATTAAATCTAAAAATAAAACTTTAAGGACTAAAATAATAACTTTTATAAGTTTAGGGACTAAATTGTAAATATAATAAAGTTGAAAATAAAACTTCAAAGCTGAATTAATAACTTTTATAAGTTTATGGACTAAACTATAAATGTAATAAAGCTGAAAATAAAACTTAAAAGCTGAATTAATAATTTATATAAACTAGGGACTAAAACTTAAAAGTTGAATTAATAACTTTTATAAGTTAGGGACTGAACTGTAATTACAATAAAATTGAAAATTAAATTAAATGGTTGAAATAATAACTTATATAAACTAGGGGCTAAATTAAATAACTTTTAAACTGAAAATGAGAAAGTTAAGAGTTAAAATCAAAGTATTTAAAATCTAGGGACTGAAATAAATAAACTTAAAACTTGAGGGCTTAAACGTAAATCTTTAAAAGTTAAAATTATAAAAAAACCATTTATTTCATCCCTCTCTCTACAGAGAGAGAGAGACGACGGGCAGTGAGGGGCTTCGCCCCTCCCCCTTGTTTCTTGCCACCACCGACCGGCGGTGGTGGCAGCGTTGGCTCAAGGGTAGAAAGGGGGTTTATTTTTGGGTTTGGGAGCGGATTGGGGGCTAGCCGAGAGTTGGAGGTTCGAATGAGGTAAGTATTGGGTTTTCTCTTTTTTTTTTTTTTTATTTGATTGTTTCCTTGGTTTGGGGCTTGATTTGGAGTGGCGGTGATGGTGGTGAAATAGAGGCTGTCGAGTGGGGTGGTGTTTGGAGTTTTTGGTGTTGCTTTCGGGTTTGGGGATTTTGGGCGACGGGCAGTTTGCTGCCGGTTGTGGGTTGTGGGTTGTTGGCTTGGTGACTGGTTGCATTTGGGTAGTCTTGGTTGGGTGGTCATCGAGTTGCAGTTTTATTTGGGCTGTATGGAAGGTCACGGTTTGGCTTGGAGCTTGGTTGGGAGCTTGGCAGTGAGTTGGGGTTCGACTTTTGGGGGTTCCATTGGGTGGTAGTGTGGTGGTTGGTTGGTTGGTCTCGTGAGTGTGGGCTGCAGTTTTGTTTGCAGTGATTGTTGGTCTCGATTTTGGTGTGTGTTGGTGAGGATTGATGGATTTAGCTTACTGTGTTGGAGCTATGGTGTTGGGGTGACTGTGGATGTGGTGATGGTGTTGGTCTCGTGAGTGTTGGCTGCAGTGTGCTTGGTGGTTTGATGGTTTAGTAGTGAAGAATGGTGGACTGCATTGTCTTGTGAATTCACTGTTGATGCTAGAAATGGATTTTCTAGCATCAATGGTGTCTCACATTGGAAATAGAGAGAGAGTTGGAGAGATAGACAATTTCTTACCAAATGGATATTGTGTGAGTGTGAGTGGAGTGGGGTATGAATAGTGGTAAATTAGGGCACAAAACCCTAGGCGGGTAATTGGGCCAATTATTTGGGCTTTAGGGTTTTCTAATTGGGCTAAAATAAATAAATTCCGTTTTTGGATTCAATTGATTGGACTTAAATGAATTGGGCTAAAATAATTAAAATTTAAATCGGGCTTATGAAATTGGACCATAAATGTTGGATTTTAAATAATTGAGTTTGAAATTAATAAAAATTGGATTTAAATAAAATAATTCGAAATTGACAATAAAATTAGTATTCGGGATTGGATTCGATCGAATAGATTTGAATTCAATTTTATAACGGCTGGACGAACGCGCTTCTCTAGAAAATTATGGTTAACGTTTTAGCGACACGTTTTTCGAGAAAACTAATTTATATAAATTAAAAGTTCGCGGTCGCTACAGTTAAGCCCAATATCTAAGTTTGTAGTGAGCAAATTTTAGTCATAGATTCCTCTAAAGAAGTTTAAATGATGCTTTTGGAAAGTAATCAGGATGGCTAAGTCAGTCAAAGTGAATAAAGATAATACAAAATCCAATAACCCCTATTATCATTTTGGAATGATAAGTCATTGAAAAAGAAACTACAAAGTTTATATCTACTTCATTAACTTCTTGGGTATTAGATACCAAATGTGAATATCATATTTGTATAAATATGCAGAAACTAAATAGAAGTAGATCACTTCAGAAGAGAAAAGTTGACCTGCATGTTGAAAATGAGCAAAAGTTGCGACATTGTCTGTAGAAACATACTTCTTGCCATTGCCTTTAGGCTGAGTATTTGAATTAGAGAAATGTTACTTTGTACCCACCATTACCAGAGTATTAAATAAATTTCATGTTTGGATATGAATTATTTTAATGTAAAGGACAATTGTTCATTTTATCTTGATAAGATCTTAATAGTTATGGTAAATTACAAAATAACATTTATATTCTAAATATTGAGTATTCTATAATGAGTATAGAAATTGAAAGACATAAAAAATGATAATTTGAATAATACCTACATCTAGCATTGCAGATCTAATCACATAAATGAGAATTCAATTCCAAAATTACATAGAGATGTATAATTGGAACAAATGATTTTGAATTATTTGATAAATATGAAACATGTCTATTAGGCACAATGACTAAATCTCAATTTATTTGAAAAGATGAAAGATATGCACAATTACTAGGTCTGATATATAGTGATTTATTTGGACCCATATCAATTAATGATAGATGATTCTCTTATCTCATCATATTTACTAAATACTATTTCAGAAATGGTCATATGTATTTGACGAAATTCGAGCATGAAACTCTTGAAATATTCAAGGGATTCAAGCTATAAATAGATAAACAAATATGTAAATGTATTCTCACACTAAAATTTGATCTATGTAAAGTATATATAAAAGGGAGGATTTTATATTTTCTAAATGAGAATGAGATTCTCTCATAGTAGATTCATCTACATACAATGCAACATAATAGTGTATCTGAAAGGATGAATCGTACAGTATTAGATATAGTGCAATTAATAACAAGCCATGCAAACCTTTCGAAATCGTTTTGATCAAGAAGTAGAGACTTCTGATGACATGTCAGCTCCATGTAAATCTTGTAGGATCATTCGACCTTATAGAAGGTATGAATCCATGATTACTAATCTAGCATTACTAATAAATGATGATGAACCTACTACTTACGTAGAAAAAGTCAAGTGTTAACTTAAAGAAATGGCAAAATGCCATAGAATCTGAGATGAAGTTGATGTATGTGGACAAAGTTTAGACCTTGATTGACTAGCCTGATGTGATGAAACACATAGATTGTAAATGAGTTTACAAGAAAAAGGTCGACGCAGATGGAATCACCTATACATACAAAGAAAGGTTAGTAGCAAAATGTTATAAACAAAGACAAGATATTGAGTTTGATGAAACTTTTTCGTTTGTAGCCAAGCTAAAATCTATTTGGATTTTGCTTGCAATAGTTGCATATCACGATTATGAGATATGGCAAATGGTGTCAAAACTGCTTTCTTTAACGAGAACTTGCAAAAGGAAGTGTATATGACTTAACTCGAAGGTTTTGAATCCAAAGAAGCCAACAAGATATGTATGCTCGATCAATCCATATACGGATTTAAACAAGCATTTTGAAGCTGAAATCTTCGATTTGATGTGAAAGTCAAAATGTTTGATTTTATCAAAAATGAAGACGAACTATGTGTTTACAAGAAGATAGTGGGATAGATTTGAGAAGAGCAACTTGATCTATAGAGATACATCTAAAAGAGTGAAACTCATCCCAATCTATACGTAGAAAAATGAACAAAGAGTCCATGGATACACTGATGCTAATTTCTAATCAGACTATAATGATAGCATATCTCAATCAGAATATTGATTTACTCTTAAAAGGTGTGTTGGAAAGGTTCCAAACAGAAGATAATCGTTGACTCAACAGCAGAAGCCTTATACATCATTGCTTTAGAAAACAACAAAAGTCGTGATCCAGATCAAGAAGTTCATCAATGAACTTGGAATAGTTCATAACATTGTTGATCACATGTTTCTGCATTGTTATAACAATAGAGTCATCGTGCAAGCAAAGGAACAAATGTCTCATCAATAATCCAAACGTGTATTAAGGCAGTATCATCTTATTAGAGAGATAATACAAAGAAATCACATGAAGAATGGAAGAATTCCACAAATTGTAGTTAGGGGTGGGCGTGCGTTGGGTTGGGTCGGTTTTTGTCTCAACCCAAACCCAACCCAACATTGTCGATTTTTTCAACATTCAACCCAACCCAACCCATGTAAATGTTGAAACCCAACCCAATTATGTGTCGGTCGGGTTGGGTTGGGTTGGTCGGTTTGCGATAAACTTATTGCGCAAAAATTAATGCACATACATACGGAAGCCTCAGACAATGCTGCAATATATTCTCAGACAAAATGCTGCACATGCATACATACATACCTCATCAAGCTAATAAGAGAACCACCAAATTAGTTACTTTTAGCTTTTAAACGGACTTGTTTGACAGAAACCGTTATAAGATATGAGATGTTCTAATTTATAAAATATTGAAAATAAAAATGCATAAAAAAAATAAAGTCAAAGATAAAAGAATTACAATAAGCGAAGATTGCTGATCTTAAAATAAAATTAAAATGTGGTATAACCGATAAAAAAATATAGCTCGAATATAATCATCCAATTGAATATTTTTAGTTAGCGAGATTTACCAATTATACATACTCAGTTTTTAGATTTTTCTTTAAATTTCTCTTTCCACAACCACACCATTATCATATGCTTTGAGCTACTGATGTGTTCATATTATGATTTTGCTAGAAGTTAAATGCATCTGTTAACTGTTTTATAGCATTATTTTTATTATTTCAATTCTTCATAACTAATCAATTAGTTAGTTTTGTCAACATATATATATATACACTCTACCTTAAGTTGATGGCATTAAAATTTAATTATGACTATAATAGTAGAAACATAATGTTTGATCAATATAGTTTAAAGACGTTAATTTTTTTAATTTTTTTTTCGGGTCGGGTCGGGTTGGGGTTGCTAACCCACAACCCGACCCGACCAACCAACCCAAAACCCGCCCAAAAAAGGAAAAAAATCGACCCAAACCGGTCGGTTTGGGTCGGGTTGGTTGGTTTCGTCGGTTTGGTTTGAGTTTTGCCCACTCCTAGTTGTAGTATTACAGATCGATTGACAAAAAGTTGTCACAGCATAAACATAATCATCATGTAGACTCTTATGTTATAAAATACATAAGTGATTAGATCTAGTGTAAGTGGGAGTTTGTAATTATACTCTATGTCAAATCAATTTTGGATATAAACACTTTTAATATATAATTGATGCATATTTATGACAAAATCTATTATTTAATTGAAATAATATTCTAATAAATTAAATAATAGAATCCACATATTCAAGTCTTTGTAATTTGTTAATCACAAGGAGTTGTGATTGTAAGATACAAATTATATATAATTGAATCTTAAATCGTCCGTGGTCATATGTAATAACGAGATACAAATATTGTTATTACGGATAGATCATCACGTGCAACATTTCTTGCTTGTGAAATAAGTAGCTGATCTCACATGTTAAAGTGTGTAACACTTAAATAAACATATGGATGTTTTAGAACAAAACATTGGTGACCAATTGGAGAGATTCCACATGGATAACTATCAAGTGTCAATAGTTAATCTCTAACCTTCGATAGTGAAATTGGTCATTTTACTTGAGGTAATCATAGTGCCTTATATAAGGACGGTCATACTTTGATGATATTGAATGTTGCTCTGCTAAGAGTCGCTAATATGACATCGTTCAGATATGTCAAGAATCATATGAAGTTTGTAAATGATCAATAGATGATTTATCACTCTTTGATAGGAAGAGATTATGATCTACATTTCATTCAATTAAGTTGATAACAAAAACATTGGCCAAGGTGTACTCATAAGTCGAAAATGAGTTTTCGACTTATATTGGCTTAATAGTGAGATGAAAGATATGATCAATGATTGAAATTGACAGATGTCTATATCTCGTAATTGATTAGAACATATTGACAAATGGATTATAGTTTCATGGTAAACGAAAAAAAATTGATTTTATCATATGCATTGCCCTGACACGTTTCTAGATGTCAATCTGGATGACGAATGTGAATTAATGATAAATTAAAAAATGTATTTTAATTTATCAATTTTGATCATATCAAAATAATAATTCACTTCATTAAGCATTGTGCTAAGGAACTTTATAGGTAAAACACAAAAGGAGAATCAAAAAAATGAGATTCCAATTAATTAATTAACAAGTGTTGTAGAATTAATTAATTGAGTTGCTTGATAATATACTCGAATTAATTAATTTGATTAATTAATTCATGGACAAAATTTAATTAATTGGATTAATTAAACATTAGACCGAGTCAGTTTAAGAGACGGGTCAAACTCACTTGAACTTATATTAATAAGTTATTAGGGTTTCAGAAAATAACATAACACAATTCATGTTCTTACTAACACAAGAAAAGAGAAGCTCTAATTCTCTTATTCTTGTTCCTTGTGTGGATTTTCATTAGAAGCTGGATAATTAGATAGTTTTGGATTACAATTTGTGAATGTTTGTGTTCAAGAATAAGTAAAGGAGTTTGCAGAATTCATCAAATAGGTATTCTAAACACAGTTTCTATCTAAATATAAAGCACATATGTGATAAGAATTGAAAAAATTATTTTATTTTTCACTGTGCATGTTAAGTAAATTTCCAACAATTTCTGTATTTATTTCATGAACATGTTCCAAGCTTCTTTTTTCTCGGCATACAACTCTGGCCACCTCTTATTTCAAAGTTATTTCTTTGTTAATGCTATCGATATTAGAGTTTCAACAGAAGATGCAACACTGTCCATCTCCGAAAAGAGGAAATTATTAGGGGGAATGCAATAGGAAAACAAAATTCAGTATATTAGTAATAAAAAATAAGGAAAAAAATAGTGTGACTAAATAGATCAAACAAAAAAAAATCAACAATAAGAAAATTAAATATAAGTAATCCAAAATAAGACTTTACCCAATTTAATGTGGAAGCAAAAAATTCTTCTAAATATTTTTTTTTTTTTTTTGAAAGATTTTTAGATCAAGGCGTCACAACAAGACAAAAACAAGACCAACCACCGCAAAAGTATCACCAAATACAGTTTTAAGATGATGAATTTGAACACTTCACAACAAAAATAACATTCTTTTAATATAACAACTTGTTTTAAAAAAATATATTAATATTTAATACAGCTGTTAATATATCAAAAGTTTCACCTCTGTAATAGTTGTACTTTAACAACACTGTTGAATTGAGAAATTTATCTTGTAGATTTGTGCCCTTTGGGAGAAGTTAAAAAGAATGCAAGGGTGTCGAAAGCATAGAAGGCTCGTAGAAGGTAAGTGCGAACCACCCCCTTCCAGGTTGGCAACAAAACAGTTATCAAAATGTGTGTGAACAAGTATTTAAAGCATGACTTCCAAACCAATGAACACTAGGCACTCAAGATAATGAATAAAATGTGAATGTGTAACAACATCAGTTACAAGCAAACCAGTGAGAGATTGCCACCAGTTATTTTTCAAAAAGACCTAATCATTCCAAAGTTTTGAAGGAAATCTATAAATACTTCCGCTTAGGAGGAGAAAATTATACAAATTCAAATATCTTCACCAAAATAGCCATGTCCCCTTTTACTCCAATTTGAGCATCAAAACTAGAGAGTTTAGGAGAAGAAACTCTTGGTTGGGTGAGACGAATTGGTTGATCTTAATTTTACTGTCAAAAAATTGGCGTTGTCTATGGAAAACTGAACAAAGAAACCACGAATCAATCCGTTAAAATTGAGAAACCCTCGAAATCTAAAAAACGAGTCAATTGGAAGTAAGTCTGGAAGAGGTAAAAGCGAAGGAGGTTGGGAGTAAGAAGTTCAGCTATGATCTAATTAATACGAGAACAAGTTCAAAGTTGTGGTGGGAGAATACTAAAGTAAGGCGGCAAGAGGATTTGTTCCCCACTTAGCTCTAGCATCATCGGAAGAAGAAATTGGCAACAGTGACCATATAGAAAATGGTTGAATAACTCGAAGCATTAACGGCAGAACACACTACTTTAAGCACAAAATTAAGGAACCTAAAAGGTCAACCTACTAAATAAGGAACAGCATCAGAAACCTTCCAAGAGAAAGGTAATCCACAATCTAAACCTCTTCAATTAAATTTATAGAACCTAAAAGTGAAAATTGAGGTCCTCGAGAGGAGGAAATAGTTATCTAGGTAATAATTGAAAGTTGTGTAGTTCGACCCTAACAATACCAGAGGGGGTGAATAGATAATAATGTGGAATTAAAATAACTTAAGAATTAAATAGCAATTAATCACTAATTTAATTACTATTCTAAATGGTTAAACATGCAAATCAATTTTTCCTATATTTATATACCGCAAATAAGGTAAGCAATAAATAGACACAAGAATGATCACGGTGAAACTCAACTAGGTAAAAACTCTGAGCACTTTGCCAGTCAACAATTTACTATAAACGATTCTTTAACTTATAGCATACTAGATTAGACAACGACATGTACTATCTGATCTCCTGACTGCGATTTCAATAGCTTTCCTGGATTATGTGCTCCTGCATCAATTACCAGCTGCAATTTTCAAAACTCTCCTGGATTCTGCTATCCTGTGGCAACTCCTATGGATGCACAAAAAACACTGAGTTCTTTACCAATTGGAACTTCAGTCAACTTCCATTGATCTTCAGCAACTCTGACAGATATGGAGGAAGCAACAGTTTGGTATTTAGATTGTGTATCTGATGTTTTTCTTACCAAAAGCCAATAAACGATAAAGTTTGAAGCCAAATAGATGAAGAAAATCTCACGGCATACGTTTCTCTCAATGTTCAACCCTATAAAAAATGTTCTGTAAGTTAGACTATATATAGGTAGGTTAAGAAACGAACGGGTCGGACAAAAAGCCTTTAAAAAACAAATTAGAAATTTTTCGGAGGGTTCAACGACAGTCAAGCGACAGTTTGTCGCTTAAGCGAATGAGATGCGGCAGTCTCGCGACGAAGTTTCTGTTTTTGAAGTTCGAACTAAGCCTTGGCGACAGTCTAGCGAAAATCTGAGCCGTTTGTTTCGTTCTTTTCCCATTGAACACTAGACTTAAAAATCATACTTTTGAAAAATTGCACATTACTCCTTGACTTTTTACAACATATCAAATTTAGTTCTTTTGTTCACAGAATAGTCAATTACATAACATCAAATTCCTAACAATAATAGCCAGAGAATGCTTTCACCGTGTGCTTCTAGATAATGGAAGTATAGTCAACGTGTTATATGAAGAAACTTTTGATCAAATGTAGAAATATAATTCCTGAATTCTTGTACTGGAGCCTCAATGCTTCACCAGAGGCGGTCCAGTCCTTCGCGGAGAGAAGCCCTAGGCATGTAACTCTCCAAAAAATTTTACATGTTAAAAATAGAATGACTTTTTGATCATATAGACAATAGAAACCCATTTATGACATACTCTTGTAATCACAGTAAAGTCCATAAGATTATTGGATTGCTCAGTCCTTTTCTTTTATTTTGTTTGGACTAAATATTTAAATAGTGTACGAGAATTAAAAAAAAAAAAAAGTACATCAATATTAAGCTCGTTGGGTAGTTCGTATTAAATGACGCACCATGAACTCAAGAAATAGTTATTTCAAATAAGTTAAGCCCAAGTTATTGAATTTAAAATATATTACCTTAATTTGTAATTAATTAATTAATTTAATTGTCATTTAAATTTTCTATTGCAGCCACGTGTAAGAATCCTATTTTGATAAAGTTTAATTGAAATCCTAATTTGATTCTGATACAATTTAATAGTAATTCTAATATTCAAATTGTATCCTTATCCAAACAAGAATATATATGCATATCCCTGGCACAGATAGTGGTGGCAATGGGCCGAGTCGAGCCGGCTCGGCCCATACTCAGACGAGCTCGGCTCGTGCTCGTGGCTCGTCTACCACGAGCCGAGCGGATGCTCGGCTCATGGGTTTTTGGGCGAGCTCGGCTCGTGCCCGAGCTCGCCCAAGTTTTTTTATTTTATTTTATATATATAACATTATAAATTTATAACTATTAAATCATTAAACTTAAAAATATATATATACACAAACATTATCTAATTTTCTTTTAAAATATCCATTTTTCAAAACAATTTTAATTTTTAAAATAGTAAGAATAAAATTTTATTTGTTAAGAAATGAGAACCTAAAGAAATATATATATATAAACACGTTTTGTAAACAATTTTTTAAATATACTTTTTTCAAAACATTTTTATTTTTTACAATTAAAAAAAAAGAAGATAAACACTCCTCCTTTATCCGGGCTTGAGATCGGCTACTTCAATTTCGAGTAGGCGGAGTTAAAAATTGTACACGAACAACTTGTTATGTGTACAATTTTTTTAAAAAAAATTATAAAGGTATGAAAATAAAATATTGTGATGAATGTGGTGAAATTAAATATCACTTACTTGGTTACATGCAATTTCGGCATATTTATCTTGAATTCGATAATTAGCGTCTTTCCAGTCATTCATGTACATTAACGCCTCTAAAATATTTTCTTTTCCTCGTAGAGAACTCTCTTCTCTGCACTAAAAGTAGATTCCGAAGCTACAGTGCTAACCGGAGATGTTAGTAGATCTTTTGCCATTACAGAAACTACTGGCCATCAGCGTTCGTTATTTCTCCAGAATTTAAGGACATATTTTGAACTTTTACTAGTTGCTTTGTTAGTAGGCAAATGTTGACTAAAGTAATCAATTAATTCATATGGCAACGCATTTGAATTTTGACTATGGCTGAAAGTTTGAGTACATGCAGTGGAAGCCAAACTACTACTACTACTACTACAGGAACCACATGCATATGCAGTTGCATCAAATCTATACGAGTGCATACTTTCAAATAAATTCAAAATTTCAGCATCATCATCTATTATATTAGTAGGAGTGTGTGCAGGTATACGATTAATATGTGCACCCATTCGTGAAGCATATAATTCATACATTTCACGGAACGTCATTTCCAAATTTCTATAAGTAACAGGTGTATTAAAAGTTAAAGCATTTGATATTTGATCAATTATAAATTTAGTAACCGATAAATTATATCGAGGGTCCGTGACACATGCTAAAGGAAATAACATAGGTAATTCTTCCCAATATTTTCTACATTTCAATTCCATGGAATATATAACAGTATGAAAATCGGGGTCATTTTGAAATCTAGCAAAAACTCTAGTAGTTATATAAAAACGTTCAAGAACCATACAACTAGTGGGATAATAAATATCAGACAATATATTTGTAGACTCATAAAAACTTGTCAAAATTTTTTTATTTTAAAAACTATATTCCAATCGGATTCACTCAAGATAGTATCGTCTTCGTATCTAACATGCCTATTGTTATAAAATTCAGTAATATACGCTTCATAACCTTCACATGATTTTAGTAATAAGTACGTGGAGTTCCATCTATGACCTACGTCAGTAATAAAAGCTTTCGTATCCGTCATCCCAGATTCTACAAAAAATCCTCAAATCTTTATTTTCTACTAGGTGTACATGTGATATATATAAGTGCATTCCTAATTCGGTTAATTTCATCCTTAACATGTTTTAAACCGTCTTGTACTATTAAATTAAAAATATGGCATATACATCGAATATGAAATAAATAGCCACCGAAATCAGGATTAAGAACTCTATGCAATTTATCGATAACAACTTTATTTACAGCAGCGTTGTCGAACGTATAAAAACGAATTTTACTCTCACATTTATATTCTCGAACTATTAACATAATAGCATTAAATATAGTTTGAGCATTGTGCGGATACTCAACAATTTTAAAAATAATAATTTTTCTATGCATGACCCAAAGTAGGTCTATATAGTGTGCAGTTGCAGCCATATAACCCCTCATATTAATCCATTCCCACATATCTGAAATTAAAGATATCACATCCCCATATTTTTCCAAATCCGAAATCAATAGTTGCTTTGCATTAAGAAAATATGTAATTGTATCAGAACGAAAAGTATTTCGAATTACCCTTTGGTACATCGGTTGAAGATATTTTCTGACGTAGTTAACAAAATATTGGTTGTCCGTTATTGCTAATGGCAACTCCGCCGCGGCAACGAACTTCACCATTCCCGTTCGAGCTTCCTCCTCCGAAAACATCCATGTAGAAAGTGGCGTAGTAGTAGCATCGGCTTTTGGATTGCCAAATTGTAGTTACATTTGACCAGCTAGAAGAAGCCCATGTTTGGCCGAACATGATTTGTAGTGATGGTTGAGGTGGGTGGTTCCAATACCTTTTTGTCATGCCAGTCATTGTTAGCAGTATTTACATACTGCTTTGGTTTCTCGAAGTCCATCGACCACACGACCAGTGTGAGCCAATTTGAAATGGTCCCAACATTTTGCCTGCTTCTTCCCCTTTCTCTTCCCGCTTGTATTGGGAATATTTAATGTCGGTTCTTCATCTTGTTCCAAATCAATTGGAACACTAGGTGCAACATCAACATCATCCAAATCAATTGGATGACTATCACGAATGTCGAAATCTTCAATATTTTCGGGGATTGGTAATTCATTGAAACCGGAGAATTCATTCCCAAATTGATTTTGGGCAGGTGTTTGTGTTTCGTTCTCCATACCGAACAAGTTTTCAACAAATGATCGTGAATCCATTTGTTATGAATAACAGAAATTGAATTTAGAAATGTAGAATTGAGATAAATGAAGATTATGTAGTAGTTGTCTAACGTAATTGTAAAATAGTAAGAAATAATGTAAAAAAAAAAGGTAAAAAATGATTATAGAATGAATGAAAATAAATGAGAATGATATTGTTGATAATTAATAAATGGAGAATGTAAATTGTAGAGAGTATTGTATAGTAAATAATGAGATATTGATATTGGTGGGAAAAAATGGTTGATTATGGTGGGTATTTATAGAGGAAAAAATATATGTGAAATTAAAAATAAATAAATAAAATAAAAGGACCGACCGTTCTGGTCACTGAACTTTTTTTTTCTTTTTTATTTTTTTCAAGTTTTTTTTTATATATAAACGAGCCATGAGCCAGCGGCTCGTTAAAAAGAAAAAAAGAGCCCACGAGCCGCTCGGCGAGCACTTAACGACCATAGCAGGCTCGGCTCGTTTTTTGACGAGCCCGAGTGGTTCGTGTGCATGAACAGTACAAGCCGACGAGCTGTTCGGCCCAATTGCCACATCTAGGCACAGAAGCTTAGGCAGAAAAATAAAGATTGAAACTTGATTTTGGGATTTTGTCTTTCAAAAAATGATTTGATCTAATGAGGTATGATAACGAGGTATATGTGGTTTTGTCCCATTTAATTTTATTATTTCATGTTGATAAATGCTATACTAACGAAATGATATGATATGGTCATCTGGTATAAAAAAAAAATATGATATAATATGAGCTATTATCGATTTATAAAAATAAGATGTGATGGTATGATTATTTTGATACATAAATTGATATTTTTATTCAAAATTGTACAATTACTCGTGTCATATTGAGTATTCTCATATACTCACTATTTTTACCTATTATTCACATGTTAGAACGAGTCGTTAGTTGACAGGCGATGAAGTGCAATCATTGTGCTTGGATTAATTAGATTTAAAAAATCAAACTCGGTGTAACGTGACCAAAGATTTTATTTTCAACATTTACTGTAATTTTATTACTATATCGATTTTTAATTTAGGGATAAGAAAGCTGATTTATTTAGTTATGAGCTACTACTATATGTGTTATATTTATTTGTGAGACAGATATTATGTTTGATGGCTATGATGTGAATAAAATGATGCATGATTTTGTCACGCATGGATTTAGTACAGGAAATGGGTTAGTGGAGTTGACGTCACTATCATTGTTCATAGGAGATTGGGTCAAATTTGATTGTAAGTTGATGTGTATAGAGATGACTTTCAGTGTGAATTTTTTCCAAGTTACTGTTGACAGAATGATAAGGATTTGTGCTATCAAATGAATTCTTCCTACTTGTAGAAAATTTGGTGGTGAATTATATGATTATTTAATTACGTTAATTAATGGATAATGACGTTTAACATAATACCCTATTTTCAACGTTTCAATCAAATAAAAATTTAATGGTGATTTGTGTGTTTCCAAATCCTTAAATTGCAGATTTATTTTCAATTGATGTTTCTAGCTACTTGAGTAAACTGTCAATACATAATTGCATGTCGAGTGGTTAAATTTTTTAAAAAAATTTGGCAGCGATTTGAATTATAAAATTGGGTCGTTACAGTATAATATCAGATCTAGGTTTCACTTTCCTGTAGACTTATTTGAATTTTGAAGTTTTAATGAAAAAAAACGTAAATAGTATAGTAATTGTTCATGATGAATAGTGTGCGTCATTGTTCACGTAAACAGTGGGTGAAAAGAAATTTTTTTATATAAATAATTTTAAATGATAGTTTATAAAAAAAAAAAATGAGAATGTGGTAATAATATTGAACTATGTTTTAGATATTACATGCAATAAATTGCTGTGTTTAGCCCAACTTTACGTAATGTTTGTTATAATAATTTTTTAAGAGATAAATTTAAAAATGTGAAATTTTTAAAGTTCTAAAATACGTAAAAATCTGAACGGTTATTGGCACTCAACGACCACCGATCGACCACCCTCCAACGACCTTAAAGTATGTAATGAGTAAGGAAATAAATGATTATTCAAATCTTGTGTAACTTACATTTTCTATTTCCAACTTATAGATTTCACGATATGTAATTTTTTTTCTTGATATACTTACATTTTTTATATACCAAGTAAAGAATGATTTCCTTGTCTATATAAATGTATACTCAAGCATTAAATACACGATGTCACCAGTTATAAGAATGTAAACATAGTATGTTGGGCTTGGTGCTTGTATGTGACAGGTGATATTATTTTTTGAAGGAAATAGCACCACATGCCACACAAATTTGATGCGCTACTTATTGCGAGCCATATAAGATTTAAGTAGATAGAGTCGAGCACCTCCATCACGAAATATACCCTGGTTTGTTCCTAGAGCTATCTCGGTGGTTAAGTAGTTTTGTAAGTGCAAGCCTCGTACTTTTGATGGTGGTTTCAACCCACTAGCTCTAAAGGAATGAATTAGAGGTTTTGAGCGTATCATTCGACACATTGCTTGTACACATGCACAAAAGGTGCAATGCGTAGAATTTATGTTTGTTGGATCAACCGGTGACTTGTGGGAGTCTACCTCATGTACTAGGACCGAAGAAAATCAGCTCAACCCAACTTAGGAGCAATTTAAGGATGAGATGTTGGCAAAGTACTTTCCACAGTCTTTGAAAAATTTCAAGAAATCAAAGTTTTTGCAGCTCAGACAGGGAACATGTCACTTATTGAATACGAGATGAAGTTTTAGCAATTTTCAAGGTATGCCCCGTACTTGGTGGATACATAAATAAAGAAGGTTAGGAGCTTCGAACATGGACTATGCTCCGAAATCAGGATGATCATTATGTCTCATCATTTTACACCATACCGTGAAATATTGGAGAGGGCTCATGCTATATCATACCAGATTACTATATTTGAACAATATGTCCAGCATAGCAAAGAGTCAACTAGAAAAAGAAAGTGGAATGGTTAAAACAAATAAAAATGTAATTGGCAGAATAAGAGACCAACCATCGGAGTTTGTTTCGCTGGGATGAGTCGGGGTATTACACAATGTCCTAAATGTAATAAATTCCACAGAGAATGCTTACTTAGGAGGAACATGTATTTTCGGTATGGTAAGCCATGACACATTAGTTTACACTGTATGAGCATTTACAGAAGAAGAATGATGACTAAGATAAGAACTAAAAGAAAATACCCGAGTTTTTGACCTGAATCGCAAGAAGCTAAGCAGGGTTCAAATGTGATGGTAGGTATTTTATTATTATCGGATGTATCTACTTATGTTCTTTTTAGTCTGGAGCCACACATTATTTTATCTTTACATCTTTTGTTGCTAAGTCTAACATTGCTACATTGTCTCTTCTCTCTCTTTACCAAATACAACCATTGGAAGTGCAGTCTGATGTTTACGACGTCGGCGCGATACGCAGCAGCGATCGCACATCTCGCACGCATGTTCACGCACCCACCCCCTCCCTCTCTCATCACACACAAGCACATGCTCTTTTCTTCACTGATTTTTAGTCTCCTTCTCTTCAGTTATAAAAAAAAATGGATCCAAGTCCTATTGTTCGAATCGTTATAGGAAATCCTAAAGTAAATTTTCTTGATTATTGATTTTTTCCATGTTATTGTAAATTCAGACTTAAAGGGTTTCTTACTTAGGTTTTAAATATCTCATTGTTGGTTCAAGAATGTAAAACATTCATGTTCGTTTATGCTTGAACAAACTAGATGTTGAAAATTTAGCAGGAAAAAAAAAATTGTTGGGAAATTACCCATTTTAAAGATTGAGATATATATGGGAGAGAAGGTTTACAATTGTGGGTTTATGAGGAGAGAAAAATATATGTGATTTGTTGTAGTTCAATTGGATTTGAAGGGTCTTATTGAAAATAATAGTAATAATATGGGTAGTAGTTAAATGTCATAGGTCATTGTGCACATGTCACAAATCAATGTCCACATGTCATTACAGTTCATATGCCACATGTTACAGTTCACACGTCGTGTGTCATACTATATAAGTCACATATCAATGTCAACATGTTGCAGATGTAACATATCTTTGTGCACTGATAACATGTCACAAATTTAAGTTCACCTGTCACAGTTCATATTTTGTAGGTCACAGATAATAGTTCACGGGTCACATGTTATTTTGCAAAGGTAACAAATCAATGTCTACATGTCACATATATAAGAAAATTTGTCACAAGCCATTAGACTAATATTGCAAGCAACATATCAATGTCGAAATGTCACAAATCCAAGAAAACTCGTCACAGGTGAGTGGATCAATATCACAGGTAACAGTTTACATATAGGTTAAATCACACCGCAAAAAAATTACTTATTTACATTAAATCTGATGAGAAATCAAACATTTGAATCAAATTACGCTCTATCGACGGACCGGGTCTCTATGGTAGTTAAATCATATCGAAAAAAAATCTCATTCTTTCAATCATTCTAAGATAGTCGATTATCCAAATTGAAATTCAATTAGATAATCCGTCAATTCTTGTCGATATTTTGCTAAATTAAAAAGTCAAACAAGCTGTTACATTTGAGATGATGTGCTTAAGGATCTTGAATCGAGCATCTTTATTTATATTTGTATTACCATCGTGGTGTGAGAGGAGATGACGGCGGGTGAATGCCGAGGATTGTAGATAAGGTGAGTTTGTAGAGAGAGTTTGGAGAGAGATTAGAGAGAGATTTGAATGAGTTGAGATATTATGATGGATATTTGTTAGGAGGGTGTTTGTCAGAGATTAAAATCAGATTAAAATTGAAAATATAGCCGTTATTGTTGACTTTTATTAGACGGGTGGGACCCAATAACGGCCATATTTTCAATTTTAATTGAATTTTAAGCCGTACCAAACATGCTCTAGATATACTAGATGTAAGCAACGTGCAATGAACGTTTGCTTAGTTCATGTTTTATTTATTTGATCGAGAATAAATTTCTTATTAATAAAAATGTTTTTGTTTTGGGTAATTAAATAACTGTTGATGTAATTGATAAATAATTACACGTGATATATTAAAAGAAGAGTATTAATAGACTCTATGGAATGGTTCTATCAATAAACGTAGCTCAATAGTTTTATAAACGGTTTTTGAGATAATTTTGTTTCTAAGATGACGATCCAGCATTTTCCTCGTCTTGCACTGTTTTAACAGAGAGGACATTGAAGTGCTTATATTTTTTCTTGTTCAGTTTTTCTGGATTTACAAAAAGTTAAAGGTTCCAGATTATTTCGGATAATTTCTCTGCAACGCTTTTAACATATGGTCGATTTTCCTGCAAAATAAATTTTGGATAGATTTACATAATTAATATAAAACCCATTTATATATATTTTAAATAACTGTTTGTAATGTAATCGAAGTTTTGAAGAAAAATTAAAGAGTTACCTCTCCAGCATGTTCCATCAATTCAACTGTTGAACAACCAAGCGTCTGTTCTGCTACTTCACCAAACAAAGTAGCAGCAATCTTTCCAGTATTATCGTCCAGTTCAACATACGCTATAGCACTTTAAATGCGTTGAATATACTAATTAGAATTTGAATGTCGTTAAATTGTAAATGAAATAAGACATCAATTTTGAATGAAAATTGTAAGATACATACCGTAGTTTGATGATTCCTTGGCTCTTGCAATATATACAAACGAATGTTTCATTGTATTTATATCCAGTTCCTCTATTACAGGCAACACATGACATGTAATAAAATACTTGAGTAAACTTAATCACATTTATCTTCGCCTTTATCCAGATTTTTGCTTTCTATATTAAATCATAATTAATTTTTAGAATGAATGTTTGCGTAAATATTATGATGAATTACCAATAAAATAATATTTACCGCTGTAGGTTGTAAACCTTTAATCAAATCTGCAATATCACAAATCTTCACAATTTCCCGAATACCAACAGATGAATGTGGTGTAGATGGGTATGTCAAGGATCTTGCAATGATAGTTTTGATTATTGTATCATTATTCTCCGCCCTTAAAATTCAGAAAAGAAGAATAATGCAAGGAAATGAAATATACATGTAAATTACATACATCACATAATTATGTCTGTCTAATATTAATGCATTAATATCTAATTTTTAATCGACGAGAATTACCATTGTTACATTGTAGATGCCTGAGGAAGAAGATGATTGATTATAAAGGTACTTGACAGACGTGATGAAAGAGACAATCCTTTGTTGAAATTGAGATCGATTTTAGTGCAAGTGCAGTATGGAAAAATATGTAACATTTGTTATTATTATAAATACTATTATATGATCCAACAGATATTTTTATTCCAAGTATTATTAACTTATCTTCAATAATATCTTATATTTTCTGACATTCGTCTTCGACGAATCGACCCCACATGGTCAAACATATGGGGTTCAACCTACAAAATTGAAATTATTAAAAGAATTAATAAAATATTCCTGAATTAATATAGGAATTTGAATTTGAAGGGAATGAGAAGTTATAAGAATTTTTTACCTTTCATCGATGATATATATATCTCTTGAATTGTTGTTGGTCCAAATGTTGTCGTTACCTTTTTAGTTGGTTTAATTTTTATTACAACAGCTAAAATAGCTGAATATTTAAATATGAAATGTTAATTTATTGATAATAAATTTGTAATAAAATTTAAATTAAATTACCTATTTCTCCAATTGACCCTCTATGAGTCTCTAAATCCTTGAATGAGATGATCTCATATTTCGGTGCATCTATTTGATGTTCGTTCTATGGAACATATTCTATTATTATTTTTGAGTTCAGAGTCCACTGATATTTATATTCTCCAATTTTGTACTTCGGATCCACTGGTTTGACATATGCATTGAAGATATAATATGAGTGTAAAATTTTTAAATTGTTGATCCGAGGATCAATATCAGAGCCAAACATTAACACTTGCACTCGATTTCCCTGTACGAAGAATAAAAGTAATTGTGATTAATAGTGTATTATATAAAGTTTTGTGGATTGTTTTACTGTACTGAATTTTTTAAATAATTTATGTATCATTTATTTTTTTACACAAAATATGTTGTCAAAAGAGAGTTAAATAAATACAACGTAGTTAATATTTTTTATATGATACGATATAATTTAAGAACCTCTAATTTGAAAGGATATTGATAATTGAAAACATAATATAGGCTAACGAATATCATACCTCTTGATCAATTAATGCCAAATTTTTGTACTTCACCGTTGTGCATTGGCTTGTTCGCTTAGGTGACTTCTCCGCAACGATTATCTTAATCTTCCAGTTTTTTGTATTCGGAGTGATATCCTTTATTGATGTGTGCACCATCCACATTTTTTCTCTTTTCTGATTAAAAAATATCAGATGTGTAAGTGTAACAGATCTTAGTTTAAATTCATAAACTACTAAAACAATTGATGAAGACTTTGAATTAAATCACTGAATATTAGACATATGAAGGAAAATATTATAATACACAGTAAATCGAAAGTATACAATTAAATCTAATTACCTGAATAACATTAATTCAAACATGATAATGTAAGCAATTCTGTGAACACAATATTTTTTGTGGTGTTCTTTTCACGTTGTTCAGTGGACAGTGGTCGTATTAGAATCTTCACTGTAGATGCTGTCTTTGCCCTCGATAAAGCCACATATAATTGACCATGTGAAAAAACTGGTTGAGGTAAGTAAATCCCAACATAATCCAATGTCTGCCCTTGTGACTTATTTATAGTCATTGCGAAACTTAATCTTATAGGGAACTAAGTTCGTTTGAATGGAAACCCACTATTTTCTTCAACATTTGATAATAATGGTATCATTGGAATGAATACTCTTTTTCCAATATGGTGTCCAACTGCAATTTCTGCATCAATGACATTTCGATCAAAAGCCCGACAAATCAAACGGGTTCCATTGCATAGTCCTTCTGAACGATTAATATTTCTAAGCAGCATGATGTGACAGTTTTTCTTTAGTAATAATTCATGTGGCGGAAGTCCATTTGGGGTTAGAGTATTTAAGAAATCTTCCATAACTGATTGTTCAGATGCATCTGTTGTCTCATCGAAACTGTAATATCGATGTATTTCTCCTGGGAATCTATGAATCAACAATGCACTTATTTCATCAACATAACCGTTCTTCTGTGTTAATATGGCCCGATTCATCATAGATGAAATATTCATGAACATCGTGGAAAATACCTTCTATCAAATGATCTAAATAAGTGTTGTCATCATCAGTGGGAACAAGCATCCTATTTGGTATTTTAATGGTTTCATCGATTGTGTTTGGCGACATTCCGTTTCCTGTTTCTAATACATAATCTGAAAAATCTGGATCCAGTCTTGCTCGCATATTTTGTTTTAATCGGAATTTAATCAACGTAGGCCACAAATACGAATAAACCAAACTGGAATTTACCTGTTGTTGTCTTGTTCCTTTATGAACGATAGGCAAAATCTGTCGAAAATCTCCACCGAAAACAAAAACCTTGCCACCGAATTTTACATCTAAATCATTGATGTCTCGTATCATTTTATCTAATGCTTCTATGTGTTGTTTTCTCGTCATTGGAGCCTCATCCCAAATTATTAATTTTGCTGCACGTAGTAGGTTTGCCAGTGCACTTTGTTTACTGACACAGCATGTGCTTCTTTCATCAGTATCAAGTGGAAGCTTAAAGCGTGAGTGTGCCGTTCGACCTCCCGGAAGAATAGATGCAGCAACACCTGAAGAAGCAGTTGCAAGTGCTACTAATTTTCTTGATCGTACTGTTGCGAGAAGTGCTTTGTACATGAATGTTTTCCCCGTCCCACCTGGGCCATCTACAAAAAATGCAGCATTTTTGTTTGCAAATACTTTTTCCAGTACTGTATTATAGGCATGTTGTTGTTCACTATTAAGAGATTGTGATGCAGCGATATCCGTTTCTGGAATTTCAACAGCCAATTCGTCATCAATTTCTCTAGATCTATATTTTTCTTCATCGAAGCAAATGTCGTCATCAAGAAGATGATAGGAATTAATGTCTTTCCCCATTGATTCAATTGTAAATGAGATTGACCTCAATACTTTAGTTCTTACATTTGATATAGAATCTTCCGTTGCTTTGAAATCAGCTGATATATCTTGCTCAAAACGTTCCCAAAGCTCCCTTGGATTGGTTGGATTACAATAAACCAATATTGTTGCAAATAACTGTCTCAAAGTTGAAGGCATCTAATATAGAGTCGCTTCGTTTAAACAATCTTCTAAGCTGCTGTCTTTCTGTAGCAACTCATGCAATGTTGCTGCCTCGCGAAATGTTAGGGCCACAACACCATCAATTGTCCTAAGGTTTTCAAACAACAAAGGTCATCTTACATGGTTTAGCAATATCCGTAGACAATACCTCTCGCCTTCAAATGAATTTGCTGTAACGATACGGCCTATAACTGTTTTTTTCCTAGGAGTCCAATTCCTATTTTGTTGGCTCCAAACATAATATTCTGGAAAATCTTTATACAATAATGTTTTTGCGTTCTCGTCTACTCGATTTAATGCAAAGAACTCTGTTAGCATCGATTTTCTAGAACGATCTAAGTTAACAACATTGTTTAGATCGTCATTTGCTCGGAAAGTTATTGGGTGTTGATCTTGCATATGTAAATGTAAACTATACACTGTTGGGTACATTTCATTAATAGTAAAGACATATATCCTCCACATAGCTTCAGGGGGAGCAATCCATCGGGCTGATTGGAATTGTTGAATTTCATCAACTTGTTCATTATGTTGTTTAGAAATCAAGTTGAAAGCAACATGATCATATCCTTTATAAATGTATTTATAAAGATATTTGACTGCTTTTATCATAGAACAAATCTCGACATTAATGTGACAGTCAAATGTTGCAAGCAGATGTGGATTATATGGAACAACCCCAACGATTATCTAATTTTTTGCCTCTGACTTTGACAACTATTCCATTGTTTGAACGCCTATATATTGGGAAGCAATCATTTCCAATGGTTGTAGCAGATGCGTAATTCTTTGGGTAATTACTTTTGCAACAACCATTTTTTTTCATGCAAACATTTGATGGGTTGAAAACTCCATATGGTCCATGCATCATATACTTTACAACAGCGTTATGCAAGTGCAAGTTTGTATTTTTATCAGGTATCTCTGCTGATACGATTTCGTCAAAAGATCCAGGCGCATAGACCTTCCAATCCTTTTGTAAGATAATTAAGAAATGCACATGTGGAAGACATCTCTTTTGATGCTCAATGACGTAGACATATGCTGAGACTTTACCAAATATTTTCTTCTTGAATAATTGATCCTTTAATTCTTCTAATTTTGCACGAAAGACTCGAGCAACCAAATCAGGTCGATTCTGACCCTCCTCATGCGGATTTAGTTCATTTGTAATTTCTTTCCAATTTGGATTGCACGTCAATGTTAAGAAAATGTCCGGTTTGCCGTAGCGTTGAACTAAAACCATTGCTTCCATATATCTTTTCCTCATGTCTCTTGGACCTCCAATAAATGATGAAGGCAATATAATCCGTTTTCCAACATTAGAAGCGTTTCTTTCCCCAACCGTAATTGTATCAACAATGCCTTGATATAACTCTGATCGAATATGTTGTTGTTACTTCCTAAAATAATCCAATCTTAACGCCTCGATCTTAACATACATATCTACTACAAATTGTTGCAATAGTCGACCAGAAAGTAGCAGAATTGATCTGGCATCTTCTCTGATTTGCAATTTATAGCAATAATATTCACGGCATGAAACAACTGGGTCCTTCCTTCTTCTGTTTAATGCTACAAAAGTTGAATGTGAATGAAAGGTTACTGAGTTGGATGTACATACTAAATGAAATTTTTGAGTATTAATACTGCAATCTAACCTAATTGTTCTCTTGCAAGTAATTCTTCTGCGGTCTCTGATTGTTCAGGATTTATTGATATGTTTGTTTCGTTATATGTAGATTTGCTTCCTCTTCTAACCCTTTCAATCCCTTGATGCTAACCAACATCGCCACGTGGAAATAATAACGGATATTGCAATGGATCATAACACCCGAAATAGTACTGAACTATATGACTTCCACCAGAATGGTTAAAGACAAAAATGTCACGTCCTCTTAGTTGATCTTCACCATCATTTTCTACCCATATTGCTGTAACTTGTGAAGATGTGGGAGCATTGAATACACATTGATCTATGCCAGCATCTGATCTTATATGAATTATTCTATTTTCCAAATTTGGAAAATCACCAAGAGAGTGAAAAAAATAGAATATGGATTGATATGAAGAATATCAATGAGTTGAGTTACAATTGATGGATCCATTCTGTTTGAATCATAAATGTGATTTTCTAATTCATGTTCTGTATCATAAAAATACAACTGGAGATAAGAAGGACGACCATTTGAAGGAATCAAATCATTGATATAGTGATAGATCTGTCCCTGAGTTCTGAAAATGTAGATTCCTTTATTTCTCCTGCAAAGATCTTTATCAAATTTCACTCCGAAAGATGTGAAAGCGAACTTGTTATTATAAGTTCGAATGCATGTCTTGAAATGTACAGATTCATCTGTGTTGCAGGTGAATAACGCATAAAGCTTATCAGGAATATCATTTGTGGCTAAAGAAATTGTTTCATCAGCATAGCAGAAGCCAGTTGTTTCATGGTGGAATCGCTTTACTTTACAATGTATGCAGCTGGGTACTAATGGTAGAGAATATGCTTCAGATGACACTACCTTCATCAATTGTCTAAATCCGATAGAAACGTGATGTGACTCACCTATTTGGTTGAAAAATGAAAATAACGCAACATACGCAAGATGTCATATTGTTTGAATTATCTGAGCAAGGACATTACTGGTACAGTAGCAAGATTTGATGACTGAATTCAAAGAACCAACTAATTTTAGATTTGTTTCTTACCCCTAGAAGGCGTCGACATATTTGTATCGTAGCTCGACTCCTCTCAAACGATATATGGATCCTATTTGTATAATATAATCCGAAATCTCAGAGGAAAAGAATAGAATGATGGTTGAATAAGAAATACAGAAAAATGATTAGAGGAGAACCTGCTGGATAAAGAGTTGATTAGAAGAATTGGAGACTTGTTTGAGGATGAATTTGTCTCTGAATTAATGACAGTATTTGATATCAGTAAGAATACATACTTCACGAGACGAATTCTTTTCAACGATATCAATATGAACACCAGCGTTTCGCTGTCTCTTTGATACTTTTTGAATAACACTAAAGTCTTGAATGTTGTCTGTATATTGGACATCATTGTTTGAATATTGAGCAATCGACGTAGTCGTTTGACTTAATGATGTATTTTTCCATTTTGGAATAATGTTTTATTTGAGAATGTGTGATTAAAAATAACGAAATTTTTTGGGACTATGTGTAAAATTATTTTATGAAAGAATGTGTGATTGAAAATGAGTATTTTTAAAAAAAAGTTTTTGAGAAAAAAGGTGTCAAACATAGGCTAAGATTAACTTAAAATTCTGCAAAAAATGTAGTGGACATTATAAATTAACCTTGAAACAAACCTATAATACACTATCTTTACTAAATTTTTTGTAACGACTACCAATATAAAGTGACAATTGTATTTAAAATATTTACTATTGTTTATGCACAAAGCAGCATATATGGAATAAAGTTGATCCATAAGAATGTAATGACCAATTAAGGAATAACATTCGTGACAGACATAAAACTTGATATTAAAATCAATAAAATACACTTGAAACAAAAAAAAATCAATAAAATACTATAACTAGAGAATAAGTTGGGGCTATTTGTGCAAAATCTCCTTCTATTTATTTAAAGGTTAATTATAGCCACTGTCCCTAAACTTTGACTCTTTTCGTAAATTTTGTTTGAATTTTTTTTTATTAACTCTTTTTGTGAAAATGTGAACCCCAAGCGTGACTTAATTGCCCTCTGACCTGTATATATCTTCACCTTCCACGAGTCAAAAATTCGCATATTTCGCAAGGCACTGGAAATGCCCCAAGAAATCGCATCGTGGTGCAATGCCCTAAATTGCACGGGCTCTCAATCCTTGAAGCCCAATCGGACTCAATCTGCCCATTTTCAGATTTGAATGAAGTCGGTCCAATGGCGCTGCAGCACGTGGCGGTTCATCCGGTCCTTCTGTATTTGGCTGTAGTAATATTGTCAAACCTGAAGGGCATTTATGGAATTCAACGCTTCGGTGCGTCTACTTGAGCAGCGTTTGATCTAGGGTTTCTCTGATGTCACTTTTTCCTTCTAAGTTTATTTTTTTTTTCAAATTTTTGGTTCCTGATTCAATCTTTCATCTACAGAGGTGATGTGAAATCTAACTCGAGAATTCCATTGTGAGCAAATTTTACAAGTTCAAAGGTGAGATCTACTTGGGTTAATGGTTTGTTCATCTTTTTTTTTTGGGATGGTTTCCCATAAATCTAAAAGGTTTATTCAAATTGACAATGAAATAATTTAATTTAATATTGAAACTCCATTATTACTTTATTTAAGCACCGTTACTTGAAAAATAAATTTTGTAATAATGATATTTTGGAAAATATGTGGTTAAAAATATAAAAATAATTTGATTTATGCGTTAAATTATTTTATTGAGGGAATGTGTAATTGAAAACAATTTTAGAATAATGTTTTTAAAAAACTGGGGTCAGGCCTATGTATTGATTTTTCTAGTGTTTATTTGGTTATATCATTCTAAATATTAAAAATGTAAAACAATGAAGAAATTTAAGATCTATTTGAAAAAAATTATAAATGATTTAATTTATAATTATATGAAGAGGAGCGACAAATAAGAGTGTATTATTTGTGGTCTATTGGATTCCATTTTTTTTAAAATGCATTATTGAATAGTGTTTTTACTATATTTTTATTATACATTTTTCAATATAATAATATTACACTCAAATTCAAAATTTTTCTTTATTTATTAACCACAATTTTTTTTTTCATTAGTACACTATTCAATTTTTTTTTTTTTCGAAAAAGGTTCAAAAAAGCCTTTTTCATGTTGAAAATTAATTTTGAATATTATAAATTTGGCTAAATAGAGAAAATGTTGCTCAAGTTTGTTCAAATATTGTTTATCTAGCATATTGGACATTTTTATTTTTCATCTTTCTTCTTGTGTATAACATTCTTTAGCCCATGTTAGACAACCATTAAAAATAGTTTATTTATTATTATTTTCTTTTTGGAAAATGAGTTTTGGAATCATGATTCTATTTGAAAATGTGTGGTTAAAAAAAAAAAAATATTTTAGATTTATGTGCAAAATATTTCATTGCAAGAACGTGTGGTTGAAAATGAGTTTGAGAAAAAGAGTTTGCTTTGAATGTTTATCAAACATATGCTTATTTTGAATATTCTATTAGATGTAGCAAATAGATACAAGGCATACTTAGCAAAACTTTTATTAAGCCCCATTTTGGCTCCCATTATTCGAGTTAGGTGTTGAAAATTAATCAGCATCCCCAACATAGTTGAGAATAGGGGAAAGGAAGACTCTACCAATAATGGACGATCGAAAAGTAAAATCGAAATAATCGATTTTGACAATTTGACTTGAGGGAAAGATGGATCAACGTAGATAACGGTCAGCAAGAACTTTCAACGGTGGTGACTGAGTCGATGTGGCGGCACCTCTTCGCTTGCAAGTAGTGAATTTTTGGCGGAGTCCTTGATTACCATCGACATAGCACCTGCTTCTTGTTGGAAAGAATTTAACTTGAGTAGAAGACCCTCACAACTAATTTGAAGCTTGGTCATGACTTGGGCACTGGGTAAATGGTAGAAATTGTTAGTGGAAGAAAGAAAATTGAAAGTGGGGTCGAATGGGGACGCCGATTGGAGGCTAAACGCAGAAGAGTGGAAAGTTAATTTTGCATTGATTAGGTGGTTGGAGTGTTGGGGGTCAAAGAGAAAAAGGAGAAAGTAAAAGATTCACTTTGCACAGCCTTTTGTCATTTTTGTGTTAGAAGTCAAGAAAATTGAATGAAGAATACACTGTGCAACAGTATGAAGACTTCTGAAAATGAGGCAAAAATGGGCTCCAAACAGGCACTTAATAAGTATTACTATCTTATAATTTTATTATATTTGGAAAATAAGTGAATTGAGAACTAAACAAATGATTGCTAAATTTGTAGATTTGTAGGGTCAAATCTTTTAGGAAATGATGTCCTACTAGTAAATATACCTTTAGACAAGTAAATTTTCAAATTAGGTTTTTCTTTTATTCAAAATGATACTTAGACAATTGAATTGAGTATTTTGACTTTAAGGTTTTAAGTTGAGTAGAGTTGATAATGAAGAAACTAAGATGAATATTTGGTTATACCTAGATGGATAAAATAATGATTGAGAATATGAGCGAACAAGTGGAGTTAGGAAAATAAGATTTAGGTTGTTACGAGTAGATGATGTAACTATTGAATACCTTCGATTTGTGCCTACTTGTGGAAAAAGCAATGGTTAAAGATTTCGTTATTCACCTTTGAAAATTGTGATAGTTGGATCTTTAAAGTTGAGTGCTACTACACGATAATGTGATGACAAATGCACAGAAGTTGGAGAGGACAATGATTAGAGAAAAGAACATGATTGATCTTTCAGAGAAATTGGATGAAATAGGCAAAATTGAACATATGACGCAACAATTGAGTATCATTGATCGTGTGTCGATGGAAAAGCAACTAATAAAGTGATTATGGCGTTCTATAAAAAATCCTGATTGTAGATCTAAAAGAGTTGAGTGCTACGTCACGAGTAACGTGTTGATGAATTCTGGGAAGTTAACAATGAACACTGAATAGATTTGATGAAAAATCCTTATCATACCTAAATGAACATATGATCTTTTACCCATTCAAAGTTGGGAAGAATTAGCGGATTTACTGATGGATAAATTTTTCCTATTAAAAGTGATTGCCATCGACGAGAAAGCTGCTGTTATAGATAAATGTTGATGTGGGATTCTAGATTTGCCATGAAAAGAGATTCCATGATCTCTATTGGAAGGAAATAATGTGGTGCAATTTGATATCCTCAAAAGTGGGCTATCTCGAACCAAGGAGTTCGCTAGAGCTAAATCAAGCTTTTAGACTTATAAACTCAAATGGCACAAATAAATGCAACTTATCCTCTCGAGCGAAACCCAAGGTGGCATCGGAAACCACCATTTGTTTTCGGCATTTGACTGACGTCGAGCTAGAAGCCGAGTGGGACATGGGACTATGTTTTCGGTGTGATGAAAACTACATAATTGGGTTACTGATGGAAAAATCGAGGAATATTGGTGATTATAGTGAGAAAGCATGCAAGTTTGAAGACAACAATGTAAGGGACATTTAAGACAATTAAGCTCTACATTAATTTAGTTTTGGGGTTGACATATGACAACTAAGAAAGATATTAAACCCAAGATGGTATAATCTTCATGTTCCATTTGATTATGGGGCAACACACAAGTTTATTCTAGTGTACCAAGAAGTGTTGTAGGTGGGAGCATCAAACTATGGGGTTTTCATGAACACCATGTTAATGTTAGCAGATCTATTGAGTAATTATGCCTACTTTATCAGGCTGAACATCCCCTTTTCGCTTCGATTGTGGTTGGTTCTTCGACTGCATGGTTTTCCTAGATCCTAATTTTCCCATAACTAATGGAAGAAACAATACTTGTAGTGAAGGAGCAACTTAAGGACATAATAGAAGTTGTGTGGGAACGGATGGAGAAGATGCTTCAGAAATTAGATGAAGACAAACTCGCAAATGCATCAAAATTGAAGGGAAGAGACTTAAGCCAAATTGTCCTTTGGAGAACTCTATTATTGTTAATACATCGCAAGGCAAGTATGGGAAATCTGTGACTTGCTAACACTATTTGCACTGTGATGCAGGCAATACGAAATGCTCGTATTCCATGGTGAATATCTGGAGGATTGGCTGCTTATGACAGAGAAATTCTTTACATTGAATCGAATTCTGAAATAGGAAAAATGGGAGGTGACAATGATTTTCTTGGATAGTGAAGACCAATTTTCCTATTCAAGCACCTTAATTCCGAACTACAATTGAAATTGAATTGAAAAAAAAGAAAAGGGCATTTGATTTTGAATTGGCAAGAAATACATGGTACGGTATTTGTGTAAAAATAGAGAGCTACAAACAATAAGATATGTTGAGGATATAAGATACAAACTTATGGACTCACGAAATTGAGCAAAATGAAATCGAAGATACGGTGCAACTTTCAGTTAATCAGTGGGTGGGTTAACAATGCAAAGTCAATGAAGATTCGAGGTAGATTGCGTAACGAGATGTCATGATGTTGATTGATTGTTGAGTAGTTAAATGTGATGATGGATACAACTGGTGCTTGTGGTTTTCTTGAATATCATATTAAAGGTCGCACATTGATTGTATATGTTCACTATACATCAATTTACATATCTACCGCATAGCACTTCATTACCTTACAGCTTGTGTGTTTGTTAGTTCACAACTTGTTTGTTGTAATTCAATCAGTTTGGGGAAAGGTAAAATTGGTAACTTTGGTACTGTAGATTGCAACCAAGAATAAAAAGGGGGAGAGGGGTCATTTGGTGATTAATGGAGAAGATTAGAGAGTGAAATTGAGGAGAGAAGGAGCCTCTCGAATGATATCCATTTGTTGTAATTCAATATAGATTTTTTCACATTCAGTAGCAATCCATCATCATAGATTTGCACGGTTTCATTTCATCATCGTGTGCTCCATCTATATTAATTCATATTCTAACAACACAATCATGTACCTATCTGGATATAAAATTGTAATTGTCCTTTATAGGTCTAACCCATTATGAAACCCTAAAGAACTTTCACTTGTTCATTTCATGAAGAAAGATAGCATAAACCCTTAAGTTATGCCAAAATTCAATCATCGAGTTATGGAAGGACAAGATGTACTTAACATTAGGGTGCAAACATTAGGACCGTAAGATGGATATGTGACCATGCTAAAATGAATAAAATAAGTAACGAGGAGTATGTACTAACAAGTAGAGGTAGATTTAGATTGAAGTGATGGGTGAAAAAAGTTTCAAATAGTTCACTTCAACTTTCTTGGAATAAGAGCTTCATGAACAGTTCAATAAACAAGTAAAACACAAATAACACCTTGGGCATAACTTATATCAATATACTTAATGTTAGTATCTAAATTTTGTTTTTTTTAACCATCACAAAATAAAACTTAGATAGATTGCCTTAATTTTTAACAATATAAATAGTTTTGCTTTCTACTTTTATAGGTTCTTGAAGAAATGAAAATTTCAAGAAATTTTGTTTTCTAAATTTTGTTTCGTTTAGTCATTCAGAGTTTAAAGAGTAAGACTTATCTCCTTCTTGTCATTGTACCTATAGATTGCCATAAACACTAGTATTCTTGTTTAATTTATGATGTTCAATACTTCCTAAAATGAGTTGTCCTCGTATATAACATAAAACATTTATTCATGGGTCCTTTTTTTTCTTTTATTTTTTCCTGTAGTAGCATAGTTCTTTAGGATTTCAAATAATTTAAGAATTCCAGTTCTTGGCAACTTTTAATATGATATCAGTTCCGTTGGACAAATAATGAGAATTCAATTAACTGCCCTCGCAAATTTGTCTTATTGACTTGACTTACTAGATTAAGGGTGTTTGATTGCAAATGTGGAATTTGGGTGGAAAGAAAATGAATTACTGGAAATTGAATTGCCTAGAATTTGTTTTCTTGAGAATTGTAATTAATTGTGTTTGATTGGTATAATTTTTCATCTGGAAAATGTTGAAAGTTTGGTATCTGTTTGACTTCATTTTTCATGAAAATTGTCCATTAAAGTGATAATTTTTTTACCATTGGGTTTAGAATTTGTTCCAATTGCCAAAAAAAAAGAAAAAAAAGAAGTTTAAAAAAAATACCATACCGAATACCATTCATTTGACTTTGTTTTGCATGGAAATTGATAAATTCTTTTACCATTGTATTTATAATTTTTTACAATTGCCAAAAAAAAAAAAAAAAAAAAAAGGCCGGTGGAAATTGATTTTCCCCAAGGAAAATGTGAGCCAAACCAAGAAAATAAATTTCATGTAAAAAAAATATGTCAAACAAGGCAAAAGTGGAAGTTGGAATTTATTTTCCATTTTCCATGGAAAATAATGGCCAATCAAACGGGCCCTAAAGTATATTGTTCTCCTACTTCACTTACTTTTTTTTTTTCTCTCATTTAGCAACATGCGTAATTCCTTTAGTAATAATATTTTCTTTTCATACTTGTTGCGGTATACCCTCATATCTAGTTTGATTTTCTGTTCTGTACAACTCCAATTTACTGTAAGACATTTTTCTTACTTTGCTGATTCCTTATAAAAATCCCTTCTTTTCCTAATTTTAGTGACTCTCCAAAATGTTTCTTTGTTTGAAGGCAATTAGCCTTGTGATTTTGAAATTCCAGTAGAAATATTTTGCACGGATGCTCTTGCGTGTCTAATTTTCACTTTAATATGTTTATGTGGTAGTTTGCCATATTTTGTTGATTTCGAAATTATTACCTGTGATCTGTGTATAAGATCTCTGATTTGTATTCAGTGGATGTATGATACAGTGAAATAGTTAAGCCATCATGGTCAAGGGAAGCACTCTGCCTTTCAAAGTTGGACAGTTAGCTGAGGCAAGGACTTTTGAGAAGGGTTATCTTGGTGCATGGTTTCGATGCAAGGTATTATGAAGTGAAGTCTAATAAATATGCTTAAGAAATATGTCCAATATTTTGTCTTGTAATGTTTGCTGTAACTGTCATAAGAGTTGGACCAGTCAGCCCGTGACTGGTGAAATGGCTAGCAACTTGATCCGGTCGAATCTAATGGATTTAGTAACAATGGAAGCCGACAATCTTTTCACGTTCTAATAAGAACTGGTGACCTGCTTTGAAAAAATCAGATAAGCTAGAATGTTGTAGTTAAGGTTTGAACCTTCTAGATAATCCTTAACATTCTTCCCTGAGACCCCAACCACTGTGCTGACTTGTTGGTCTTTGTTACATACCTTTACCAAAATTGTATTACATTATCATTTTATCATACATTAAAAAAATATCAACTATTATTTTACTCTCTCTTACTTCAATCTACATTTTAGAACATAGAAAATTCATGTTGGCCAAGTACAAAATTTCACAAAAAAAAAAGTTTGCTAATTTTTAATTATGAAATAACTATTTTAATGTCTTTTAAGCTCAGTCATATTTATTTTTCATCTTTTAGAATTGAATTTTTATTGAACTTTTGATCCGACAATGACCTACTGATTGAACCGATGACTTAGTGACCCTTGTATTGACTGGGTAAATTGGCCGGGCTAGGTATGATAACTATGGGTGTCAATGTGTCAAATATTTTAAGAATATGTAAAGTGGCAAAAATACTAAATTAGCTAGGACATATACCATTGCGAGTTGGTTGTTTCACTTTTATATTGATCAACATAAAATAGTTTATTTCGATTCTGCCATGACTGTGGCTTGTCTGGCATGTACCTGAATTATATGCTTTCATTTATCATAGTAATGTGATAAAAAATAATGTTGTTGTTTTCTTTGTTCTATAGATTCTTTCATCTTGACTTACCTTTTTGACGAGCATAACTGAGATTTTGCTGTGAATACCTTGGAAACTATGCTTTCAATGATCGTCATTTTATTGGTTTACCCTCCTATTGTTGCACCTCTATTTGTTGACATATTCTCATTTGTTTTTCATCTATCGATTTATCTCAGCATCTTCATTCTTTATTTGCTCATCTTAGTGATATTTTGTCCTTTAGTAAATTAACATTTAGTTCCATAAAGCATAATTAGTCTAGTAATTGTTTTGTAGAATTGCTTTTTTAACTTCATGGGCATCACTTGGATCACATAGAATCCCTGTTGCACTTGTCATTTTGTTCGATGTGCTCTAGCAGCATTACATCCTCTTCAAGACCACTTTCCTTGTTTAAAATCAGAACTAGATACTTACATAATCACACTTGGACAACACGATTCTATATAATGACTTCAATATCTTCTATATTCCTATTATGATGAAAATGACTTGCTACATTACATATTGTGTTTTAGTTTTATTTAATCTATAATCTCTAAATTTCAAAGCGTCTCGAGAAAATTCTAACAGAAGATTTATTCACCTCCTTGTTTTATCAACTAAAACTATTTCAATTGCGAATAACATATACTAAGTCCCCTGATAAAACTCATTTTTACTCAAATTCATTTCAACCACGCATTTCATGAGATTCACAACTTTTTTTTTCGAACTTTTTTACCACATATTTCATTGAAACTTTTGGCAAAATCTACTAAAAATATATTTTTAAACTAAACCAAACATGGGCTAAAACACACCATCTTGTATGTCTCATATATCCATCCATGACTGAAGTAAAAAAATGACTTTTGAGCAACCGTCACACAATCTCATGGTAATAGAAAATTTATAGTTATTATAGCCTCTAATCTATGACACCCTCGTGATTGCTCCATCTTACAAATCATTGGTATTTTTCCGCGTGGACTAAAACTATTGCCCCACTAAAGTAGATCAATATTTGTCATTTGAGTTATATTCATGTTTGGAGTCTTTGGCTTTCTGGAATAGGCATGCTCATATTTCTAAAACACGTGGATCTGTCTTTAGACTTTCATAGAACATATTAAGAGCATAAAGGGTATACAAATAATGATGACATGGTGTGGCATAGTCAGGTTTGATTTTAATCAAACTTTCGGAAGATGTAGCAATGGATTGAAATGTGTAACCAAAATGAATTCAATAAGCCGACCCCAAATTATTTGGTTTAATGTCTACTACTTTGTTGTATGAAAATAACTAATCATGTCTCTATACCCTAAAATGCCACAGAATGGAACAAGTGTTGCGAGCTGTTTGTGAGTTTCAAGTTGGAAGCTAGGTTAACTTATTAAGATTTTCCTTTTGTGGTTAGATTTATTTTTGTTCTATTTATATTTTTTTTTTTACTTTATTTGCATATTTAGTACTTCGAGAGATTATTGATAGTGAGATTGCCTGCATTGAAATTGAGTGGACATCCTTTCGATTTTTGCTAAAACTAGAGTTTTTGGATCTATAAAATTTCTGTTTTCTGTTTTTTTTTTAATTTATTTAAAAGACACGAAGTAGTTTTTTTGGAATGGTCTTTTGGTTCTCATCACGTCCCTTGTGCCAAAAGCCTCATGTTAATCAGGCTGCTCCTGGATTAGTTGCCAATTATGAAACTGTAAACCTACTGAAAAGGTCAGAAGTCAAGCATAAATATAGATAATGTCAAGCTTTTACCAATGTTTTATCCTAAATCCTGACCATTGGGACCATTAAGTTTCATCAGGGAATAAAGGCCTTTGGATCACAAGAAATAATCATTGGGGCGGTTAAAACTTCTATACATGATGATTGATTTAGTGCAGCACTTCATTAATTCTTAATTTGAACCTTGTTGCTTTAACCTTGAGTGTCATCATAGTTAGACTCCAATTTCAATATAATAATGTAAGTCAACCCCTGAAATTCTTTTCTTTTTATTTATTATTTTTTAATTTCTTGATTTATTGCATATAGTCAAGTGCTAATATTTGTAATATTGCAGACCTTCCTTTTTTATGAGAAGCGTTAATCCTGCAAAGATGCAACATATTTCTTGTATTTATGTATCTTCTCTCTTCATAATCAGATAAGAAAGATCGGCTCAAGAAAAGGGCGTATTGGACAAGTCTTCGTAGAATATTTAGACTATGAAGGTCCAGGTAAATCTTTGACTTGAGCTTAATGATTTGGCTACAATAAATTGTTGAATCACCCGATCTAAAAGTTTAAGCGGTTAGAGAGGACCAAATGTATAATATCTATGTATTGTTTTCAACATGTCTCTCATGTGTTGGCATGTTCTTTTATTTTCATCAAAATCTACCTCGCACATAATTTCATTAAAATAGTGGTGGAGAAACTTGAACTTAGGACCATTACGTGCATTGATACCATATTGATTTTTGAGGTTCCATCTTAAAAGATTAATATTGTTAAAAGAAGGATCCTTACCCATTATATGTTGGTTATTTATTTCAGTTATAACCAGCATGGGCCTTAATATGCCCTACAAGATGGTGACTTGCTTGAGAATACGATTCAATTGCTTGTTTGAGCTTTAGATAGATCGAATAATTTACATGAGCTTGTCGGGTTATAATACCATGTTGAACCATTTGATTTACAAAAATAAGTTGTTAGTGAGGAACATATATATCATATAAATAGTCTTCAAAATAACTAGTGCTTCAATATTTAAATTGGTAGTAGATTATGTGGATTTCTACTTTAATAAAATGCCAATGTTTCTTATTGTTAGGGTTTACATTCAAAAGTAAATTGACGTTGTGATTCGAATAGTGCATCAGGGTTGAGCTTGCACGTTTTTCTATATGCACATTAGATGTGTAAAGAGATTTGTGGTGAAGTACGATGTTATTAAGTCATTAAATTTTTTAGCATCTTACATTGAGTGGATGTATGATGCAAGTGTTAAGCGTAGATGACTAATAAATATCTATTCATTAGAAGATATTGAAAGCTAATCTGCTTAGAAGCCACTTGGATCAATTATACATGACAGGATCAAAGTTTCTGACATAAGATCTCGTGCTTACATTATAATAATGTGCATTAAAAAAAATTAATTTGGCCACCTAAAGACGTGAACTAATACCCTAGTTGTTTGTTACATTATGCTTATGGAAGAGCTACAAGGACAAATGTAGAGACCAGGGCACGGTTTAGCTAACAATTTCCTTTCGGGAATGGTAAATTTTGCTGTCCTTAAAGTTAAATGTATTTAAAAAACACTGTTTTGAGCCGTGCCAGAAAGAAAAAGAAGCACAGAACCAATCTGTAAAACTTGTATTAATCATATAAATTGGAGATCTCTGAAACAAGAACCACAACCGGGTTCTGAACAGTGGATATTTTCAGTGCCTTTGAACTATAATTGCTTGTGACATGGCCATGATACTTTTTTGTTCTTTTTCATTGCTTTATTTCTGTAATGTGGTCAAATCCTTTGTGGTAGAGTGATTTTTGAACTAGGAGTAAGATGACTGTATGACGAAATTGAAGACTGCTTCATTTACTTTTTCATTATCTTTATAATTAATCTTGGCAGTTTTTTCATGTGTAAAATTATTATATCTGATGTCCTTGCATTATCCATCTTTCTAGAACTGAATGGTATTGTTTGACTTCGCATAAATATCTTAGGTGAGATTTGAAAAGGTGAGTATTTGACTAACTTATCATTTTTGCTGTCAAACTAGAGGTCCAGAATCTTTGTTAGTGGTTCATGTACTTTAATGAATGTAATTTTGGAAAGGAGATGTCTATTTTAGGAAGGGAGACATTTTTTCTTGATGACCAAAAAAGGTGATGGGATCATTTAATCCAGGATGGTAGGAACAAAGTTTCATGATTACGAATGTTTGATATTTTCAGTTCACGAAGGCAGATGTATGTCAAAAGCAGAACCCGATTCTCGCTACTTATCTTTTGATATTATGTCCAGATGTTAAATGATGAATATTGATTATAATTAGGAGTTCCATGAAGAGGCAAAATGCATTACCTTTTATTTCATAAGTTACAATCTTGATTGTACCATTATTGTGTTTGAAAAGAAGTTTTTGTTTTCATGTCTACAGAAAAAGAGTGGGTGAAGCTATATGAGGTACCTGTTCATTACAGTGGAAAGCCAAAAAAGGAACAAAGTATATTGATGTTAAGGCCACCCTATCCACCTGTCTACCATGAAAACCAAATGCCTCGTGTCAATGATATTTCAGAAGTGACGGTAATTATGGATGATGCATGGAAGGTGGGGAATTTGGTTGATGGGTTGGATACTGGTTGCTACTGGTCTGGAAGAATAATAGAGTTATTAGATGATGGCAAGGCCAAGGTAATATTTGAAGTGGTTTTGTCTTCTGCACTGACTGTTGAATTGATAGCTTCAATCTCTTAACAAGCAACTAAAATTCAGTTTCAGCCGGAGTGTAAACTTGAAGAAAGACTAATCTTGGCATAAGAAAGCTTTTCTTGTCTCTTGAATTGGTTACTATATATACCAAGTTGAAATTGTGAATTGTAGAGAATACTATTTAATTCTCAATGAATAATTACACCCTAATTACATCCTTTTATAGTATACAAAATAGGTTAAATAAGGAAAAACAATATTCCTAAATCAATGCACCGATTTCCTAAAACCTTTTCTAATTACAAAAATTATAGCTTTCCTAAATTGTCAATGCTAATAGGGAAGATGGAATATTGCCACAAATCCAAGATTTTATCACCCCCTTGAAGTTGGATTGTAGATATTGATCATATACAACTTGTAAATAAAATCATCGAATTTTGATTGGGGTAGACCTTTGGAGAAGATGTGTGCAATTTGCTCATGTATGGGAACACGTCATGCAAATAGTCAATTCTTCCACCTTTTCTTTGATGAAATGTCCGTTCACCTCTACATGTTTAGTCCGATCATATCGGACTTGGTTGAGAGATGTTAATATTAGCTTTATTATGACAATACAGTTTAATTGGAAACTTTATTGTAACATGTAGATCTTTTAGGAATTTCTTCAACCACAATCCTTCACATATTCCTTGTACCACGACACTGAAATCTGCTTTAGCACTACTTCTGGCAACTACGTTTTGCTTCTTCGTGTTACTAGATTTCCCCACACAAAAGTGTAGTATCCTGTAGTTGATCTTCTATCTTCTGTGGAGCCTGCCCAATCCACATCTGTGAAGACTTCTACATCTTTCCTTTCATTCTTTTTTGAAGAATAATCCTTTTCCTGATGAACCTTTGAGATATTTGAGTATCTTATAGACGGCTTTTAGTTGAACGTCCTTTGGAGAGTGCATATGTTGGCTTATCATGCTAACAACAAATGCAATGTCAATTCTAGTGTGTGACAAGTAGATTACTTTACCTACTGGTCGTCGATATTTGTCTGTCTATTGCACTACCAATATTCTCAGTTTTATTCCTCACATCAGTTGGTGTATTACTTGGTTTGCATCCAAGCATTCCTGTTATAGTAAGGAGGTCAAGAACATACTTTCTTTATGAAACTCCTATGCCCCTTTTTTGACCTGACTACTTCCATTCCAAAGAGTGGCATTTGTCCCTGAACTTTTACTTCGAATTCAGTGGCTAGATTATTCTTAAGCATATCCATTTCCACTATGTTATCTCCTATCAAGATTATATCAACATATACAATTAAGATTGTCTTAGTCCCATCATCAACCTGTTGGATGAACAGTGTGATTTGATTGCCTTTGTTGATATCCTATTCTCTTCACTACTTTTGCAAGTCTATTAAATCATGTTCTAGGTGACTGCTTTAGTCCATATAAGGACTACTTGAACTTGCATACCCGATTTCTTTCGTTTACCTTGCAAAAACCTGGTGGCATTGTCATGTAAACTTTTTTCAATTCTCCATTTAGAAATTCGTTCTTAATGTCCATTTTTTGGAGATGCCAATCCAAGTTTGCTGCTAATGACGAGCGCTCGGATTGTATTTAATTTTTCCACGTGCAATATTTCTGTGTAGTTAATGCCACAGGTTTGAGAATATCCCTTTACGACTAGCCGAGTTTTATACCTTTCTACTGTCCCATCCACTTTATATTTTAAGTTGACCTATTTGTATCCAATTGGTCTTTTTCCTCTTACCAAATCTATTACTTCCCAAGTTTCATTTTTTTCCTACGCTTCCATTTCTTTCATTATTGTTTCTTTCCATTTTGGAATTTTTAAAACTTCTTGAATATCCCTTGGAATTTTGGTACTGTCGAGGTGAGGTGAAACTACGAAATCATGTAGATAGAGCATTATATGACACGAACTTTGCGATACGGTGGAGAGTATATGATCGATTTTGTTTTCTGAGTGCGATGGGTAGGTTAATGTGTAATGATTCTTGTACATCTGTGGTGTCATGAGATTGGAGCTATCATTAGTTTTGACTTTCTTGATGCTTTAGGTGTAAGGTTCCCCTTGTACCTTGGTTTTGGTTTCCTTGAGTAAACGCGTATATCTTTGCCGCCTTGTTTTTCTGTGACTCCCCCTAGATTAAAGTTTCCTCCTGTAAAATGGCGTAGATGGACTAGGTGTTATGATAGGCATAGATTCCACAGAGAGAAGATCTAAGTTTAGCTATCGATCTGCACTTAAATTCTCTCCCCAAAAAGATATTTTGTGGATGTATGGGATATTTTCAAAGAATGTGACGTCAAGACTAACAATGACCCTTTTTTGTGGAAGGATCATAACATTCGTATCCCTTAGTGAGAGAATATCCGAGGATACATTTAATAGCTCGAGGTTTGAGTTTATTTCTGTAACTGTTGTTAACATGAATAAAGGCGGTACACCCAAACACCTTGAGGGGTAGGTTCGAGTTGAGTCGAGAGGTCGGAAAGAATGTTTGGAATCTTTTAGAGGGGTGATTCGAAGTTTAAGGTACGACTAGGCATTCGATCGATTAGATAAGTGGTTGTTAAGATAGCATTACCCCATAATCCTTTTGGCACATTTATAGTAAATATTAAAGCTCTAGCAACTTCTAGGAGGTATCTATATTTCCGTTCGAGAATCCCATTTTGTTGAGAGGTTTCAACACAAGAGCTTTGGTGAATTATCTCCTGAGTTCGAAGGAAATCCCTCAAATTTGTGTTGAAGTATTGAGCGTCATTATCCATGCGAAGAATTTGAATGTGTTTGAAATTGAGTTTGTATCTTGGAGTGGAAATTGATAAAAGTGGATTGAACACCAGATTTTCCTTTTAAGAGATATACCTAACAAACTCGAGTGTGGTCGTCCATAAATGTAATGAACATATGAGTTCGATTAGGAATGCATGAGGGACCCCAAATGTCTCCGTGGATCATAGTGAATGGTTTCAAGGTTTATATGTGGATTTTGGGAATGAGTTTAGTTTGTTTAGCAAGTTCACAAAATTCACATTGAAAATTGATTAGCCTTTAGTATCTTTTTTGTGCCATGGTTTATAGCAATGTTCGCACAAAGATCATCCCTTTTGTTGTTTTGTGCCCGCTCTATTTGTTGCGCGTTTTGAATATGAACCCATAATACTAGATCTAGTGTTAAAATTGCTATGCTCACTATTGGAAATACTACGCCCATTATTGAAAAAAGTTGCCGGTCGAACCCCTAAATTGGACTCCAAATTACCTGGCCCATTTCCATACTTATCACCTGGTTTCGACCCATTTTTAAGAGACCTTGGCCTTTTTATCATCAACCTCGACATCTTTTCTCTAGCATCAGTTTTTCCACAGTTCATTGTCACCTACCTTTAATTTTCCTCCCCGGTGGATCTCTGAAAAAATCTCCCTCATCGACGGTAACGCTCGCCTCCCTAGGATCCTCCCTTTGACATCATCTAATTCACAATGGAGTTCGGCCAGAAAGTCAAAAACACCCTTTCACTCTCCACTTTCTTACGGTAGCGTGCGCAATCAGCTTTCCTCTATACTCAGGTCAAGCTCCTACCGCAGTGCCATCTCCATGTAATATTCAATTACATCCCTATCACTTTGTTTTGTTTTTCACAAGTTGGTTTTGATTTCAAAGATATGGGAAGAGTTTTCTGAATCGGAATACGTCTCTCTAATTGCGTCCCATACATTCTTTGCGATTGGTAGGAATAGATATGTCTTTCCAATGGAGGGGCTTCATGGAATTCACGAGCCACACGGTCACTAGAGAGTTTTCTAATTTCACTTTTCTACGCGAGTTTAAAGGTTGAATCCCCCCAAACCCATTGTGGGAAGGACTTTGGTTTCACCGTTGTGAGATTCAGAAGTCATTGACTCCTTATTGATGTCAACAGTGTTAGTCATCAGGCTTTTACAGGGTGTGCTCTGAGACCATGTGAATTGTAGATAATACTCTTTTATTTCTCAATGAATAATTACACCCTAATTACATCCTTTTATAGTATACAAAAGAGGTTAAATAAGGAAAAAACAATATTCCTAAATCAATGCACTAGTCTCATAAAATCTTTCGTAATTAAAAAAATTATAGTTTTCCTAAATTGACAATGCTAAGTAGGGAAGATGGAATATTGCCACAAATCTGGGATTTCAACAGAAATATATATCATATTAGCACATACGATTCCATTATGAGTTCTTTTGGCACAATAACTACTTCCACAATCTTATCCAAAAGTCCAGGACATGAAACTCCAATATTTTCTCGTGCTTATCCATTTACTTTTGGCCAATCTTTTGTTATCATTTTTGCATTTTCTTGGTTTTGGCTAACTAGAGTTTCCTTGAGACAACAGTTTATTTAATGAGAAAGCCATAGATATGTTTCCGTCTGCAAAGAAAATGATTTCATAACTTGCCTCTCTTTCTCACCGAAAATTATTTGGGTCAATTCTTCTTCTATGACAATTTCTTTTTCAGTTTGGAAGTACTTTCCTTTTCTTGTGTGAGATCATCATCCTCATGATGTTCTCAAAGTACACTTGGATATTATTATACGAAATAGTATTATGATTGTCGAGAGAGATTTGATGATAGTATTTAACTAGTAGGGGTGGACACATTGGAAGATGACAAATATTTAATTTTCCTGTCATGCATAGTATATGATTTAGCTTAGTGCTAGATATAATTGTTTGTTCAATTTCATTTTTGTATATAGAATTCATTACCTCTTTTATTGGTAGTTGTTGAACCACTTGATTTAGAAGCTTAAGTTGATAGAGAAGGTTACATGTATACCATCTAAATCTTGTCTTCAACATGCCCCTCATGTGTTGGCAAGGTTAAAGCTTGACATGTGCACAAAATAATTTAGTGGGTTAAAGGCGCCACGTGCTTATCATTTAAATACTGTCATTAGGTGTGAAAGGACACTGGTGCATCACATTTCACTTGGTGCAAATCTTCAAATTGAAATCTTGTATTTACACTACTAATTCACTCAAAAGTTCCTCATAAATGTGTGCAGTGAATGACGCTGTTCTGTGACTACTATCTCAGGCTCTTGTAAACTTGTCCTTTCCCCCGTTTTGAAGCAACACTGATGATAACAGTTATTCTCATTTGTTGTTTTGTTTCTTCAGATTAAGTCGCTACCACCACCTATGGGTGAAGGCTTAACTTATGAGTTCTCTCTTGAGGATCTACGCCCTTCTTTGGACTGGTCTCCAGAATATGGTTGGACTGTGCTTACTCTGGTTGCTAACTTCACTCTTCTAAATGCATATTTGTGCATATTGTGTGTGATCTTTTTCGCACAATGAAAACTTGTTCAATCTCGATACTTCTATTCATAAATCTTGTATATAAATTTTTTTGTATGTCTGATGAGGAAACTGCCACCACCAGAAAACCAATAATTTTAATTGAAGCAAATGATACATAAGATACTCTGGGCCATCTATATCTTGTGGTATCTTCATATTGTATTCTTGCTTTTGAATCTCTCCTCGGTAAAAGAAAATAAATCAATTTAAGGTAATAAGATAGAAGTTGCTGTAAATCTGTGTTAAAATGGAAGCACGTTGGTTTCTTTTTATTTATTTTTCAATTTTTCAAACTCTAGGATATTAACAATTTCTTTTGGTTATAAATTTTGTGCGGCTGACCGTAGATATAAAATATGTAGTTGCCAGAAAAGCTAGTGTTTCTTTAATATAGATTGTTTGATATACCGCCAATATTACCATGCTAAGGAATCATAAGTTTAAGTCTTGCATTATCATATCTCATTCCATTTGACATCTAAGTGACTACTGATGTATTTCTAGCCTTATCTTCGTTTCATTTGTTTCCTCTGCATTCTTCAGTTGAAATACAACCAGCAAACAAAATAGCAACTCTTTTTATTAAGCCCCTGTTTGACAACCATTATTTGAAAACTTTTTTTTACACTCATTTTCAATCACACATTCATTCACACAACATAAACCAAAAACTTTAATCTACTTTTTAATCACACATTCTCCTAAAAATCACTATTCAAAACATTGTTTTTTTTTTCCAAATAATGGTTGTCAAAATGGGGCTAAGTGAAAATGGTGTTATAAGAAAACCTGTACTTATTTTCATTCTGCATGCCATGTTCTGAAGTTTCTCTTTCCTTTCAGTTTCCTCTTGTGATGTGACAAGAAAATTTATTAGAAAATTGGGAAAAGATGGTGCCTGCCCTTCATTTTCTCCTTGACATCTATTTGACTTTCTCTTATATGAAGTTTTGGCTTAAAACTTATTTTTACCCATAAACTTAACGTTAAATTGATGCTTGAAGGTCTGAAAACAAACAGGAGAACTTGAAATGCCATTTGAAGTAACTACTAAGAATAGCAAGAATAAAAGTCACGATTCTGTTAATTTAGTTCTGGCAATGTACACATGAACTGATGACCTCTGACTTAGTTGATTTTTTTTTTTTATTTTTTCAATTTATTTCTTAAATCCACGAGTTCTGCATGCTTTTGTTCTTCCAAATTTCTTTAGACAAATTCATTATTGGTTTTTCCTGAACAAACTTCATATTCCTTTCGTGTCAATGCAATATACGCTCCCTTGCAGATTAAAGTGGTATATTTTTCCATGTTATGCTCCGTTTCAGGGTGGTGAAACTGATCAGCCTTGTGCTCGGCTTATTAAACCTGGAGATCAGGGTAAGATCAATGTCAAATTTATCCAGAGCCAGTTATTAAAGGGAAAAAAAAGTTATTTGAGGAAAATAAGCTGCCAGTCCACAATGTGCCAAGTGAAGGCTTACAAGTTGTATACCTAGATTTTGTCAGATGTTAGGTTTGCCACCTTCCCGTGGATGTACAATTAATGTGCTGTAGCTTTAGGGGGCAAAACATTTTGGTTGAATCTTTGCCTAAAATATTACTTTAGAATAGGAAAGCCATTCTGTAAAATACTGCCCGGTGTAATGATTACTCTTTTTTACTTGAAAGCAAGAATAAAGTAAGTAATCACTCATATTGGGATTGGGAGTTAAAAATTTACTCAGCCTCTACTTTTTTTAAGCTTAGCCAAACATGTTGCTTGGGCTTGGAAGGCTTAGAGACTCAGCTAATATGAAATATACTTTTAAGATGCCTGTTGCACATTTGAAATTCTCTATTAGCAGTATATCCCAAAAGGAAAGTTTGACCACTATCCTGGCACGTGGAAAGATATCAAATAATAGTTGTACAACTGATCAATGTTATGGCCACCCCATTGCTTGTTGAGCACTTTGCTAAATATATACAACTTCTTGGTGTCAAACTTATCATTTATTTGTCATTAAGATGGAAAATTTTTGCTGTTCTTTCAGTATTCCTTTTTTTTTTTTTTTTTGTTTTTTGTTTTTGTAAGTGGAAATTCTCTCTTTTTAGTTATTCCAATGTCTTGGTTTCCTTTCAGATATGAATTTGATTTGCTTGACATTCAAATTTTGGGTAACAGATAAAACAGGTCAAGAAACAGAGTCTGGTAAGGTGAAAGCTGCATCATCGCCCAACTTATTCCTCTCTTCTCGTAGTTCAGTCAAATCTTTAGCAGACTCAGAAGATTTGAAGGGCAACGAAGCAAGGGAGTTGCATGAACTATCTTTGAGAAACACTGTTCCGAAGGAAGTGAAGAACACTCGAGAAACAAATTTCATCTTAGCTGGTGGGGGCAGTAGTACAAGGAAAACACATTCATCAGATACTAATTCTACTTCACATATTAGAGCGACTCTAGCTGAACCTACAACTGAAGTTGCCGAGGGGCACCCACATCCACTGAAGAAATACCGAGCCAGCGGAGGGATGACCTTAAATTCAATGCGCTCCCACAAATTGGAGGCAGCAATATTAGATTTGGAGGAACTTGTTAACAAAGTCAAATGGCTCAAGTCAATTTTAGAATATGGGATTCCTTTGTCCAATGCTGCAAGGCCTCAATGGAAAGTTATGGAACACATTGCTTCCACCTCATCAATGCCAAAATAAGTGAACTGGAAATGTAAGATTTCACGCCTCCGGTTTTAAAGATAAGGTAACTGAAGAAAATTCTTGGAAACTATGACTTGTGTTGCACGGACACTTTAACTAGTGTAGTGCGTAGTCGGACTCTTATCGGATACCGACACTCCTCCAACGTTCTGCCGTAGTCATTTTTCTTTCTTTATCAAAATTATTATATATTTTTAAATCAAAATTATTATTAAATAACAAATATATTCTCATATTTAAAAGATTTCAATTAGAAAAATTAATAACAAATATAAAAATAAATTTGTACTATATAAATGAGAATCTTAAAGGTTTTAATTAACGTATCAGCAACGTGTCATGTCAATACTCTTTGAAAAATCGCGTGTTGGCTATCCGACACGTGTCGTATTGGACACGTGTCCGTTTCAATGCATCATAGACCATGACAATCGAATTAGTTGGCAATAGTTTTAATTTAATAGTTGAATAACTATTAACGAATCATAGCTCTCTCTCTATGTATCTAGTTGTGATCTAAGTAGAATCGTTAATATTTCTCTTGATGCTTGGCGACTATCTTGTTCGGAATGTAAGTTATGGAAAAGAGGGTTTAAATAGAGTTTTATTTTGTTCGATTATTTATGATTAACTAGGAGATTTTGATATTTGATAAGCTTGTGATTTATTAGAAGTTTCCTGTTAAGTGCCTGCCTGAGAGCAATTCTTTGAAGATTTTAAGAGTTTTATTGACCGCTGGTGTTGGACAAACAACTTTTGACTTCATTATTTTATGAAAAAGACGAGAACTAATGAAAGTCTATATTACACCTGTTAAATGTTAGAATTACTTGTACACATTTCCTCATCCATCATATTTGACTATTCTTGGAGAGCAAACTTGGCAATGCACAATAAATACAATTATGGGTACAGTATTGTGTGTGAGTTGTCAGATGTCAACGGTAAAAAAAAATATGATTAAAATTGCTTAAGAATTGCTCCCAGACGGCTAATTAAACTCTATGCTCTAAAAAGGGAACTTAGGATTTGAATTTATTTGTTCTATTATTCATATTGAATCTGATGTAGAATTTTTCTTCCTCCTGAATGCTTCTCCTCTTTCCCTCTTTAGTTGTGTATCAGCAAGCTATTTGTGTTGGTGCCATGAAATTTAGTCATATCAAGTCCAATCAATTTCATCTGTGCCTGTACAAGTGCATTTATACTTGAATGATCCTGAACTTGTCAACGTTATTAATGCCGCTCCTCTTTTCAGTTTGCCTGAAAGTTTTGGATATGCATGTTTAGCAGCTGTTTTAGTGAGATGTCTCGAAAATCATGGCAACATGGAGTCCTGATATGATTAGTAAGTATGATTTATAGCCTGTTCTCTTTAGTATTTTCAAAATTTTGTACTTCCATTTTGAGAAAGACGTCCCTCTAACGTGAAGCGTTTGATGAATATCGACAGTTTTAACATGGTGTGTTGGAATTGTTGATTGAGAGATGCTTTCGATCTGCTGCAGTGACTAATGGCTTATTTGCCATGTTTAGTCCTACGTCAAATTCTTTACCCACAGCTTATCACAGTTTTTGCTGACTGAGACGTATGTACTAAACTGTTTTTACTTTATTTGAACAGGCCAAGTTGATGTTAAAGATTCTACTCTATTTTACTTGTTCCCACAAAGTAGTTGTACAGTCTTGCCTTGTTGAATTTTTAAGAGGATATTCATACTGTTACTGTTTGTTTCTCTTAAGCTAATCTTCCTGGAGATTTTGATGAAAAGTAGCTGGCAGACTACGAAATGGAATATTTCATACTAGTCACTAAGCTTTTTTTTTTTTTTTTTTTTTTTTTTAATTTATGTTTTTTAACAAGTTTGCCGCCGAACATAAAATATCGTTTTATGTTGGTCACTCTTACGTAAATATCTGTTGTGGTTTCATCATTCTATTTATGTCCTTTAATATTCTGAACTGGCAACATATGGCGCTTAAATGGTGCCACGTTGGATCTTTTTCTTTTCCACGAGCAATTCCGTCAAAAGAAATGAGACAGAATCTGTCCAAGTGATTGATGACTAACTTGCTTGAATGTTCAATTACCAATGAGGTTTTTTAGTCCATGTTTGATGTCCATTATAAAGAAAAATGGTGTGATCTGGTCTTTGCTTAAAACTTGGGAATTTTCCTTTTTAGATTTATGTCATTTTTTTCATACATAGTGTAATTTCTTGCTAATTACTATTTAGCCGTAGGGATCTGGTGGGTTCAATTTTCCTTTTATTTTTTTAATTTTTTAAATCCGAGTTGGAGATGATGGAACTTTTCTCCTGATTTTAATGCAATATATAATAAATCCTCAATTAAAATAACTATTTAGCGAATTTTTATCCAAATATCTAGAACAAATAGCAGAACGGAAGGCATTACAAGAAAAAAGGCACTTTTTCCATTTGCTCCGTGAAGACAGAGCCCTTAAAATAAATAACATTCTTGATACACGCGAATTAGCCTTCGAGGTTAAGCAGTTTCAATTTCACTACAGGATTTGCTAATGAATGCTGGGCTGCTTTCGATGGCCGAGTAAGGGATGGGAGAGAGGGGTTTATAAATAATAGAAAAAAATAAAGAAGGAAAATATGTATCATGAAAAAGGTAGTTTTATTTGCAAGTGATATTTTACATCCTCATTTCTTTTGAAATTTCGAACTTACTTTCAATATTATTCATTCACTACATACGGCTTTTTACTCTCCACGCAATACACATGAATCCGAATGCATATTTGAGGGAGAAGACAGAAGCAATTGAATATAATAAGATGGCATCGAATTAGACGGAATTAGTGCCACTTTCTCCAACAATAGGGTAATGTAAGCCCCTGGGGTGTGGGCTCTCTTTGATGGCACCGATATGAGGTTTGACCTAGAAGTGGTTGTGGGCTCGTCAACATATAAAGGAAAACCTTATGTACAACGGACAAGAGTTAGGGGCGGTCTCCCTATTTCCTATTAGACGTGAAAATTCTCTCGTCCAACAGCTTGTGGACAAAGGTGAATTAAGTCCATTCTCTCTGTTCTGAGTATCGTGCAAGTTGAGGGGAAGAACTTGACAGAAGATCGGTCTGCAAGAAAATCCTACTTATCCACAAGTTCATTTGCTTAAGACGGTTGTGCAAGGCAATTGGGTGCAGTAAGAAACTCCTATAAAGTTTTTTAGATCTTCCTTTTTTAAGAGACTTGAGACGCAGTAAGTCAATGAGCAATGACGCAGGTATACTACATTATACATAGGGAAAACATAAGTTCCCGAAGGAATGAACATATATACATTACAATTGCAGTCCACCAACGAACCACCATTGCACCACCATCCACCACACATCATCACCACTGCAATCGTACACGCTGGAATGAAACACAACCACACACCACCACCTTCGTAGCACCATCATCTTTAACCCCTCTACGTTTGAACAAAATTGCTTATAAGGAGAAGATAGAAATCATCTATGAATGGTTTGATTTTTGAAGATCTATGTGTAAATGAAATTATCGACTATGAGAGCTTTGATTGTTATATTAGCTATAAGTTCGTCGACGTGGAGAAGAAAAAGGAGAAAGTAGATTGCAAGAAAAGTGAAAAATAACTGTCAGAATTGGGGTTTTTTATTTTTCGACGACGGAGGGAAAATGTGAGTGACTTATTTCTGTGTTGCCTATGGTGGTGTGACAATGAATGTTACAAGTGGTATTGAAGGCACGATGATGGTGTCACACTAAACATTACGAGTGTTGGTGGTTCGCATACGGTTGAAATAGGCTGCAACATGTTGTAACTCACTCTCTTACATTGTGGCTGTGGAAAGATGTGGTAAAATGTGTATAACATAACATAAATGTGTTACAAAATGTTTTTTAAAAAAAAGTTAAAAGAAAGAAGAAAATCGTATATTGAGTATAAGAAAAGTGTTTAAAACTATGGGTAATTATATTCATATCACAATTTTTATTTTTTGCACCACATTTTAGTTGCTCTTAAACTTTGCTCATTATAGCACTTTGTCCCTAACAATTTTTTGTATTATTCTTATCCTAAAACTTTTCATTAGTTAAAAAATTTTGTATTCGATAACAGTTTTATGTTCAAAAGTCTATTGAAATGACATAAAACAACTTATTTTTTCATCATGTTTTATGTATATAGTACGAAAAAATACTCTTCCCTCATTTCAAAGTATGAAAATAAAATATTTAAATATAAATCATCATCAATGATGAGACGTACTAATTAATGGAAGTTTGAATATAAGAATTTGACGAAAAAAAGGTCAAAGAAATAATTGCTACAATGAACAAAGATTGATCAGGAGTATAATTGCAATTAAAATACGGTATATTATATAAAAATTGTGGTGATAATATAACCATATGAGATTATTAAAGAGTTTAATGTATTTGCAAGCTGTTCCTTAATTTTATTTTTTATTATATGGGTGAGACAAGCCAAGATTAATGTCAAATAGAATTTTAGTTGTAGTGACACTGGAAATACGGAATCGATAGCATATTAAAAAAAAAAAAAAACTGATTCAAACAATTGTTTTTGAATATAGATGTTTTAAATTATCATTTACTAGTTTTGTCACTTCAAAATACAATAATGCTAAATGTATCAACTTGGTTCACATTAAATTTCATATCCCCTAGGTGGGACCCACAATGTGAACCAAGTGTGTTCTTCAAAATAGGTGGTATATTTGCTAATGGTACCAAAAGCTTACCTTATCTATGAGAAAATCTTAGGTACTCAGCAAAATCATAGGTAATCTTTAGTTTATTAATTTCATTTCTCTAAAAATTTTAAGTGTTTATATTATATAAATGAGAATTAATTTTATATTATAATTTTGATGATCTACACAGAAACGATTAATATCTGTATTCGCGTGAAACCCGCAAGCGTACGAGATCGTTGTATAAGTAATAAGATTTGTGAGTTAAGAGTATCGTTCCCACGAGGAATAAGGTCTAATATGTAGTTTAATAGCTACTATTAAATTCGAATTGTGGTCATATCAAAATAGATGGTTTGTATGATTTCTATACTAATCTTAAACTAACAAAACAAATAAAGTATTTATATAATACGTGAATGTTTGTATTGGAATCATGAATCCCCCTATTTTTATCTATTTCAATTCTCAATAATTAATCTAGTACATTCATGCATTTTTGACAATCGATAAAGCTAATATGTTAAATGTTATTTCCCAAGATACACCAACCTATGACCAACACGAGACGATCATATTCCTAGTCCGAATTCATATGAAAGTCATGCATTTGGTTTAGATTATCAATAAGTTTGCATGCGTGAAAGAGATTATTCCTAATTCTAACTACACATGTTGATTTTACCGCGTTCTAGACTTATTGTGAGTATTCCTACACTACAACAAGCAACTAACTACTTAATTGGTGATCAAGCAATAAGTAGTGCAATGGGTATGTAAAATCAATCAACTAATAACACAAAAATCCTAAATTGATATCTTAAATTAAAATAAATGAAAATAGGGTTCAAACATTCATCCAATACAATGAAAAACTAGCCTAACATATTTAAAATTAAATTACAAAGGAACAATTGGAAAATCATCACCCGGAAAGAAGAAATAATGAAGAATTGGAAATTTTCCACGTTCTTGATGTGAATCTTGAATCCGGATGAAAAATCTTCAATATCCTATGAAATTCGCCTTGATTCCACGTTGTTGGCCATGTTCTTCGCCTCCAAAATATGTATAATATAGAGATTTTTAGGTCTAGAGAGGTTCCTTTATGTGTATCCCACGTTTTCTATTTATAAGAGCCAGAAAATAGGTCAAAATCTCGTTCAATTTGGTTTACAAAAGAGTTTGAATCGCGAAAGGAAACTAAAGATTCTTCTGCGGAAAAGGCCTGTGCGCGCGCGCACCGTTATAAGTGTTGCCCGCGCGCTATAGAACCAATTGACTCTCGGGTTAAGGAAAATAAGGCCGTGCGTGCGCGCCATGAATTGCCTGCGCGCGCGCGCAGGTTTGTCTCTGAACAGCTTCCGGTATTTTGATTATAACTTTCTCTACACATATCCGATTGAGCTGATTCAAGTTGCGTTAGAAAGCTAACTCAAAGATCTACAATTCTTATAGAAATATAAATTTTCCAATTCGAACGATTGTTATGCCAAAATTGCGTCTCAATGTGAGCCTGAAAATCCGAAGCATAACTTTTTCGGCTGGAAGTTGATATGTGATAATACTTGGACCATATTTCATTCCTTTGGCTTCTTTCCTCATCCAATTGATGTCTAACACTCTCAAATAATCATCGCGAGGTTCGACATAACTTTTGAATATTTTCATTTCAGCCCCCGAACTTTGTATTTGATACAATGGACCATTTTTCTGCTATCTTTGCATTCTTTTCTTCAATTCTTCATCAAACATTGAGTTTTACCTATGCAATAAAATATAACACAAATTAAACAGTATTTTATCCAAAGAACAGTAAAATATCATCATTTAGGACCTCGAATAAGTGTAGAAACTACACTTATCAGACTGCATAGTGGAAGTTTTGATATATAAGCTTTATTAATTAAAATTCATTTGATGAAGTTCTAAATTTTGTGCCAACGAATTTGATTTATTAGTTTGTTTACATTTTTCAGGTGATTGAAGTATGATATTTTGTAGCTAAAGTTATTGCAGAAGATAAAAGAGGTTTATGGTGTAATTATTTTGCTAAATTTCAACATATAAATTGAAATAAATTATGACGATTTTTAGACAATATTAAATATCATCTTCTTTAATATAAGTTTTTTTGCTTGGACGTTATTACTATTTTGTTATTTGTTTAGAACTCTTTTCCATATGTGGTAATTTGGCTTGAAATTATATTCAAGACTAACTTTTTTGCTTCTTCACTTTAAAAAGAGATTTCTAGCCCCTTTTCAAAAATAAAATAAAAAGGGAAAGTCTTTAAAAATAAAACAAACTAATAAAGAGTCGAGAGAGAGAGAGAGAGAGAGAGAGCATTAGAAAAGTAAAGAATTGTAGCCCAATGTACTTTTTAATTAAAAAATATTTAATTGACAAAGTTATTCATAGGATGGTCATACTACATGGGTTGGTATGACCCCCGCCATGTAGTATAACCCTCGCCCACCCACCCAAGACTTTTTCCTTATTCATTGATGAACATAATCAGAAAATAAGTCTAAAGGAGGAAGCAAAATCATTTAGATAGTATTTGGTAGGGATTAAAATTAAATTTTTAGTGGATTGTGATATAATTTTTTTGAAATGTGTGGGACTCATGAAAGATGTGGTTAATATTGATTGTTTGACTCTGACTTATATTAAAATCTTATTGTAATTCGTACCAAACAGGGTATTAATGTCACATTCTTGCTATATTGATGGGTGTGATGTATGACATTATTCATAACCAAATTAGTGAATATTAGGAAGTCATATTTAAATTATAAAAATATAGAGATAAGTGATGAATAATTAGATAATACTTGTGAATTCACCAAAATATGGAATAAAATGTGAATTTGAGTGATTATTTTTTCTTTTTGAATGTTAAATCAATTATATTTATAAATTAAATAAGTGCCAAACAAGCATATGTCATGCATGCATTTATTTATTTCTATCTCTATAGGGTACCCGTTATGCCTCGTCACACAAGGGCCCATGAGTGGTCTCAATTATCCTATGTGGCAAACGGTTCAACAATCCCGCTCCCTATACATCTACACAAAGCGAAGTTACGACCTTCAAGAACGAGCGACCCATTTCCCCTCAGAGTAAGGCTGGACTGACTCTATTGCATGTGTAGATCCCATGGGAAAAGCCGATCCAGGGCAAGGCAGTGAGAAGATCCGAAGCAGATCTTGGATTATGTGATTGACAAGAGAAGTTATCGCTATTGCCTTCACATCAAACCTATTTGGTCAAGTCCAAGGCCGCAAGTTGGGTCGCATTTAAGGTTGTGATTGATTGATGTCTCTGACAAAAAAGGCTAGTCACTTAGATGGGGTTACGTGCACTGCCATCTAACGGCCTTTATCCTTCATACCCAAGTGTAAAAGCTCACACTTAGTGTCATCCAAGAATAATGCAAGTTTAGACTATTAAAGTTATAATCTTGCTAAAACACACTATTTTTTTACCCCAAAGCCGACCCCTCCTTTTATATCGGAGGCTCACATCTAAAGCTCTTCCACACTTATCCATCTATTCTCCCTAACTGACTTGACAGTCGTAGTGCGTGTGGCCTCCATCCCCACCGGAGAAGGCCACATGTGACTAATAGTTGTCCAAGTGTTCAGAAATCGAGCTTGTGTGGACATGAGAGGCATTGGGATTTGTTGGTCACAGTATTGGTACCTTTTTTGGTGTCAACAGATTGACGTTGTCTATGGGAAACTCGACCTATAACCACGAGCATCCTTGTAGTAAAAATCATTGAAAGTGGAACCTTGAAGAAAGGTTTTGTTCTTGAAGAAAGAACCATTGCAAAAGGAAAGCACCCAAAACATTTGGTTTAGCTCCAAGTCAAATACAGATCATGAGCAATAGCCACTATGGCTCGCAGTGCAGGAATATACAACATATGGCTTCTGAAGAAAAAGCGCTCCGAGCGAACGTGAATATGCATCGCCCCCACCACCAACACATGTGAGGTAGTACCACAGCACGCCTAACTAAGGAACTGGGGAAGATGGCTACAAACATAAGGAACATGGCCTAACAGAATGCTACCATGCAACAGCTACTCACGCGGATGCACCAACAAGCAGGGTACCAAATGCCTCAGTAGAGGAATCTTCCCCAAGAAGGCGAGGAAAATGACACAGTGGCCTACCCCATAATGCATAGAAAGGAAATCAGTTCAGCTGAAAGGGAAGTGGAAATGGACACCTTCACCAACTATGCGACTAGCCGACCCGATGATAATGTTCGCTAAAATTATATAACGCAATTGCGCGAGTTACGTTCAAGTAATAAAATGGACTTTTTGAGTTCTAGTTGTCGATCCCTCGAGGAATGTTTACTTTAGATTACACGACTTTAGTCAATTTAATTTTAACAATAAAAACAAACAAACAATAAATTTTGATGTTGGAAATTAAGGAAAATTAACTAAAATCTATAAAATAAGAAAACATAAACAACACTTGAGATTTTCGAAGGAAAAACATGGTTGTGATTCATGATTTTGCTTCACCGTCTCCTAATTAATTTATTTACAAGCCAATTAATAAATTATTTATTTACGATGTTAGATCTAATTTTTCAAATTTAGTTAATTACATCTCTCGAGCGAAATTAACCCTAATTTGATGATTAACCTACTATATCTTTATGTCGATTACAACCAAACAACCGCATTCAATATTTGTAAAAATAGCTCATTGGGTCACCTAGGGCTAATGATATATCTTTATCCACTAAACAAACCTAAAAGTTTATACTATTTGGTCTAAAATGTACAATCTTCTCTTGAATGATGTACAAATCACTAAACACAATTATCTATTGGCCACATAAATGAAAATGCATGAAATATAATAGTAGAAACACATGAAAATAAATAACATAACATTAAAGAGCAAATATTAAAATTAATTAAAAGCTAGGTTAAACTAATACCATAAATCTCAACACAATTAATTAGCTCATTTTATATAAATGATAAAAATTTATAGCAATACATTACAAATATGAGAAAATACAAAGTTATAGATAAAATCCTTGTTCGAAGCTTGGCTTTGACTTCTCCAAATATTTCTCCAAATTCTTAGATGTATTTCCCTTGTACTCTTTGATTTGCTCACAAAATACAAAGAAATTGAAAAAGAAAAGAAAAGAAGGCGAAAGAAGCGAAAAAGAAAGAAAAAAAAAAGAAAAAAAAAAGAAAAGAAAAATAACCATCGGAGAAGGAAGAAGACCTAGAAAACGGCTGATAGGTTTCAATTTAAATGCCAAATTCAGAATTTGCAGCTTTGGTCCCCAAATTTCGGACAAATGACAAAAAGGTCCAAGACTTTTAAAAGTGGCGCAAAGGTCCCCAAATTTTATAAAAGTAGCGCCTAGGCGCCCATGTCTCTGTCCAAAAACCAATTTCTTGGTTTTAAGTTTATAGCCAAGTCCCTAGGTAATTGCACGCCAAGTCCCTTAGCTATGATTTTGTATAATTTGGTCTTCGAATTTTGACTTTTCTTTCAATTTTGCCCTCCACAAATTGTATCACAATGTCCTTCAACTTTTTTTGCTTGTTCACTTTGATCCCAAACTTCACAATTGTTGTATTTAGTCTTTTTTTCCTAATTTTGTTTTGTTTTCTTTCCTTTGAGTGATTTTTACCTAAAAAAGTAATAATTACTTAATTGTGGGTAGAAATTCGCTTCTTTTTATCAATAATAAGTATATTTAAGTATTAAGTAAGTATGCAAAAACACACTTATCAAATAACATGGCACAAGACGGGATTTTCTCCCCAGAGTACGCTCAAGAACGTGAAACACAAAGATCCACAAGTGTTCAAGGGGTAGTTCTTCCTCCACCAAGAAATAGGCGAGAGAGAAGAGACGGGGCGAACTTGAGAAATCAAGTGGAAACATCACTACCCCCCGTTACCAAGCAAAGGGAGATGATTTCAATGGTCCATGCAGATCCTTTGAATTAGGCGATGACGATGAAAGTATGCCCTTCTTCGAAGAGTTGAGAAGTGCCCATATCCCAAACCACTTCATGCCATAAAAAATACCTAAATACGAAGGAAAGGACGACCTGGCTAAACACCTCAACAACTCTGTGCTCCAGGATGAAGTTAAGAGAGGGGGTTCTCATCCCCACTTTTATGATGTATTGGAGGGAAATAAGCCAATTATGTCATGCGAGGAATCCACAGAGGAGTTTGGGGCAGCCACACATGAAGTCCAGCACTAGCTCAGAAAATCCTAAGGCAAGGATACCACTGGTCAATGCTTGAAAAAAGATGTGGTACATTTTGTGAGAAAATGTGACAAATGTCAGCGTTTCTCCTCCGCTCAAATGCAGCTGCCACAAGAGCTAACTTTGGTGTCTAACTCCTAACCATTTCCCAAGTGGGGAGTCGATTTGATAGGCCCCATGCCAAAAGGGAAAGGAAGTCTATGCAATTATCGCCATTGATTACTCCACTAAGTGGGTAGAGGCGGAATCGTTGGTGAAAATAACTGAAGCGAACACTTTCAAGTTCATCTGGAAAAATATCATTTGTTGATTTAGAATTTCCCACTTGCTCGTAATAGATAATGGGCGACAGTTTGATAACAAAAATGTCAAAGACTTGTGTGACGAAGTGGGTATCAAGAAGCATTTTTCTTCATTTCATCATCCCAAGGGAAATGGTCAGGTTAAGGCGGTTAACAGGACCATCAAGTATCTCTTGAAAAAAAAACTTGATATGTTAAAAGGGGCGTGGGTGGACGAGCTCTCCCATGTGTTGTGGGCAATTTGCACCACTAGTCAAACTGCAACCAGAGAAATCCCTTTTTCTATAGCATATGGGGCTGAGGCTATGAAGGTGGGTCTTCCTTCACCTCGTCGCCTGCACTTCAATGAAATATCCAATGATGAGATAAAACGGTGTGAGCTCGATTTCCTTGAAGAAAGGAGAGACGACTCACAGATAAAGTTGACCACCTACCAAAGAAAAATGGCATGATACTACAATGCCAATGTTAGGAAGAAGTCATTTAGAAGGAGTAATCTTGTGCTCAGAAGAGTTTTCTTTTCTTCCAAAGAGCCTGATGTTAGCACGCTGGGTCCAAACTAGAAGGGCCCCTACCATATATCCAATGACGTGAGACTAGTGACTTTTTTAATTAAAAGCTTAGATAGAAAGGTGCAGCCCAGCCCTTGGAACGTAGAATACATACAGATGTATTACCAGTAAGATAATGATCATTGCTTGTATATGTATTTGGTTACTGCAAATGCCTTTTCTCCAATCCTTGTACTCACATTTACAGCGGTTAAAATATGGCGAGCTCATATCTCCATCAAATTATTAACTATGACAAGCTCATAAGTTACGTTTAAGTATGTCAAGCTCATATACTCTTTCAACAGTTAAAATATGGCAAGCCCATATTTCCATCAAAGTATTAACTATGATAAGCTCATAAGTTACGTTTAAGTATGACAAGCTCATACATTCCTTCAAAAGTTAAAATATGACAAGCTCATATTTTCATCAAATATTATTAACTATGACAAGTTCATAAATTACGATAAAAATACGGTAAGACCATGTCTTATAACTATAACAAGCTCATAAGTTACAGTTAAAATATGACGAGCCCATATTTCCATCAAATTATTAACTATGACAAGCTCATAAGTTACGGTTAAATATGGCGGGCCCATATCTCCATCAAGTTATTAACTATGACAAACTCATAAGTTACGTTTAAGTATGACAAGCTCATACACCCCTTCAATGATTAAAAGATGGCGAGCTCATATCTCCATCAAATTATTAATTTTGACAAGCTCATAAGTTACATTTAATATGACAAGCTCATACACTCCTTCAACGATTAAAATATGGCAAGCCCATATCTCCATCAAATTATTAACTATGACAAGCTCATAAGTTACGTTTAAATATGGTAAGTTCATACACTCTTTCAACAGTTAAAATATGGCAAGCCCATATCTCCATCAAATTATCAACTATGGTGAGCCCATATATTAATTCAGTTACCTTAGTATGACGAGCTCATATGTTGTTATTATTATTCAAGGTCAACTATGGTGAGCCCATATGTTAATTCAGTTATGTCTAGTATGATGAGTTTATACATTATTATTATTATTATTATTATTATTATTATTATTATTATTATTATTATTATTCAAGGTTAACTATGGTCAACCCATATGTTGTTAATTCAGTTGCGCTTAGTATGGCGAGCTCATACAACGTTATTATTGAAGTTCAACTATGGTGAGCCCATATGTTATTAATTCAGTTACGCTTAGTATGGCGAGCTCATACATCGTTATTATTGAAGTTCAACTATGGTGAGCCCATATATTAATTTAGTTACGTTTATTATGACGAGCTCATACATCATTATTATTAAAGGTCAACTATGGCGAGCCCATACGTTGTTAATTCAATTCACCTAAGTATGACTAGCTCATACATTATTATTATTCAAGGTTAATTATAGTAATCCAAAGCATTTTCAGTAAATTTTAAGTGTGATCAGTCCGTGCTTAATTACGCTTTGCAGGCCCATGTTATTTATTCAAATTAAGTCGGCAACAAGAGTTACATTAACAACAAATACAAAGGGATTGAAGAAATTCTTTTATATAATCAAGATTCATTACAAAAGGAGGAATTATAACAATGATATCACAAATGAAAAAAAGAGAGGCCTAGTTTAAACAACAGCATCATCGTGTTGAGGCTCATCCTGGGTACCTACCTCCTCGAATGAATATTTCACTTCATTAGCAGGGGTGGATGGCTCATCTGGCAGAAACTTCTCTTTTAAAGAAGACAGCTCTAGTTGGGAGTGCAAGTCGACAAGTCTCCCTAAAACTTCATTGTACACGACCTTCCTCTAGTACAAATCGAGGTCATCGTACTTAGTCGTTTCATGGAAGTGGGCAATATATTCATTCACCGCCGCCTCCCTTGTCCCACTCATCTGCCGTTTCAAGCTAGCAGCTTTAGCAGTTAGCTCGTCCACATGAGCCTTCATATCACCTTTCTCTTTAGTATGACGAGCTCATACATTATTATTATTATTATTAAAGGTCAACTATGGCGAGCCCATACGTTGTTAATTCAATTCACCTAAGTATGACTAGCTCATACATTATTATTATTTAAGGTTAATTATAGTGATCTAAAGCGTTTTCAGTAAATTTTAAGTGTGACCAGTCCGTGCTTAATTACGCTTGGCAGGCCCATGTTATTTATTCAAATTAAGTCGGCTAACAACAAACACAAAGGGATTGGCGAAATTCTTTTATATAATCAAGATTCATTACAAAATGAGGAATTACAACAATGATATCACAAATGACAAAAAAGAGGCCTAGTTTAAATAGCAGCATCATCATGTTGAGGCTCATCCTGGGTACCTACCTCCTTGAATTAATATTTCACTTCATTAGCAGGGGTGGATGGCTCAGCTGGCATAAACTTCTCTTTTAAAGAAGACAGCTCTAGTTAGGAGTGCAGGTCGACAAGTCTCCCTAAAACTTCATTGTACACGACCTTCCTCTAGTACAAATCGAGGTCATTGTACTCAGTCGTTTCATGGAAGTGGGCAATATATTCATTCATCGCCGCCTTTCCTGTCCCACTCATCTACCGCTTCAAGCTAGTAGCTTCGGCAGTTAGCTCGTCTACATGAGCCTTCAGATCACCTCTATTTTTTTAGCAGTCTCCAAGTCTGATGTAGTGATCCTTTGTAGGTTGTCGAGTTTTTCACACGATTCATCAGAGCATTCACCTTGGCTTTGCAGATATGGAATTCCTCATTTATTTCGTTATTCTCCTTGGAAAGTCTCCATTCTCGACTCCGCCTCAGCTTGCTTTATCTTGGAGGCTTCATTGGCTGAAGAAGCCTCAACCTTTGCTTTATTTAGGGCCGTCTCTACATCATTAGCCTTTGAAGGAATTCCTTATTGAGGCGCTGTAGCCGCCTCATCTCCATCTGGGCATTTAAAAAGAAGCTCTAAAAGCTAGCCTGCAGGGCGAGCCCAACCTCCACCATGTCAACTACATCACAGGTCTCAACATATGAGGAATATTTACCAGTCCACTACTTGTGATAAATCCTTGTAGCCCCCTGGACCTCATCAGGAAACATCTCCCTCCCAAGAAGTTCTAGGCTTTTCCTTCAAAGGGGGCACTCCTAGCCTCCCTTCCTCACCTCCTCTTATCAAGGCTCGCCTCCTCCTTTGTCACCTCTTCTACCTCCAAAACTCTTACGGAAGTGATGTACTTAGCTTCCATAGGTCCTAGAAGTGACTTCCTAAGGGTTTTTTGGCCTTTTGGGGGAGGTGCGGGCTCGGTATTCTTGGTTAAAACCAGCCTCCTCTTCTAGGGCCTCTCCATCGAAGTCTCAGCCTCCTTTCCATTTTCTCCTTTCTTTTCTACAGAAGGCGGTGGGTTCGTCTTTGAGAGGTGGGCCAACTCGTCCATTTGATTCTTATAAGTTGAGAAAGTGGAGCTCTAGGGTTTCTTGTTCTTTACCTCTCCCATGTACCTCATGAAGAACATGTTCGGCTTAACATATTCTTTCTTGTTGTGTTGGCCTACAAACAAAGAGATGAGCCATCATAAGTTCGGCATGAGAATGTTAATCCAGCAAAATAGATGAAACGAATGATTTTGAACTGCTCTACCTTTTATAGCCATCAGTCGGCGACTAACAAAAATGTTCCGCTTCCTAAGTACGTTCTTAAAGTACCTCCTCTCCGAGGACAACTCGTAGATTATTTTGATGATGGCCCACTCGGATGGCTCGAGCTCGAATCGATTAACTGAAGCTGTACAAAAACACACATTAGAAACCAGAAATAAAGAATAGAAGCATAAGAGAAATGACACTCCAGCTAAGGCTAGACTCACTATACATGTGGTATGGGATCAACACAATTATCTCCAGGACCGCATCTCCCTCCATTGTTTGCTAGCGACCCCTAACCCAGAAACAAGACGATTTACAGTTCTTGATAGATATTAGAGTTTCCATATAAAGGGAGAATGCGAGCCCTAGGGATTTATACAGTACCACCCCTTGAAATCACTTCTTCACTCGAGGATCTGGGTATCATATCCTAGCTAAGAGCTCCTTCCAAATTAGAAAGGCCCCTGCTTATTGGCTCCATGCATTGGACACTAGCTGGGTAGGGGCTAAATTATAATGCCTAATGATATATCTAAAAAAAGGGTGTAAAGGCAACTTCATTTTCCCACTAAATATAGCCTCGCTAACAGCCACACACCCTTCCGAGAGAAACACACTCTCTCCTTAGGGGTCGGGACAAACATCTCAATATTGTTTGGGATCCTATACCTCTCTATAAAAGTTTATAGTTCACCCTCTTTCTTATCAGTTTCCCCAAGGAAGCTCCCTACCTAACACTATAGTCTTAGGGCCCTCCTGCATCATCTATGCACTGTGAGGGCCCCCATGGCCTCCATAATCCTCTTAGTAGGAATTATGGGAGGCACACCTGTCTCGACACAAATTAGTGCAATATCCACTCTAGAAGACCTCCTAGACGCGCGTTTTTCTCAAAGAGGAAGCCATTTCACACGAATAAGATGGAAATTCTTGGTACTTACACTAGCTTCAAGTACTTGGACACGGACATTAAAACCAAAATTCGAATCTAAGGCTCAGATGAAGCCGTGATTCACACGCATCCAAGATTCAAGTAAACATCGCCTACTGTGACAAACCATCATCCTTGCACATTAAATGTACATGTAATGAGAGCTTTAGAAACCACCGCGCAACCTAGCTGTTTTTTCCTTGGGAATTACTATTTCTTTCAAATCATTAAAGCACTCTGCCCAATGTGCTTCAACTACAGCTAGGGGCTCGCCCTTTGCTCCAAAGGCCTCGCCTCGCACTACCCGACCTTATCGCTTCGCACTACTCGACCTTATAACATGCTTCAAATATATCTAGGGGCTCGCACTTTGCTCCAACGGCCTCGCCTCGTACTATTCAGACTTATAACAGGCTTCAACTACATCTAGGGGCTCGCCCTTTGCTCCAAGGGCCTCACCTCGTATTATTTAGTCTTATCAAAGACTTCAACTACATCCGGGGGTTCGCTCTTTACTCCAAGGGCTTCACATCGTATTATTCAGCCTTATCACTATCTTTAAATACATATGGGGGCTAGCCTTTTGCTCCGACCTCGCCTCGTATTATTCAACCTTATCATAGGCTTTAGCTACATCTAGGGGCTCGCTCTTTACTCTAAGGGCCTCACAAAGTGATCGCTTCATCACATTCAGCCTTACCGCTACCACTTCAACTTGAAACCACATCCTCTTTGACTTGAAAGCCATGTATTATATGAATAATCATACCTAGACTTCAGGGGCTGTTGTTATGCCTCGTCACACAATGGCCATGGTGGTCTCAATTATCCTACGTGGCAAACAATTCGACATCTCGCTCTCTATACACCTACACAAGGCGAGGTTAAATCGACCCCTAAAAACGGACAACCCGTTTTTCCCCGCAGAGCAAGACTAGACCGACCTTATTACACGTAGACCCCATGGGAAAAGCCGGTCTGGGGTGAGACAGCGAGAAGATCCTAAGCATATCTTGTATAATGTGATTGACAAGACAAGTCACTAACATCGTCGCCGCTACAAACCTATTTGGTCAAGTCTAAGGTCGCAAGTTAGGCCGCATTTAATGCCTTAATTAATTGATGTTTATGACTAGAAAGGTTAGTCACTTAGATGGGGCCACATGCATTGCCATCTAATGGCTCTTATTCATTATACCCAAGTATAAAAGCTCACACTTAGTGACATCCAAGGATAATGTAAGTTTAGGATTTTAAAGCTATAATCTTGCTACAATACACTCTATTTATTTTAGCCCAAAGCCGACCCCCCTTTTATATCGGAAGTTCATGTCTAAACCTCTCCCACACTCATCCATCTGTTTTCCCTAATTGACTTAACCATCAGAGTTCGCATGACCAACTTCATTTCCTTCGGAGAAGGTCACGTGTGAATAACGATTTGTCCAAGTGTATATGTACTGAGCGTGGACGCGAGATGCATTGGGATTTGTTGGCCACGCCAGTGGTACCTTTTTGGGGTCAACAATACCCGTACCAACATGTTTGGAGCAAGCTTACTTGTACAAATAAGTCTTTATTTTGGGTTTCCTTTTTAGTTCCTTCAAATTTATTTTCAAGTCAAATATTAATTGTAATTATATATTTAATATAACTCACAATTAATACACATTTATGTGCCACTTACCAAGTTGTAATTTTAAAAACAATGAAATTCCAACAAAGGCTAAGTACGAGTTCCATACTTATTTGCCACGCAAACGAGTGGGACCTGTATATGAGTTCCTATCTAGCATTCCTCACATCCTCCACCGCCTCAGTCATGAAGAGAATGAACCACAAGAGACTACGTGTATTAGACAATAGCCTATCTGAAATGAAAATTCCACTTACACCGCCTCACGTGTCTATAGCTTAAAAAACAAAATGTACGTGCATGTTTGCCAAAGATTAAATTCATGTTTGGTGGGATTTAAATTAGATTTTGATAAAATTTGATGAAATATATGATTGAAAAGTTGTGTATCCCATAATTACGATTAAAATTAATTGTTGATTTTGACTTAAATTAAAATCTGAATTTTAATTTTCACCAAACATGGGCTAAATTTATGTTTGACTCATACTTATAAAGTACTTCTAAACATTCAATCCATTTTTCATTTTAACATTTCGAGAGATCTATAAATATTATTTATTTATCCATCATTCAATGCATCTATTTATAATTAAATTGTTTTTAAACATTTCCCATACATATTTTTAAGTTGATCAAATATACTTTTATCCATATATTTTTTAAGATTTTCATTTTTCTACTAACTTATTATCTACATATTCCTTAAGAGCCACAAATTATAAGAACTACACTTTCTTCAATATTGGAAAGTAATGTATCCATCACCCCCATATGGACAAATTATGGACCTTCTTCTTTGAGGTTTTTGACAATTTGAAAGACACCCTCACTTTTTAAAAATTATAAAAACCTTGCTTGAGGTGCCCAACCAACTTACTCCCCCTCTTCTCTCCGAGGTGATCAGTATATTGGACTGGGTGATTGGATGACCCTTCTGAAATCATAGCACTTCATCGGATGCGATCCTTTCAAGGTGAGATGCAACCTCATGCTGCAGCATATTTCCAAGGTAGTTGACATGTCCTATAAATAATATCTTTTGCATCCACTATCTCCTATAATTGACGTGAAAAAGGTACTTAGATGCTTAAATTGGAGTTGATTCAGAGCAATTGAAGATCAATAAGATCGTATTTGATCATTTGGAAGCATTAATGGAGCTGTCAAATGTGAATTACAAGTTTTAGGAGCTAAATCAAATATTTGAAAAGTTAAGAAACTTAAAATGGAAACTTTCAAAACTTGGATGGATCAATTATAGATGATTGTAGAAAATTAATATTAAATTGGAATTATTTAAAGATGAAAGATGAAAGATGCAATCAAGAACGTTATTTAGATGCTCTATTTAATTTTCGTCTTTCTTTACAATCTTCAACTTTTGGATGAAGTTGCATCTATTTAATTTGTGTTATTTTAAGATTCTTGACTAGGTACATAAATGCTAGGATAACTTTAAACTCTACTTTATGAAATTTTATATTGATTTATATAGTTTGACATTTAGTCCCTGTTTGATGACCATTATTTGAGCCAAATAATATTTTGAATAGTTATTTTAGAAAAACGAGTGTTTAAAAAGTAGGAAAAATTTTGTACAGAATATTTTATTGTTTGATGTGTAGTTGAAAATGAACATATATATAAGAATTTTCAAATAATGATTGTCAAATAGGGGCTTAAATGTTTAGGAAAATGAGTATTTAAAAAGTAAAAAAAAAAAAAAAATTTGAATTTACATACAGAATATTTTATTTTTTGAATGTGTAGTTGAAAATGTATGTAAAAAAAAAAAAGAATTTTCAAATAATGGTTGTTCAACAAGGGCTTAAATGTTTATGGTTGTTGAATGATTGTTACCTTACGTGTTTGATGTTTTTCAATTAATTGGTCATTAATTGAATTGATGTAATGATTTATATTGACATTTAGAAAAATGAATACGAATTTAGCACAGTTAAATCATTGTACGATCCTATGGCATTGGAGATAATTGTATATGTTTTGCATGATTAAATTGATATTATTGTGATTTAATGTATCTTCACATATTTTCATTCGAGATACTGAATGTTTTTTATTTTTTGTTTTAAGTGAGATTCGTTTGTACTTTTTTGAAACTTTTGAGTTATGATTGCAATTAATTCTTTATTTTTTATTTAAATAGGAGGATAAATTTGTTATATTACAAGGCTTTAGCGAGAAAAGGAACGAAAATGTTGTATTCCTCTAAATTTGGCTGATTTAAGGGGATATCATCCTAAAATGAAAGGTTTAAGAGAATATTGTACAAAATAGATGAACGACAGGGGTGGGGTGGGGTGGGGTGGGGTGGGGGTATTATTTTAATTGACTTAAATATATTTGGAAGTAGGTGGCCAGGTGCCATAAGTTGACGATTGGCCGGCCTGAGGTATGAGCTCTGTACCTACGTTAGCTGGATGACCCAAGTTACAAGTAGAGTATATCAAAATCAAAATAAGGACTTAAGGTTTGTTTGAGCCACATTATTTTTAAAGAATGTATTTTAAAATAATGGATTGTTGGAGAATGTGCGTTTGAAAAAGAAGGAAAAGTTATTGATGGGATGAAAAATATTATTTTATTGAAAAATGTGTGATTGAAAATGAGTAAAAGAAAAAGAATGAAAATTTTGAATAACATTTGGAATTGAAACAACTATTTTGAATAACTTCACACGAAATCTTTTCCTATTATATTCTCATCATTTGTCTCTCACATTGTAAGCTCCAAGAAAACTAAATTATCCTTAATTACGAACTAATTTTTTATTGCAAAAGGTTCCGTAAGCCAAGTTCTCAAAGCAGATGAAACCAAAGTATACTAACAATGCTGAACATTAAAATGTTCCCATTATTGTTTTCTAGCACTAAAGTATTCCTATATAAACATCAACTAAAATAATAAATTATACTGCAAAAAAAAAAAGTTCTCGAGAATCCAAAATGGCTACCGGCGCTCTTCACGCAAGCTATGGTTTAACTGCAGGGAGAAAAATGGAAGGTCCTCCTCTTCATACGTGCGAGATTCAGAAGCCTCGTGCCATTCTCAGTAGGGTTCATATGTTTTTTCATGCAATAGCCATATCAGCCCTACTTTATTACAGAATCTCGAATCTCTTGCATGGCAGTGTACCTTTTGTTTCGTGGACGTTTATTACGATTTCTGAAATGATTTTCACCTTTATTTGGGCGTTAACGCAAGCTTTCCGGTGGCGGCCGGTGGTCCGGACTGTTGTGCGGGAGAATCTTCCGAGGGATGATAAGTTACCCGGGGTGGATGTGTTTGTATGCACGGCGGATCCTACAAAGGAACCAGTGGTGGAGGTGATGAACACGGTGTTGTCGGCCATGGCGCTGGATTACCCGGCGGAGAAACTGGCAGTTTATCTTTCGGATGATGGTGGCGCCGCCGTGACACTGTATGCTATCAAGGAGGCGTGTGAATTTGCTAGGTCATGGATTCCATTTTGTAGGAAATATGAAATCAAGACTAGATGTCCAGAGGCATACTTTTCATGGTTGGGAGATGCTGAAAGGCTTCTTTGGAGTCGAGAATTCAAGGCTGAGGAACAAAGTATAAAGGTAATTATTTTTGTGAGCCTTTCTTTTTCTCTTTTTTAATAGAATTTATAACATACTTTTCAATAACTTCCTATAAATCTAGATCATTTTTTCCTTATAAAAAAAAGGACTATGCTACACGTATCAAATTTTTTTACCTAATCTCTTATCAACTACTCACAATAGGGGGTGGGGACCACATCATGGGATTTTTTTATTCACGCGGGATGGCCCACGTGCATGTGAGAGGTGTAATTGGGTGGATATTTTTCCGTACAAATATCTTTATCCAAAAAAATAATAATAAATAGAACTGTTTATCTTGAAGTCAATGTGCCAAATAATTTTTCATTTCATTAGTTAATTTTTGAAAATTATATGCATCTATTAAGTCGTCAAATATTACGCAGTCAAAATATGAATCCTTCAAGAGAAATGTGGAAAAAGCCGCCGAGGTCGAGGCTTCCGTCAGGTCCAATCGACCCCCATACGTCGAGGTACGTATTAACTCTAACACTATTTTTGAATTTTACATATCTACATGTCCATAAATATCTTATATGAAAGTATAATTTTTAAAATCAATTAACAATAAGAATAATATTTATACCATTTAAGTACATAATTTTAAAATTAAATAAATTTTTTGTTGATCAAAATTTGAAAATATGTAACTTATTTTTTAAAGTAATCTATGCTTTACCATTTAAGTACATAATTTATATTTTACTTGCAAATAAGAAATAAAAAATAACTTGAAAATAAAAGTTCAAATGCTTGAATTTATTGCAGGTGATCTATGATTCTAAGATCAATGAAGGATTAGCGGATAAATCCAAGATGCCTCTTCTTGTTTATGTATCACGAGAGAGAAGACCTTCATGCTCTCATCGCTTCAAAGCAGGAGCCCTCAATTCTCTTGTATGCAATAGTCGAATTTCAAGATTGATCACTCAAGCCAGTATCTAATTAGAATTTGTTTAGGGACGAATCCCATGTCGCTTAAATATATACGAAAAACAATAATGAAAGCTTGTGCTGCTCCTTGTATTTAAGCGACGTGAGATTTGACTTCGAACATCCTCCACTTAACATATATAACGCAAAAAATAACGTATTTCGCTTCTTGTGCTATTGCAGCTTCGAGTTTCTGGGATAATGAGCAATGCACCATACGTACTAGTATTAGATTGTGACATGTATTGCAATGATCCTTCCTCTGCAAAACAAGCAATGTGCTTCCATCTTGATCCCAAGATATCAAGCTCTCTCGGTTATATACAGTATCCTCAAATATTCTACAATGTCAGCAAGAATGATATTTATGATGGCCAGGCAAGATCCGCTTACAAGGTACAAATAGAGTTCATTTTTTAGATGTAGAGACAAAAAGTTACTTTTAAGTAATTTTATTGCTTCGAGTTTTACAGAAAAATAATCAGATTACATTTATGTGTATAGACTAAGTACCAAGGCATGGATGGGATAAATGGCACTGTTTGCGCGGGTACCGGCTATTATTTGAAGAAGAAGGCCTTATATGGTCGCCCCAATAATGAAGGTTTTATTCCCATTTGCATTTTTCTTGTGGAGTCGATTCAAGTATTCCATGAATATATATGATTGATATTTTTTAATTTTGGACAGATGAATATCTTGTTGAGCCAGAAGAGAATTTTGGCCCCTCTAGCAAATTTATTACTTCACTAAAAGCCCTAAAAGGAGAGAAAGTTATCAAGGGAAGGGAAAATTTATCAGATGCAACTTTAGAAGAGGCGAAGAATCTTGCCTCCTGCACTTTCGAAGAAAACACGAAATGGGGGAAAGAAGTAAGTTAATTTAGCAAACTTCATTTAGTTTTTCCTAATTCTTCGATAATCAAAATTGAATGAATTTTGTTGCTAATTGTATGATTACAGATTGGTTATTCTTATGAATGTTTGCTGGAGAGCACATTCACTGGTTATCTTTTGCACTGTAAAGGATGGAAATCTGTTTATCTTTATCCGAAAAGGCCATGTTTTCTTGGTTGCACAACCATTGACATGAAGGATGCCTTGGTTCAACTAATGAAATGGGCTTCTGGATTGGTTCAAGTAGGCTTTTCAAAATTCAGCCCTCTCACTTATGGGGTGTCTAGAATGTCTCTTCTTCAAAGTATGTGCTATGGATACTTTGCATTTTCGCACTTTTTCTCCGTCGCCTGCCTGTTATATGGTGTCGTTCCTCAGCTATGCTTCCTATTTGGAATTCCCCTATTTCCTAAGGTAAATTTGTATAGGTACTTCAAGGCTATTTATTTACATAATATTACAGGTTCAGTTAGCCGACTCTAAATTATCCGAGACCCCAATTGCATCAGTGTGCCAGAGAGCACCTAAGGATAGAAAGACTTTTTCTAGGCGCTGCTTATGAGGACGGCTTACTCGTTTTGAGAGACGCCCTCAGGGAAACTACTCCTAGACAAGGAGTAAAGAGCTCCCATGGGCTTATTTACTCGAGTTTTATAAATTTACATAATCGTGTTCTAAGGTTTTGTAAATTACTGTTTCAGGTCACAGACCTCTGGTTTGCTGCATTTGCAACTGTGTTTGTATCATCCCTTCTTCAACATTTATATGAAGTCCTTTCCAGTGGTGGCTCAGTTCGGACATGGTGGAATGAACAAAGAATCTGGATGATAAAATCTGTAACTGCTTGCTTATTTGGATGCCTCGATGTTCTCATGAAGTGGATAGGCGTAGCTAAAGCTAGTTTCCGTCTGACGAACAAAGCTATCGACCAAGAAAAACTTGAAAAATACGAGAAAGGAAAATTTGACTTCCAAGGTGCAAAAATGTTCATGTTACCCTTATCACTGCTAGTTCTATTGAATTTGGGGTGCTTTATTGGTGGAGTGAAAGGGCTTATTAGTGGAAGAAGTATTGAAGAAATGTTTGGACAAGGTGCTCTTTCCCTTTATATTCTTGTTCTAAGTGTTCCAATTTTTGAAGGACTGATACCAAAAATGGGCAAATGAAATTGTTGATCTTTTTATTTTTACGTTTACAGTTTCTTTTATTTCACTTTTTGTGAAAAAGTGAAAGGTATATTTGTAGATGTAATTCCTATTCATAATAATAGACGGAGGGATGAATTTTTAGTGTTGTGTGTTTGATCAGTTTAAAGTGGATTTTATATGAGTGATGCTACAAGTATATAATGGTTTACATAATGGTCTACATAATTACAAGTGGCATTGATCAAAACCTTTAATTCAAAATCTAACATTTCACATCAGCCACATGATGATTGCCACATCACATTATGTCATTCATTATGTACATTTATTATGTACACTTAACATTTTCCATTTTATATAGTAAATACGGCATCACAATAAGATTCAATTTTGTATTAAATATTTTAGGGAAAATTACAGCCACGGTACCAAAATTTTACTTTTTTGCAGACTTTGTTCAAACCTTTGATTTGTGCCACATACAGTACCAAACATTTAAATAATTCGCATCCGAAGTCCAAATTGATAAAAACCGTTGGTTGACCAAAAATTAAAAATCTGACCAATTGTTGACTAATTCTTAAAAGGCAAAATGGTAACTTTCCCTTTTTTCATATAAAAAAAATATAAAATCAAACAATTAAATCAAAAACCAAAAACCCTATTATCTTCTCTAATCACCCCACCCCACCCAAAACCAAAACGGTCGACACCCACCTCTGCCATCGTTCAAGTTCTCCGAATGCGGGCACCCACAAACATTCGCCGCAAGTGATACGGACCCCACCAACCTTTATGCCGACCTCCTAAACTTTACCAACAAGTGCGCCGTGGAGCTTGGAGCCGACTGTGAAGTTGCCGCCATGGGACTCTGCCTGCTTGGTCTGCATGACCTCGTAATTATAGACATTGTGCCTGTCATGCTAGCCCTAAAAGCACAATTTGTAGAGGAACAAGCCTGTTTTGAAGAAGACCCTAAAGACAACCTAGTTGTATTGGGCAAAAGAGGAGCAGATTTAGGCACTAGGCTCGCCTTTTGATTTTATAATTGCGACGGACGTGGTTTATTCGGAGGAGACAGTGGCGTCGTTAATCAGGGCAATGGAAAGTTTAGTGGTAGAAGACGGTGTCATTTTATTGGGTTACCAACTGAGTTATTCGATTGGGCATGTAATCAGTCTTAAGCATCATTCGGATGAGGATGAGAGGATAATGAGGTGGTTGGACAATCATCTTGTGTCTTCGGTGGTGATTTTGTGCTTTGGAAGTTGGGGATGGTTGAAGGGGGAACAAGTCAAGGAGGTAGCCAGAGAACTTGAACGGTGGCGGAGGTAGGTGGCGGCCATTTTGGTTTTAGGTTGCGTTGGGGTGAGGTTGGGTTGGGTTGGGTTGGGTTGGGTGGGGGGGGGGGGTTGGAGAAGATAATAGGGTTTTTGGTTTTTGATTTAATTGTTTGATTTTAGTTTTTTTTATACCAAAAAAAGGAAAGTTACCATTTTGCTCTTTAAGAATTAGTTAACAATTAGTCAGATTTTTAATTTTTTGTTAACTAACGGTTTCTATCAATTTGAACTCTGTGTGCGAATTATTTAAAGGTTGGGTACCATTGGTGGCACAAATCAAAGGTTTGGACAAAGTTTACAAAAAAGTGAAAGGCTTGGTACCGTGACTGCAATTTTCCCCATATTTTAATATGCACAGTGCTTTATTCGATATCAGTATGTCTCTTGTTTGATTGAAGATCGGTTATGAATTTCAACTTGTTCTTTCCAAACATATGCATCCAAATACACTTACTATATTCACAACGAGGAATAAGTACAAAATTGAAATTATTATTAGCCAAGGAAAATGGTTCGTGATAAACACAAAATTGACTTGACCAATATATCTTCGATGCTATCCTTTTGAAATGTCTGCTTCAATCACTCTTGCATATCTCGAAAGGATATATGCATGGACGTAGCATGCAAATGATCTATTGAGTGTTTGTATCTATTTTTCAGTAACAAGCTACGGTCTAACGACCCCCTAACCTAGGTTGTGGCCAAAACTTTAAAACTAGAGTTTCAAACCTTAATGTGGAAAATAAGTCAACTTCTGGATACCTTTCTTATATAGGGTCTGTTTAGGTCAGATTTTAATCTAAGTTAAAGTCAAACAATCAATATCAATCACATCTTTCATAGGTCTCACATCTTTTCAACCACATATTTCAAAAACTTTTATCACAATACACTTAAAATTTGATTACAATCTATACCAAACACCTTCATAGTCCTTTGCATTGTTTGGACAACCAAATTCGGGTAAGTTTGTATGTGTTATTTATTTACTTTAATAAAGAATATCACTTATTGCATATTTACCAAGAATCTTAAGATGATTTATTTGTTTGTGAAATTCATTATTAAATTCTTGGTTTCCGGTCAAATTGAAATCCATTTTTCAGTTTAACTCTTCTACACCTTCTTGAATTTCTGTTAAAATTTGGAATTTACTTATCTTCTATGTTGCAACAGAAATGATTATCATTAATACTTCAATCGATGTTCGAGTTGTTGTTCCTTCGGTTACTGTTCTCCTTACTACTATTCGTCCTTCATTTCCACATGATGAGAAATCAGAAAGATTTAGTAGGGTTGATTTCAAAAGATGGCAACAAAAAATGTTATTTTATCTCAAGCACTAAATTTAGCTAAATTCTTGATAGAAGATACTCTCGTTGGCATGAAGGGAAAAATAATAGAACAACGACGTTTGCATTGGATTCATGTAAACATTTAGATTTTCTATGTAAGAATTACATACTGAATAGATGAATGGACAATACATTATACAATGTGTAAAGTGCCATGAAGTTTGCTAAGGAATTATAGGAATCCTTGGAGAAAAAAAATATAAGATTGAAGATGTCAAAATAAATAAATTCATTATCAGCAGGTTTCTAGACTACAAAATAGTAGATTCGAAAATAGTGATTACTCAGGTATAAGAATAACATGTTCTTCATGAAATTCACATAGAGAATATGTCTCTAAATAAAAACTTTCAAGTAACTATAATTATTGAGAAACTCCCTCCCGTGTAGAAAAGCATTAAGAATTATCTCACGTACAAGCGCAATGAGATAAATATTGAAGAACTCGTTGTCCGGTTAAAAATTGAAGAAGCCAACAAAAAGTCGGACAAAAGAATTGGAAGCAAAATACCTCAAGTAAAGGCTAATGTGACGGAAACTAATGAAAAGAAAAGAAGAAAAAGCATTATGGATAATCCTTTAAGCAAGGGAATAACTAGTGTGCAAAGAAGTTGAAGGACAACTGCTACAATTGTGAAAAAATAGGACCTCACTCAAATGAATATCGCAAACCTAAGAAGCGACCCCAAACAAAGGTCACTGAATCTGATGTAATATTAGATTTTAACATGTCAAGTATGTTTCACAATGTAACAACAATGGAAATCCCATGGAATAGTGGGTGAACACTGATGCTACCCGTCACATCTGAGCTAAAAAAGACTATTCTCTTCATATACTTCAACAAATTGTGAAAAATCATTCATAGAAAACTCTTAAAAATCAAAGGTTGAAGTATAAGGCAAAGTAGCTTTGAAGATAACATTTGGCAAGGAATTATCCTCAATAATATGCTTCACGTGCCTTACATTTGCAAGAACTTAGTGTCGATTCTTTACTTATTAAGAATGATTTCAAACTAGTCTTTGTATCCGGTAAATTTGTACTTATAAAGAATAATATGTATGTAGGTAAAAGCTATTTGTGTGATGGATTGTTTAAGATGAATGTCCTTACTATCATACCAAATAATTCAAAAAATAAATTATTTTCTTCTACTTATATTCTTGAGTTATCTAATTTATGGCATCATCAATTAACAAACTTTAATTCTATACATAAGTTAATGAATTTAAGTTTACTACAATCTATGCCTTTCAATACAAACAATTAATGCGATATATGTGTACATGCTAAGTTAATCAAAATACCGCTTCATTCGATTGAAAGAAACATGATACTTTAGAATTAATTCACAACAATATTTGTGGCTTAAAATTTGTGTGTAACAATTATTTCATTACTTGAATAGTGATTGTATAAGATATTGTTATGTATACTTATTGAAAAGTAAATATAAGACTTTGGAAGTGTTTAAAAATTACAAGAATGTTGTTGAAAATCAAATTATATTCTAAATAAGACACCACACAAGAGCAAGGTTCAAATCCCATATTAGTTATGGAAATGTCGAAAATCTTCATACAAGTACTTAAAAGTATGAAGGTGTTTAGCCAAGATAGAAATACCTAAGCCTAAATAGGTTAGTATTGGACCTAAAACAATTAATTATATATTTATTGGATATGCAAATAATAGTAGTACATATCGATTTTTTGTTCATAAGTTAAAAATACTTAATATACATAAAGATACTATAATTGCATCAAGAAATGCTGCATTTTTTTTTGAAGACATCTTTCCTTGTAAAAGAAAGAGAAGTAAGTTCACAAAAATGAACTTATGATATTGTAAATGGAAATCATCAAGATGATGAAAAACCAATGCATAACAAAAGGACAAAAATATCTAAGATATTTTGGGCCGAGTTTTCTAATATATTTGCTAGCAAAATGAACCAAGGACAATTATAGAGGCAATGCTTAATCTAGAAGCTCCTTTTTGGTAAGAAGCCGTCAATAGTAAAATTGAGTTCATTATGCAAAATCATACTTCTGAGTTGGTTGATCTCCTACTTGAAAATAAAGCTTTAGGTTGTAAGTGGATCTTTAATAGGAAATTAAAATTCGATAAATCAATTGATAAATATAAGGCTATATTAGTAGTTAAATGATATAAACAAAAAGAGCTTGATTTCTTCGATACATATTCACTAGTTGCAAGATCACATCTATTCGAGTATTGATTGCAATCACAGCATTGCATCATCTCGAAATACATCAAATAGATGTAAAGAAAACATTTTCGAATGATGAATTGGAAGAAGAAATATATATAGAACAACATGAAGGATTTGTAATTTTCGGACAAGAGAAAAAGGTGTACAAACTTGTTAAATCATTATATGGATTAAAACAAGCGCCTACGCAAAGACACGAGAAATTTGATAAAATTACATTGCTAGATGACTTCAAATTAATGAATGCGACAAATGTGTTTATGTCAAAAACACATCAAATGAATATGTAATTCTATATCTCTATGTTGATGATATACAAATTATGGGTAATAACTCTAGAATTATAATAAAAATTAAGAAAATGTTGACAAAATATTTTGATATGAAATATACGGGTATAACTGATGTTGTGTTAGTGATTAAAATCTCTAAGATACCTGAATGATTGTCACTATCTCAATCTAATTATGTTGAATCCGTATTTAAAAAATTTAAGGCGTATGATAATAATCCAGTTAAAACACCAACACATCTATGTCTACACTTAGTTAAAAATAATGGTAAACATATACCACAGTTAGAATATTCATGCATTATAAGTAGTTTACTGTATATTACAAATTGTATGCTTCCAGATATAGTATATGCAATCAACATATTAAGCAGATTTACAAGTAGTCCAGAAAATGATTATTGGAAGGCATTAATGAGGGTTCTTGAATATATAAGACACAATGTTAATTATGGATTACACTTTTCTAGATATGCAATTGTGTTAGAAAGATGTATCGATACAAATTAGATATTTGACACAAGAGATTCTATGTCTACAAATGGTTATGTTTTTACCATTCGTTGTTGAGCTGTGTCCTGAAAATCCTCAAAGCAAATTTGTATAGCTTGATCTATGATGTAATTTGAGTTTATAGTTTTAGATAAAGTTAGAGAATAAGCAAAATAACTTCATAACCTTTTAAAGGGCATTCTATGTTGGGATAATCCGGTACTTGCCATTAGTATATATTGTGATAGTTAGTACAGAATAGTATGTGTAATGGTAAATCTCGACATATTCGTCGCATATATAATATTATTAAACAATTGATGTCAAATTGTGTACTCTCTATTGACTATGTTAAATTAGAGGACAACATAGCGGATTATCTTACTAAAGGATTATGAAGAGATTAGGTATACCATCTTTTGAGGAGAATGGGTTTAAAGCCTATTAAGTAGAATCACCATAGCGGTAACCCAACCTTATTAACTAGATATCCCAATATCATAATTCAATAGAACAATTAAGTTATGAATAATTTGGACAAGCACTTTGAAAACCCAGTCCTTGATAATAAAGTGCTACACTGCAGAGTATATAAGGATAAATATAATCTTAATGATTCCTATATCTTGAAAAAGTTAAGTAAAGTATAGCAGAATACTTTCAATAGAAGATCACATATGTAAGTGCAAAGTGTGGAGTTTTGAGGCTTGAAATCTCGAAAAGCACTTATAAAATCAAAAGTTGTTCATAACCAAAATGAACACAACCATAAGAACAAAAAATGTTAGGAAAGATAGTGTGAGTATTGTTGTCTTGGACGTTTACAAAAATGGTTGAACATTTTAGATATGATGTTCATTGATTAACCAAGCAAAATCAATTGGATTTTACTAAGGCAGGTTCATAGCGAGAAACTATATCTCCTGATGCAATATCTTTCTACATGTGCTCTCTATTAGTGTTTACATCATCATTTGCTTTTTTCTGGTTATTTCTATTTATGTGGGAAATTGTTGAAAATATGTTTATTTAACGTTGTTTTTAGTCAATTTTGACCAAATATTCAGATAGGTTCTATTAGTCAATTCATGCGGATGAATAGTCAAACTCGTTCTACTCCTCAAGTAAATGATCCGGGTACATTTAGATTTGCAAAACCATTTTCGAATGAATGAGAATTTGATGGATAAAGTGAGGCTGACAAATGGATTTTTGGAATAAAATAAATTCAAAAAAGTTCAATTTGGAGCTCTATCTACAACCCTTCAACCTCTATTAATTGGACTCTCATGTTGGAATTCATTTATTAAATATTATAAGTATTCATTACTTCATTAAATTTTACAAAATCAAAAAGTTTTTGGCATAAAAATCTCATTAGTTGGAGAGTACAAAAACATTGTCCTGATTCGTTGTTTCTTGTAATTCGAAGTGTTGGACAATTATCATTCTGTCGGCTGCATCTATGCGGGACAAATTTGTCTCAAGGACAACAGTTTAACTCTTGTCCCAATCTAATTATCATTCCATTTTGGGATTTTTTGTTCATTTCATAGTTTTATACAATCTGGGTAAGTTTATATGTGTTATTTATTTACTTTAATGAAGAATATCACTCATTGCATATTGACCAACACTTGCTAGAAATGCAAAAGGTAAATGAGCTTGTTCATGAAAAACATATCGAACAGAATTAAGTAGACACGCTTAGGGTTGAATAGGACTTACGTGGTATTAGCTATTTGTAATATTTTTTTCTTTCTACCAATTATTCTTCAAAATAAAAATAAAAAATAAAAAAAAATGCCCAACAAACAGTGTAGCCATAAGACCTGATCAGAATGTGTATGCACTAAAAGGCCACATTCAAACTTTGACAAAGTTATAAAAATTTCGACGAAGATACATATTAGAGTTTTTATTCTTATTTGAGTCCCTTGGCTCGAGAAGTGGTTGTCCCTAACAAGCTATCTATGGATTTTCAAGAAGAGAGGAGCATTTCTAAACCCGTTTATTGAAAGTCAAGTTTTATTCCATTCTAATTACGAACCAAGTGAAATACAAATGTTAGAATCATATTATTCAGAGACATTTACTCATTAGATAACTTCAACTTGAGAAACTCCAGTTCCAATTCCAGTGTGGAATTCTTCTTTTTCTCATTCTCCAGCTGCACCTTCAAATTCTCAATCTCCTTCCTCAACTGTTCTTCAATTGTCTGATTTGCACCGTCTTCACCTTGAATTAAACCAATCATGTGATTAACCAGTTGCTTTTGATCATCCACACTCTTCTTAAGAAACTTTAGAGTCTGTAACACTAATCCATTATCTCCAGAGCTGTTGCTGCCACCAGCACCACCACTCCCAACGACGTCTACGGATTCACAAGTTTCATTATGATTACAACCTGTATTGCCATCTTGGCCATCAGAACCTGATTCTTGGACACTAATATGATCAGTTTCAGACAAAACTTGTCCCGATGAACTCGAATTCAATGATTCATTAGAGCCCTTTTCCTTGTCTTTGATGAAAGCTTCACCTCCAAATGTAACTTGTTTTCGATCAGATGGGAACACAGGGTCCAGTTCAAAAACTTCTTCATTAAAATTCCACCCACTAATCCTTCTTAGTTTTGGAGTTTCACCGATAGATTCATCTTCATCTTCTTCACCAGTCTTGTTCAATAATAGGGACATCCGAATCTTCATCGCTTTGAATCTTTGTTCTACACTTGGCAAACCATGCAAGAGATTCTTGACAAGAAATTCGGGTCCCTTGCTGTACTTGAAAAATGAATGCTTCAACAATTTTTCTGCAGATGGCCTCTTGGACGGATCTTGATCAAGACACAAACCAACCATATCCTTAAAAGATTTCGTGAATTTCTTGCTCTTCATATCATTAGTCTTTTCATAGTCGGAAAACCTAAAACGCTTTGTAATTTTCATGATCAAGGATTTTGATGGAGGAAGATGAGAAAGAGGGGGCCTTCCATGAGCTAATTCCAATGCAGTAATTCCGAAAGACCATATATCAGCCTTGAAACTATATCCAGTATGTGAGTGTATCACCTCCGGCGCCATCCAATATGGCGTACCAGCAACATCAGTAAGCATCATAGAAGACGAAAACGAAGAAGACCAAGAACCATACGACGAATTTGACTCATAAATGGAGGCCGAAACCCCGAAATCTGCCAACTTCACCGAGCCATTAGAGTCTATCAGAATGTTACCAGCTTTGACATCCCTATGTAGATGGCCTTGTCCATGAAGATAGGATAAAGCACTTAGAATTTCTTTAAGAACTGTGGCAATGCACGACTCCGAAAGGCCATCAGGATAAGATGACGAAATTATGGACTGTAAAGAACCTCCAGACATGAACGGCATCACCACCCAAAGGCGGCTGTCGACGGTGAAAGAACAGTGTGCTTGGAGGATATTAGGGTGGGAGAGAAGAGTCATAGTCTTGGCTTCACGGCGGACATTGTCAAAATCCGCCCCCAATTTTTCGAGGTCAATGGCTTTGATGGCCACTACAGCAGAGTTGATGGGAAGGCAAATAGCCTTGTAAACAATGGCACTAGCTCCTTTACCGATTTCATCAAGTATATTGTAGCAGTTTGAATCCAAAGGGAATGGACTATTAACTTTTCTTGGATCTTCTTCTTTCTTTTGATCATGCGCCATGAATTGTAAAACTTTGATTAGTTTCTTGTAAAATGCAGTGTTTAAGAAGATGAAAGAACAATTTGTAGAGAGAGTGAGAGGAGCAGCTTTCTTGTGAAGATTGTTTTGATTCACGTGAGTTTTCAACTACTTTTTTTAATAAATATCTGAAAAGGAAAGTTATGGCGGTCAGCATAAATGGTAAAACTATACATTCATTTATTAGAAACAAAAACAGATGCATTATATTAGTTAGCAAGAACTATGAAAAAAAAAAAAATTAAACGGATTTTGGATATTAGAACTTAGAATCGGACAGTTCTAATAGTCATAACATATTCTCACTATCTTAATGCTGTTCAATTTTTAAGCTTTAACCAAAAAGAACTGAATTGGATGAGATATGTTCTCTCTCTAATAAAGAATCGATCCTTTCTTTGTAAAATGGTTATATTTGGGGTCATACAATTAAGTTTTGTGGAGATTAGGTAGAGACAAGTTTTTTAAGTTCCAATTTCCAAAATCAAGTTTAAGTTTAAGTTTTGTTTATATAAAAATCAAGTGTTAATTCCACATTTTAATATTATAAAATTAAATTAATCTATATACTCACCATACTTTTATCCATCCCACCAAATTTCACTCTCAAAACTACGGGGCTGTTTTCTTTGGTATTTTTGGGTCGTTTTCTATTTTCAGTTGTCCGAAACAGTGAAAATGCGTTTTTGAAAACGAAAAAGAATTTTGTACACAAAACATCAAAATGAAAAAACGTCATTTTGGACGTTTTCAAGCCAAACCCACGAAAAAAAAATCCAAAACACGGGAACAACCTTTTCCATTTCCAACACACCACCGTTCCTTCTTTTGCCAAAACAATGGAGCAACCACTTTCCAACCCTCTAAACTCCGGTCATCCTCCTCCACCACCGGATTTGCATACCATTGTGAAACCTTCAATCCCTTCTCCAATAACCACACAAACCACTACCCAAACATATACCAAAATCAATCAATAATCATCATAAAAAATTGAACTAGCGCAAACTGCTTCCGCCAAAATCTCCACCTTCGACGACACCCAAGGTCGCGCACTACCACTGGTTGATTGCCCACCCCAGACGACTCCAACCATAGCTCTAATTTACCCAAAACAACATGTCATTATTTTGAATTAATCCATGAATCTGCACCCTTCATGAAGACCACGCTATAGGGTCGGAAACTGACAGATTCCAACGCCACCCGATGGACCCATGGTTGCGGACCACATAGGCTATCTTCCACTCTCCCTGATGCACCTTGCCCAACCATGGGTCAAGCCCAATTTCGATCAGACCCAGTTGAATTCATGGATGAATTTAGGGATGTATCGATGAACTTTTGTTGTTAATTCCTCACAAACCCATGCATATACTGTTGGGACATTTGAGGATGCCGTTTAGAGAGAGAGAGAGAGAGAGACTAGACATTTGGTTTGGAAGAATACGTTTTCCATTTTCTAATTTTTGAAAACTTTTTTTCAAAATATCAAAAAGAACACATTTTCAATAATTTCAAAATAGACACTCAAAACACAAAATACAAACTGAATTCAAAACTTAAATCAAAAAACTGAAACACGAAGAGAACGCCCCGCTATATTTTCCCTTTCCCTTCACTTTCTACATCTCTCCATTCTCTCTTCTTTCTCTTTACCATACACAACCACTAGAAGCACCTCCGCTATCACCGTTGCAACCAGAGGCGGATCCAGAATATTAAATCACTTAGGGTGGTTGCTGATGGATGCAATAATAAGATTGTTTATTAATATTTAAATAAATAATGTTAAAAAAATTTCAATCAATATATAAATGCACTAAAACGTGAAAAAATCATATACATTTGAAAATATAATCCAATACAATATAAAATAATAAGAAAAAAAATACATTTTTCAATCATACATGTACGATCAAGTTTTAATTTTTTTATGAATTCAAACAAAATAGTTTATACGGAAAACATGATTAAATGGTAAAGACAAGCTCCGACTTTAGATGAATGTTATACAAAATTTTTAAAATAATGATTTTTAAAACAAAAACTATTTTTCACCTCAAAAGAAAAAGTATTTTTCGAACTTTTAAAAGAATAAAGATCAATACTTAGAATATATATATATATATATATATATATATATATATATATATATATAAAACGAAAACTAATAATACATAAATGTTTAATAGTTATCTGCTATAATTAAAAATTAAACAAAAAGTAGAAAATCAAAGAATTGAACCCCAAACCTCTAGATTATTTTTTTCATAAATCTTATTTAATTTTTTTTCCCGACGGATCCAGCACGGGCGGTTGCCCCGGCTCACCGGGTGCTGGATCTGCCCCTGGCTGCAACACCCATTCTATCCACCCATTCTCTCTCTTTATCACATGGAAGACTCTTGCCAAAGACCATTGTAAGAGACCATTGTAACCTTCGACTGCACAGCGACACTCGCAGCAGTGGGAGCGTCATTGTGTAGTGGCGATGAGCGTCGCAACACCTTTAATTTGAATCGATTCACAATTGATTGGACCATGCTATCAAATTTCTGGCGATGAAACAATCCCTTTGCTCACTTCGGTGGTGCTGAAAGAATATAACAGACTAGCTATGTCTTCTACAGTGTGTGGGGTATGGTTCTGATTTTGGCTGCAATTTTGATTTGGATCTAGTTTTGGGTTAAGGATCAGAATGTAGGTCACGTGGAGAAGGAGAAAAAGGATGGTGGAAACAGCTCTGACAATGATGAAAAAGACAATTTGCGACTAATAAATAATATGTGATCCAAAAATGTGATATTCCAATTAAATATGTAATCGTGACTTACAATTTGTCAAGTTGTGACCAATTAATTTAATAATTTGTAATCAAGAAATAATTTGCAACTAATTAATTTGTTATCATGAAACAAGTTATGATTTATAAAATTGGTGATTCATTATCGATAAATAATATGTGAGTTATTAATTTGATAATATATGATCGATCAATAAATTGTAACATAGAAAATTTATAATTTGTATTCGAGGAATAATACGTTATCTTAATTTGATAAATTGTGAAAGATAAAAAAATCGTGACCTATAAAATTTGTAATTTGCGATCGAAAAATAATATGTAACCAATTAACCTGATAATTTTTGATCGATAAATAAATTGTGACATAAATTTTTTGATTTATGGCTAATACATAACTTTAACCATAAATTATATAATATTGTAACCTTAATATATTTAATTAATAAATATATTTTTAATTAATTATTTAGCCCATGTTTCTCCCCCATTAAAATTATAATTCATTTTTCTCTTTTCTTTTTATCAATCATACATTTTTCAATAAAATAATATTACATGTAAATTTAAAACTCTTTCTTCCCTTTTAACCACACATTCTTAAAAGAAAACATTGTTTCAAAAACTATAATTTCAAATGATGGGGGTTAAACGGGGCTTAATAAATAAAATATAATTATATCCAATTTTTGTAGTAATGAAACTAAATAAAAAATCACTGACACAATTAGCAAGTTCACCTTCATTTTAATGTTCAAACTTCTAAATTCTGTCGTTCACATCTATCAGAACTTATTGTTCAAAATCATTTAATCCTTTGGTTTTTTCTTACAATTTCAGAACTCAAGGCTATTCTTTGAGGCTTAATCTTACTCCTATGTGCACTAAATGTAATTGAAGTTCTTCGGGTTAAATAATTAAGCAAATCAAAAAATCTAGAAATCAAAAGAAAATTAAATTAATGAACAATTGTAAATCTATATCATCAAAGATAAATTCTTAATGTGCAGAATAAACACAGATTAATAGTTAAAGAAAATAAAATTAAAAAACCCTAAATTAAAAAAAAAAAAAAAAAAACAAACAAACAGTAACACAATGTTACATAGTTACAATACTTTTATTAATCTGCCTTCTGGGACTGTGGGCGGGAGACTGGAGATAGGATGGGAGAGTGGAGTGATGGTGGGCCGATGGCCGGTGGGAGAGTTTGAGAGTTGAGACGAATGAGTCTGAGAGAGAGAGAGAGAGAGAGAGTCTGGGCTGCGCAAGAAATGAAGAATGTGGAATGAAGGTTTCATTTTTTTTTTTCCTTTTATATTTAAAAAAAAAAAACTTCAAAACTATGGGGCACGTGCCCCCCTAGGCCCACCCCCGGTCCGCCCCTGTTAACCTAAACAAAACTGGATTATTTTCAACGTTATGATAATATAATTGAAAGCATCCTTTGTGTTGTAATTACCAATGTTTTGAAAATCGATCCAGTAATCAACCCCGAAAAAAATCAAAGGGCCAATGGTCCAACGGTCAAATCGAAGTTGAACCAAGATCGACCCAAAATAAAATAATGAATAAATAAATAAATTTATTTACTACATTAAAAATTTTTCTTAACTAATATATCACTTTAAAACCCAATATTTAATATTAATTATTTATAGAGCAGTTTAAATCAAGTGAAATTATATGGGTCAAAACAATGTTATAGTCCATACATCCAAACCCTACCATGAATATGCATCGCCTAGCCTTTTGTTCCAGATTCAATTCATTTCAAACTGACGACGTAGCGGAAGTTTATATGAAAGATAAAAAACATCACAAAGAATTTCAATGAATAGAAACTCTACAAAAAAATTATTTCTTTTAACCAATGCGGCCTCAGATGGGCTTATAATGCTTTATATAGCAAAAATTCGAAGAAAATTTAGAAAAATTATATAATAATAAAAATTCGAAAAATTCCAGATAATGACAGATTTTGAAAGTCATAATCATTAGGATCATCCCCCAACAAACGAAATTCAAATCTAAATTTATTTGATTGAGATATACCAAAAACAAAAATTACCAAAAAAGGAAAAAAAAAAAGCATAAACGAAGGCCTAAATGAAGTAATTTGTCTTGTTCATTGGCCCGTTTCCACTCAAATTTGACTAAAATTTGTTTGAAACGAACAACCCCAAAATTTCTCCAAAAATCGAGAAATTGCTTATTTTTGTTGCATCGGTCCCACTTTGCCATAAATTCTAATTCCTTTTGCACCACATCATTCTCCCGTGGTTGAGAAAAATTCATCCTCGAATTTGGAGGAAAAGCAACGTCATCATCAAAATTATTCCTACGAAATGGCAGAAGGTGATTGACATTAAAAACGTCGGATGTGCGAATCTGACTCGACAGCTTTAAACAATTGAGATTAATCTTCTCAATGATCTCCAACGGACCAATTTTCCTTGCTGAAAGCTTGGTGTATTGATGAGCAAGAATACAATCATTTGCTAAAACCACCTAAACAAAATCACCAACCTCAAACTCAACATGGCGACGTTTAAGATCCTCATCATGGTTATATTTAACAATAGCAGTATGCAAATACTCAAAAGTCTGTGAATGAATTTGTTGTAGCTACTGAATGAAGTCGTCCGCTTTGCCATGTACTTTAACAATATTAGAAACTGGAAATAAATCAAGAGGACTACGTGGAAAAAGACCATGCACCACCTGAAAAGGACTACAACTTGTACTTCGATTAACTGTACGGTTGGGAACAAATTCTACCTTACACAATTTTTGATCCCAGGACTTGATGAAATTATGAACCAAACAACGAATTAAATCATCCAAGGAACAGTTGTCAAGCTCTGCCTAACCATTCGTTTGAGGATGATATACGTTGCGAAAGTCAAACTATGTATTCACCAAATGCCATAAACTGTGCTAAAAGTGACTAAGAAAATAAGTATCCCGATCAGTCACAATAGAAATATGAAGTCCATGTAGAGTACAGACCTCACAGAAATATAATAATGCCACACTGACAACATCCGTAGTTTTCTTGTTGGGAATGAAATGGGCCATTTTGGAAAAAGATCAACCACCACAAAAATAATCCGCGCTGAGTCCTGGGAAGCTCCAAGATGAAATCCATATTGATGTTTGTCCATGGTTGGGTCAGAATAGGCAGGGGCATATACAAAACCTTGCCTTTAGTAATATGACATGTTTGACAATGCTCCACGAACTTACCGACATCTTTACACAATGATGGCAAAAAATAAGAAGCAGCAACAAGTTGTAATGTTCGATCATGACCCATGTGGCTCTCATTATGTAACTCCTAAATTATCTCAAGTCACAAACTGCGCTCAAGAATACATAATTGATTTCCCAGGAAAGAAAAACAGTCGATCCACACAAACTTTGAATACACTCTCCTGTAACTTCTGAATAATTTGTGAGAAATATGGATTAGTAGCATATAAATCACAGACAGTGTCAAAACCTGGGATCTCCACTTGCAATTATGTTATAAGAGTTTGTCACCTACTCAACGCATCCGCTACATTGTTAAGGGCACCTATTTTGTGTTTAATCACAAAAGTAAATTGTTACAAATAAGCAATCCAAGAAGCATGTTGAACAAATACCTTATCTTGAGTACCAATGTGCTTAAGGGCATCATGGTCAGTAAACAAGATGAATCCCTTTTGGAACAAGTAATGACGCCATGTCAAACCGCTTGGACGATTGCATAGAACTCAATATCATAAGTACTTTACCGAGACTTAGGACCATTAAAGTTCTCGCTGAAATATGCAACATGATGATTGTTCTGGCTCAATACACCACCAATACCCACCTTCGAAGTATTACAATGTAGCTCAAATGGCCGAGTAAAATCAGGTAACAACAAAATTGAGGCAGTTGACAATTTATGCTTAATCAACTGAAGAGATACCTCTGACTCTGGAATCCACTGGAACTTTCCGTCCTTCATAAGTCTGTAATTGGTGCCATGATACTACTAAATGTGGTATAAACCTGCGGTAAAAGGAGGCAATGCCATGAAAATTCCGCATTTCTGCAACATTCTTAGACTATGGCCACTAACTTATTGCGTCTACCTTGGAGGCATCAATTGCTAATCCCTCTATCGACATCACATAACCAAGAAATACAACTTGGCTAGTTAGGAAGGTACACTTCTTAACTACAAAAAAAATTATCCTTGCGAAGGACTGAAAGGACTTCTCAGTGTGTCGGACATGATCATCAGCGTTAGCACTATAAATCAAAATATCATCAAAGTAAACTATAACAAATTTACCGATGAATGGATGAAGAACTTGATTCATAACCAAAATAAAAGTACTAGGTGCATTGGAAAGGCCGAACGCATAACTAACCAATTGTACAACCCTTCTTTTGTGTTAAAAGTTGTCTTCCACTCATCCCCAGCCCTGATACGAATTTGATGGTACCCACTCTTCAAATCATGTTTACTGAACACGCAAGCACCAGTAAGATGATCAGTAAATCATCCAAACGAGGAATAGGAAAAGATAATGTACCATAATCTTATTGATCACTCTATTGTCCATACATATACGCCACGTGCCATCTTTTTTTAGCGTAAGGAGAGCGGAACAGCACAAGGACTATAACTTTCCTTAATGTGCCCCTTTACCAAAAGCTCATCCCCTTATTTGCGCAGCTCTTCATGCTTAGTAGGCCTCATCCTGTAATGCGTCCAATTAGGAAGAGTAGCATCTGGCACTAAATCAATCTGATGTTGAATATCTCGTAGTGGTGGCAACCCATCTGGAAGTTCTTTTGGAAAGACCTCCCGAAATTCTTCTAGCAACGAACGAACTCTGTGAGGGATCTCCTGCACTATATCGACTGGCCTGCCTACTAACACATACACTACACCAGATTCTACCATCTCTATTAATAAACCGGTACTATTACCAATTGTTTTTATTGAGCTCTTGTCGGGTAGCAACACAATCTTCTTTTTCCCATACATAAAACTGTAAGTATAGCAACAATTTGGTTAATCTCACCTCCAATTTTGAGCCCACTTCACTAATTCATCGACTAAAACATTTTGTTGCCTCTGTGGATGCAAGTTCACATTTGAATCGAATCCAGTAGGCAAAAATGTTGGACAAAGGTGTGTGGCATTCACGGGTGGCCTAATATAGTTGTTCCTATTGCATCGAGTTCAGCTACACCACATGTTCTATCTTCAGTTGCTCTTGGAGTTACCCAAGCTCCTCGATCTTATGCCGCAGCTCTCAATTGCAAACCTGCGATTACATAGGTCGAAAGGAGTAAGAGGAAATCATTTGCGCACGTCCTTCGTGCTCCTGAGGATTCCAGACATTGTAGTTTGGTATCTAAGGACCATATATTCACCATGGTGAGCCTGCAGTATTCTTTGATGAATCAGATGAAAAGTTTCTAGCTGAGGCCTACATGTTTACACTTGTAGGTAAATTTGTACATCGTAAACCTTCTATGAGTAAAGTACGTGAAAATTTTATGCGTTTTGGGTTTTTTGGTGATTATGAAATTGGACTTATCGATGATGCACAAATTATTATTCATATAGGTCACGAGGATGATTATTCGCGATTATTCCTCAAACCCACTTGGTATATTGATGGTTGTCCTATGCGTGTTTTTAAATGGACTCCTAGTTTTAGTCCACAATATGAGGTTCTTATTACTCCTGTTTGGGTGTCATTTCCTTTACTTCCCATTCATTTTCGAGCTAAGAGTGCACTGTTCACTATAGCTAAGGCTATTGGGCTTTCACTTCGTATTGACGAAGCAACTTCAGATCTTCGGCGTCCTAGTGAAGCGAGGGTATGTATTGAGGTCGATTTGGAATGTAAGTTTCCTGATAGATTATGGATAGAGAGGAAGAAGATGAGAGAATATTGGCAACTTGTTGTATATGATAAGGTGCAAGATTTTTGCTTTCGTTGCAGACATTTTGGCCATTCGGATGAGAAGTGTTCTAGTGGTTCCCATCCTGCTCCACCTTCTGCGGCCCCAAGTGTAGTTGACCCGAATTATAGGCCTAATCCAATTTCAGGCAAGGATCAGGATAAGGGTAAGGATGTTATGACCGCACTTTGTCAGCGATGGACACCTATTAAGAGAAATCAAAGGAGATAAGTTGGTACTTCAGATGAGATCTCCTAGTCCATCCTTTAGATTGTTCCTATTACAGCCACCAGTGGTCACACCACTACTGTTACTTCATCGTAGACATTTACTGCACATATGGCTCCTACTTATTCTACTCCTCCTTCTATCATCAGCACTACTGCTACACATACTACTACTTCCTTGCTATTAGACCATCCTATAGATGCTCCTACGGGGTTGTTCCTCAGAGTTCACCAGTTGTTACATCATATGATCATTCAGGTATTCAGGCATCGGTTCCCATCAGATGTGCATCTATGACAGTTACTTCTTCATACTTTGACCCTATCTTGAGGGATTTACTCAATAGGCCGTAGGGCTTCAGTAGTATGGATATGTCTGTTGCACATTGTCAGCAGAATATAGAGGCTCCTTTATCTACAGAGCAATTGGATTCAGGGGATTTTCCTCAGGTTGAAGTGCATCAGCAGGGTCCTTTTCGTAGATCTTCTTCTGATGACTTAACGAGTCGGCTGGTAGGACAGAGGATGATGGATTTGTCCCAGTGAGTCGGAAGAGACATTCGAAAGTTACTGATAATTCATTACCTAGGATGATGACCAGGAGTCAGTCATAGGATACCTCTTCACGTACTTCCGATGAGTGCCATCATTTGGAATGTGAGAGATATAGCTAGTGTATCTACTCGCAGATGCCTGAGAAAACTTATTCAGCTTCATCAGGTTTATATTTTGGTCATTCTAGAACTATGGTTTTGGAGAGGAGGTTTGACTTTGTTTATCGTTATCTGCATTTCGACACTAGGGTTCAAAATGAGTCGAATAAGATTTTGATTTTCTGGAATGTGAGTACTACCGTTACTATTATTGATGGTCATACCCAGTTCCTACATGTCAGAGTTGTGGATCCCAGACTTGCCTGACCTATTTACTTGACTTCTGTCTATGCTACTTGTCAGGCCCATGTTAGAAGGGAATTGTGAGCGGGCCTTCACCACATTTCCCTCTCTATGGATGATCCTTGGCTTGTTGGAGGTGACTTTAACGTTATCACACATGTTGGTGAGCGTACTGGCCATAGTCGTCACGATCGTGGTTCAACTGAATTCTATGATATGATGTTGGACTATGGCTTAGAAGACGCTGGCATTTCTGGGTCTCGATTTACCTGGACGAATGGCAGGGTCAGTAAAAGATTGGATAGAGTCTTGATTAACTCTTTAGCTGCAGACTTTTGTAGACAGCTTACTGTGACTCATCTTAATCGTACTTCATTTGATCACTCACCTCTACTTTTAAAGTGGATTTCTGAATATGAATTAAGTCGTAGAGCATTTAGATTCCTTAATGTATGGACCAAACATCATGACTTCTTAGCATTTGTTTCTCAAAAGTGGCCACTCCCTACTCATCTTACAGGAATGACTGCCCTTTGGGAGAGGTTCTTTAGACTGAAACAAGGACTAATGTGGTAGAATCAGTGGGTATTTGGTGATGTGTTCCAAAGAGTTAGAGACACTGAGGAGAGGGTTGACCAGGCAGAGATTGATTTTGAGGTTGATCATACACCATAGCATCGTGACTTACTTCATCATACACATGCTGATTTGAATCGAACATTAGCTATTGAGGAGGGTTTTTGGAAGCAAAAGTTGGCTCTCGTTGGGTATGTGAGGGAGATCACAACACCAGATATTTTCATTCACTGGTATAGGGACGACGGATCAGATCTTGTATCAGGACCATCACGAATCAGATAGAGGAAGTTCTTACTACTCCAACGGATATTCAGAGCTCGACTATCTCTTTTTTCCAGGAATTATTATCTGCCCCTTCACAGCCTCTGGAGCATATTTGTCCTGATATCGTACCTAGGATAATGACGGAGGCAGACAATATGGCGCTGAATCGATCTCCTTTGATTGATGAGGTACGTGAGGCTATTTTCAGTATTGATGCTGATAATACTGCAGCCCAGATAGATTTTCATCATGGTTCTGCCAACACTGTTGGGATATTATCAAGGATGATGTATACGGTGCGGTCATTGATTTCTTTGAGGGTAGTCATTTACGGAGAGGATTTGCTGCTACATCTATTGTTTTGCTTCCAAAGAAGGATAATGCTTGTAGATGGATAGATTACCGCCCTATCGGCTTGTGTACAGTGTTCAATAAGCTTATTACAAAGTTGTTGAACATTAGACTGAGCTCATTTATATCTTCTATTATTTCCCCTCGGTAGAGTGGATTTGTCCCCTGTCGACTTATTGGAGACAATGTCTTGTTAACCCATGAGCTTCTACACATGTTGGATAATAAAATGCGTGGATGGAATGTTATGCTCAAGCTTGACATGACTAAAGCATATGATCGTATGGATTGAGGATTCATTTATTCTATATTGGAGGTTTTTGGTTTTGACCAGTTGTGGTTTGATCGGATCAGATGTTGTATATCGGAATCTCGATTCTCAGTGCTTCTGAATGGGCGACCATGTGGTTTCTTTTCTTCATTGCAGGGACTTAGACAGGGAGATCCTATCTCTCCATCTTTATTTATTATTGCTGTGGATTACTTTTCTCGATTTCTTGGAGGTTTCAAGCTTATCCTAGTATTCATTATCGACATGGTGGAAGTACTCTTATCTCCCATCTTACTTTCACTGATAATATTATTATATTTACCAATGGACAGAAGAAGTCTATCAGAAGGGACATCGATTGTCTGGAACACTACGAAGGGGTCTCTGGCCAACTGGTGAATAGAGACAAGAGTGGTCTTATATTGCCTAGGCGGGCATCTGATATTCAGATATGGAGGCTAGTGACCTTGACTGGATTTTCACATCAGCGACAATCGTTCACATATTTAGGTGTCCCTTTGTTTAAAGGGGCTAAGAGGAGTTTTCTTTATGATGACCTCATTATGAAGGTTAGGAGTAAGATTTCTGGATGGGCTTCTCGCCTTCTTTCTCCTGGTGGTAAGATTACTCTACTGAGGTATGTTCTTTCCTCTATACCATTATATCTATTCTAGATTATGCGACCTCCTAAGGTCATTCTGAAAATGCTAGAGAGTATATTTACACGATTCTTATGGATACTAAGGATCATGTGCATCGTCTATATTGGCGGAGTTGGAAGGCGATTTGTCTTCCTATTGACGAGGGAGGCCTGGGATTTAAGCGATTACAGGATACGGTAGACACATTTTCATTGAAGCTATGGTAGTTGTTCAGGTCTCAAAGTTCTCTTTGGACTCAGTTTCTACTGGGCAAATATTGTAGAGGGATACATCCGTCAATTGCAACAGTTCCTTACTGGGCATCTCCTATTTGGAAGAGGCTAAAGAGATTTGGACCATGTGCTGAAATACACATTGCTTGGCGCTTTGGGATAGGACATATCTTCTTTTGGCATGATTGTTGGATGTGTGATTCTACATTGTCATCCAGTTTCCCATACAGACAGTACACATCTACGAGGGTGCATGACTTTTTCGAGGAGACTGGATGAGATTTTAGGCGATTGTTATAGGCGCTTCCATCATCTATGGCAGAGCAAATTGCGACCATCCCACTATGTCTTGATGTCTCGGATCACATTTTCTGGAGGGCTACATCAAATGGTAGATTTACTACTAAATCAGCGTGGCAGCTGATTCGCGCTAGTAGACTAGTGTAGGATTCATTTCGCCTAATGTGAAGCCCTATCATACATCCTACTATTTCATTCTTCTGTTGGAGATTATGGCAGGACTTAACACCAGTTGATGTCATTATTCAGAGGAGGATAGACAGTCAGCTGGCCTCTCGATGTTAGGGTTGTTCAGAAATTGAGACCATCACTCATATTTTTACTAGTAGTAGTATTTCAGATCATGTTTGGCAATATTTTGGGGCTTTATTTCAGATTACCATGAGTGCCGGAGAGAGTGTCAGACAAAGATTTCTGAAATGGAAGTATTCTGGACAATTTGTTAGGATCGGGCACATTCATATCATTATTCTTTTATTGATTTTTTGGTTTCTTTGGACCGAGAGAAATGATGCTAAATATAGGGACATACATATGAGCTCGAGACGGATCATCTAAAAAGTATATCATATGATATCATTCCTCCATATTGGTGGATTATTTCGACCGCTACATTGACGTGACGACCCCTTACTATAGTTTGGTGGCGCACTCCATCAATTGGATCTGTTAAGATCAACACCGATGGTTGCGTCAAGAATGGGTTTGCGAGTGGTGAAGGCATCATCAGGGATTACACAAGAAATTGTATCAGGGCTTTCTCGGCTTCGTATCGACAGTGTATGATACTAGAGGCGGAACTTAGGGCCATTCGTGATGGGATACTACTGGCTAGAGATCTTGGTTTGTCAGATATTTGGGTTAAGGCAGATTCGACTGTGACCATTCACTGGATCACTAGATGGGCGGACCGTGGCATATCTAGGAGATACTCATAAATATTGCAGATATTATTTCCTTTGACAGAGAAATGGTTTCCCACATCTTCAGGGAGGGTAACCAAGCTGCAGATGCTCTTGCTTCCGAAGGTTGGCATCATCGTAGATACCAGGAATATGGACCAACTGACCTACCACGATATATCAGAGCGCTTGTTCAGATTGACATATATGGTTTTCCCAGCTTTAGAGTTTAAGTATTTGAATTTTACTTTTATTTTTGCTTACAATTATGCTTTTTGTAAGGGAGGCAGTACTCCTCTTTTATTGCTTCCTATTATTCTTTACTTTCATTGTAAGGGAAGTAGTACTTCCTCATTTATTGATATTCTTGATATCATTTGTAACCACGGTATTCCTCCACCACAAATTGACGAAGTTGTACAATTTTATCATGTCTATTCACCTCATTTTCTTGGCCTTCACGCACCTTTTGATGTCTCCTTGGCGGCGTGGTGAAGGAATGAACTCGTCTCCCATACCAACTGATGTTGCAGAAGCTTATAGGAAAGATAAAAAAACCTCACAAACAATTTCAATGAATAGAAACTCAAAAACAAATTTATTTCTTTTTACCAATGCGGCTTCAAAGGGCTTACAATTCTTTATCTAGCGAAAAACCTAAGAAAATTCAGAAAAATTACGTAATAATAAAAAAATGTTTTTTTTTTCAAAAATGGAAAAAATCGAAATAATGACCAATTTTGAAACTTCTAATCATTAGGATCGTCCCCCAACAAACATAATTCAAATTTGAATTTATTTGATTTAGATATACCTAAAACAAAAATTACCAAAAAAGGAAAAAAAAAACGTATAAACGAAGGAATTTGCCAAAAATTGGCCTTGCGTCACGGGCAAAGCCGATGTGTCTTGTTCATTGGCTCATTTCCACTCAAATTTAACTAAAATGTTGCAAAAACGGACAACCCCAAAATTTCTCCAAAAATCGGGAAGTTGCTTATTTCTGTTTGCGCCAATCCTACTTTGTTGTAAAGTCTAATTCCTTCTACACCACATCACAAACTCTCATCGCCTCATCTTTTTTTCTCACATGTACAAATATATGTATTTATATATATTGACATAAATATTGTATTTGTTTAAGATTATTTTGTATTTGGATGTGTTTATCTGAAACCTTGCGCTAGGGTTTCTCCAAAGAAATAATAGAGTGAATATTAGGTAACGAGAGTTACCACTTAAAGTACTCTCTTCTTTAACCTATTTTATAATTTTTTTTACAAAAATATTAATCGTGAACCTGCAAAAACCATGATCACTTCACCGATTTTTGGTTGAATCGGACAATTTCTTAAATTTTTTACTAGTTGTAATACCGTGTTCTGATTTTTCGATTAAATTGGTCGATCCGACTTTCAGAACATTGGTAATTACATTGCCAAAAAGAAGAGAAGGTAGTATGTTCCAATTTTTTATGTAGTCTCTACACTAGAAGATCTTAAGGCTTGGCACATTCTTATCAGCCTTGTGTAGGTTAGTGAAAGTCCTAAACAAAATATATCTATGGTTTTTGTTTTATACTTTTATAAGAAAAATGATAATCCATCATGGGTCTTTGAATTTACAGTCTGTTTCTCTGTCACTTTTTAAAATTATAATTAGGCAATACACCTCTCTTCTTCTTAAGAAAAAAAATATTAAGGGAGATTTGTTTCGTCCTCACCACTACATAGATGGATTAAAGTGCCAACGGAACAAATAACAGTTAAAAAGCACCTCATATATATATATATATATATATATATATATATATATATAATTTTGTTTTATTTTTTATTTTTGAAAAAAATGAGTTTTTGAATAGTGATTTTTTTTTTTAGTATATGTGGTTAAAAAGACAGAATTTTTTTTTGAATTTACATGCATAATATTTTATTAATTAATCCACTTGTATGTTATTTTTGTACATTAATTAGACATTATGTAAGAAATTAGGCCAGAGATTTAAATTTATGGCCACCTTGTTGACCGGTGAGAATATATCATAGATTGAATCATTTGGTAGTACTAGAAAAGAACGTTGTATTTTGTTCACGAAAATATATTTCGAATTAAAATCACTGCAAGTGTATGGTTCGTTACAAGTAATAAAGTGGACTTTTTAAGTTCGAATATCGTTCCCACAAGGATTGATTAGTTCTAATTCTAATTATCTTATCCTTAATCGAAACAAATAAAGGATAGTGTAGTTGTAGTGAAATTATAACTAAATGAATTAAAATTATGCAAGGATTAATGATTTAACTAAACTAAATGCAAATGATGTTGAATGTAATTTAGAGTTTTTCGAATGTATGATGAATGTGCTATGGTCACGAATCCCTATATAATAATATTTTTAACCCGAGTTTTATACTTGAACACACGATTGCAATATTGACAAATCAATGTTCCTAAATTATCCAACAAGCTCTCTTGAGTAATGTTAAACCTATTTTCATATATGACCAAACTATATTTCTATGATGGATACGAGCATACGAGAATGCATGAGTTTTTATGAACACTTAAAGATTTACATAAGGCATAGCGGTATATTTCTATCCTCTATCGGACCTTATGATGATTTATATATGTCGAATTTATTTTTCTTCTCTCGAACGCATGAAATAAATCACAAAACTCACATAATTATCGTGCACTATAATCATGGAGAAAATAAGATCATATAAATCATTCAAATATTTCAAAACATGTTTTTGATGTCAAGAATGTAAAACCAATAATTAAAAATCATAATACAAAGTTCATCGTTCCCTAACACAAATTAATTTATCCTAACATGGTGGAGAGAAGCAAATGAGAAAAATAGATGAAGAACGACATCATCTCGATTAATTTTCAATTGAATCTTCGTGTTCTTAGAGTTGATCTTCACGTTCTTCCTCTTTTCTCTATGAAAATCTTGATAAAAGCTCTCTCCTTCACTTTTGGACGGCCTTAGGGTTTTCAAAGACGTACCAAGATTCATTTCCATAAGAGTTTTATTGAAATAAGGACACCAGAAAATTTCGTCTCGAAATGGCCTGGGCGCTCGCCCAGTACAAAATGAGATGACCACCCATGCTTAATTTGTTGCTTCTGTTGATGATTTTGAAGTTGGGTGGCTGGGCAACCTGCCCAAGCTAAATTTTCGTCACTTTTATTTTTCACCCTTTATTTTCATTCTTTTTTCCATATTGGTCCTCCACATCAAATTACTTTAATTTTAGTGCTTCAATTTATACCCAAATGCTTGTTGGTCCCCAAAATTCCATCAATTTGCCGATTTATCATTCTTTCTTTTCCAATTGCTTAGAAAATGTCTAAAACTGAAATAAGATAAAAATAACCTAAGTTAAGCAAAATGGAATAATAAAACGACCCAAAAGCTTAGTAAAATGGCCCCGAATAAGTGCACAAAAATACACTTATCAAATACCCCCAAACTAAAACTTTTGTTTGTCCTCGAACAAAACTAAAACTTAATTCCACATAAAAGATGGTTCAACAACATGTTGTGTCTCAGGATTGGACTTAGTACTAAACAAAATGAACAACTACAACCGTGTAAAATCAAATCAATCTCCACATGTTACATGCATAACTTGACGTGTATATGTGTGAAAACTCATGTTAACATATTGAGATCATGATTAGCTCAACACCTAACCCAAGATAGTCAAATATTTTCTTACTTCGCCCGAAAGATGCAGGTACTTCCAAACTTATTCTTTTCACTCAATTATCTTGAGATGTACTCTAAAGTTGAACTCATTTACATCTACTCCTTATCCTCTCTTAGTTCGGATGTATCACACTATTACAAGTTCACACTTTAATAAGAAGATGTCTCTTATTTTTGATTTCTTCAACCATTGAGATTAAACTGAGCTAGTTGCCTTGAATTAGAGATATAATCTTATCAATCGAATGTCTGGGGCTAATCAATGTATTTCCTACATAAGAGTATGTATGTAATTCATTAATAGATAGATACCATTTTGTTTCCATTTCTTTAATATAACATCTTTCCTTTGCTTTCTATATAACCCCGGTAGTGAGCTTTATGTCGATGACTCTCAAGTCAGATGACCATAGGGCACCGGGTTTTAAACTCTTGCAGGCTTAATCACTCGAGTTATACATGCTCGAACCAATGTTTTTGTTTATTCAATGATTAGTGCAATGTCCATTTTCTTTTAGACACCATGTTTCTAAAACTACACTCTAACTTGAAACTTTCATTTTGTTTTCATCTCATTAGTTTAAGATAATCCACACAAGAAATATCATGCACAGAACCCCTACTCATCTCAATGTTCCTTTGAAACAGCTCAACTACCTCCAAATTATTCTAAAAATTGGACACTGCTTATTACAAAAGAGGTTATTTGGGTTTATTCACTATGTTCAACTATTTCTAAATAATGAACCAAATCACCAACCAAATATGTCAACATGAGTATCGTGCAATAAAAATGTCAAGTTTAGCATAAACAAGCTTTGACTAATCTAATAGTGCACTATTTTCACCATTCACAGTTCATACCTAGTCCAATATTCACATCATGGTCGACAAAGTTATTAAACTCACATAAGCACACAAAATTCTAAATTAATGTTCGAAAATGAACAACTAAAAACTGAAAGTAACTAATAGAAAATTGCATAAAAGAAATTTTTTTACACAATCACACACACATTGCATTAACATTATGAATGAAATATTCACACCCCCAAGCTGATATAGAACATTGTCCTCAATGTGTAAAGAATGACAAAATACAACTTAACCACACATAACACTAAGGATAATTTCACAAAAGATAAAGAACAAGGGGCTAGAGAAACTTCCCTGACTAATGTAGATGTGAATTTGAAGATGATGGATTAAAAGAAGTGTAGACCATGTATACTCTATGTGTCTTGTAAAGATGATGAATAACCAATATTATGAAAAATCACAAAAAAAACTCAAAAAAGAAATTCATAATCTAATACATAAAATAAGATAGATAAAAAGAAAAAAATTGTTGGGTTGCCTCCCAATCAGCTCTAAGTTTATAGTCTATAGTTAGACTATATGGCGGCTGATCAAGGGTACCTAAAGAATGCATTTGATGCCTTGTCCATTTTTCTTCTTTTGGCTTTGATCCACTTTTCATTTGATATCCACACCCCATCCTTGCCATTCTCAACATAATATGAATTCTCTATTCTATCCAACTCAACTTCAACTATGTAGATTTGTATCTCCTCGTCAGGTTTAATCACAAAATCAATTTTTGGACAATCAACAGAGTCAGAAAAATGTGAGTGGATTTCCTCCTTATTGATCGCCCCATTCTCGTTTAGTTCCATTGTGATTAAATTTTCACTCATTTTTAGATCTTCTTCATTCATTGAACTCTTATCACGTGGAATGATTGGTCCGCAATCTAAATTCATGGGCAATGGGAAGTAGTCAATCCCGACGACCCCTTCAAGCGGATTGTACCCCCAATGTTGAAATTCTTTCCGATACATGCAATCTCCCAAAAGTATCTCGCTTTCACCCAACTGACCAGTTTTTCGAAATACTTTACAGTTACCTTGTCTTCTAATAGATGAGAACCATCTCCTACAAGTTTGATGTCCTCATCCTAATTGTAAGGTATAAAATCTCCAACAAGCATATACCCTTCATCATTTTTGTCAATTGCTTGCTTCTGACACCTTAAATATTCTCTAAACCTCAAAAGCTTCAACGTGTGTAAACCAGAGTACAAGAACAAACATTGCACAGTACAATCCATCGCGTAGCAATTATTACAACTCGAGTATCCTCCAAACATATCTTCATAATGTATGTAGAGATTATCTGTTGTAAAAATTTCATTGCCTTACCAAGTTAGAATCATGCAATTATCTGAAAAAGTATAGGAAGAGAGTGCAAACACGAGATATATTAATAGTAGGGGTTAGCCAAAAATGAAAGCAATAAATAAAAAAATAAAAGAAAATAATGAAACAAAAGAAATGTTTGAATTATTGTCAAGATAAATAAAATTAAACAATTCAATCCCCGACAACGACACCAAAAACTTGTTCACGAAAATATATTTCGAATTAAAATCACCGCAAATGTACGGTTCGTTACAAGTAATAAAGTGGACATTTTGAGTCTGAATATCGTTTTCACAAGGATTGATTAGTTCTAATTCTAATTATCTTAACTTTAACCGAAACAAATAAAGGATAGTATGGTTGTAATGAAATTATAACTAAATGAATTAAAATTATGCAAGGATTAATGATTTAACTAAACTAAACGCAAATGATGTTGATGTAATTTAGAGTTTTTCAAATGTATGATGAATGTGCTAGGATCACGAATCTCTATGTAATAATATTTTTAACTCGAGTTTTATACCTTAACACACGATTGCAATATTGACAAATCAATGTTCCTAAATTATCCAACAAGCTCTCTTGAGTAATGTTAAACCTATTTTCATATATGACCAAACTATATTTCTATGATGGATACGAGCATACGAGAATGCATGAGTTTTTATGAACACTTAAAGATTTACATAAGGCATAGCGGTATATTTCTATCCTCTATCGGACCTTATGATGATTTATATATGTCGAATTTATTTTTCTTCTCTCGAACGCATGAAATAAATCACAAAACTCACATAATTATCGTGCACTATAATCATGGAGAAAATAAGATCATATAAATCATTCAAATATTTCAAAACATATTTTTGATGTCAAGAATGTAAAACTAAGAATTAAAAATCACAATACAAAGTCCATTATTCCCTAACACAAATTACTCTAGCCAGTATGGTGGAGAGAAGAAAATCAGAAAGATAGATGAAGAACGACATAACCCCGATTAATCTTCAATTTAACCTTCGTGTTATTGGAGTTGGTCTTCACGTTCTTCCTCTTTTCTCTCTGAAAATCTTGATAAAAAACTCTCTATCACTTTTGGACGGCCCTAGGGTTTTAAAAAATGCCCCAAGATTCGTTTTTATTCTCTCTCTGAAAATAACTAGGCAACCTTGGGAGATTGCCCATGCTAAATTTTCGCCACTTTTATTTTCCGCCTTTTTTTATTCTTTCTTCAATCCTGGTCATCCACATCAAATTACTTCAATTAATCACTAAAATCCCGGTTTCAGTGAGGATTTGAGAGAGGAAATTCAATATCAAACTCATTTTTCTGGTACCTAATTAGAGAGTTAAATTTGGGACAGAAACACTCCATAAATGCTGAAATTATATTTTGTTAACTCTTTATTTATGAAGGACAAAACTAAGGTCACGTATGAGAGCCATTAATTATTTGTAATATATTGTAGAATATTATATTGATGGAGAATGTGTGGTTAAATGTAAGGAAACTTTGTTGATTTGTGTGTAGAATATTTTATTGTGTGAATGTGGTGAAGAATTGTACTATAGAAAATAATTTAAAATTTTAAAGGATAACAAATCGGAGCTAATTCATTTATTAAGTTTGCTTCTAGAATCATACGTGTCTCTTTGATGTATATGCTGCATTAATATCTCGTTTAGCTTTAATTATAAAACAGAGCAATGTGAAATCAACACCAAAATATAGAGTGCTAATTGCTTTAGAATTAACTAAAATTCTTTGGGGGGGGGGGGGGGGGGGGTAATTTACTATCCAATTGGTGGCGGTGGGTAATTGTGGTGGTCAACGGTGCGGGTTGATTTTAGTAAAGCAGTGCAGGACGATTGATATATGAAAAGTTCGATTTGATCGATGGCGGTGGGTGGTGATGCTTGCAGCAGAAGGCTTTTTAACTATTTATTATTCTTTAAAATATAATAATTAAAAGTTTATGATGTTTTATTAAGCTTTTGTTTGACCCCATTATATTGAGATTTTGGTAATAATGAATTTTGAAATGGAAATTTTATTTTTTTTTAAATGTGTTGTTAAAAAAAAAAAAGAATTTTTTTTCTGTACCTTTAATATTATTTTATTGAAAAATATGTGATTGAAAGGAAGAGAGAAAAATGTATTAAAACTTTAATGATGACCAAACAAGGGCTAAACCTATGGGTTCCATTAAAATTTTAAAATATTTTTTTCTTTCTTTTTTTCAATAACCTATTTTTTAATAAAATAATATTACACGTAAATTCAAAATTTTAAAAGCTAATTTTACCCTCTGTTTGGCCCATATTAAAATTTTCATACATTTTTTTTTTCAACCACACACATTTTTCAATAAAATAATATTACACGTTTTTTGTTAATCACACATTTTTTCAAAAATTACTATTATAAAATACATTATTTCCAAAAATATCATTGGAACTAAACAAGGGCTCAATGGAGCCGAAACAAGGGCTAAACCCTTTCTTCCTTAAAAGATGGTAATAATACAAAACTTCAAATCTAACTTGGTTTGTTGGATAGTTATAATGATAATTTGTAGATATTTCTACTTGTTCATGCAAAATTTAGATTTGTAAAACATGGTATGCAAATTGTAAATTAAATTTCCCTTGAATAAATATTTTTATAATACTATAAAAATAAGATAAAGACTAAATAAAGAAATTCAACAAGAATTTATTGCAAAGTTTTGCCTTTTCAACTTTATTTCCACCAACGCTAACTGGTTTTTCTATTTTATATGGGTAGAGGGTAGTATCCCAATGGAAGCTATGCTACACAGACAAACTCCCTACACCCACCACCCAAACTATCCGCACCCCCACCCACTCTTTAACTGGGTAAGTAATCCTGCAATACCGGCTGTGTGTATAACCTTAATAAATTACAACTACAAATAGAATGAAATGGTATCGTTTTATTGGCCGCCTGTCATTCACTAAATCTCAGATAAATTTGGCTGTGATCTTTTGTTTGTTCGTGTCTTCTGAGGAAACTTACTCACTTTTTGTACAAAAAGGCAAGAAAATCTTGGTTCCTGAATTATCCCTTTTCTCTATAACCTTACATGTTTGTAACTTTGTACAGCCTGAAATATTTTTAAAGCTTTTCTTGATTAATGAATTTGGCTATTACTGATGCTGCAACAAATTATGAGTCATCATTGCATTTAGGCAGAGAAACTTATTCAAAGAAATAAGTAGAAACTAATTATGAGAATAATTTGAGTGACAATGATTTGAAACATTTCTTCATTGTTAAATTGCCTAATGGAAGATTAACTGATCCACTTCCTAAAGTTGATTTTGAGTTAAAGGTTGTGTGTTGAAATGAGGTTAAAGTAATAGGACTGTGGTGGCAGTAATTAATTTATGAATATAGATAGCTTATTGACTGGTCAGACATCATTTTCGGACATTGTAGAACCTAATGATACCACGAACTTATCCTTTCATGTTTCGATCAGAGTTAACTTCATATTTCTAATAGTACTATGGTAGGGATTGATAAGGTCAACGAGTTTGGAACACAATTCTATATATTTGACAATGTTTGATACAATAAACTCAATTATATTGTTTTTTCATGTCATTATTTTGAATCTTGTTCAATTATGTCCTCTCATTATCTAGTCCACATGTCCAAACATATCCTAATTTCGACAGGAAAGGCCGGCTTCAATAATTGCTAGTATTACCAGTCCACTCAACAGATATGTACAAAAGGCCATGGTCGAAACCTACCTGATCATGTTAAATATTTGATGATAAAACTATTAAAAACATGTCATTGAATTATTTAGTGCAATATGACAAAAAAATTGACAAGAAAATATAAAGAAGAATAAAGAACATCACCTAGATCTTTTTCCCAAAGTACATGGTAGGACAAGGTTCTAGCTCATTTAGTATAAGGTGTACAGACATAGGGAACATGCACTGATTAACTCCTCCCATTGGAATTCTCAGTTTCTGGCTTAGAATTTTATGGCCAGCTGAGACTTGAAAGCCCTTCTTGACCATGACTTGCACTTACACAAACACACATTATGTGTGTCCCAAGTCCAACCTCTATATATCATTCACATATCCCTGGTTAGTGATACCTCTTAGGCTCTTCCTAGTCGGGTTCGTGTCTCGTGTCAGTGAAATGAACGAGAAGAAAATTTAGGGTTTATAGGAAAATGGGGTTTGGGAGTGAGTATAATGTTGAAGGAGAAGGAGATTTACTTGCCGGAATTTCGTGGCCTCCAAGATGTTATACGTGTAGCTTTTGCAAGAGAGAATTCAGATCTGCTCAAGCACTTGGTGGCCACATGAATGTTCATAGAAAAGATAGAGCCAGATTGAGACAGTACTCCCCACCAAGGGATAATTATAACAATAATTATCAGTTTTCAGTTCTTAAACCTATTCATGACCTTAACCCTAATCTAAGTTCAAACCCTAAATCTAGTTTGTCAACTCCATCTGCAACATCATCCCTTTTGAAAAAATTTCCCCCTTCCAATTCAGCATTATCTGCATTAGTTTCTCCCTCCTTTTCAACTCTATCACCATCATTTTCTTCAGCTAGTGTCTCTGAAATAAAGAAATGGGGCAAACAAGTTGCAGCAGAAGTCAACCATTCAAGTCCACTAACAACGGATTTGATGAAAATGAAAACTACGAAGGCATTTTTCGGGGTTGAAAATTTCGGTTCATTTGCACATGAAACAAGATGTGAAGTCAAGAAAGCAGAAATACTTAGTCTGGATTTGGAAATTGGCCGGATTAGTCAATCAGAGGACTTGGATTTGGAACTCCGGCTAGGATACAGTTAGCAGCAAATTATTAATGTACTTCCTGAAGGCACTGGTTTAATCTACTTTCAAATGGTCATGTAATATTTGCACTTAACTTCTGCCTAAATTAATAGAATCCATATTTGCTTTTGCTGATGCTTATATGATAATTGATATATTATCTGGAATTCACCATTTTGTCGCTCAGATTATAAAAATTATAGCTGTTATAGTCAACCTATGGACCCCACATGTGAGAGAGAAAGTAAAAAATGTTGATTGATTTGATAGTTAACGGCTAGAATTTTGATTAAAATCCGGATTAAAATCCCTCCCAAACACACTCTAAGTTGTTTCACTTCGCTTCTATTAGTTTGCAAAATTTTGGGACGTCTGAGGCAGGTTCCTGAGGAATGGAGAGCAATGACCGATAGTTTATTAGGTTAATGCTAACTAACAGACCAAATATGGAGTCCATACCAAGTAAATTGTATACTTGTGCCACCTTTGATAATGTGAATCAGACAATACTAAACAATATGAAATATTAAAAACTAGTTAAAATTTTTACTATGAGTGTGTTTGAGTCACATTATTTTGGAAAAATGTATTTTGGAATAGTGGATTGATGGAAAATGTGAGGTTAAAAAAAAAAGGAAAAATTATTAATGTGATGGAAAATATTATTTTATTAAATAATGTGTGATTGAAAATTAATAGAAGAATAAGATTGAGCTCCCGTTTGACCCCCATTAATTTCTCATTCTCATTTTTCATTTCAACCACACATTCTTCCAATAAAATAATATTACACACAAATCAAAAACTTTTCATCACTTTTCCACCACACATTCTTACATCAATCACTATTCCAAAATTTCTATTCTTCTAAAAATGGGTTTCAAACAGGGGCTGGAAATTTTAATGTGTGCCAAATAGAGACTATATAAATGTTTTAGTACCATTTATGTCCCACACACGCTCCTTAGGTATACATAGTTAAAAACATCTCCCCTATTACTTGGTCGAATACTATATGAAGTTGGTGAAGGGATATTGATTGATTTCAAAAGAATCATCTGAACTCAACAAATTCTAGAGGAATAAGCCACTTAGCGAGATGTCATGCCCACCTACTTGACAGATGTAGTGACGGTAGCAGATGATTTGATAGAAAAACTAATTATTTCTTAAACAGTCCAATTATAAAATGTCATATTCTGTCAAGGAAGATGACAAAAAATTCCAGCAATAAAGCATGGTTCAATTCTAAAGCATATTGCTTCACTACACTATATTGAGAAGTTGATACGAGTGTGGTACTTTTCGCTATACTTTCAATCTCAACCCCACAAAACCTCTAGTTTTAAGTCAAAAGGTAGAATAGCTTCAAAGCTTATAAAATATACTTTTCATGTTATTCAATTTGCCTCATTAATGCTATCTTAAACTTTAAATGAAACATTCGAACAAATATTTAAGCAATCCCCCCATCATTCATTCATGTTTATTGTCAGTATGTGCTCAAACACACACACACACAGAGTATACTTACATAGTACATTAATGATAGCTCCCATGTCTAATGATTCTAAGTGGTGTTAAATATTGTTGGGCCAGTGGATGCTTTTCCCAAAATCTGATAGTTTCCATGTTCCCAACAATGTATGGGTCGTCAAATGAAATGATGACATTTCCTTAAACAGAGAGTGACATGTTTTGTTCAGTTTGAAAAATACTTATTGCAGTTAACTGAGAGGACCCTCCTTTGTTTCCCAAAATAGTATACATGACAGTTGAATACTTACAAAAATGCCCTAACCCCTTACTTCTTCTTTTCTTGCAATTTCTAAGCCATTAGATGTTATACTTACGAAGAACTCATCATTAAAGGTGGAGACACTAGTGGTCATTCGTCAATCATCTTGTCAATTCAAATGAAGAATTACATGAAGTGTGATGCAATAATAAAAAATCCATTGATTCGAAGAGACAAATATTGGATAGGATTAAAACTCGACAAAACAATCTCAATATATAAAATGCTTATGGCAAGACAATCTGACTAAGAATTCGGGAATTTTTTTTTGTTTTGGAATAGTAATTTTTTGAAGAATGTTTGGTTAAAAATGAAGGAAACGTTTTAAATTCTAAGTAAATATTATTTTATTGAAGAATGTGTGGTTGAAAATAAGAAAGAAAAAATTGTTTCAATTCAAGAATGGAGGTCAAACGGGGCTAAATTTATAACCTTGGGACTATAAAAATGAAACTGATCAAGGCCTCAATTAATTTGTATAAAGGCATAAATGGAAAATAAATGTAACAAAAGCAAAAATTATTGAAATGTCTAAATTGTAAAGGCATCCATCAAGAAATTTGTAGTTTTGTAAAGCAATATTTCCACCAGGTCCGTCCATCCAGTACTAATCAATTAAAGTGGTCTGGTATAGATTAAAATTTTAAATCAAAGATAACAATTAATTTTAATTAGACATTTCACGAGACCACTACTTTTCAACAATACATTTCATTAATTTTTATTAAAAAATACATATTTCTAAAGTAGTTGATAATCATAGAAGACAGATTGTTCTTCTTCTTGCATCTCTTCATCGTCTATTTGAGGCTGAGAACTATTTATCCTATGTCCCTATGTTTAGAACTATATTCTGTCTCACTCTCCACTTGCGCTTATCAACAAAGTGAAGTAGGGATTCAAGCTCCACCTGCAGCGTAGTTCCATGAGCTTCTCCTATTTCTAATGAAGTTTTGAGTTCATCTCACTCCAACACGACTTGTGAGGCTCGTTAAAAGTTACATTCCTACTTGTTATTACCTTAAAACCTCTAAAACTTCTAGCTCAAAGCATGTGCACCTTCACCTCGTCATGATAACCTAAAAATACATACCTTTGGGCTCTATGTTCTAATTTTTCTATAATGTTGTGAGAGAAGGCTGCAAGCCCAAGAGTTTTCAAATGAGAGTAATGTAGTCGCTTACCAAATCACACCTCCAATGCTTTTCTTTTTAGAGCACTAGAAGTGCATCTGTTCATAATATAAGAAATCGTCATAACAATTTCTCCCTAAAAAGCTTTTGCAATACTAGAACTAACCATCATACACCTGATTTTATCCAAGAGGGTCTTATTCATTGCGAGTTCTGAGAATTTCCTATCTAATTTTCTATTAATGTTTTCTAAATTTTATATTTTTAAAGAGCGTAAGTTCGGTTTTAATAAGAAAATTCATTCTTTTCTAGAAAAATCATCAATTAGAATGGATATTTATTTTTCCTTTTGTCATAACGGATGAAGGCCCCTATAAATCTGAATAAATATATTCAAGAATAGAGGTGGATTTACAAAAGGAAATGCTTAAAATAGAATTTTTTTTTAGGAATATGATTAAGGAGTAACAGACTTGTACTTCTCAGATACTTTTTCTCCAATGGTTTTTTTTTTTTTTTTTTTTTTCTGATGTCATGAACTAACTTTTTTAAGGCATCCAAATTATCATCTAAATCTTTAGAAGAATCAAATTTAAAACTGAAGAATATTTTCAAAAAGAAAAAGTTCATTTGGTAAGGATTTAACCAAGTAAAAGTCTTCTAACTTTTTTCAAAGAAGCTTAGATCTACTTTTCTTAAAACTTGGTCAAACAAATATAAAATCATAGAGGTGAAAGCAAGTTTATCCACCTTAGCTCTCCCATCAACAGTGATGGAAATACGATAATCTTCATCAATAGATTTATAAACTTCTTGTTAGACAATAATCCCTTTCATTTTTTGTTGTCAAATAGGAAAATCTACTTTCCTATTAAAACCCGAAGTTCATATTCGTATTTGTAATTAAACACAAAGTTCAAGCAATATACACTAAGGAACTTGTATATTTTTCAATAAAGATGGGTTAGAAGTTCATAAAATCACATAATAGTACGACCAACAACCAATTTTATCAACATAGAGTATAAATTGGTAACATAATCAAGCAAACTCACAAAGTAATGCAGGATCCACAATCAAGAATATCCATATAATAAATTCAACTGGCCAAATTTACTAGGATTCCATGAGAATCATGTTCCCAAAGTCAAGGCACGATATAAAATTGTTGTTTTGAGTTTAGGGAAAAAATCGAAGTCAAATTAAACATGCAAAAGTAATAAGATAGTAATATAGGTGTAATATTACATAAACTGTCAAGAAAAATTAAGAACATGTATCACAGAGTCAAGCTAAAAGTTTAAACAATGCTACCCAAAGTGATGATATCGAGATTTGACCACCATAAGAGTCAATATTAGAAACAATGTCAGGAAAACCGGTCAACAATGGATTGAAATTGTAGACAGTTTGAAGAATAGTACATATCCCTAGAGAACTTTCAGATCTAGGATTTCACTTTTCTGAAAAAGAAAATCTTAGAGTCCGTTTGATACGCTCTATTTTCTACGAAAAATGGAAAATATTTTCCATTTTGCAATTTTTGTAGTGTTTGATTGACAAAATTTTTTCGAGAAAATATTTTTGAACTTTTCAAATTTTCCACCTTTTTAAGGAAAATAAATTCTTGATGTTTTGGTGAGAAAATATTTTCCAACTTTTCAATTTTTTTTGTTTTTGTTTTTGCAATTGGAAAAAATTTTAGACACAATGGTAAAAAAAAAAATTCACTTTTATTGACAATTTCCATGCAAAACAAAGCCAAACGAATGGTATTCGGTATGGTTTTTTTTCAATTTTTTTTTTTTTTGGCAATTGGAACAAATTCTAGACCCAATGGTAGAAAACATTATCACTTTAATGGACAATTTCCATAAAAAACGAAATCAAACGGATATCAAACTTTCAATATTTTCCATGGAAAATTATACCAATCAAACACAATTAATTACAATTCCCAGCAAAATAATTTCTAGGAAAATCTTTTCCATGTAAAATATTTTCTTTCCACCCATTTTACAGATTTCTATCAAACGGACCCTTATTTCCTCAACCTCGACCTCATGGAAAATTATACCAATCAAACACAATTAATTACAATTCCAAGCAAAATAATTTCTAGGAAAATCTTTTCCTTGTAAAATATTTTCTTTCCACCCATTTTACAGATTTCTATCAAACGGACCCTTATTTCCTCAACCTCAACCAAGAGGTCATGGAACGCCCAAGAAACACTACGGAAGGCTAGATCCATCAAGAACTTTTACATCTAGGGTTTCACTTTCTAAATCGGAAAAGGAAAACCAGATTTCCTGAATCAAGAGATGATCGAACACCCAAGAAACACCATATAATGCTATGATACTACTATTATATATTATAAATCAAACACTGTACATAATCTCAGAAAGAATAAAGCAAAGAAAGTTTACAAAGTTACTAACGTTTTCTCCACTGACACTAGATCAGTGCTCAAATATTGTAACCTTTTCTCTCAAAATAGAATACCTAGAAGCTAAACCAAATGAATGATCGAAATTGTGTTTATAAACTAGAAGAACTCGAACTCAAAGATAACAACTTCTCCTTGCAAAAGAAAATCACTCAGACAATTCTATTTTACAAAGAAACACTAAAATCTTCCAACTTGAGGTTGAAGATTATAGAGAAGAAGAAGAAAATCAGAGATAATTCTAGAAAGTTGCAGAAAAACATATGGAAGAAGTGAATTAGGGCAACGCAGGTGAGCCTTATTTAAACACCTTATACCCACTCTTTATCTTTAATCAAGATTAATGGTCCAAAGCAACTAACAACTTTGCAAATTAATCAGGTGTTGCACTTTTAAAATGTGACTTCTATCATTTAATGGATCCGGGTTTGGATTTCATCTATTTGATTTATCAAGCAATAGCAATTGTAACACTTGGTCAAGCGCTACTCATCGTAGCCCCAATTTGGGCTGGAAAATGGCATCACAACCAACAATTTGTTGTGTGCATTGCAAAGAATTATTTGACAAGTAATATTTTGATCAGCAATGTTAGATGTACATTGTAACGTCCCAATTTTCATACATCTTGAAATGTTATCAAAATTTTCATTTACTTAAAAGGCGGAATGACTAAAATATAGAATTTTTTAATAAACAAAATATTGAAACATTCATAAACTTGAATTTAAATCATGAAATTGTATCTTAAAATTTTTTTACATTCTCAACTAACTAATTCAATAATAATATTGGAACAAATCAAACTAATAAATCTAATGGCAGTAAAACTTAGTGTTTTTCGCATGTCCAAGTCCCTTGGCAGTCCGCTGTACCGTTTTGTCACAACTTCAATCGATCTGAACTAACCTGAAAAATTATAATAAGATAGAGTATTTAAAAATACCCATCAAGATAAGTGGAGTTTTCATACGCAATTATATAACAATAATATAGACAATTCATACCACATTTCTCTTTATGGAGTATATCGGTGACCAAGCAAGATACCCATCATTTTTCATTTTGAATTCCCAAAAGATTTCACATTTTGTTAGGTCGAACCCGAAGGTCCACTAACAATTAATGCATAAATTATTGAACATAAAAATATACAGAAAAATCAACTTGCACAAATGTATCTTACCAACGAGCTTCTGAAAAAAATATTCTAGCGATTTATAGCTACTTTATATGAAAGTTGTCGTGTAAAACTCTTTGGTGGTGAGTTATGGGACAATTGCACACTATTTATATTTGAAATTCTCAATTGAGTTTGTAAACAACTAGAATTTAAAACGATGTATATAAGGAATTTGGATAAGAATTAAATTTCAAATAACAAAATTATGATTACTTTTAAACTTTATCAAATTAAGATTGCAATCAAACTCTATCCAAATCACGAAAAGATTATCATTATCAAAATCAACATTTATCACTCCGTCGATACATAATTATTTGGCCCAAATAAGATAGGAATTTGAAATATATTTTATTTTAGTCCTCATTTTTTTTTTCAAAATATTAAAAATATACCAAATAAAATTTTATTCTAAGATTTTCGGGACGTTACAGATATTAAAAGTTTGACATTATTGTTGACACTCCATTGTTTTCAGAAGAAAGTGTGGGAAAGTGTATTTTTTTTTAAAAATGTACAATGTGATGTCGTCGGTGGCACAATGTAAATATAATGTAAAACTTAGTTCACATGTAGCATGATTCTATTTTGATTAAGCTCCACAAAGATATCACAATTGCCTGTCATATGATTTTATAGCCACCATCTAAGTACTAGAGACTTTGATATTTACATTCAGCAGTTTCTTTCAAACTTGTTACATCTTTTGCTTAATTTATCTCCTTATTTTGAAACCTACATGTAAGACATAAATTATATATCTCCAATCATGTTATGAAAGCTCTAATATTAAAAAAAAAAACTTCATTAGAAATGAGTCTTCGAAGCATCAAACGTCTCCTAGCCAATACCTATTTAATAACATATTTAACTTGATGAAAATAAACACATGACTTTCAATATTAAGAGAGGAATTCTACAGGGATTTTTCTCGAGTTTGGCTAGGGATTCTGGTATCAATATATAGAAAGCCACCAAACAACTTCCACCCATCATTAAAGTGGATAGTTTTCGCGTGCAATAACTTCCCACAATAACCACATGGGAAGTTATTTAGGCAATTAATTAACCCACAATTTAAAATTTAATTAATTTGACTTTATATTGAGCATGTAGGCCACAAATAGTTTATATTCTCCCACTTGGTCCACATATCAATGATTAACTTCAAGTGGGTACTTAATATTGCCCTATGCTAAAAGTGGCAATAATATATTCAAATAGAAATTCTTGATACTTGAATCACGACGGTAATGTTCTAATAATCAAACATTTCTTTCCATTGATTACAAGTACAATTGCTTCTAAAGAGTACTTTACTCTATGAATGGACTTCATATAAGTCATTCAGGATCTAAACTTTAATAATCACAATGGATATTCATTACAAAACGTAAGTGAACTAATAACATTGTTTCAAATATAGAAACAATAATCTTAAAACCAAATATCAGAGTATCAAAATGAACACGCAAGTCCCATATTCTTAACACGAGCTTTATAAACTTTAGTTGGCAAGCCCTTAGTCATGGGATCTGCAATTATGAAATCTGTCTTAATATGTTCGATGGCTACTTCATTTTTCTTTATATGATATCTGACAACAAGATACTTTATGTCCATATATTTGCTTCGACTTTCACTTTTGTTATTTATTGAAATTGCAGCCGAATCATTGCAATAAATTTTTAAAGTCTTCTCTATATTATGGACAACCCTTAAGAATTTAACGAAATTCCTCAACCATAATGCTTATGTTGTAGGTTCATAGCAACCAATGAATTTTACCTCTATGGTAGACGATGCAATTATAGCCTGCTTACTGCTTCTCGAAGATATAGCTTCTCTAACCAGAAGAAAAATGTATCTTGATGTAGACTTCCTTGTGTCTACATATCCCGCAAAATCTGAATCCGTGTGTCCAGTAACTTCAAGATTATCGAAATACTTGTATGTGAGTCTGAAGTCTTTAGTTCCTTGTAGATACCTCATCACTTTCTTGATAGCTTTCCAATGTCCTATACCGTGATTACTTTGATATATTTTTAGTATACCGACTGCAAATGTAATCTCTAGTCTAGTACAGACTTGTGCATACATCAAATAGCCAATAGCAGAAGCATAGGGTATAGAAGCTATGTGCTCTCATTCTAATTCATTTAATGCACATTGATTCTAACTAAATTTATCACCTTTAACAACGGGTACTACACTTTATACATAATCATTCATCTTGAATCTTTCTAAAACTTTTTCAATGTATGCTTTCTGAGAAAATCCTAGTGACGTTTCAGATCTGCCCCTGTGAATCTCTTTACCAATGACATAACAGGTTTCACCCATATCTTTCATTTCAAAGTTTTGGCTAAGAAATTGTTTCGTGTCATGTAGCAATCCCAAATCACTGCTTGCAATTAAAATGTCATCTACATATAGGGCTAAAAAAATGTATTCGCTCCCACTGACTTTAAGATATATGCACTAGTCAACGATATTTTTCTGTAAAACCATATGAAGTAACAACATTATGAAACTACAAATACCACTGACGGGAAGCCTATTTTAGCCTATATATATTTTCTTAATCTTGCAAACCATGTGATTACTTTTATCATTGTAAATCCTTCAAGTTGTTTTGTGTATACTTTTTCTTCAAGATCCCCATTCAAGAATGTTGTTTTCACGTCCATCTAATGTAGCTCTAGATAAAAATTAGCTAATAAAGCCATTATAATTCTAAATGAATATTTCTTAGAAATCGAAGAAAACGTTTCATGGTAAACAATGCTTTCTTTTTTAGTGAAACCCTTGGCTACAAGTCTGGCCTTGTCTTGTTCTATAGTGCTAGATGCATTTTTTTTTTTTGGTTCTATAGACTCAATTACAACCAACGATTGTATGTCCATCTAACAATTCAACGAGATCTCGAACTTAATTTTTAGTTGTAGATTCCATTTTTTCCTTTATGGCATCATTCCAAAAAATTGAGTTTTCTCCATCAACGCCTTATGAAAATGAGTTAGGATCATTGTCAAGTCCAATACATGTATTTGACTCTTGAAGATATACAACGTAATCGTTAGAAATTGCTGATTTCCTTATTCTTGAAGATATCTTTACACCTACTACCTTATCTTGATTTTGTATATTTTGAGTAGTAATAGGTTCTGCATCGAGTCGTGATTCTCGTTTTGCGTTTTCTTCATGCAACAACGGTTGTTCTGGAATTGGTTCATTTTCAGTTGGAGCTCTTTCTTTCGAAATGAATCAATATACTTCGATTGGAAGATGACCTAACAGATTCATTTATTTCCTAAAAATCAATATTTCTAGGAAACTCATTCCTACTCACTTCATGATCCTCTAGAGATTTTGTATCTTTAGCTTCGACAATCCTTGGAGAGTGCGAAGGACAATATAATCTATAGTATTTAGAGTTCACTGAATAGCCTATGAAAAATCTACTAACTGTTGAAGGGTCAAATTTATTTATGTGAGGATTGTAAACCCTCACTTCAATTGGACAACCCCAAATATGTATATGTCTCAAACTAGGTTTCCATCCGTTCCAAATTTCAAATGGTGTTTTAGGAACTGCTTTAGATGGAACTCTATTTAAGATATACACAACATTTTTTAAGGCTTTACTCCAGAGATTTTAAGAGAAACTTGAATTGCTCATCATGCTCCTAACAATGTCCATTAAGGTCATGTTTCTTTTTTCAACTAAACTGTTTTGGTGTGGTGTGTCTGGCATTGTATATTGTACTACAATGCCTTGTTCTGCTAAAAACTTAGCAAACTGACTGTGCATTTGTCCATCTTCTGTGTACCGTCCATAATGTTCTCCACCATTGTCTGACCTTATAATTTTAATTTTTCTTTTCTTTTGTTTCTCTACTTCTACCTTATAAATATTGAAAGCATCTAGTGCCCCATCTTTATGATTTAGAAGATAGAGATACATATATCTTGAATAGTAATCTATGAGTGAGATAAAATATCTATGACCATTTAGACAAGGAGTAGAAAAAAGTTCACAAATATCTGTATGAATAATCTTAAGAATGTTTGAACTCCTTTTGATACCTTTAGTGGTCTTGTTTGTCAGTTTTCCCTTTTATATAGTCAATACAAGTCCCAAAATTAGTAAAATCAAGAGTTGGTAAAACTCCATCATTTACTAGTCTTTTAGGTCTCTCTATAGAGAGATGTCCCAATCTCATGTGTCATAACTTGGATGAGTTTTCTTTAACAATACAACGCTTATTACCAATACCAATACCATCACCATGCAGTTCGAATAAGTTAGACTCACAAGTGGGATCCAAATCAAAATTATATAAATTATCAACCAAAACACCATGTCCAACAATAATTGAATTGTGAAATAAGCTAAACATTTTGTTTTCGAATACATACTTGAAACCCAAAGGTGCTATTCATGAAATAGAAACTAGATTTCGAGAAAAGTCAGGAACATAAAATGTGTTTTTAAGATCCAAGTGAAAACCAGAATTTTAAATTAATTTAGAGGTTCTCACGCCTACAACAATTGAACTCAATTGGTTTCCAGAATAAGCTCTTTGTTCATTTGGTTGCGGTTCCTTATATCCAGAAAGCCTTGTATAGTATTGACAATGTGAATTGTAGTACCTGAATTATCCATCATGTTTTGTTTGGAATAACCAAAAGAGATTCATGAGACACTAAAGAGATAAGAGTACCTTTATTTTCGAGTCATTTCTTGTACTTGAAATAGTCCTTCATATGCCATTTCTTTTTGCAAAAGAAACACATATCCTTATTGCCCTTTTGCTTCATTGGCATCTTGTTCTTCATTTTAGGACCGTATTTACCCTTATTCTCATTTCCTTTATCATGAGTTGTCGATGAGCGGTTTCCAACTTTTCATACTTTAGCCTCTCTTCTTCTTGAACACACATTGTCTAGAGGTTATTCACATTCCATTTTTCCTTATGTGTGTTCTGCGATATTTTTAATGGACCATACTCCGTAGAAAGATAGTTTCAAATGAGATGAACAAGGAATGACTTATACATCTCTATCTTCAGGGATTTAATATGAACAATAACGTCTCTCATTTCTATTATATGTTCACGCACACTTTTAGAATTGTTAAACTTCATGGCTGAAAGTCTTTTCATTAAGGTGCTGGTCAACATGTTGGCAGAACATACAAATTGCTCTTCAATAGCATTTATGAAGTCCTTGGCCTTATCATATTGAGGAATATATCCTTTTATGCTTTTACTAACACGAGTCTTCATGATACTCAAACTCAAGCGAATGGATCTTTCTCACGATTCATACAGTGGTTCATCCACACGAAACGTCAAGTCACGATCCATGCATCCTAAAGTAAGGAGAATTTTCTCCTTTCAGTCAAAAAAATTATCACCACATAGAATTGAAACTCGAATAGAGTCATTGAAAAAATTAGAAACCGCTGCATAAAATAAACGCATATATTAATTGCTATTGCTTTCTAAAGCAATGATCTATAAGACTTCTATTATTGAATCAACGGTTATTTTCGATTTGGAACCTTTCCAACACACCACACCAATATCCTAATTGAGATATGTCATCATTATAGTCTAACGAGAAGTTAGCAACAGAGTATCCATGAATTCTCAGTTCTTTTTCTCCATATAAAATCTTCTCAAGACTTTATCTATATAGATTAGTTGAGTTAAGCAATCTTTTAAATCTATCTCTATAGATCAACAATTGAAATATAAGGACATCGTTTTCTATAATATATCTCGTACATATAATATTAGGAATGCGATAATGCTTCAACTATCTTTTTGTAAACACACAATTCATCTTCATTTTTGATAAAATCAAACATTTTTTACTTTTACATCAAATCGAAGATTTCAACTCCAAGAGGCTTGTTTCAATCCATATTGACTTTTCTTTTAAACTTATTTACAACCTATGGTTCTATTCCATTAGGCAGGTCGACCAAGGTCCAAATCTTGGTTACATACATCAAGTCCATCTCGGATTCCATGGCCTCTTGTAATCTCTTTAAGTCAACATTTGACTTTATTTGTGTGTAATTAGTAGGTTCATCATCCTCAATTAGTAATCCTGGATTTGTACCTTCCAGAAGGTCGAATGATCGTACAAGAATTACACGAAGATGACGTGTCCTCAGGAGTCCCCACTTCCCGATCAAGAGTATGTCCCTCAGCAGGTTTGGAATTAGAATCAGGTTCATCTATTTGGTCAACTATATCTGTGAATTCTTGAACTCCTTCAAGATTTATTCTGTTCCCACTGTCCTCTCCTAGAATAAACACTTTCTCTAAGAGTATGATATGTCTTGAGATGAACACCTTCTTCTTTATGGGATTATAGAACCAATACCCAATTGTCTCTTAGATATCCTACAAATATTATTTATCTGATTTAGTCTCAAACTTATCCGATTCAGTGTGCTTCACATAAGCGTCACAGCCCAAACGTTTATATGAGAAAAGTTGGGCCTTCTGTCTTTCCATAACTTATATGGATTTTTGTTAATCGATTTAGCTGGGACATGACTTAGTGTGTAGCACGTGGCAATCAATGCATGACCTCAAAATAATTTTGGAATGTTTGCATGACTTGTTCTTAGTTGTACTATATCTAATAGTGTACGATTCCTCATTTCAGATACAATCTCATGTTGCAATGTATGTGGAGGAATCCATTGTGAAAGAATCACATTCTCTTTTAGATAATCAGAATTCTACCTTTTATACATTCTCCACTTTGATCAGATCTTAGTGTGAGAATATGTTTACATATTTGTTTTTCTATTTCTAGCTTAAATCATTTGAATATTTCAAAAGTTTCATGTTTAAATTTCATCAAATATACATGACTATTTCTGAAATGGTCGTCAGTAGATGTAATTAGATAAGACAAACTTTATCTAGCATTAATTGATATGAGTCAACATACATCACTATGTATTAGACCCAGTAATTGTGCAGATGTTTCACCTTTTCAAGTAAAGGAAGATTTTGTCATTGTGCCTAACAGACATGTTTTACATTTGTCATTTGACCCAAATATACATCTCCATGTAAGTTTGGAATTGCATTTTCATTTATGTGACCAAATCTGCAATGCCATATATAGGTGTTATTCCGATTATCATTTTATGCCTTTCAATATCTATACTCATTATAGAATACTTAATATTTAGAATATAAATGTTATTTTGTAATTTACCATAACTATTGAGATCTTATCAAAATAAAAAGGAATAACAATTGTCCTTAATATTAAAATAATTCATGTCCAGAAATGAAATTCATTTAAAGCTCTTGGTAACAAAATAATATTCCTCTAATTCTAATATTAAGCCTAAAGGTAAAGGCAAGAAATAGCTCATATAGGCATTGCACCAACATTTGCTCATTTTCAACGTCCATGTCAACTTCTCCCTTTTGCAGTAATCTACTACTGTTTAGTTTTTGCATATTTATACAAATATGAGATTTATATCTGGTATCCAATACCCATGAAATTAATGAAGTAGATATAAGTCTTATAGTTTCTTTTCCAATGACCTATCATTCTAAAATGATAATGAGGGTCATTAGATTTGGTATTGTCCTTATTCGCTTTAATTGTCTTAGTCATCTTGATTGCTTTCCTAAAGTATCCTTCAGACTTCCCTAGAGGAATATATGACTAAGATGCCCACTACAAACATAGATATTGGCCTTCATAGTCTTAAGCACGTTAAGCAACTCAATAAGTGTACATTCAAATTTATTCATGTTAAATTCACAATTAGTTATGAAAAACTCTCCGATAGAGATTTCAAAACCAAGTCTATACTTAGTTCATTGCTCATGACTGAACTCAATTGAGACAACTTCTAAAAGTAGTCAATATCTTAATCACACGAGCATTGGTTGAAGATTCTTTTGCCATATGCTGGTAGGAAATCTTATATCTTTTCATACACGATTGTTCATCATTCAACACTTTGAGATGGAACATCATGTTTTATCACCTATACTCTTATGTTACCTTTGTAACTTAGGGGACATAGTCGCAAATATCACACATGTTGCAGTACTATCATCATTACTGTATTTATTATAGCAGCCACATCTTCCTTTGTCAAGTCATCAGCAAATGTTTCTGGAAAGGGCTACTCAAGGACACAACCAACTTTCTCAGAACAATTCTTAGATTGCGGTGCCAATCAAGAAAATTTTGTTTGATTGTTGGCATTCAATATGCCTCTCAAATACAAATGATTATTCATGATTCAATAAATGTAAACGTCAAAAAGTAAAAGAATAGTTTATTTAACTTGGTCTTTTATTAAATTAATTTCGCTCCTACTGTTTAACTCGTATTTATAACCCTTTCACATAAATTTATGGGATCCATACTTGATTCCCAATGGGTTGGGATCTCATTTGTTATATTAAAACCTTGAGTGTACTCAACAAATCTTAATAAAATATTTGGGTAGATACTATTATCAATTGTATCTCCATACAACTCACAGATCATTAAGATGACAACTCTTTATCTTCACACATCTTATATGTTAACTTAACATGCCTCTAAAAGTTATTTGATTGAGTGTACTCAACAAAATATAAATTTTAGTTAAGTCAAACCAATCATTCAAAAATATCTAATATTTAATAGTGTCAAATCCCTAATATTTAATAGCATGCAAATAAACATATATATAATTTTGTGGACGATTATGGACTTATACTACCTAGTCTTTCTAAGCCATAAAAAATACTAATTGGTCAGTTCCTATAGGGTATTACATTGATTCATACAATGCTCCATCTCTATGGTCTCCTCCTTTTGTATATTTAATTAGTTCATCTACAATCTATATCATATACTAGTTGTCACGCATGCCTAAATAATTGGACACACAAGCCCATAAAATTACAACGAAGTCGCAGGTCCAAAATAAATAAGTGCTCGTATGCCCATAAAATATAAGAATAAAACTAATCATTCAACACATCCATATCGTCGAGTCCATAATCATCCACTAATAAACATTCGTCATATAAATGTTTTCTTATATAATATCTAATATTATATGTAAACATATTTCAAGTTTCTAGCAATTACGATCGTCTAAACTAATTTAGACAAATGGATCGCAACAATTAAATAATTAATTAATCAAATTAGTCATTTAACTTAATAAATCCAATTTTAATTAAATACTAAATTAGAGTCCAACTCTAATTTCACAATTATAGGGCGGATTTACTTAATTAAAATCAGATTTTAACTAAATACCAATTAGAGTCCAACTCTAATTTCAAAGTTTTAAAGCTTAAAATTAGACTCTAATTAAATATCAAATTAGAATCCACCTCTAATTTCAAAACTTAAGGAGGTTGAAGTTAGTTAAAATCAAATTTTAAGTAAATACAAAAAATTAGAGTCCAGCTCTAATTCCAAGATATTATGGTGAACTTATTTAATTAAAATCAAATTTTAGTTAAATATCAAATTAGAGTCCAACTCTAATTCCAAGAAAAAGTTTAGGGCGAGACAATTTAATTAAAATCAAATTTCAATTAAATGTCAAATTAGAGTCCAACTCTAATTTAAATTGAATTAATATTTTAATTTAGGATAAAACTCCTACATAAAATAAAATTCAATTTGGAATAAAAAAATAATATTTACGTTAAAACCAATTTTAACGAAAATACAAAAATTGTCAATTTTAAATGGGTCAAATTTTAAATTTAGGGTTAAACCATTTTAAAATCTAATTTAAAATCATTTTAATATTTAAATTCAAAAACCTTTTTTGAAAATTGCAAATTGATCAAGGTTTAAAATTGTAAACATGCCCTTCAATTAACTTATTTTCATGAAAGGTCCTTCATTTAAAAATTGCAAACATACACTTTTCTCATAATTGCAGGCGAGGGCCTGCAATTTCACAAATTGCATCAGAGGCCCCTGTCTCCAATCATCTCTCACGACTGAAAAACCTAGAATTTCTCCCTTCTTGCGGCGTCGAGTATTACAGCAGCGCACGATATTGTTGCAATAACCAATGGCACTGCTCAGATTTCCAACGAAAACTCGCAGTGATGGTGAACGTTGCAGCAGTAGCAGCAGCGTCTGTCGCTGCTGCTTCCAGGTCATAGCGGTGCGCTACCTTGCAAGTAGCGAGTTTCTATCGCCATGCCCCGATGGCGTCACCATCGCCGCCAAGTTTTTCAGATCCAAAGTTTTGACCAAAAAATATTTTCCTTACTAAAACAGACTTTTGAAGATGAAAAATAATTTTCTAAATTGCTAGATTCAAGAAAAAAATGAAAAATCAACTTTTTACTGATCTAAGATGGAAAACAGTTTCTAACAAACACAAAGTAGGCTTTGATAATATTAGTACAAGCGGGCTTTGCCCATCCCTTAAATTTAACCAGGTCTCAATATTTAATTAATCAAATTAATTAAATCTGGTCCATGAATTAATTAATCCAATTAATTAATTTCGACTTATTAATAAGTAGCCCAATTAATTAATTATCCAACACTTGTCAATTAATTGATTGGTAAATCTCATTTTTCTGATTCTTTTCTGTGTGTGACTCATTAGGTTCCCAATCACGATACTTAACGACATGAATTATTATTTTGATTTAATCAAAATTGATAAATTAAAATACCCCTTTTAATTTATAATCAATTCACATCCGTCGTCCCAAATTGACATCTAGCAATGTGTCAGGGCAATACATGTGACGGAAAATGTCACGTGGTATGACAAAACCAAACTTGTTCGTTTATCGTGAAACTATAATCCTTTTGTCAAAATGATCTGATCAATTATGAGATATGGATATGTGTCAATTTCAATTATCGATCATATCTTTTATCCCATGTAAGTCGAAAAATCCTTCTCAACTTATAAGTTCACCTTGGCCAATGATTTCATTATCAACTTAACTGGATAAAATGTAGATCACAATTCTTACTATCTAAGAGTGATGAATCCTCTATTGATCATTCACAACCTTTATATGATTTTTGACATACTTGAACGATGTTGTATTAGCGACCCTTGGGAAAACAACATCCAACATCACCAAAGTATGATTATCCTCATATAAGGCACTATGATGACCTGAAGTCAAATGATCAATTCTACTACCGAACGTTAGAGATTAACCACGACACTCATATAGTTATCATGTGGAATCTTCCAACGGGTCTCCAATGTTTTGTTCTATAACAAAACATCTACGTGTTCATTCAAGTATCACCACACTTCAGCTTGTGAGATCAGCTACTTCTTCACAAGTAAGAAACGCCACATGTAATGGTTTATTCGTAATAACGATATCTGTATCTCGTTATTACATACGACCACGGACGAATTAAGATTCAGTCATATGTAATTTGTATCTCACAATCACAACTATTTGTGATTAACAAATCACCAAGACTTGAATCTACGGATTCTATTATTTAATTTATTAGAATATTAATTCAATTAAATAATAGATTATGCCAAATATATATATATTTGGTGTGTTTGAGCCACATTATTTTTGAAGAATGTATTATAGAATAGTAGATTGATAGATAATGTGTGGTTGAAAAAGAAGGAAAAGTTATTGATGTGATGGAAAATATTATTTTATTGAAAAATGTGTGGTTAAAAATGAGTAGAAGAATGAGAATGAGAATTTTAATGTGTACCAAATATGGACATTAAAAGTGTTTATGTCCAAAATTGATTGGACGTAGGGCAAAACACTCACATTTGTTGTGCTCATGATATACTGAATTTGCTACTATGTGGGGAACAACTTGATTTTCGTATGGTAGCGTTGTTGGTCTTATAGGAACTTGAATATTTTGAGCAAAAATCTAAGCTAGGTTAGCTCACGGGACCTGTACTTACCTTCTTAGGATGGTCTTGAAATTGTTTTCTGCTTCTTTGCTTTCCAAGAAATCAATTAATTCCCTAATAACATATGATAACATATTGTTGATCTTCTTGTCATAGGACAATTTACTCAGTTAGCATCACAATAAGCTCTCAAAGTAAAGGAATTACTTGATGAGAATAAAAAACCTAAACCAGGACTTTCTTTCAAATACTTCATTATATAAAGAGCAACATCCCAGTGAGTCTTTGTCTGAGCAACATAAATTGGCTTAGGATATTAACTATGTAATGTTTGGTCTTCTAATTATGAGATACATTAGTTTTTTAACTAATCTTCTGTAGCAATTTGGATCATGTAGAAGGTCACTTTGATGATTTGCGAGGTTTAGATCTCCAAGGGAAAGTTTGATGGTTGAGCACCCAAGTATCCAACATCATCTATGATGTCTAAAGTATATTTACGTTGAGAGATAACAATACCAATTTTGAAACTTGCGACTTCCAACCCAAGAAAATACTTAAGAAGAACAAGATCCTTACTAATAAATTGTTGGCGAAGAAAATTGTTTGAAACTTAGTATAGTAGCTGCATCTGTAATGCCTCGAGTTTTGTGAACCCGGATTGCCACATCATACTCATTTGTCTAGAATTTAATAAAAAGATTTGCGGAAATAACTAAATTTTAAACATATCATTTATAATTGTAAACCTCATCGGCACAAAATTCATTTGATTAACTTAGAATAATTGTTTAAACTTTAAAACTCAAGTTCGAAATAACAGAAATAACAAAATATGTTAATAATATTCAAAATGCATAAATTTCAAAATTTAAATAACTTCGTCTATTAAATCGTGCCACCACTGCCCATCAAACTCGACAGTCTCTGAAATCTACAAATGTTGTTAAAATAACGGAATGAGTATTTCGATGAAATACTCAGTAGACTTATCGTCGATAATTAATTTACAAAATAATTGAACACATAATTATGCAATATATACAGTGACATCATCATCATCTTCATAGGCTCATTTTCTTAAAATAAGTCATATGCTCTTTAAAATCATAGGGTGTGGGTAGTCTCGTCTCATGCATTTAAGCATATAAGTTACGCATAACATCATCTTATCTCATAAGAGATATTCTCATCTTCTCTCATGCATTGAAGCATATAAGTTATGACAAACATAACAACATCATTTACCTCATAAGAAATATTCTCATTTTATGCATTAAAGCATATAAATCACGTAACGTCACATAATACATGCAATTATAATTTAAACTAATTAATGAGGGCGAGTCTACCTCAATCTATCTCGAGTCACGTAAAAAGTGGAGCGGGAAGTAACCTCAAGCTCTTAATCGTCCGTACGTTTCGTCTAACCAAAATAGGAAATAAGTATTGAATTAGTATTTCGAAATTTTAAAGTTTTAAAATGATAAAATAAAATTTAGGGACTTAATTTGAAATTTATTAAAACTGAAATTTGAAAAGTTTAAGGACTGAAATATAAACTTTTCGAAATTAGGGACTAACTGTGGGAAAAACTCCAGGGGCTGATTAGCTTATAACTAAAACCTTAGGACTGAAATAAAAACACTTTTAAAACTTGGGGCTAAAGGGTAAATTTTTAAAATCAAATAAACAAAATATCCAATCTTTCACACACTCTTTTTCATTTACAGAGAGAGAGAGAGAGAGAGAGAGAGAGAGAGAGCAACGACCTGGGAGGGGGAGGGCTCAGCCCCCTTCCTTCGATTCTAACCATCGGCCGAAGCGGTGCCAGTGCCACCATCGCGTGGTGGCGCTGGTGAGTATGCGGGGGCGATTTGGGGATTTTTGGTGCACGGACCGGGGGCTAGTCCGAGGCTTGGATTCTTGGGTTTCTTGGTGGTAATCAGACTGAAAAATGGGTCGGAGGGCGAGGTAAGGCCATGGGTTATTTTATTTCTTGATTTGTTGTTGGTTTTAGGGTGAAAATGTGGCGGTTCGTGTGGAAGTGTTTTGTTTGCCGTGTGCGGTGGTTTTAGTGGTTGTTTGATGCAGATTTTGGGGTGAAGGTGTAGTGGTTGTCGATTGGGTGGTAGGTGGTGGCTGGAATGTGGATTGGGTGGCTGTTTGGTGTTGATGTCTCGAATGGATGGCTGGAAAGTAGACTTCCAATTCGTGTGTGTGCAGTCGGTGATGAGGAAACCTGATTGCAGCTTGTTTGAAATTGGTGTTGGTTGTTTCGAATGGTTTCGGCTGGGAAGTTGTAGGTTGTAAACAGTAGTGTCGATTTGTTGATGGTTTGCAGCTTGAGGTGTGATTCGAAATTGGGTGGCTGGAGCTTGGTGTTTGGCTCCAGCTTGGGTGTGATTGCCATGGATGATGGTGGTTTGTTTCGACTGGGTTGATGTTTAAGTTTGTGTGAAATCATCATGATATTGGTGCTAGAAATGGAGATTCTAGCATCAACATGATTTCCCAATTGTAACACTGAATTGAGGGAATTTGAGGGAGATTAAATTTTCTTACCCAAAATGGTTGTTTGGAAGTGTGGGGAGGTGAGAATGAGAGTTATAGGAATAGTAAATTTTTGGGACACAAAATTCTAGTTTTGGGTTTAAGTAAATTGGGCTAACATAATCGAGGTTTGGGCTAACATAATTGGACTTTAAATAATAATAAAATATAGTACTTAAGATTATTAAAATTTGGATTTAAACAAAAATAATAAGGATTTTATACTTTAAAATTATTTGGGATTGAACTCGATTTGAAATAGATTTAAATTCGTTTTACAACAGCTAGACGAACGCGCTTTCATTTTAACGTTTGAGGTTAAAACTTAGCGACACGTTTTTCAAGAAAAATAATTTTATATAATTTAAAATTCTCGGTCACTACAGCATCACTTCAAGTTATTACTATGTCATCTACATAGATAAGCACTATACTTGTAGATGAATCTTTAGTCTTCACAAGAAACGAATAATCTAATTATGATTGGATAAAGCCAACCTTCTTAATAGCACGAGAAGATTTGGCAAACTAATTTCGAAGAGCTTGTTTAAGAACATAAATGTATGTATGCAATTGACATACCATCGAAAAAATAGTAAGTTTTATGAAAGTTGTATATATTTTTATTAGGAGTGGGTAAAAAAATAAACAAAAACTAATAAAATCGCTTAAACCAAACTCGACTCGGGTTGATTTGAACCAAAAAATCGATTTCGTTCAGTTAATTTTAACCATTAAAAAGTTGGACCGTGTTGTGTTGGTTGTGGTTCAAGCAACCAACCCATTAAAAAGTTTTATGAAAGTTGTATATATTTTTATCAGGAGTGGGTAAAAAATCGAAAAACTGATAAAATCGATTAAACTAAACTGACTCAGGTCAATTTGAACCAAAAAATCGATTTCATTCAATTAATTTTAACCATTAAAAAGTTGGATTGTGTTGGTTGCGGTTCTAGCAACCAACCCATCAATTAACTAACCCGACCATTAATACATTTTTTTTTTCATTTTAAAATTCATATTTTTAAATATAAAAAATAAAACTATATAAATAAAACTATAATTCTTCCTCAAATAATGTATTTACAATGTATGATTTTTCTACTGAAACTCCAAATTTCAAAAGAAAGGAAAAGCATTAAGATGAATTATTTGTTGTAAACTCCAAATTCCTATTGTATACTAGATTTTCATTTGGGTGCAGTTGTTTGTTAGTAATTATTGGATATATATGATGATTTTGAGAAACCTAACCATTTTTCATTTACATTATATATTATTCACACACACACACACACACAACACAAAATAGGTAGACATTTTTTTTTCAATTCGGACCAATGTCTAAACCGACAAACCTAACCGATTTATTTTGGTTCAGTTTCAACTGTTGATTGGATCAATTTGGGTTGAGATTTACCCAAACTGATCAAGTCAATTTCGGGTTTGGTTTGGATTCCAAACAAATCCAACTTGAACCATGTCCGGGCCTGGTTTTTATTATATCAAACATTGAAATAAGATACTAAAATTTATAAGTTTACAAGACCTAATTTGTATAAAAAACTAAAGAAAATTAAAATAAAGATCTAAATAATTCCCTTCCAGAAAGGGATTACAAATCACCTAAATACAGGAGAAATAATATCTCTTAGTTACTCAAATCAAAACTAACATAATCTTAACATATTTTTTATTCATAGCTTTTTATTTGATTCACAATTTCCAAAACCCGTAAAGAGAAATCACAGATCGACTATCATTCTTCTATTTTTAAATTGTCAAAATATGTTCCACGAGTATCGAAGTTTCAAGGAAATTGTCTTTTCAGAACCTTGAAATTCATGTTTTAGAATTTTCCATGCATTGTTGGCTCTTTTAATGCCAAAGATACGAGGAAAAATGAAGTGGAAATCACAGCCATGGCAGTATTTAGATATTCATTTTCATAAATAAATAATTAAGTTTCATAATACAAAATTCAGGATTTAAGTAATTAATTAACATATATTAAATAAATAAATAAATATTCACCATAACCACTACCACCTTTTACGTGAAAACTGGAGACAGAAAGTTTTCAAAGAATCAAACATGATCTCTAAGGAATAGCTAATTCTTTGAACACACTCTTCCACAATCAATAAACCCAAATTGATACTTACCCAAATTCCAAGAATATCTCTTCCATTATTTCAATCAATATTCGAACTCACTCCTCCATTACACTCACATTACCTAAATATAATTTACATCATCTTAACCATTTTGCTTGCGGTTCAAGAAGAGCGAAAGCAGGGAAAGGAGTTGACCCAAAATTTTGAAAAATGGCGATAATAAGGAGTTGAGACCGAAAATCACAATCTAAAATCGGTAATCATCTGGAGGTAAACGAAGAAAAAAAAAGACCAAAAGTCACACAGGGAGTTCGAGAAGAAATTCCCAAAACTCTATTTGACTCTTGAAAACCTAATTCAAAGAATGTAAGTAAATTTTGTAGTCCTTTGAGTTCATGGGTAATTCATTTTTCAAATTTGTTGGATGAGTATAAGTAGCATAATGTTAATTTGGTAGGAAATTTTTCCATTTGTGGCCTATGATTTCTACTACGAAATGATATGCATATCTATTACCGATTGTCTAATATCGTGTGTATCATTATTTGTCTGTGTGACCATTAATATGATTGGTATGACCATTATTTTTGACATGTTTCGTCCTTGTGACCTGAAAGCCTTTACGAATGAACTGGGACCGTCATTTCTTTGTTACCTATTTAGAGAATGTGGCCAATTTTGTTGATTAGAATGTGTGAACTGTGAAGAGATTGTGACTGGTTTTTATATCGTATTATGTGTTTTTTGTTATTTGATTGTGTGTACGAATACCAAATATTTGACATATGTTTACACTTTCTGTACTGTATTGCAGGAATGGAAGTACATGATCCCCGAAGATCTATGATTTATAGGTAAGATTACCACCAATGTGACCAAAGAATGTTATGTCAAATTTCACATCAAAGTTCACTAATGAACAAAGGGCTATTCTTGCAGACACATGTTTCTTGTAATACATGGAATATCACAAAATCGTTGTGTAGCCCAACTAATACACTGCTTTTTATTGAGAGAGGTGAAGCAACCAAATTCTAATTAGATGTTGTTCCAAGTTGCAAACAGATACATATTATTTTCGTTGTGGGAGTTAGGTTTAGTCACTTGACGAAGATATATTTGTAAGGATGTTAAGAAAATGCTTGAGAATATACTATCTAGGAGGATTAAGGAAACATATTTTGGCGATTTGAAATTAGTTACAAACAAAGATGTGAGAGATGTATTCCTAAATCTGTTAGATGTAGATGATCATGATGTTGTAAGGATTGGGATTCTATATTTGATTACCTCCTACTTGTTCTCTACGTCATACAAAAAGGTGGTTAAAAACTATTCGTTTGCTTTGGTAGAAGATTTTGACGTGATGAAGACGTTTTCTTAGGGAAAGGATTTATTTGACATGTCTATAAAATCTTTGAATGAGTGTTTGGGTCATAGAAATCCTCACTATAGATTGAAGGGGGTTTTGGTTGCATTTAGGGGGTTTTGGTTGCATTTCAAGTCTAGATTTATGAGTCCATTCCTAATCTCACTAGTCATGTGACCAATATGATGGGAAACAGGTACCTCCACATCATGAATTGGATGTTGGATAAACAACCGTCTGCTGTTAAATTGGACGAAAATGTCTTCTTCTATTTTAATTTAAATGTTTAAATATATTACTGGCAAAATATAATTTTTGTAGTATACAAAACACTGCTTTCATATAGTAGTCACATATCCCCATTTACGGGACATAATACATAGTTTGTAAGTCACAAATGAATTGCACATCATAGCATACAATCACATGTCAAATAATTCATATATGTAACAAATTTGTCACAACTTGCAGCATGCATTCACAGATCAAGTACATGATTTTCATGTTATATGCATGATTTCATGATATTCATTGTCTTATTACAATAGTGATATTGAATAAATATATGTCACAATCAATGATACTCCATGTATGATTACATGACTCATAAATGATTCAAGTATATTATGGTCACAACTTCAAGTATATGACATCAATCGATCTGACATACGGATGGTGGCTCCATATATGAATGGTGTTCCATACACGAAATCAAGGCAACCATATATACCAGGAGACATGCATTTCAAAAAGTCAGGCCATGCAGACAGAAGTGCAACTGTCCAATCTAATAAATCCAGATAAGGTTGGACAAAACTCCCGAGTCGAATAGGACCGAACCGGACCCGAATCGAGCTGAAACGAACCAAGCAATTTTTCTTAAGTTAAATACCTAAACCGATATTTGAATCGAGAACCGACGGGTTCGGTTCGATTTTCAATTCTAGACCAAGAACCGAATCTCCCTAATTTTTTAAAATTTTTTATTTTAAATAAGTCAAATTATTTTATTTTTTTAAAATAAATTTGCTAACTAATTAATTTGTCCCACCCAAAATATGATTTTACTATTTCTAATTTTTAGCCAAACTTAACTTAATCAAATTGACTTAAGTTTTACTCAAGTATCTTATTCTACCGTAGTGTCGTTTCTCATGTTCTATTATTGTGAACTCGTCATCTTCCTTCCTATGATTTTAATAGTCAAATCTATGAAAAACTCAACAAAGAGAGGTGCAAAACATATCACGAGACTGAACTGCGTTATTTTGTAAGAGTGAATATTGAACATGTCATAATCGAATTAATGTAGTGTTGTTGTACTATAAAACAATTAATTATTATACGAAACGAACTGAATTGAATCGAATGGAACCAAACTTGAACGGTTTTATAATTAAATTCGGACTCGACGGTTTCATTTACTAAATACCCAAAAATTTAGGTTTGGTTTGATTCTCTTTATAACCGAACCAGACTAAACCATGCCCAGCCCTATATGAACATGATTACTAATGATTACGGATGGACAAAATAGACATTCAAGTGACGATGATGATGATTTCGTTGATCCACCACCAAAAAGCAGATGACTTTCCCTTATGTCCATTCTCCGATCGAACAACATACAACACATGAATATTATCCGATAGAGCCACAAGCACCAAATGTACATTCTCCAACGAAGTTGCATGCCACACATGTAGATGATGGACCACAATCAGACGTAAGTTGTTACTGATTTACGTTTAAAAGTCACAAAGCACGTGTCATATGTTAATAACCATAGGTCACAATCATATTTTTATTGAAGGATTTTTAAATGTTCAATTACAGGTGCTTCAATAGTCGAAGAAGTTGAGTGACTGAATCTCTGAACCCAGTGGAAGAATACAGATTTTACTGTGCACCTTGATGATGTCAAGTCGCAATTATCATCTTTAAAGACGGATTGGAATAATAATAGAAATCAGATTATTCACATACAATGAGATATTAAATCCAACATGGTGAACATAAGGTCGAATATGACCTTCTTGTCTGATTCGGTGAGTATTTTGATATCAAGTACATGGATGCAATATTGAAAAAATTCAATGAGAAAAATGAAGGTCAAAATACTGGAGTTGCAGAAAAACTAGAGAAAGTAAGTACATCTATAATTGCCAATATTTTTCTTGGTCCATATTTGACATTGGAAATTAATTTTATATTCAAGATAAGAACAACGAACAAACAATGGACAAGAAAGGCAAGGGTAAGATGGACCATGCTGATGAACTTGAATATCCATACTTTCCTATGACACCGTCATTCGATTTGGGGGTTGCATCAACTCATATCGCTTAAAGCATAGTCAACCTATCTGACATGTTTAAATCTAAAAAAGTACAAGGGTTGCATCAACTCATATCGCTTAAAGCATAGTCAACCTATTTGACATGTTTAAATCGAAAGAAGTACGGTGACACGTTATCTTTATTATAGCTGGTGTGGTGAAGGAGACTAAAATTCATAAGCAAGCGGTATTACAAATCTATTTATATACATAGTTTGTGTATATATCATAGTTCCGTATATTTCACACGTCACAGATTTGTGGGCAAAGTTCACAAGTCACATATTTGTGTACACAAGTCACACTCACATGTTTATGTGCACATGTCACAAATCTACGTGCACACATCACATATTGGTGTGTGCATATCATATACTCACATAGTGTTGCATGCACATGTCATAGTATCATACATTTTTTAAAAATAAACGTTACATATAGCTCACAGAGTCTTGCAGTTAATATCACATAATAAGTTACTGTTACACAGATTATGTAATATCAACATAATTAGATGACACCTTCAATGTTGTATCATTATGCAGGGATCACTTCATTCCGAACCAATGTCTGGACTGCCAGTTAAAAGGGCTCTTAGGCCTACAAGGATACTACAGTCCACATATGTCACCAGTGAAGTAAAACAAAGTAAGCCTTTAGATGTTGTCGTTTCTGACAAGCATAATAAACAAATAGATGATGCTGATGTTGTTGCATTTCAAAACTAGTTTAATAGAGGTTACAAACCAAGAAATAAGTACGTATGCATCCAAATTTATGCGCTGGCTTTATAACTAAATTACAACTAATTGTTACTGAATATTTTTTTGTTCATTTTCATTTTTAGAAAGAAATTTAATGATGCAGATGATGTCATTCGTCCACCTTTTGTTCTCGGTTAAATCTTGATAGAATCTAAAACATGGTGACACGAACTACAATGTTCAAAATTATCGTTGAGTAGCACAGTATGATTCAATTTGTAAATCCATGTATGTCACATCCTACAGGTTTGAAAAACCACATGTATAAGTTGCAATGCACAAGTCACAATTGGTACAAGTTAATGCACAAAAAAAGGACAAAATGCACAATGTACAAGTTACAACTCATTTTGTTTAGGTCACATATCAATGTTATGTATAATTTATCTCTTATTTAACAGCACATGGACATATGTTTCTATTATTTACAACAATTTACAAGAACAGTTAGCATGCCAAATTGAGTGCTACGACGACTGGCCCCTTATTTCAGGCTAAGATTGAAAAATGCATTTCCCTAATTCATGAAAGAGCCGAATGCGATAATGACAGATTCATATCTGGTTGAAGTTGCTACAAGTGGTCATTTAGAATCAAGTTATCCTTGGGCTGAAGTTGAATATATGTTTTTGCCAATTCCATCTACGAATCGTGAACATTTTAATGCTTTGTTTTCTGGACGTAAGAGAGCATAAATTATATGTATTCAATTCCAGTTACAAGACATACCGAGAAAACATGGTCCATTCAGGATTGAATCATTTGCAAGAATTATTCTGAATTTGATGACTGGTTTGGGTATCTAGAAAAGGACATATGCTGACGCTAATGAAGATCCAATGAAGATGATGGTATTGGTTGCTGATGACATTCCACATCAACAAAATGGGTATATTTGTGACTTGTGTTTTATTTACAAACGTATTATTACACTTACATTTCATTTCTGATGTATTACTTTGTTAATTGTTTTAAGCTACAATTATGGCATTTATGTGATCAAATATGCAGAGTACATGCTTCAAAATGGCATGAAGTCCATGTCGATGATGTTTGATGCTAGTCGAGCTAGGTTGGACATTTCTAAATTATTCTTTAAACACAATGAGGTCAAGAAGCAAAAGGGAGAGAGCATTGTAATAGAGTGATAGTAGAATCTCAATGTAGTACTAGTAGATGTTTATGTTTATGAATGTTCGAAAAAAGATACAAGAATATTTTGAATTATTTATGTTAATGCAAGATATTGAAACTGTGGTTGTTCACATGTCTTCTAAATTTCTATTAGTTTTCCATTTTGACCGTTGTTTGAATGTTCACATGTTACATACACTCAAGCAGGTCACGATTATCATATTTCAATTTAGATGTTATAATTCATTGGTCACAGATCTTATTGTGACCAATGTCTATAGATCACAAATGATTTTAAATATTATAAGTAGGTCACGGTTCTCATATTTTAATTTAGATGTTATAAATCATTGGTCATAGATCTTACTGTAACCAATGTCTAAATGTTTCAAATGATTATATAATACTATCGACATGTCAAAAATGTCATATTTTAATACCGACGTTAGAATTCATAGGTCATAGATCCCAGGATTATCAAGGTTCACAGGTCACAAATGATTTTATAATATTGCTAGTATATTACATTTCTCATACTAAAAGTTATTATAGTTCATAGGTCACAGATACTCAAGTTGCAAATCATTTTATTTTACATTTTAGATGTTAGATATCACTAGCAAGTCACAATTCTCAGATTAACATTTCTCTGTTAAATATTTAAGGTCACAGCTTACTGTGTAGAGGTCATAGATCATACATAAATAGTCAAAGTTCATCGTCCATATGTTACATATTTATTCCAACTAGTCACAAATTCTGATCTACTTTCACATTTACAATAATCAATTTCAGAGTCCTAATTTCACTTGCAACAGTTATAGATAAAAATGTTTGGTCACATATCTTGTTCCACTAGTTACAAATTAATGATAAATTTTCAAAACAGTAATAATCCATTTTAGAGTCACGGTTCTCATCTGCACATGTGACAGGTTAGGCTGTTAAGTCGAGTTTCAAGGCACTCATATCATAAACCAGCTAAGTCACATGTACATAAATTTGCACTATTCCATTGAATTTCCATGTAACATTACGTGTCATATCAAACCATATATACAACCAATGAATGAAGTAATGAAGAGTACATCGAGAATAGCGGTCTCATTACGCTTCATTTTGGTTGGCTTTGGCTTATCGGAATCAAGTTGGTACATGTCTTGCGATGTGACCATTTTCTTGAAAACACCCACATTTTACTATTTGTTTCCCCTCATAGGATGATCTGATGCCGGGTAGAATAGAGATTATTCTGCAGGCTAGTTCTACCAGCAAATTCATAAGGAAGAAACACAAGAGTAATGCCGAAAACGTATTTGAGGTTTAAAGAACTTTTATATATCTAACAATAATGAAAATAATCCACAAGCTGGACTTTATTGCCAAAAATCCGAATTTTATCAAAAATGGTAAGATTTCAAAAATCATGCCAAATTAAAGTACGGAATAAAATAAGTAGTCTGCGAAAAATCTAGCCCAAATCGGATTAAAAATCATCTCCTAACATGCAATCAAAATATTTCAAAAAATAGCAAGATTTAATTAAAAATAGCAATTCGGAAGGGAAAACAGAAGAATTTGAGGTCGAAAATGGCACACACCGAGCCAAACAGCGGAAACAAGCTTTCCAGACTGGGGTCATAATCACGATTCCGATAACCGTAGCCAAAGTTATAGCCAAATTACCGAAACACGTCTCAATTACTAAAATTACGTAATCACTTGCCATCATTGTGCCGATATGCCAACTCGTGATACTTTAGAGTTGTTAACGTGTTATCTGACAACTCAGCATCTGACTCAGACCCTCTTGCATCAGTCGCCCCGAGTTGGAAAGAACTTGTCCTGGAGTTTGGGTTAGTGTCATCGGAAACCACAAAACAAGGACTTAGGTGTTTTGCATTAAAGACATCAGAGGTCTTCAAGTGACTTGAAAGGTACAACCTGTAAGCATTATTGTTGATCTTCTGTAGTACCTCACACGACCCAATCTTCTGATCCTTAAGCATATTATACTCACCAATAGGAAAACGATCACGCGTTAATACTTAATACAACTTAAACAAAATCACCAACATCAAAAAGTATCTGACAACAATGGTTGTCAACCCGAGCCTTGTACTTGACATTGCTTTCCTGAATTGCTAACTTTACTTGCTCATGGATACCCCGAAGATGCTCTGTCATCTCATCTGCCTTAAGACTGAAGCGTCCTATGCATGGAATAGGGGCCAAATCCAGCACCCTAGATAGGTTTTGACCATAGACAATTTGAAATGGACTGAAGCTAGAGGTTCTGTTTGTTGATCTGTTATAGGCGAATTCTGCTTTAGGTAACACTAAATCCCACTGCTTCGGCTTAGTTCCTGCTAAACACCTCAAAAGGTTGCCCAAACTCCGTTCTAACCATCTGTCTGATGGTGATAGGCACTGCTAAAGTTCAGTTGTGTCCCTAGTCTCCCCCCACAAACTCTTCCAAAAATGACTGATGAACTTGGTATCACGATCTGAAGTGATAGATCGAGGAACACCATGTAAACGCACAATCTCACGAAAATAAAGATGGGCAATTCGAGTGGCATCCATAGTCTTCCTGCAAGCTACAAAATATGCCATCTTTGAAAATCTGTCAACCTCAACAAGGATAGAATCCACGGCTCGTTGGGTACGGGGTAAACCCAACACAAAGTCCATGTTGACATTGAACCAAAGAGCTTCAGGAACAAGTAAGGGTATGTACAGACCCGCATTGGTGAGAACGCCTTTAGACCGTGGACAAACATAACAACGGTTCACAAAATGCGCAATATCACTGGTTAACTTGTGCCAATAAAAGTCAGAAGAGATAAGGGCTAATGTTTTATCTCGGCCAAGGTGCCCTTCATTGTGAAGTTCACTAATAATTTGCTGCCTCAACGAACAATATGGAATGTACAACTACAATCCACGAAACAGATAGCCATTATGTAGAACAAAATCATGACGGTGACCGTTAGTTACCTCTCAAAATATACTACTGAATGAAGGATCATCTACATACATATCCGGAAAGGCCTCAAAGCCTATAACTCTGATACTAGTAGCGGTGAGGAGCATAGTACAACGGCTCAATGCATCTGCGATACAATTTGGGCTCCTTGCTTGGTGCTTGAGTGTAAAGGTGAACTCCTACAAGTATGCCACCCACTTGGCATGCCATCTATTCAGCTTGTGTTGACCATTTATGTAATTCAAGGCCCCATGATCAGTAAATAGAATGGACTCCTTCTATACCAAATAGTGACACCAATGTTTTAGGGACTTAACAATTGCATAGAACTCTAGGTCATATGTGGAATAGTTTTTCTTAGATCCTGAGAGCTTCTTACTGAAGAAAGCAATCGGTCGCCCTGACTGACTCAGAACACCTCTAATGCCAATGCCTGATTCATCACAATTTACCTCCAACACCTTGTCAAAATCAGGGAGTGTCAAGACTAGTACTTCAGTTATCTTCTATTTGACTAACTAAAAATTGGCTTCTACTTCCTCAGACCATTTGAAATCACATCCCTTAAGATATTCCGTGATAGGAGCAATCAAAGTGCTGAAGTTTCTGATGAACCGCAGATAGAATGATGCTAACCCATAGAAGCTCCTGACATCGTGCAAGATTTTAGGTTTAGGCCATTCTAAGACTACATCTATCTTTGATTGATATGCATGAACACCATCAGTAGACACGACAAAACCAAGGAAAGTTACAGAAGTAGTAAAAATGAACACTTCTTCTGATTGACAAATAAACATTCCCCTTTCAGCATCTCAAAAACAGCGCGAAGATTATCGAAGTGTGAAGTCCTTGTCAGACTATACATGAGGATATCGTCGAAGTAAACCACCACGAATTTTCCCATAAAAAGGTCGTAAAACTTGATGCATAACCCTCATGAACGTACTGGGAGCATTGGATAGCCCAAAAGGCATGACCATCCACTCATAAACCGTATTGCGTTTTAAAAGTTGTCTTTCACTCATCTCCACGCCTTATTCTGATCTGGTGGTATCCACTTTTCAGGTCAATCTTCGAGAAGATCGTCGATCCGGATAGTTGATCCAACATATCATCCAATCGAGGAATTGGAAACCTGTACTTTACAGTAATTTTATTTATTGCTCGACTGTCAACACACATACGCCATGAACCATCTTTCTTTGGCACAAGTAATGTAGGGACTGCACAAAGGCTCATACTTTTGCAAATGTAACCCCTCTCCAATAGCTCTACCACTTGTCGCTGTAACTCTTCAACCTCCTTGGGACTAAGGCGGTATGTTGGTCGATTAGGCAAGCTCGATCATGGAACAAGATCAATCTGATGCTGAATATCCCTCATAGGCGGTAGTCCAGGAGGAAAGTCCTCGGGCATAAGGTTAGTGAATTCTGCTAGTAGTTATTTCACCTCTACTGGTAACTCAAAATCCACTAACATCACTGTACTATTCCTACAAGGTAGTAGAGCATATACCACATTTCCATGCTCAACCTCTTCTAAAAATCTAGACATAGAAAGTAGATTAATATTGTTGGCTACCGGAGTAGGAGAGGGCCCTTCACGCAGGGGTGCCACACAATATTTTTTCCTTTGATGTTAATGGAATATGTACTCTTTCGTCCATCATGGATAACACTGTGATCATACTGCCAAGGCCGACCCAAAAATACATGACACACATCCATTGACACAACGTCAAACCAAGCATTATCAAAATATTTGCTACCAATTGAAAAAGATACGAGACATCGTCTATCTATTGTTATCTCATTGCCCTTATTCAGCTACGACAACTTGTGTGGCTTGGGATAACGATCTATTTTCAACTGTAATTTTTGGACAGCCTCATTTGATACTACATTCTCACAACTGCCACTGTCAATGATCATTTTGTAGACTTTATTAGCAACTGTGTAGGTCGTGTGGATAATATTGGTTCTCAACCAATCGTCTCCTAAATTGCCCCTGAGAGTTAGTAAACTCTTATGAATGACCAAAGTCTCATGGCCATCTCCATACAACACTTCATCAATGTCATTATCATCATACATAGCCTCCCCAATCTCCTCAGTCTCATCTACCACGTCATCCTCAATCAACAAATTTTTCCCTTTTTGACTAGCAGGCTTCATGCAATTAATAGCCCTATGCCCTTGTTCACCACAACGAAAACATTTAATAGAAGGATTAGAATTACCATGCAGTATCTGCTGCACGGGACGGGAATCCTGAGGGTGAACTGGTCGATTGTTCTGATCGTTCCTGATCACTGGCCTTCTATTCTGTTGTTTTTCAACAACAAGTGCACACTGATATGCTTCCGAAACTATTCACAACGAGTGAAGATTGAGCACATCCTGCAGGGGCTGGCGCAACCCTCCCAAGTACCATGCCACCATCTGTTCCACCATCTCAAATAAGTCATTCTGGGCGACCAACTGGTAAAACTCCTCCGTGTAATCATCGACTGATCTTATACCCTACCTCAACGTATGAAGTCACTGAAATAAGGTTTAAGTGTAACCAAAGGGAAGAAAGTGACGTTTTATCTTCATTTTTTCCTAATCAGTGTTCTTGGGCTTGCCCTACCTTTCCTATGAACGTCTCAACTGTTCCCACCATGTAGACGCCATGCCCTTGAGTTTAATGGCAACCAATTTGACTTTCACACCATCCAGGACTTCTTTGTAGTCAAAGAAACGTTCCACTTCATTTATCCAGTAGATAAATCACTCAGCCTGTAACGTACCAAAAAATTCTGGCAGATCCACCCGAAAATCGAGATCCCTATGACGTTCCTCTCGACCACGGTGCTCCTGAAATAAATCACGTTGGTGGTAGGGATTTCAAAAACAGCGGAATCAGAATCGAGATCGGAGACCTTATGATCTTCCAAATCGCTTGCCGCTAGGCGCTGGGTTAACTCTACAACTTGCCTTTGCAAATCTTCAATTGTGACATCCTAAGTATTATGATCACGGTGTTGGACTTCCTCAATCGGAACATGCCCACGACGACCACAACCACGACCTTTAGCCATTGAAACATATGAAATCTCACCCAGGAAAAAGACGTTGAAACTTTGATACCAACTGACGCCTAGCAGAATATAGATTATTCTGCAGGCTAGTTCTACCAGCAAATTCACAAAGAAAAAACACAAGAGTAATGCAAAAAACATAGAGAAAATGTCTCTAAAGTTTAAAGAACTTTTATATATCCAACAATAATGAAAATAAGTCTACAAGTCGGACTTTATAGCTAAAAATTCGTATTTTACCAAAAATGGCAAAATTCCAAAAATCATGCCAAATTAAAATACGTAATAAAATAAGCAGTATGCGAAAAATCTAGCCCAAAAAGGGTTAAAAATTATCTCCTAACATGCAATTGAAATATTACAAAAAATAGCAAAATTTAATTAAAAATAGAAATTTGGAAGGGAAAACAGTGGAATTTGAGGTCGAAAATAGCACACACCGAGCCAAACAGCGGAAACAAGCTTTTTGGATTGGGGTTATAATCGCGATTTTGATAACAGTAACCAAAGTTATGTCCAAATTACAGAAACATGTCTTAATTACTAAAATTACACGATCGCTTGCTATCCTTGCATCAATCTGCCAACTCGTGATACTTTAGAGCCATTAACGTGTTATCTGACAACTCAGCATCTGACTTAGACCCTCTTGCATCATGATCTTTTCTTTTTGGCATGTATTCCTGATCTCCTCTTTTGATTAGGTGCTAATACGACTATGTTTTCACTTCTCGAGGCACAGTCCGTTCATTTGGATTTCCAACTAGGAAAATAATATCTTTGTATGCATTCATGTACGCCTCTCATGAATAAAAGTACGAACAATAATTGTATGGATCTCTATTCATAATTGCTATCACGGCAACATGTGTGGACATGGTATTTGATCAACTTGAAACATCCTAGATGTGCAAGTAAGTTGCTCTATATCAACGACAAATGATGAGCCCTCGTTAACAACCGAAAATTTTGTCTGGTTGGCAGGAGAAACCTGTATAGAGATATAACCAACATGTTAGGTCACAAATTTAAAGTTTTTGTTCACTTTCAGGTCACGTATATTAAATTTCATGAAAAAATATCATCGTTACCCATGTGTTCCTCAAATCTGTGTTTATTTCCCTCAATAATTTCTCATACTTACTAGACAACTTCGTCAAAGTGTCATTTGCAACATCACTATTTTTACCGAACCAAGATTGTATTGTTTGTCATAATGACTCCAATAAGCTACAAAAGGATACTTTTTTGTTACTTTTGTGATCGCATTCACTGATTCCACTATATTAGACGTAGTTGTCGAATACTTGTTCACGGGCATGTGGAATCGTAACCACCTTTCTGATCCAACTTCGTTCTACAAATACAAAACATTAATAAGAACTAATATCTAAAACAACTATAACATTATTTAATGATCTAAACTAATATCTTACCAGGTAACCCATAATCTTCTCATTGGTTGTGTCCAATAGTTGCATGTTGTACTCGAACTCCGACAATGTGTATAACAAGTAGTTGAATTGAATGCTTAAGTTATGTTGTAACCTAATTTACCACAATAGAATTTCCATGTTTTTAAGAAAATGGTATGAACAAATCCCATGGCAAGTTCCTGAATAAACACGTTCAATTGCATTTTTTATATTGTTGTGGTGATCTGATATAAAATATAGTGCTTCCCTATTTTCGTAAGCATTCTTTAAGTTTTTGAAAAACCATGTCCAAGATCTATCATTTTCATTATCTCAAATTCCAAATGCGAGTATGATATGTTGTTATTCGCATCATGTGTACATGCTATGAATATAGTACCATCGTAGTGTCCATTCAAGTACGTGTCATCAACTACAATTACAGACTTACAATGGACCCATCCTCGAATTGATGCACTAAATTCCATGAAGCAGTACTTGAATCTATTATGATTATCAACCTCCACTCATGTGATCATTCCTGGATTTGTCCGTTCAATCATGAAAATTAGCTTGCTAGCTTTCTGACTAAATCTGTTAGATCACCCATGATCATTTTCAATTTTTTTCTCGAGATCTCCATGCCTTAACAGAGCTCAAAGAAAATACATGTATATGTCATATATCATTACATATATTGTTTAGATTGTATATAGTACGCAACAAAGTGTACTTATACTTGATGCAAGTGGACACTATGGATGTTGACACTTGCCTTTGAGATCCTAATATTATATTCGAAGTACACGTGTGACCATTGTTAATATTTGTAATCTTAAAGAGCTATGTTTTTCCCAACCTTGAAGATCTTCATATCCAACTACATTTATCATGTAAACACTTGACAAGATATTCCTTCTTGTATGATCGAACAACTACAAATTCGAACATGTTTTGTATGGAAAAGAAAGACATGCTCGATTTTAGAACCTCCTTATTACGAAACACTTTGCCATCATCTATATCCCTAGCATCAGGAACGAATACAATCGTGGCCACATGTTTATCCTCTAACTTGATGGTTCTAGTGTTGCTTCACATATGTGTGATCATATATCCTGTAACAAAAATAACTCTCCATTAGAATGTACATTAACTGTAACTGGCTTGGCCATTGGAAAACTGAAGATTGCTGTCAAATCTCTGTAGTTGTGACCTCACTGTTTATAAGGTATTTGGAAGGGTTACAATCTATACTTTTAGCATCATGTACGACAAAATATTATTGTCACTATTTTTTCTAATTAGAGGCGGATCAATATTTAATAGTAGTTCATTATAACAGCTACCTTAATAGGATCCAAATTGAACTCGATCATAGCTGTGTCTACAAGCTTGATATAATAGCAATTATGAACTAGCAATACAAATGACAATATGCTCCATACAACAAGAAAACGTGCACATACCCCATTTTTGCAATAGTGCACAATAAAAATGTTAGTCACAAATGCCACTATAAGTTACAATTCATTCGTATGTAAGTTACAACTTATAATTACATTTGAGATAATGAAGAATATTCATCACACAGACAAATTATGGTCACAAAAATAAATCATGGTCACAGAGACAAATTCCGATCTCAAATACATTCTGACATGCATTACATAACTTGATAAGCACAATTTTTGTAAATTTAATGTCATAAAGAGAAATTATGGTCACATAACCATTCACATTCACATTACATAATTGTGCACAAAGTGATATGTCTCAATCAATGAGTAATCTGTAATATGTGATTGCCACCAATTACACATTACTATGATCAAATGTGCATCCTGTAAATTGTGATATCTAATACAATGAAATAGGACACAGATCTGTATTATAGGAACCTATAAAATCACATACCAATGATAATGTAGATTGTACAATCCCTTCAACGAAGCGCACAGATGATTAATTTGGGTCCTATAAATTCCGAATAGTTATGACCTCCGCATTCTGATAATTTTTAAATACAGTTGCCATAGCTGGGAATTGTGATGAATTGCACCGTATAGATCTCTATGGCTATTGTTCACAGGTGACGATGATGTGTTTTGAATAATTCTATTGAAATGGTAAATAAATGCTTCACTTTAAGAACTATATTTAATCATACCAAATTTGTATTTATTCTATATATATAAAACCCGATTTCTGAATATATAAACCATATTTGTTAAATTTGAAATGTAGCATACTAAACGCCTGGATTATGTATCGTTTTCAAAAATGAATTTGCCATTTCCTTGTTGAATATACTTTAGTGTTATTTTTCTCCTTTTATACTAATTTTGCATTTTTTTTTTCAAATTCTTCATCATCTTTGGTTGGTTCTTTAAAATATTTATCTTAAATAACATCCAAAATATTTAATAAGATGAAGAACATTTACGTTTGATTGCTCATGTATTCGTTGTGTTGACTTTCGAATACAGACACTTAATTCAGACGAATATGTAAATAGCTATTTGTTGACATATGGTTGATTTCATTCTCAATGTTTTGATTATAACAAAAGAAGATTAATATTGTTTCTAACAATTGATTTTGAGTGATAATAGTTCAATGTTAAAATCTATCGAGTATTGTCAAAATCAACACATCATAAATCGGACTCGAAATAAATAGCAAAGTGAAAGTTAAGCATTCAAGTCAAATCATTCGAGACGAGAGCTTAAAAGATCAAAATCAAGATTATCAAACCGGGCTCATAAAGAAGGTTAAGATCGAAGTCAAGCTTAAAGTCAAACATCAAGAAAGATCAAGATCAATAGTTTAAGAGCCGATGAAAAGAAACTTCGAAACAAGATCAAAGACTAGACTTTCGAGATCAAGTGTAAAGATATAACATTTTGATATTTAGTAATGAATGATAATAGCTCAAAAATCATTTTGTGCACAAAGTTATTTTCATATCCTTGCATAAAATATTTTTAATAAAAAGTAATATTGATTTTTTAAAGTGATACTTGAACTTAGATCACATCTCACAAAAAAAAGTCAACGGTCAACTGGACGTCCTGTATGGCAGTAACGCTCAATTTTTTGACCGTTCTGACGCAATGGCTAGTTGATCGTTCGATATGTAGCAGACGTCCGGTACGGTGCGTCTGGTATACAGATTTTTGCCCATTGCGTTGCTATAAATACCACATCTTCTTACATTTAAAATATACACTTCCAAGAGTATTATAGAGAGGTTCTTTTGAGATAAAATATTTGATCTTTACTCTTTATTTATTTTTATCAATTTATTTTCTTTGGAAAAACTTTTGATTGATCTTATATTTGAAAATCATTTCTCTCATCAAAGTTTTTCATTTCTCTTTGAGCTTAACTTATATATATATATCTTAAAAGATAAATATATTTTTAAGAAGATTCTTGCACTTACATTGCATAAACTTATTTTCTTCATATCTTCTTCATATTAAAACTTAGATTGATTGAACTAAACTTGTAAAATCATCATATTAATCAAAATTTCTCATTTTTCTCTTAACACTTAATTTATTACAATCATCCATTAAAAGAGAGATATTTCTTGAGAACATTTTTGAACTTACATTGTATTTATCTTTTCATATTCTCATTGAAACACTTTGATTGATTGAATCTAATTTTTTATTATCATATTCATCAAAAGTTTTCATCTAACACTTGAGCTATCATTCAATACTATTCATTGAAGTGTTAGCCTCTCTTAGTATTTAATTTGTTTGTATTATTTATCAAGAGATGAGTTTCATTGTAAAATCATTTTATTTGAATTGTGGGTCATGTTGAAGTCCCTTAAAGATCAATATTATATAACGATCAGTGCTCCTTGTTGTAAATCACCGTGTGGGTCATATTGAGGTCACGTAAAGCTTAATAGTGTTGGTTGTGTTGAGGTCATGTAAAGCTCAAAATTGTATAAGGATCGGTGTTCCTTGCTTGTAAGTCACTGGAAGCGTTGTAAAGGGTTGGATTGCAACATAAGTCAATCAACATAGTGAAAAAGGCATTGCTCGTGCCGGAGAGCTTGGTAACGAGGGACGTAGATCATTATATTGGATTGAACCTCCATAACTATATCGTTTGCATTCTCTATCCACTTTACTTCACGCTTTTACTTTGTACAAATTAGATTGTTTCACTTATTTGCTTACTTGTGTTTAGTTGTCTTCGTTTATTTGCACTTATTATTTGATTGATCTACTTGCTTGAACTTGCTCACGATTATTAATTTATCAACGTGTTTTTAACTTACGTGATTCTAGTTAATTATTCGAAAAAGTTTTAAAAATCAATTCACCCCCTATTGGTTAGCCAATCTTGGGCTTTCACTATTATGTTTAATTCCATTTGACTACATGCTGGTAAATTTAACAAGAGGCGAATAATTGATTCCGTTAATTGCTTTTCTTAGTTTTGTTTTTTTTCTTGGTTGTGTAACAGTGGATTAGGAAAAAAGTGAAATAAACTTCAAATGTTGGATTGCTATATTTGGTGGCTAATATTTAAAATAAGGGTTCTTAGCACAAAACGTCCCCACGCATGGAGTTCATTGTGCAAAACGTTCCAACATTTTTTTATTTTTACATTTTCACTCATATTTACATTTTTCATTAGGAAAATCATCATTTTCATCCAATTTCTAAATAAAGAGATGTGAAGTGAAAAATATACTCTTCTATTTAAATAAAACAAAGAGGAAATTAATGAAAATAAAGAATTAACTGCAACCATACTCCCAAGATTTTTTAAAAAGTACAAATAACCCCAAATAAATTAATAAAAAAAAGAAGAGAAAATCATTATCATCTTCTTCCTCATCTCCCTCCCAAACCCCCATCCTTACCCTCAAACAAAACAAACCAAAGCAAGAATCATCAATTTGTTATAACTCTAAAATACAACAACAGTCACCACCACTACTAGTGGATATACCATTTGAGTTGTTGTTTTCCTTCATCAACCATTTTAACTTCTATGATATAGTAGCTCGTATATCTCAATGTTAATTTCTTGCATTGTTCGAAGTTTCCATTGTTCTAGGTTTCTTGTTTCACCTTATGCTGATTTCATATAATTATAATGCAAGCAAACTCTTCAACTCTATAGGCATATGTAACATATTGCATCTTTATTCTGATGTTTGGTTATTTTCGTCTTTGCGTGCAATTTGTATGAAATGTGGTTGAAAGTTTCAGGAGATCCGTTATAAGGGCTTTGTGATTAATATTTTCACCATGGGTTACATTATTCCTTTTACGAAAATAAATCAACATGAATTGCAGCTTGAATTACAGCTTGAAGCAAAGGTAAAATCTAGTTGAAAGGTCTAAACAATTCGAAGAAAAACACATTTAGCAACGACAATCTAGTACTGAAGCCTGTTAGCCAGAGCAATCACTTTGCAAAGTGCAATGGCTGCAACTTCTTTTACCAATAATCCTCCTAAGAATAGTAGAGAGTGAAGCCACGACCATCGCCATTGCCAAGTGATCTCTAATGACAACCCCCAATCCAATCACTCCCACTTTATTCGAACTGTAGCTTCTGTATTTAATTTAAAAGGCCCATATCCGGCAATTGCTTGACTCTACCCTCTTTAGCCAGCTACCAAACTCCAACACGACCCCATGTCGCACAAATTTGAGGCAATATAAATTAATTTTGTAAACAAAAATTAATGGTGAAGGTACCACAGTTTGTGGTGGTGATTGTTGTTGGGTTTTATAGTGGTAACAGATTGATGATTTTTGCTTTGGTTTTGGATTTGAGGGTAAGGGTAGATGTTGGTTGAGGGAAATAGGGAAGAAAAAGAAGGTGATATTTTTTTTATTAATTTATTTGGGATTCATTTGTGCTTTTTTAAAAAAATTGAGAGTATGGTTGCTATTAGTTTTTTTTTTCTTATTCTTTTTTGTTCTATTTAAACAGAAGGGATATATTTGTCATTTCTCAGCTTTTTATTTAGAAATTGGATAAAAAGTTTTCTTTAGAAATTGGTTGAAAAGGATGATTCCAGAATGAAAGGTGTAAATAGAGGTGAAAAATGCAAAAAATTAAAATGTTGGGACGCTTTGCACAATGAACTTCACACGTAGAGATGTTTTGTGTTAATAATCCTTTAAAATAATGCAACATTCACTTGGTGCTTTGGAAATCATAAAGTCATTACTGGTGCTTCTTAATATGTGTTACACATCCAAATTTTTTAAATGTAAAAAATATTTTCTTGTGTAATTTTTTTTACATATTTGCCCGACTTGAAATTTTTTTTGTCATGTCCGTAGGGGTGAACGCTATTTGATTTCGATGGTTTGTACTATATTTTCAATTCAAACCATTTAATGCGACTTGAGAAAGTTCCAAACCAAACCAAACAATTATTTACGGTTTGTTCAGTTTTAATCCGCGTTTTGCCTATCGACATTATAGTAATATATTTAAAACAAGTTAACATATAAGTTTAAAGAAATAATAATGCTAAATATTAAATTACATTCATATTTGTCTGAAATTTGAAATAGATATAAAAAAACTAGAACTTGTTGCAAGTTAGCATCTAGCAACAGGTTAATAGCTTCCTTCACTCAAATATTTACACGCAATAATATAGAATCAACGCCTCTTCAAGCTTCAGCCTTCATAAAAATTGCGTTCAAACATCTCATTTGATAATAATTGGATCATTATCTCCTATTGTAACACATGATTTGGCCACTATATAATATGCAAATATCAAAATATTCATGAGTCCGTATTAATGATATTGACAAGAAATTAAAAAATAATATGCATAAAAATATCAAAATTGATAAGAGAAAATAAATGTCACATTCTACAACTTTCTCCAAGTCATCAAATATCTCTACCTCATCCAAATATTGATGAAAGACTATAGGTTGTTGCTATGCAACCAATTCTTCGTGTATATTAAGGCCTCAATCATCTTTGTATCCAATGAACTCTTGAAAGAATAAAAAATCCGACCACTCGTGGAAAATGCCAACTCCTAAGCGACCGTAGATATTTTAATTGCTAATACATCTTTGGAAATTTGGGAGACAATTTTGTACTTGTGCGAATTTGATTTCCACCAAAGTAATATGTCAAACTTGAGATGGGTCAAATCTTCACAATGGTCAAATAAATAATCATTCAAATCATTCTTTTCGGATTGCATGTTTTGTATAAGTCTAGCTTTAAAAATAGAATAAATGGATTTAGAAAGACCTGAAGCAAGTTGTGAAGAATTTGCGCTACCACTTTTGTAGTCTTCTTTGATGAAGCTGATGGCAGAGTGACTAGAGTCGTCATTTCTTTATAGAATGCATACAACCTATGAAATGTATCTTCAACTCTTTTAACAACATTTTTGCAATTCTTATGTCGTAAATAAGTTCAAACCCGACTTTAAGAAGTTCCAACTTGCATCTTGGGTCAAGAATTGTTGCAATGAACAACTGACGTGTTGGTGTTCCATTTATATTTCTTCCATATGTTTTCATTAAAATAGTTGGTATAGTTTGCATCACTTTTCAATACAAAAAATACATTTTTAAACTTCATAGCAGCTTACAACATCAAGTGTGTGGAATTCCATCTAGTTGTGACACCCAAACACAACAACGCCCGACTCAGTATTTGCTTCCTTGCAACTCTCCTTGACCTTCTTAGTCGTTCTGGGGAAGATCTAACAAACCTCACTGCATTACGAATAGCTGAAATAGCATGACTTATTTCTTTCAAGCGATCACAAACAATAAGATTGAGTATATGAGCAAAAACCTTATATTAAGCATTTCTCCACCGAGTAGTAGACCGTTTTTCTTCTCCTCAAAACAACTTTTCAATCTTAGTGATGCTACATCATTAGTTAAGGCATTATCAACAGTAAAATAAATAAATCTTATTGATTCTCTAATCTTGAAGACAAGAAATCAACTTATTTCCCACCATATCTCCTTTATGACTTGAAACTTAAATGAAACTTATAATTCTTTTTTAAAGTCTCCAACCATTATCAATCCAATGAGAAGTTAAATACAAATAACTAACCTTCTACATGACATCCAAAAATCTGTAGTCAAAGAAACTCTATATTAACCCAACTCTTTCTTCAATTTTTTTTAATTTAGGAACAAATTATTTATATCCATTACCATTGTCATCCTTGAAGGAAATACAAGTTTTGAGAAAACACACCTTGTAAAACACTGAAAAAATTCATCTTCCACATGCCAAAAAGGTAACTCAGACAATATGAAATATCATGTAATCTGTTCTCCAAGGTTCTTCACAGTTACCAAAACACTTAGAAAGCTCACATGTTTAATAGTACTATAACTAATCATTCTCTTGTACTTTTTATCTTGAACCCTATATAGATACTTATTGCATACGTGAGATGATTCCACAATGTACTAGTTCTGGTGTTTTTAGTATGATACTTGTATGTTTGTCCACAATTATTAAATTCTGCCTTCTCATCCTCGCGAATTTTAAAATGATCCCACACCGTAGACCTTGTATTTCCTTGCCTTTTCCATCCATTTTCATATCTCCAGGATCATCCTTTATTGGAATTGCATCATCGAATTCTTCTAGAATTGGATATGGATCCATAAAAAAAAATTTAAATAAAAAAGTGAAGGAAGCTTATCAATTCACATGGTTAACTAACAAAAACTAAAAAGCGTTTGTTTCCAAATAAAAATAATAATTTATTCATTCCTCTCCCTTCATTGATAACTAAGGCCATGTTTGATTCAACATATTTTCCATGGAAAATGGAAAAGTTTTTCAATTTTCCACCAAATGTGGTCTTTGATAGCAAACTTTTCCAATGAAATCATTTTCCCACCCAGACGAATGGTATTTGGTATGATTTTTTTTTGCAATTGCAACAAATTCTAGACCCAATGGTAGAAACAATTACCACTTTAATGGACAATTTCCATAAAAAAATGAAGCCAAACGGATACCAAACTTTCAACATTTTTCAGGTGGAAAATAATACCAATCAAATACAATTAATTATCATTCTCATTAAAATAATTTCTAGACAAATTAATTCCCTGTAAAACATTTTCTTTCCACCATTTTCCACATGGACCCTAAGTGTATATTCTTAAATAACATGTGGTGAATTTTTGTTCAAACTTGCATGCATGTGATAAGTCAAATCAAACTCAATTATTTTATCTTAGATAATTAATTAACGTTAAACAATTAATAAATTCAGGCATGGAGCAATGATGTATATAAAAGTGTTGAGCACAAAGTGATGGCCAATTCAATCAAGGAGAGACTCTCAGTGGCATATTTCCTTTTTCCTTCATATGATTCAATAATTGGGAGCATTGGGAGCAGCAAACAACCTTCTCGTTACAAAACATTTACTTTTCGTGAATACAGGAACAAAACTCAAGAAGCAACAACAATCTCCAAATAAGATAATAACGAGCAATATAAACTGTAAAACTAGTTTTCTCATAAATTATTAAAAAAAAAATCTAAAATTATGTCTATTGTTACTCAATGGTTACAGATATGTGGTTTTTAGAAACTGTAGCGACTGAGAATTTTTAAATTTATATAAAATTATTTTTCTCGAAAAATGTATCGCTAAATTTTGAACCATAACGTTCAAATGAAAACGTATTCGTCTAGCTGTTATAAAAAGAATTTAAATTATTTCGAATCGAATCCATTTCCGAATAATTTTTAAAGTATCAATTTCTTATTATTTTTAAATCCAAAGTTTAGTAAATTTCAGTAATATATATCTTATGATTACATAAGTCCAATTAAATAAGTCCAAAAAACGAAATCATTTTAGCCCAATCCATTTAAGTCCAATTAGGATTATCCCTAAAGCCCAATTTCTTGGCCCAATTAGTTTCCTAAGGTTTTGTGCCCTAACAATTTCTATTCATAGAAACTCCACCTCCCTCCTCTCCTCACCATTCTAGCAACCATTTTTGGTAAGTCTCTCCCTTCCCTCAAACTTTGGACACCAATGTTGATGCTAGAACATCAATTTCTAGCATCAACACCACCATCTCCTTAGCTCCACACCACCACCACATCACCACCAATATCACCATCTCAACACAACAACACCACTACCTCAACACCTTGCTCAAAATTGAGACCAACCAATACCACCACCTCCACAGCTCAAAACCGACACCACCAAGCCAACCCACGAACCACCAAGCTCACCACCCCAAACCACCACTGCCTAACACCACTAAACCGAGAACATCAAACCACCAAGCTCACTTGAAATTTCTTTTACCATGTCCGTTGGGGTGAACGCTATTCGATTTGGACGGTTTGTACTACATTTTCAATTCAAGCCATTTAATGCGGTTTGAGAAAGTTCCAAACCAAACCATTTCTTTTCAAACCAAACCAAACAATTATTTACGGTTTGTTCAGTTTTAATCCGCGTTTTACCTATCGACATTATAGTAATATATTTAAAACAAGTTAACATATAAGTTTAAAGAACTAATAATGTTAAATACTAAATTACATTCATATTTGTCTGAAATTTGAAATAGATATAAAAAACTAAAAATTGTTGCAAGTTAGCATCTAACAACAGGTCAATACCTTCCTTGACTCAAACTTTTACATGCAATAATATAGAAGCAACGCCTCTTCAAGCTTCACCCTTCATAAAAATTGCATTCTAACATCTCATTTGATAATAATTGGATCAATATCTCAGGTTGTAACACAGGATTTGGCCCCTATATAATATGCTAATATCAAAATATTGATGAACTTTCTCCGAGTCATCAAATGTCTCTACCTCATCCAAATATTGATGAAAGACTATAGGTTGTTGTTATGCAACCAATTCTTCGTGTATATTAAGGCATCAATAATCTTTGTTCCCAATGAACTCTTGAAAGAATAAAAAATCTGAACACTCGTGGAAAATGCCAACTCCGAAGCGACCGTAGATATTTAAATTGCTAATACATCTTTGGCAATTTGGGAGACAATTTTGTACTTGTGCGAATTTGATTTCCACCAAAGTAATATGTCAAACTTGAGATGGGTCAAATCTTCACAATGGTCAAATAAATAATCATTCAAATCGTTCTTTTCGGATTGCATGTTTTGTATAAGTCTAGCTTTAAAAATAGAATAAATGGATTTAGAAGGACCTAAAGCAAGTTGTGAAGAATTTGCGCTACCACTTTTGTAGTCTTCTTTGATGAAGCTGATGGCAGAGTGACTAGAGTCGTCATTTCTTTATAGAATGCATACAACCTATGGAGTGTATCTTCAACTCTTTTTAACAACACTTTTGCAAATTTTACGTCGTAAATAAGTTCAAACCCGACTTTAAGAAGTTCCAACTTGCATATTGGGTCAAGAACTGTTGCAATGAACAACTGATTAAACTTTTCAATGTTACCCCAATATTTATCATATTTTTTTCCGCATACTAATTTTCAACTCTTCATGAATTTCACATATTTCTTGAAAGAAAGAAACTACACACTTCAAACCACTAAATTTGAAAATCATTTCATAGAAAGTCCTAAAGAACCTAACAAATACTCTTGCTTGATACCAATCGACGCATGTTGGTGGTCCATTTATATTTCTTCCATATGTCTTCATTAAAATAGTTTGTATAGTTTGCATCACTTTTCAAAACAACAAATACTTTTTTAAACTTCATAGTAGTTTGCAACATCAAGTGTGTGGAATTCCATCTAGTTGTGATACCCAAACACAATAACACTTGAGACTCAGTATTTGCTTCCTTGCAACTCTCCTTGAGCCTTTTTAGTCATTCTAGGAAAGATCTAACAAACCTCACTGTATTACGAATAGCTGAAATAGCACGACTTATTTCTTTCAAGCGATCACAAACAATAAGATTGAGTATATGAGCACAACACCTTATATGAAGAATTTCTCCACCGAGTACTAGACCATTTTTCTTCTCCTCAAAACAACTCTTCAATCTCAGTGATGCTACATCATTAGTTAACGCATTATCAACAATCACAAAAGAATTCTCATTGATTCTCCAATCTTTAAGACAAGAATCAACTTATTTCCCATCATATCTCCTTTATGACATGGGACTTGAATGAAACTTATAATCATTTTTTAAAGTCTCCAACCATTATCAATCCAATGAGCAGTTAAATACAAATAACTAACCTTCTATATGACATCCAAAAATTTGTAGTCAAAGAAACTATATGTTGACCAAGCTCTTTTTGATTTAGGAACAAATTATTTATGTCCATTACCACTCATCCTTGAAGGAAATACAAGTTTTGAGAAAACACACTTTGTAAAACACTGAAAACATTCATCTTCCACATGCCAAAAAGGTAACTCAGACAATATGAAATATCATGTAATCTGTTCTCTAAGGTTCTTCACAGTTACCAATACACTTAGAAAGCTCACATGTTTAATACATACTATAACCAATCATTCTCTTTTACTTTTTATCTTGAACCCTATATAGATACTTATTGCACAACTACGTCAGATGATTTCACAATGTATTAGTTCTGGTGTTTTTAGTAGGATACTTCTCATTCCCGCGAATTTTAAAATGATCCCACACCGTAGACTTTTTATTTCCTTGCCTTTTCCATCCATTTTCATATATCCAGGATCATCATTTATTGGAATTGCATCATCGAATTCTTCTAGAATTGGATATGGATCCATAAAAAAAATTAAATAAAAAAAAAACGGAGGAAGCTTATCAATTCACATGGTTAACTAATAAAAACTAAAAAGTGTATGTTTCCAATTAAAAAAATAATAATTTATTCATTCCTCTCCCTTCATTGATAACTAAGTGTATATTCTTAAATAACGTGGTGTCTTTTTGTTCAAACATGCATGCGTGTGATAAGTCAAGTCAAACTTAATTATTTTATCTTAGATAATTAATTAATGTTAAACAATTAATAAATTCAGGCATGGAGCAATGATGTATATGAAAGTGTTGAGCATAAAGTGATGGCCAATTCAATCAAGGAGAGACTCTCAGTGGCATATTTCCTTTTTCCTTCATATGATTCAATAATTGGGAGCTGCAAACAACCTTCTCATTACAAAACATTTACTTTTCGTGAATACAGGAACAAAACTCAAGAAGCAACAACAATCTCCAAATAAGATAATAACGAGCAATATAAAATGTAAAAACTAGTTTTCTCATAAATTATAAAAAAAAAAAAATAAATAATCTAAAATTATGTCTATTGTTACTCAATGGTTACAAATCTGTGGTTTTTAGAAACTGTAGTAGAATCTAAACAATCTAAAGGAATTACAGTTCAACTAACAAAATCCGAAGAAATATAAAATTGAAGGAAAACAAATTATTTTTATTTTTATAGCAAATCAGAACTGCATCCAAAGATGGCACAAAACGTATTGCCAATTTGGCGACTTTTTGTTCAATTTCTCGTTGAGTTAAATTCTCATCAGTATGGTCAAGGGAATTCCCCTGGCCTCTGATATCCATATAAAGGATACTGCGAGCATAAATACCCTCGTTTACTTGTATTCTAACAGATTGAATATCTTTTATAAGAAATCGGAGGAATATGTGACGATTTTTTCCCAGGAAATCCCCGATGAAAAATACACGCTATCCATTCCTTCTATCGAATCGATCATAGCCACTACCTACATAAGGTGGAAACAATCGCGTAAGAACTTTCTTGGCCAACACCGTGCGCCTGTCGGACAGTGGAGATGGAGGGTTGGGAGTTTAGTTGAGAGATTTGGGGGTAATTACTAATTACATATAAATTTAGATATCAAGTCAGGACCCAGGTTGTAATTTGAATGGGCTTGTTAATTTTATTTTATTTATTTTTTAAATGAAAAAACGATTCGGTTCGATTTTGTGCGGTTTTTGAAAATCAAAACCTAGGTCAAACTATTTAAAAATGGTTTGGTTTGGTCTGAAGAAAAAAAATCGCGAATCCACGTGGACTCGAACCAAAAGTTTCAAACCAAGGAATTCAATTCGATATGCAGTTCCGCAATTTTTTTGTGTAGCTCTAATGTCCTGAATCCACCCTAAGGTTCCATTGGCCACACCTTCTACCATGGATGTTGAACAATTTAATACGAATGTTACCAAATTTGTTGGACTTGAAAGCTATAATATTTAGAAATTTGAATTTTATTGAGAAAAAAAAAAAATCATTTAGTTACTAGAGTAGCTATGACTCTTATCTCCATTTTATATCTGTCTTCATTGGCGGATCTAGGGGGACCGGGCTGTGCTACAGCCCCGTCCCCCAGCTAAACGAAACATTCTCCACTTGTTTACGTAGGCAACCGAGGATAGTTCTGAAGTTGTTCTTGTAACTTACGAAGTTATTCATACTTAATTATTATATTACTTCTAGTTATCGAAGGTGAGACTTAATCTTCCAAAAGTGAAGGCTTCAAGTTTCTAAGGCCAATACTTCAAGTTCCAATGCCAACTCGAAATATTCTGGTCTCCAAATCATTTAGGCTCTCAAGATAGCAAATTTCATTTAACAAGAATTTAGCCTATTATGACACGAGAACTTTGGTAATTATAAATAGAACCTCTGCTCTTTAGGTACACCCAATGGTTTTTGTCAATCCGCAGGACTCCTAGAGTACTTAAATATGGAAATCATTCAAATAAGAGACTACAAATTGTTTCATACCTGGGGAATCATTTCTCGTACTTCTGAAGCATGGATTAGTACTCCAAGTCACTATTAATTGACAAGCAGATTAAATAATTGGGACCCACTGTTCAATTGAGATTCATATAGATATCAATTAAATAGTGGTAGGAAGTATTGAGTTCCATATTCCAGAAGTAGTAAAATTTTCTCCATGAAAGGGGCTTGAAAGCCGAAAACAATAATTAAATTATCGAATCCAATACTAGCTAACCAAAAGAGAGGAGTTTTGTTGTGTACTATGATTGAAATCACAAGTGCCCAATATTGCGATTAGTAAAGAAAATTTTGATTACAACTTTGATCTCACAAGGACTGTACTATTAAGTACCAAAATTAATACTTCTAACTTTATTTGAACGGTCTATTGAAAAGATGAGTGAATTAGGCTAAAAATTACTTAAAATCAATAAAATCTTGTTGTTCGTTGGAATCAAGAAAATTGATATGTCAGGACTTCACGTTTTCGCCATAGTTAATCTAGTTCCAACTTTCACTTTTTAAACTTTGACAATAGACAATCATGCAATTGATCAACTTTTACAAATTTATTCGATAGCCTTTCTCGAGTAAAATCAAAACTATTTCATTGTGAGAACTCAATATATCTCTATGTGAATTACGAATATAACTAAATGTATATTTGATTGACTTTATTTTCTATGGAAAATGTTATCTTTCCACCCAAGTCCAACTTCTGAAGCATTTGATTGACATTTTTCCTATGAAAAGTATTTTCCAAAAGTGATCATATTTTTCTCAAAAACACGAAAAATATTTTCTTTAATTAGGAAATAGTAATTTTTTTTTCCAGCAATTATCTCTCTCTCTCTCTCTCTCTCTCTCTCTCATCTACCCTCATTTCTCTCATTTACCCATAAATAAAATATGGATAAGTATAATATTTTTTAGGTTGAAGATTACATCAATCAATCACATTTGATTAATAATTTTCATACAAATAAGTTTTAGACAATTCAATTATCTAAAACTTATTTTGTTTTCATACAAGTTCCATACTTGCAATAAAAGACACCCTAAGAGTATTAAATGACTGGAAAATCCTCTCTAGATCACGCAAATCATAAGCATATATCTCTATCTCCTATCCGAATTAAGAATTTTCATAATTTGTCTAAACTCATAAATCTCATCTTGGTCTTATTATGATCCACGAATAATTCAAACGATGATAAAGCATTTAAATAAAATATGTTCAGCTAATTAAAGCAAGAGCTTGTTATAAAATGTACTTTTAGATCAAAATCAAAAAGTAGAAATGAAACCATTAAAACTATTGTTGACACCCAGACCTCCGAGGTCGACTAAATCCAAATTATTATACACGACGAGTATGTGCTAATGTGAGTTCGGGAAAGTAAGGCCAGTTTGGTTATAATTTGGCTTGCGCAAGCAATTTGTGTAGTTTATTGAGGTTAAAGGAAACATAATGATTGAAGATTACTAACAAAATATACCTACCAATTAGCGAAATGCACATGGAAATATCTTACATCATTGCCCACTTAATCTTCCATAAAAAACTTTAGCTTTTTTCCCTAAGTAATTCATTAATTATTGGGGACCACCTGCAAGTTTAACTCATAATAACCTGACAAACGAAGCTTGGCAGCCAATCTAATTACACCAACAAGCATACTTCTTCTGCTCGGAACTGTAGTTGACAAGACATGAAGTACAGGGTGTAGGTATATTTCCTTCTATAAAATGAGAAAGAAAGCGGAAAAAGAACAAGGACACAGGACCAAGGAAATTATAAACTTTCTTATATTTCAAATATCTCATTGGAGAAGGGAAATGAACTATTGCATTACATTTTGTAATCATTTGGTTATATATTAATCAATCCGTGTTTATCCTCAAAGTTGGCTTGAGATTTATCTATTTATTTTTCAACGTCAACAGTTTGGCGCTAAAGGAAGATGGGCCCAACTTGACAAGAATAGCCATATGTCTCTATAAAACCCACGAAGTAACAATATCATGGATGAGTTTTCAGCATCTGAAAAGCACTCTCATACTCGTCCCGAACAAATCAGCAATCCACAAAATGCTGGAATGAGACAAGGTCAAAACGAAACTATCGACCTTTAAATGGTAGCAATGAAGAAAGTCATTGAAAGATTGACAAACGCTGTCTGGAACATAACCAAGTTCGTAATCCACCACAGGATACCAAGGTGAAATCTCCTCACGGAGAAAGAACCAGGCGACTTCCCACCAGAAGGACTTTCTAGTTCTCGGGTAAAGAATCCTCTAAAAGTCAAACTGAAGAAGTCAAGAGTTCTCCTTTGACGGCAAAACCAACTGCCAGGAGAACAAATAGTGTATTTGATAGATTGGGTTCTCCACACTTTTTAACACCCACAAATAAGCACGATGAGCCCCATAATGACCACCATATGGAACGACTAGAGATTGAGATGAGTACCCTGGGGAAACGCATAGCTGATTTAGAAGCTAGAAACAAATGGAGCACAGAAGAATACCTCACAAAATGCCACTCTCCCTTCATTGAGGATATCCTGGCAAAACCTCTGTCTGGAAAGTTGGAAATGCCACAATTGACCAGGTATGAAGAGGAAGGAGATCCCCTAAGTCATTTGGACAATTACGCTTCCTAAATGGAATTACAAGGAGTTGGAGATGCCATAATATGCCGCGCTTTCCCCCTAACTTAGGAAGACAAAGCCTAAATGGTTCAGAAGGTTACATCAAAGATCCATAAAAAATCGGAATGATCTTGCTACAGTGTTTCTTGCCCAGTTTATGGGTTCAAAAGTGAGAACCACACCAAATGAACAGTTGATAAGCATCAAACAAGGGAAAACTGAATCACTCAAGAGTTACCTAAGCATATTAAACAAACAATCTATAGAAGTAGAATTTTTTTTTCACAATCACATGGCAGTCCTTTCAGGATTATGACCAAGGACACGATTCTGGTGGTCTATCCATGAGGATTGACCTCGAACTTACCACAAATTTTTAGGTCGACCTGAGAAGTATATAGTGGAGAGAAAACTACATCTGATCAGGTGGATCTTAAGCAAAATCCATAGTCCCCACAACAAGCAAAAGGAAAACAAATATACAAAGACTTTGGTCGTGAGAAAAGAAGAAAAAGAAGGGACCAGGGCCGCTCAAGACCGTATCTCAACAAATTTCGTGAATACCACCTATTGAATGCTACTCTGGAAGATGTTTTCCTATAGGCCAAGAAGAAAGAAACATTTCGTCGACCTCCACCTCAGAGAAAGAAGTTAACTGGGAAGAGTCAGGGAAAGTACTGCCATTATCACAGGACGATGGAACATAACACCGGTAATTGCAGAAACTTGAAAGAAGAGGTGGAATCACTCATCCGATGAGGTTATTTAAAGGAGTTTGTGGCTAAACCCAGAGAAGCAAATCCAATTGGAATCATACAACCTAACCAGCAAGGGATTGTCCAGCAACTTTGGCGTAGACCCCAAACTCGGGACCTATAACACCGAGCTAAGATTCAAACTTTGATAAGTGTCAATCAATGCCTCGAGGAGACATAAAGGTCCATGCATAGGTTGGCACGCAGTGCCCGTATCTGGAAAAACCACGATGTGATATACCAAGAACTAAAGGTCAGCATAGCCCCATACCTAGAATGGTTTGAATTTTCAGAAAAAGATGCACACAGAATTCTACAGGATTAAAGTGATGCACTAGTAATAGCTATGACTGTTGCAAGAGTACAAGTACATCGGACCCTGGTAGACAATGGAAACTCAGTTAACGTGCTATACTTCCAAACTTTGGAACAAATGGGGATACATGAACGCTACATTCAACCATATTTCAGAAGGTTACAAGGGTTCTCTGGAGACCTTATCGAAACCCGATGACAAATCGTGTTAAGTGTGGAGTTAGGTGAACTCCCTTGCCAAAGAAAAATCTTAGCCGACTTCATTGTCGTAGATCTTTCTTCAAATTACAATGTCATATTAGGAAGGCCCATTATGCACGAGTTGTAAGCTGCTACCTCAATATATCATTATTGTATTAAATCCCCAACTCTAAACGGACCAGGCATGATACGCGAAAACTAGGTCGAGCCAAGGGCTTGTAATGTCGACCTACCTAATCCTTGGGTCCAAATGTTGAAAAGATAACATTACCGACGGATAGGGAAATCAAGGTTTAAAAGACCCATTGTAGCCTATTTATCTAAGATCGGTATTACTGAAAACAAATCGCAAGAGGGCAACTGATGATCAGCTCTTATTCGAAGAAAGAGAATTTGATCCAAAACCTTATCCTGGAGTCCTAGTAGTCTCCGTACCTATATCTGGAGTCAATATTCCCAAAGTTTTAGTTGACACAGGAAGCTCTCTCAACATATTCCACACCATCGCCTTGGAGTGGATTGGAATTCCTTTGAATTTCCTACAACCCTATCCGAATATGGTTTTGGGACTCAATGGTGCCCTTTTAGGAGCAAAATGATTGATCAAGCTCCCCATTGAGGTTGAAGAATTCCCCCGCCAAACTAAGCTTAATTTAGAGTTTGTGGTTTTGGATTCAAAATCTCCATATGATGCCATTATAGAACAGCCTGTATTGTTCAACCTTAGGGCAATTGTGTCAATGTACCATTACTCTCTCAAATTTTCCATACCTCATGGTGTAGGGCAAGTCAAGGAAACTAGGGACATCGCCGAAAAATGTCAAGTAAAGGTTGATCGAAATAAGTAGGAAATTCATTATCTCTCAGAAGTCCACATGGTGTATACAGAGGAGCCCAACCTCAACCTATTAGACCCACGTCTAAGGGTAAAAGGAGGAAAGCTTGTAGAGGAACTGGATACTATGGAGGTAGGAGTAGGGAACCCACCAAAGGGACTCAGAATAGGTCATGAGCTACATCCACCTCTATAAAGTCAAATCATCAACTTCCTTTGGGAAAACTTGGATGTTTTCACCTGGACCACTCAGACATGAAGGGAATCGATCAAAGAATCATTTGTCACAAATTAGGCATTGATCCTTTGATGCGGCCAAAGCAGCAACAACATCGATCTCTAAACCCAGAAATGTATGAAGCTCTAAACAATGTGGTACAGATATTACTCCATAATGGGTTTATCCGGGAGGCAAAATACCCGAAGTGGATTGCCAACCCAGTCTTAGTTAAGAAAATTAATGGAGATTGGAGGATGTGTATCGACTTTACTGATTTGAATAAAGTTTGTCTTAAGGACAGTTTTCCACTACCAAGAATAGACCAAATGGTGGATGCAATGGCAGGACATGAGTTACTCGGTTTCATGGATGCCGATTTAGGGTACAATCAAATCCATATGTTTGAGCCGAATCAAGAACACATGGCCTTCATCACTGATCGAGGTCTTTACTGCTATAAAATGATGTCCTTTGGTCTTAAAAATGCTAGAGCTACTTACCAACACTTGGTTAATTCTATGTTTGCCAAACAAATTGGCTAGACCATAGAGGTATACATCGATGACATGTTGGTAAAAAGCACTGACGCTTGGGATCATCAACACACTTTGCTGAACTATTTCAAATTTTGAGAAAGTATGGAATGAAGCTGAACCTGCATAAATGTGCCTTCGGAGTAAGCTCGGGAAAATTCTTAGGTTACTTAGTAAATCGTAGAGGGATTGATGCAAATCCAGAGAAAATAAAGGGCCATTATTAAAATCCGCCCCCAACCAAACCCAAGGAAGTACAGAGTTTGACAGGGGGAATAGCCGCACTCAGTTGCTTCATGTCAAAATTAATAAATAAATGCAAACCTTGCTTTGATGTATTGAGAGGGAGAAAAAGATTTGAATGGACATCTGAGTGCTAGCTCGCCTTTGATCAGCTGAAATTGCATTTAGCACAACCACCAGTGTTATCAAAACCAAAAGCGGGGAAGACATTGATGCTATATCTAGTAGTATTTGAACATGCGGCTAGTGCAGTATTAACCAGAGAGAATAAAGGAGTACAACATCCTGTCTATTATGTCAATAAAGCCTTGCATGAGGCCAAACTCCGATATTCTCCATTAGAGAAATTAGCCTGTGCAGTAATCAAGCTCAGAAGTTAAGACCTTACTTCTTAGAGCATCCAATCAATGTCTTAACTAATTATTCGTTAAGACAGGTTCTACAAAAACCTGATACTTCAGGAATGATGGTTAAGTAAGCAGTAGAGCTCGGTCAATTTGACATAAGGTATAAACTATGCACATCCTTTTAAAATGCCAAGCTCTCACCGACTTCATCGCAGAGTTCAGTTCAGACCCAACGGAAGAGTTCCATCACCATATACATTGGAAACTTTTTGTAGATGGATCCTCCACTGAAACACGAGCAGGACCTGTAATTATTTTGATAGTCCAAGTCACCAATTGTTCTATGAAGCGTTGCCATTTGATTTTTGTGCTTCGAGCAATGAGGTCAAATATGAGGCACTCATAGCTGGTCTAAGGATGGCAAGAGAACTGAGTGTGGACCATTTGATAGTATATAGTGATTCGTAGTTGGTGGTTAACCAGGTCAATAATTACGTTAAAGTTGTCAAGCGATAGATGAAAAGTTTCAAAGATGTGCGGATTAAACGAGTTCCTCGAACTCAAAATGGTCATGCCGACGCTTTAACTCTATTAACAACTAGTGAAGGGATTGAGGAATTTGATAGCATCCCTGTAGGGAGGATCTATCGCCCAACCATTGAAGATCTGGAGGTATTTTTTATGACAACCGACCTAAAATCATCATAGATGGATGAGATCATTGCGTATTTGAAAATAGGTTCATGTCCTGAAGATCCTATTACAGCAAGAAAGCTTAGAGTGATGGCAGCCAGATATACACTAATCGACGAAATCCTATATAAGCGAGGGTATTATGTGCCCTTGCTTAGGTGCTTAAGCGAATAAGATGCACAACATGCTCTAGAAGATGTGCATGGTGAAATATGTGGAAATCATGCCAAAGGACAGTCGTTAGTTCATAAAATTAGACGATAATGATATTTTTGGCCTACTTGAAAAAAGATACATTGGAGTTCGCTAGGAAATGCAACAGAGGTCAGCGATTTGCCCACAATATCAACCTTTCCCCCAAGATAGCTGAATTGCGTGATGGCACCATGACCCTTTTCCAAATGGGGGGTCGATCTCTGATTGGCCTTATGCCTACTGGAAAAGGAATAACAAAGTTTGTGATTATGGCGGTCGATTATTTCACTAAATGGGTGGATGCAGAACCCTTGGCTAAAATAACTGAGCATAAGACTACTGAATTCATATGGGAGTCTACCGTATGCAGGTTCGGGATACCACATTCCATCATGATAGATAACGGGAAACAATTTTGCAATGTTCATTTCGCAAACGTTTGTGAAGAATTTAGGATACAAAAGTACTTCTCTATGCCAAACCACCCTCAAGCTAATGGTCATATTGAAGCAATTAATAAGATCATCAAGCATTGGTTGATGAACTCCCTAGTGTGTTGTGGTCTTAAGGGAGGATGGGCTGAGGAACTCCCTAATGTGTTGTGGTCTTATTGCACTACATTTAGGAACAACATTGGGAAAATCCCATTTTCTCTGGCTTTTGGAGTAAAAGTTGTCATCCCACTTGAGATATGAATCCTTTATGCTCGGATAATGACATATTGTGAAAATGAGATCGAACATGTGTTACAAGGATAATTGGATTTGATAGAGGAAAAAATGAATGAGGTCGAAATCAGAAATGCGGTATACAAACAATACAATACAAGGTATTATAATAAAAAAGTTAAGAAACAAAAATTTTAGGTTGGTGATCTTGTAGTAAGGAAAGTCTTTTTAAGCAACAAGAGAACTCAATTCTGGGTCCTTGGGACCTGATTCCGAAGGTCTTTACAAAGTGACCAAGGTACTACTCAGAGGGGCCTATGAGTTCGAAGATATAGAATGAAGACCTCTAGTGCATCCCTGGAATGCAGAGCACCTTAACAAATATTACCAGTGAAATGACGGTTATGCTTTGTATTGCATGTTGTTTATAATAAAAATATATGCTCTAAAGTATAGGATCGCTGGTATATTGACTTAAGTCCTACACATGAGCAGGCCGAGTAAGGTTGCATGTACTGCAACACTTAGTAGAAATTCCTATAAGGAAATACTTAAGCCATGCTCATGAGTAGGCCGAGTTAAGGTTGCATGTGCTACAACATTTAGTGGAAATTCCTATAAGGAAAGACTTAAGCCCTGCTCATAAGCAGGCCAAGTTAAAGTTGCATGTGCTGCAACACTTAGTGGAAATTCTTATAAGGAAATACTTAAGCCCTACTCAAGAGTAGGTTGAGTTAAAGTTGCATGTACTTCAACACTTAGTGGAGATTTCCATAAGGAAATATTTAAGTTCTATGCATAAGCAGACCAAACTAATGTTGCATGTACTACACACACTTAGTGAAACTTCTTATGAAGAAATATTTAAAATCTGCTTATAGGTAGACCAACCTAACTAAGGTCGCATGTATCGCAACACTTAGAAGGATATCTTAAAAGTATATATTATTAGTAAAGAGACCTGAACTAATGTTGCATGCTTTACAACACTCAACCCAGGAAAATATATAAATCTGAAGAAATAAATTAATGCTGGAGTAAAAACACTTAAACAAGAAAACTAAAACTTCATTACAAGTAAAAAATATTACAAACGTTTGTTAAGGCAATTAAGTACAAAATGAACAACTGGGCTCGGGGGGTCCTTGGGAGGAATGTATTCATGAATGGCATCTTCTTGAGTAGGGGACTAGACTCCAGCTACTTTGGACAGTTGCTCCAGCTCTTTCTTCTACTCCTTATACATCTCCGCCAAGAAAATAGTATCAAAGTTCGGCCGCTCTTTATTTATAAATTTAATGATTTCGCCTAAGGCCACAACATAGGCATCCTGAGTAAGAGCATCAAACTCAGAAGAGGCCCTCCAATTCTCCATTGCCTTGGAAGCCTTGAACTCAGCTTCTTCTACCCTCCTTAAAGTTTTCACTGCTCAAGCTGCCGCTTCATCAACTTGACTTTTTTCACTATCAGCCCGAGCATTGGCCTTTTCCTCCCATATTTGCAAGGCCTTAACGTCGTCCAAAAGCTTCAACTCTAAAGTGAGGTGGGCATTCAGCTTTTCTCCCATCTTATTCAGATGATCTTTATAATCTTTCTCTTTTGCAGCAAATATCGTCTTTTCAGCTTCTACCTTCTAGAAGAGGATGTTGACCCGATCTCTCACTTTGATCATTTTATCGAGCTCAGCCTTTACATAAAAAATAGAGAAAAGTTGTGTTACAAACCCCAACAATTAAAACAATTTTTAAAGAGTATTAAGATTTTAGAAAGTTACCTTCTCAGCCACCGACATCATGTAGAGGATTGACTGATGGCTGTATAGTTGAGCAGAGACGTTCTCATCAATTGGCATGTTAGCCAAGAATTGCTACTTTCAATCATTCCAGCTTCTAGTCATCAAAGTTGCTGACTCCCTTAAAGAGAAAAGAAGTACAACAATCGGTTCTTTAGATGAAGAGGGAGCTCGGAGAAAGTCCAGGTAGATGTCAGGTTGGCGCCCCACCAAACCTTCAACATTTGGCCTCTAATCTGGGCACCTCTCCTGAGACTTCGAAGAAGAGGTTAGGGTAACAATATAAACAGCCAGAGGAATGAGCCAAAAGGAGTTGGAAGGAGCCGCAGGGGTAAATTAGCACTTACAAAATAGGTGATAGAGAGTATGGACTACATTCTCTCTATTTACCTCGGTAGAATGGAACTACCACTCTCCCAGGACAAAGAAGAACTCATCTTTCAATCCTTTGATCGATGAGGGAGTATCTATAACTAAAGGACCCCCCCCGTCCTAGGTCTAATGCTAGTATACCACCAGTCGGTGTTTTTTCTATCTTCCCGAAAGGTAAAAAGGGAGTTAAATTGGGATACGCTTAGATCGGGGTTACCTAATTGTTTCCACAAAATTAAAGCTGCAATTAGGGTTCTCCATCCATTTGGACAGAGGTGGGTATGGGCTATTCCCCAAGAAGAGAAGAATTCTCGTATGATTTTCGGGAAATGAAGTTTCAATCCTGCATAAAGGATTGCTGAGTTAAGAGCCATACATTCTACAGGAGGAGTGTTAGCTCGGTCAGAGGGAGAGGGAATTACTAACTCTACAGTCTGGGGTATACTGTATTTAGCTCTTAAATTAGCTAACATATTCCTCTTAATAACTGACCTATAGGAATTAGCCCCACTCCCTACTCTTGATTCCTACTCTCGTTACCCCTTGTGACTCACTTCTATCCTTTCTTGTTGTTGTTCCATGTTTTTAGAGATGTTGCATGGTTGTGGATAAATTGAAGTTATGGGAATAGGAGTCAAAACTTCTTGGTAGTCCGAACTGGCAGAAGACGGACTAAAAGAATGAGTGGACGAAGAGGATATAGTTTCTTCCTGTTGGTTACCTTAGGACTATACTCGAGATTCCTCTGAACTTATATAAAAAATCTAGAAAAAGTATATAGTGGGCAGAGAAATGAAAGGTATTCTCAATAAAAGGGAAATACCTGAACGACATCGACCTCACTAAAAAAAGTAAATAGCAATACGGTAGAGAAAATGTTTTGAGAGCAAAAACTTGAAGATTTGAATGCAAAAAGTGAGGAATGAAGAGAGCCAAAGTCATTTAAAAGAGAGAAATATCAAAAGGTAGAATATGGACCATCCAAATAAAAGAATAAAAAATGAATAAACGGCTGGATCCAATTAATGAAATGATGCCGTTTGGTTTAAAAGCTTCTAGAAGAAGGAGCCCCACGTGCTCTACAGCTTATGCACTAGTTACGGTGTGACACATGCTCAAATCATTTATTGTTGTAATGATTAAAAAGAGTGGGAAATGTGCCTTTTAAGGTCAGTCCTTTACCTAGGTCAACACTGACCTGGGGGGTAATTGTTGACACCCCTACCTTTGAGGTCGATTAAATCCAAATTATTATACATGACGAGTATGTGCTAATGTAAGTTCGGGAAAGTAAGGTCAATTTGGCTATTATTTGGCTTGCGTAAGAAGTTTGTGTAGTTTATCGAGGTTAAAGAAAATATAATGATTGAAGATCACTGACAAAATATATAACCCACCAATTAGCGAAATGCACGTAGGACCCATATAAATAAAAAAAATCCAAAAAAGTGCTCCCCTATTGTGAGTATACTGTCAGAGAGTGCCAAACCCTCCCTAACAGTATATCAATATTGTAAAACTAGGTTGCATCATTAATCCTTACTAAGAAATTTAGCCAAACATGTTCATCAAGCTGAGCACATAAAATTTAAGAACATCTCCACCAAATTAAGAATAAAATATGAAAAGAGGGCTTAAAATTGGATATTCGATCTATTTTTTCTTCTTTTCTATAGCTTAGCTCATCCCTTTCCGTCCCTGTCTTGTAAATTGTTAATCTCACTACATTTTGCAATCTTTGCTTTAAAAGTCTCATCCCAAAGCCATAAATCAATTCAACAAAAGCAAAAACATGGAAAAATCAGCACAATCCAAAGATAACCAACCATGAAGGTAGGGATTAGACTGTACCGCTTGCATATTTAAAAATTAAATATTACAATGTTCTAAAATTGAGTTAAGAAATACTTAACGCCCACAAATTCAAACGTACCATCTCCTGATTTGAAGTTGTAAGGAGAGGAAACTAATATTTCAAATCCCAGGAACATTGGCCTCGATATGCCATTGTCAATGGTCACCGATCACCACTATGGCACAACAAAGCTTGAAACCCATCAATTTATCTTCTCCCAAGATGCAAAAATAGTTTACCCAATTTATCCTACGTCTCAGCAATTTTCCGCATATCGACTAAGATTAGTGATAAGTGTATTTTATACAATTATATGGACTTAAAAATATAGATATTTAATAATTCTTTTGAACTATTATAGCCTAATTTACTGTATATTTCATTTATTAGGTGAAACTTGATGAAATGAAGTGAATTTGAAAGAAAAAAAGTCAAAATTGACGGAAAAAAGGGCAAGATCCAAAGTTTGGGGACTAAAGTGTAATATACTTAAAAAGTTGTACCAAAACTCACGATGAAGATTCGGAATGGTAAGAGTCAATTGTTGATCTATGATTAGCTCCACTTGTTTTGATTATAACAAACAATACATTTATGTTTCTAACATATTTAGTTTCTTGAGTTTTTCATGTATAATTCTTCCTAAACACTCAAAGGCACAAATCGTCACCCGTTGAAGAACATGCAATCAAAAGAGATTCAAAGAGAACAAGAATCTTGAAGACTAGTATTTAGAAGTTGTTTATCGAAACTTCATTTATATGTAAAGGTATACTCATCGATTTTGGCAAATGCATAAAGCTAAAACATTCTCTCGCCATTCATAAAACTGCATAAGATATATTTTGACATGAAAATATGCTTTGAAAATTAAACAATTTGATTAACAATATTTTTGAAAAAACCACATGTTTCGGTTGATCGGAATATGGACCGGTCAATCGAATTGATCTACCGAATTATGGTTCAGTCAACCGGTTTACTCGATTGAAGTGTCATATGAAACTCAATGGTTTGAATTTTACAACGGCTGTATTCACACTTCGGTCGACTGAAATTGCTCAACCGAAAGTGACTGATTTCAATAGTTTGGTCTATAAATAGTCATATCTTTTGCATTCAATTTCAACAACTTACAAGAAATATTAAGAGAGTTTATTTATTGAATATCATTGAGTTAAATTGATTGTACATTCTATTTAATTTATTACAAGAGAATTTTTTGATTGATCAAACATATTTCATCTATCTTATGAAGAATTCTATTTTATAAAGAACTTTTCTTAAAATCATCTATTCTTCATTCTTGATAGAAGTTTCTTTGCCAACATTTTTATTAAAGTGTTAATCTCTCTCTATAGTTAACTTGTATTTTTGTTAAAAGAGATTATATGTTGAAAATTTTGATAAAGATACAAATTATTTCATTATCCATCATTCATCAAAGTTTACTACATAAACAATTGAGCTTTATTATTTGCTATCTATTGAAGTGTTATCCTAACTCTCTAAACACTTGATTTGATTATATCATTTGTTAAGAGAATTCTTTCAATTGTAAAAACTATTACTTACATTTTGGTGGTTTCGAGAGCCATTTGAAAACTCGATTGTTGTTAAGAATAAGTGTTATTTGTTGTAAGTCACGTAAGGATAAGTGCTTCTTGTTGTGAGTCACTTAAAGATCGGTACTCCTTGTTTGTAAGTTACCATTATAGTGAATTTGGCCAGCTCCCCAAAACTTCATTTAAACACATTATAAACTATGTGAGGTGCCTAAGCACTGTAACAACACATCGAAAAGAAATGTTAAACATGAAATCATGTGTTGGTCCGAAAAACTCAAAACGCTGTCTTGTTGTGCCTCACTATGCATGGGGGATTTGTACACCACGTGAGATATTAAAATGCATTCAAAATTAGTTTGGAGCATGCATGGATGCTGTGTGAACCAAACCTAAAACTACCAAAAAATGCATAAAAAACCAAAAGCATATAAATCAAAGGAATAAAGCGGAATAAGTAAAAGGGAAGAAATGATGGGTTGTCTTCCATCCAGCTCTAATTTATAGTCGATAGCTGGACTGTACCGTATAGAGATCACTCTGGTGCCCTCAGATGAACGGTGGATTTGTCTTTGAAGAAGACCCAACTCCAATAATATTTTAAGCGTGGTCCATTGACTTTGAATGTCCCTTTGCTCTCATGAGTGATTTCCACATCTCTATGTGGGAATACCTATGTAATAGTGTATGGACCTAACCACCTTGACCTCAGTTTTCTCGAAAAAGCTTTAGGGAAGAATTGAACAACAGTACCTGCTACCCCACACGAAACTCCCTTATCTGAATATGCATGTCATGAAACTTCTTGGTTCGCTCCTTGTAGATTTTTGCATTCTCATAAGCTTCCTAATGAAACTCATCCATCTCATTCAACTGAAACAACTGTTGTTCACCCGCTGCTTTCAAATCTATGTTCAACCTTCGTAGTGCCCAGTAAGTTCGATGCTCCAACTCAACTAGCAAGTGACACCCCTTTCCAAAAACCAAACGATACGGTGACATGCCTATATGTGTCTTAAATTCTGTTCGATAAGCCCATAAAGCATTGTCTAACTTCTTGGACCAGTCTTTCCTCGAAGAATTCACTGTGACCTCAAGTATTCTCTTCAATTCTCTGTTAGAAACTTCAACTTGCCCACTGGTTTGAGGATGATATGGGGTTGCTACTCGGTGTTTGACTCCATACTTACTCAGCAACTGCTCAAACTAGTGATTACAGAAGTGTTTATCCCCATCACTGATGATAGCCCTAGGTGTGTCATAACGAGTGAAAATGTGCTTTTTAAGAAATCCAATCACCACTTTTGCATCGTTAGTGGGCAATGCCACTACTTCTATCTATTTAGAGACATAGTCAACCGCCACAAGTATATATTGGTTGGAGAATTATGATGGGAATGGTCCCATGAAGTCAATCTCCTAGACATCAAACAGCTCCACTTCTAAAACATTGGTCAAGGGCATTTCATTCTTTCTCGAAATATTCCCCATACGTTGACACCGATCACATCTCTTAACGAATTCAAAGGCGTCTTTGAACAATGTAGGTCAATAAAACCCCGACTGTAGGACCTTTACTGCTGTTTTGGAAGCCCCAAGATGTCCTGTATACATTGATGGATGACAATGCTCCAAGATCCGATGCACTTCTTCTTTAGGCACGCACCGTCGGATGATCCGATCTGCCCCATGCCTATAGAAAATCAATTCTTCCCAAAAATAATACGTGAACTCCGCAAAGAACCTCTTTCTCTGATGACTTGAATAATTCGGTGGGAAAATGGATTTTGCCAAATAGTTCACAATATTAGCATACCAAGGTACTGTCTCCACACTGAGGAGCTGCTCGTCAGGAAAAATCTCATTTATCTCCACTACTTCATCTGGTTGACCAAGCTCCAATCGAGATAGATGATATGCTACAACAGTTTTACTACCATTCTTATCCCTAATTTCAATGTTAAACTCTTGCAACAGTAGTATCGTGTGAATTAGTCTCGGCTTGGCATCTTTCTTCATCATCAAATACTTCAGCGCCACATGATCTGTGTAGACAACGACCTTTGACCCAACCAAATAAGGTCAAAATTTATCAAATGCATACATGACTGCCAACAACTCATTTTCTATAGTTGCATAATTCAGCTGTGCATCATTCAAAGTTTTGCTGCCGTAGTATATCACATGGAAATTTTGTTTCTTCGATGTCTCAATACCACTCCCACGGCATAATCACTTGCATCACACATCAATTCAAACGGTAGTTCGCAATTCAATGCAATAACCACTGGAGCTGAAATGAGCCTCTCCTTCAAGGTATGACACACTGCCAAACATTCTTCATTGAAGTCAAAAGAGCTTTCTTTCATCAACAAGGTACATAGAGGTTTAGTGATCTTCAAAAGTCCTTGATGAACCGTCTGTAAAACCCGGCATGACCCAAGAAACTGCGGACACCCTTTTACAAAAGTTGGTGGTGGTAAATTCTCGATGACTTGTATTTTCGCTCTATCCAATTCAATTCCTTTTGTTGAAACCTGATGTCCCAGAACAATGCCTTCATGCACTATGAAGTGACATTTCTCCCAATTTAGAACCAAATTTGTTTTTTTACATCTCTGTAAGACCAAATCCAAGTGTTTCATGCAAGCATCAAATAAGGATCCAAACACAAAGAAGTCATCCATGAATACTTCTATGAACATTTCAACCATGTCGAAAAATATAGTCATTATGCATATCTAAAATGTGGCTGGAGCATAGCATAACCCAAAAGGCATCCTACGATAAGCAAAGGTACTTAGGGGCATGTGAAAGTGGTCTTTTCCTGATCTTTCGGCGCTGCTTTTATCTGATTGTAACCTGAATACCCATCAAGAAAACGGTAATGTGGGTGGCCTACCAGTCTCTCCAGCATCTGATCGATAAATGGAAGAGGAAAATGATCATTCCTCGTAGCTGTATTGAGTTTGCGGTAGTCAATGCAAACTCTCCATCCCATAACTGTTATGGTAGGAATAAGCTCATTCTTCTCATTAGGTACGACTGTGATTCATTCTTTCTTCGATACAACCTGAACTGGACTGATCCACGCGCTATCTAATATAGGATAGATAATGCCTACATCCAAGAGCTTCAATACCTCAGCTCAGACCACTTCTTTCATATTTAGATTTAACCTCCGCTAACTCTCCACATTGGGTCGGAAATCCTCCTCCATGAGAATATTATGCATGCATAACGAAGGGTTGATCCCGTTGATATCTGCTATGGTCCAACCTATTGCAGTTTTATTCTCCCTAAGCACCCGAAGTAATTTTTCTTCCTCCACCTCGCTGATTATGTTTGAGATAATCACTAGGAGAGTGCATGAATCTCCCAAATAGGCATACCTAAGATGTGGTGGTAATTACTTGAGCTCCAGATTAGGTGGTTGCTGAATGGACGATACAAACTTTTAGGCTCCTGTTCCAAGTTCTTCGAAATGCTGTCTTCGAACATATGGTGGGTTAGTTTCCAAAAACCATGCACAAGTTTCAATCTCAAATGAACCTGAATTCGTTGATTGAGAATGAGCAATACATGCCTCATATGCATCAGAGTGATGTTGCAATAGAAATGTATCATGTACCACTTTGTCAATGACATCAATTTTAAAACAACTATCTGCCTCTGAAGGAAACGACATGGCCTTGAAGACATTGAAGGATATTTGCTCTTCACCCAGTCTCAAAATTAGTTGCCCATTCTGAACATCAATCAATGTTTTTCCCGTGGCTAAAAATGGTCTACCCATTATAAGTGGAACATCATTGTCCTCCTCCATATCCATTATGAGAAAATCAGCATGGAATATAAATTTTTCCACTTTGATGAGCAAGTCTTTTGTGATTCCCCTTGAATGTGTCAAAGAGCGGTCAGTCATTTACAATGTGATTGTGATTACTTTAGTTTCTCCTAGTCCAAGTTTTCTGAAAACAGATAACGACATTAAGTTAATACTGGCACCAAGATCACACAAAGCTTTATCAAAATAAGTTTCACCAATGGTACAAGGCACAATAAAACTCCCTGGATCTTTAGTTTTGGTGGAAGCTTTTTATGAATCCTGGCACTAACTTCTTCAGTTAACATTACTATCTCATGATCCTCTACTTGCATTTGTTTGAGAGATTTCCTTCAAGAATTTAGCGTAGCTCGATATTAGGAAGAGTGCATCAGATAGTGGGATGTTTATATGGAGCTTTCTGAACACTTCAAGATATTTTTTGTATTGCTGCTTCATCCTTTCCTTCCTCAACTGTTGAGGGAAGGGAATCCATGGCTCATGGGGATTTACTGTATTACTTGACACTTGTTGTGGTCTCCCTGGTCTCTCTGGACTCTCTCTTACTAATGTCTTCTTGTTGTTGTCAACCTGTTTCCCTTTCTCTTCGTCAGAATACTCCACCTGCTCTGTATTTGTACCCGGTCGCTTGACATGTATCTCAAGTAGCTGAACTCCACTCTGTGTAGTAATGGCTTAAACATGCTTTCTAGGATTTGTTTCTGTGTTGCTCGACAATGTACCAGGTACTCTTCTAGTCATAGAGATAGCTAACTGTCCCATTTGAGTCTCCAAATTTTTGATAGCAGCGCCTTGATTTTGAAAGTTCGTTTCAGTCTTCCTTATGAATTGATTTTTGGTTTCCATATATTTGTCGGTATTTTCCATGAGTTTTGCAAACATGTCTTCCAATTGAGGTTTCTTCTCCTGCTGAAACTGCCCTTAAGCTCGGTTATTAATTTGGTTTTGATTCTGATGATTTTGACCCAAGAGAAATTTAGATGATTTCTCCAGCTCAGATTGTATGTTTCAGAATGGGGGTTGTTGTGCTGTCGTTGACCCCGTTGAACATAATCCACCTATTCTTTATCTTGGTTGAGGATGGGGCATTTAGCTGTGGCATGATCTGCTCCACACTCTTCGCAATTTGACTTCTTGACTTGTGTTGAACTTACCGTTTGTGTTTTGCTCTCCATCTTGTGAAATAAAGAATCAATCTTTGTAGATAATGCTGAATAGGTATCTACCTCGTAAACTCCAGCTGTTTTCTTTGGAATTCTTCTTCGATTTGAAGACCACATAGCTAAAGTATTAGATATTCTCTCAAATAATTTCCAAGCTCCATCAATCGTTCTGGTGGTTAAAGATCCATTTGATGACGAGTCCACCATGCTTCTGAAAGTTGGAAGTAGTCCTATGTAGAAAAACCTGATTTGTGATGGTTTGTCGAACCCATGTTGTGGACATTTTCGAAGCATATTCTTGAATCTGTTCTACACCTCATCAAATGCTTCGGAATCATTCTGACTAAATATTGATATCTCGTGCCTCAATCTTGCAACCTTGGCTGGTGAGAAGAACTTCGTGCAGAATTTATGAGTCAAATCGCTCCAAGTAGTGATGCTAGCTACAGGGAATGAATCTAACCATTCCAGTGCTTTATCGCACAGAGTGTGTGGGAATAATCTCAGTCTGATTGCATACTCTAATATCCCTTGGTACTCGAAGTGTTGACACATATCCAAGAAACGCGATACATGTGTATGTGGGTTCTCGTTTACCATCCCATAGAATTGATGCTTGTTCTAGAATAGTTGGATGACGTTTGTCTTCAACTGAAAAAATGGTGATAAAAAAATCCCCCAGAAGAACATTCCCATCATATTGTGCCTCCTCATTAGCTGGTGTTGATGGGTTTGCTATCGGTTCCAGTTGTTGATCAGCCATTTGAAATTGTCCATGATTGATCTGATGAGCTGCTCTTGCTATCCTACATCTTCAATGAAAAGTTTTTTCAATCTCCAAATCCGTTTGAAGCAAGTTACCGCCAACAAATGTTCGCGTATAAGACCTAGAGATAAGAATAAGACAAGATCACTTAACTCAACCCTAGCAGAAAAACTGAATAAACAGAATAAAATAAAAAAATGTAAAATAAGAATAAAGACAAGTTTGAATTAGTATCCAGATAACGAAAATCAAATTAAAACTCAATCCCCGGCAGCGGCGCCAAAAACTTGCTCACGAAAATATGTTTCGAATTTAAATCACCGCAAGTGCACGGTTCGTTAACAAGTAATAACGTGGAAATCCTAGAATTTCGAGTATCATTCCCACGATGATTGATTTAACTTGATTTCTATTATCGAGACCTTAACCGAATCTATAAAACTCAAGATAATATATGACGTGAATTTTAAAACTAAATTATGATTAAAATGCAATTTGAACTAAAATTACAAAACGAAAGCAAAAAGATGTTGAATGCAAAAGTTTGATGAAACTAATGAATGAAAAGTGCACTAGGATCCCGAATCACTAAGTAAAGTTCCTTTTTAACCCCTATTTCACAATTTGCTAACACGATGAATGATTGACGAATCAATGTTTCTAACTTATCCAATAATCTCTTTCGAGTATAATTGAACCTATTCTAGCATACCATTTGATTATATTTCCACGACAAATGCAATATACAAGAATGTATGACGTTTTGTAAACACTTAGAGATCCACGTAAAGCATAGCGGTATATTTTTATCTCCTATCGGACCCTACAATGATTTATACTTTGTAAAATCTATTTTCCTTCTTTTGAATGCATAAAATAGACCACACAAACTCACATAATCACATGCATTTAATTATGGAGGCTAGAAAGTGTATATAAATCATTCAACAAAATCATTCGTGTTTGAATATCAAATTGTAAAATATAGAATTAAAAGATCACAATGAGAGGATCATCGTTCACCTAGTGCATAAAAGTCTAGCCTAACATGGATAAAATAAAAGAACAATAAAAATAATAAAAGGAACACATCACCAAGAACTTGGATTAAATCTTGAAATCTTGGAGTTTGAGGTGAAATATCATTGTTCTTGCCTTCTTCTTAGCTTTCCAATGTATTTTTCCTCTCAAAGAATGTGTAACCCTAAGTTCTGGACGAATTTGAGATTTTATAATTTCCCTAGCATTGTTACCGTACGAGTTAGAGTCCTATAAGGAAACTAGAAATTTTCTCTCTTTTTTTCTTATATGCGACCGCATAGAAGATATCTATGCGGTCACATAGACCAATCAATTCTTCTCCGTTGATTCTCTGAAGGCCAGTATGCGGTCACATACATAGTACCACTATGCGACCGCTTAGTGTTACCATCTTCCAAAATATGTCAATTTGATCCTCGGCTTCCATTTATGCGCTTTTTGATCATTTTTCCATTTTTTTCTCCTTCACGTGTATAATTCCCATGATTAATTCAACGTTGCCATCCTTTCATCTTCAATTTCTCTTCCAAAACATATTTTGGAATTTTGCACGTTAGTCCCTGAACTTTCATTTTCCTCAATTTGGATCATTTTTCTCTCGATTTTGCATACATTCTATTCCATCCATCAATGCAGCCCTATAAACACAATTTGTATAGAATTAAGTCATATTCAAAGATTTACGTCCACAATTTGTCAAGTAATATTGCTTAATGTACTTTAGAAAACGCACTTATCGGATTTCCTTGATAAGGAGATATGTGGTGGTTCCTCTGTTGATTTCTTTTCAGATGGTGATGTGCCATTACTCTTTCACGATATTTTACGTATAGATCTTTGAGAAATACCTCATATTAGATGCTAATGTTTTATTTTCTTTTTTATGCTTTTGGATTATAGCCAAGGTTTTCCTCCGCTACAATTGGGGATTTTTTAATAAGAACTGTAGGTTTGAGTTTACCCAAAAAAAAAAAATGAAAAAAAGTGACATATCATCTTACTTTTTTAAGAAGTTAAATTTTGACACTATTAAAAAGGGACTAAGTTGTCATTATTGTCATTGATATGTAATTTCATCAATAAAACAACTCATGTATCATATATTTACATATAAATTAAATTTGGCAACAACTTTATGAAATTCAAAGTGTTAAAAATGACATACCATGCCACTTTTTTGAAAGAGTTGAGGTACATTTAAAAAGTAACATGTTACTTTTTCATAGAAATGGGACATATCATGTCCCTTTAAACCAATATTCTTGTGTTCGAATTAACTCAATTCTATGAAAAGAGGAAAGAAAGAATATTAAACTAAAAGTGATAAGAAATTCAAAAAAAATGACAAATATTCTAAAAAGTGATAAAAATCCAAAAACATTACAAAATTCAAAAACGTGACAAAATCTCAAAAAAGCAACAAAATCAATTTGGGCGTAAATCTTAATTAATACAGAAATTTGTAATTCTGATCTGTTTTAAGGGTTAGTTTAATATTTTATCTTTTAAGAGTATGGGGCTACAACAAATATGTAAGAGCCACAACAATATGTAAAAAAAGGACCCAAGTAGGCAAACCAATGTCAAACCAGGGGTGAAAAAAAGGCTTAAGAACCCCTGTTTGAGTCCCATTTTTAGGTTAATAGATTTTCAAACCGCGCAGTGAATTTTTTGAAAAATATGTATTTGAAAAGTGAGAAAAAAAAAATTGAGTTTACATTTAAAGTTATTTTATTGAGAAAACGTATGATTGAAAATGAATTTAAGAAAATTTGATTTTTTGAAAAATCGATCAGATAGGTTCTATAGAATTTAGTCGATCAAATTAAAGATGTATTAAACTATAATATTACTACTTTTTTTCATATTTTTTGAGTGATACTACCCTCATTATTTTTAAGCTAAGGAAAAGAAGAAACTCAGTTTATGAAAAAAAAACATAAAAAGTTTGATTCTTCGGCTGTCTTCATTAAATAATAATGTGACATGTGAAATATATTAAAATATGTTATTTCATCTTTAATTCTCAGTCAGACTGGTGGACCGTTCAATGGAGGAGAAGAAACATAGTTTTAATTCGTCAAGTCGAGTCAATTTATTAAATGTTCCAAGTATGAAATGGAAGCCATTGTGAAACCACTTATGGTATTTTCTTTCATTTTTTGCATCAATTTGTCCGTATAAGTTTCGAGTCTTTTAATATTCATTAATCCTTAAAAAAATGGTGGATTTCTAGTATTCGTTTCATTCACAAGACATTGTCAAATTAGCTTTCATTAACGCGTAATTTGGCCGTCCATTCGTCTGAAAGACATATGTTCTTACCTTCTTGGAGTTTAGTTTAATTATATCATTTATTACATCTATTCATTCTTAGAATAAGTACTTTTTTTAAAGTGGAAATGATCCATAGAAGTTTGGCGAGTGCTCGTACCATCTTATGATTGAGACATGAAATTACACCCATTAAAGTTGCGCATACAATTGCAATTTATAATTACAATCACTAGTAAGTCTGTGTATTGATTAAAAATACGAGAATTTTCCATCGCGAAATATATTGATGATAACCTTGTCGGAAATTCTCAGCAATGGGTAGAAGAATATGCATGAGATGAATATTATTTAAATATTGTCTTCAACATGGTTTTTAACATGTAGGCGAGATTAATTTTTTTAAAAATCAAAATTTGTAACGTATAAATTCCATTAAATGAGTGACAACCTGACATAAAACCATGTCATTGTCTATTCTCATATTGTGTTGAACCATTCAACAAATCCAACATCAGTTAAAAATGATAACAATGATTAAGGCTTGACTTGTTAAGATTTAGGGTTTCATCTTAAAATGTCAACCTTATTAAAAGAAGTAATTTAAACTCTTATAAATTGGTATATGTTTTCATCTTTATTCGATGTGAGATTTTTTCCCTTAACATGCAATGCAAGGTGTGGCTCGTTTGAGTAGACCAATCTTGAAATCCGTGTACTCAATTTTTTTGAGTTTTAATCGGATTGAATTGCTCGTTGGAGTTAAACGGACTCTAATACCATGTTAAAATTTTGGGTCCCATCTTAAAATGTCAATCTTATTAAGATGAGTGATCCAAACTTTTATAAATTGATCTATGCTTTTATCTTATTCGATGTAAGATTTTTTTTCTTAACATTACTACTCTTTGTTAAAGTTAACTTTCTTAAAAAAAAACACCAAATCAAAATTTAGAAAGTTCAGAATGAGCACTTTAATATGTTTAAATTTCAAATAAGCAATACGTTGTAAGATTGATGTTTTTAAATGAGCCGTTAATATCTTAATATACAATTTTCATTGTAAACATTTTCGTTGCTACTACTTTTCTTCATTGTGGCCGCTTTTTCTAGCAGTGACATTTCTAATGAAGTACATATAGAACTAATTTAGTTGCACATTTACAGAGGGGCACTTAACATGAAAGATGACAGTTCTTATGGGAGTATTCACTAATTTTGCCAATGTATGACGACTAATTTATGGCTTGCTTGGGAATGAGGAGGGAGAGTATGTAGGAAATTTCTAATTATAAGTAAAAAATTACCAAGAAAAGAACATTTTCTAAGCCGGCTCAAATGGCAAAAACAAGAAAATAAAAACAAAGAAATGTCTTCATTATAAGTACGCTATTTGAGACAAGACAAAAACCTATTCTTTTGTTACCTGAAATCCCCCTCTTTATTCTAAACCCTAGGGTACTCCCACCCTCACGCCCACCCCATCCAAGATCATATAATTTTACACTCAAGAACACTTAGCTTTACATCAATCTGGGATTTTATGATGGTACCTAGAAAACGCAACAATTCTGAAACTTCAAGTGAGGAAAACAGTAATCAATCCAAAAGAGTTTGTGAAGAAAACCCTGCTGTTAGCAGATCATACGATTGCGCTTTTTGCAAGCGGGGTTTCACCAACGCGCAGGCATTAGGAGGGCATATGAATATACACAGGAAAGAAAAATCCAAGAACAAGAAGAAAAATCTTGAGGAATCTTCAATGAATTCTCCAGGGTATTTTCCTGCAGTTTCATCCAATGATCAGCAGCAAAAAGCAATATATTACGATGGTATGGGGGCACAAGTGAGATTTCAAGTCTACTTGCCATCGTCAAACCCTAGTTTTGTCACGCGTGAAATTCATCATTTGGCATCATCAAACCTTAACGATTTGTCTTCTGTTTGGAGGTCACAACGTGTTTCTTTGCACGATGATCGTTTGGATGCAAACTTGAGTCTGAGGATTGCCCCTCCACTTGTTGAAGATGGAGAAGGAGCTGGGAAGGAAAGTGAAGTGGATTTGGAGCTTCGACTTGGTCATGACCAGTGATCAATTAGGTACGGGTAGAAGTAACCCCGCCATACTCTCCAAATAAGCTTGAACTACACCAAGGTCGACAGTTATGTTTATACAGAGTGAGTTTCTTCAGTTGCCTCATATTTATGTGGATTATTATGAATACAACAGCTATAAACTAAGTCTAGTTCCTAATAAAATTGGACGGGCTACATAATTTGATTTATTTTCTGTCACTTCATTCAATTTATTGTTAGAACTACTGAATTTGATATAAATAAATATTGTACAATTTACAATTTGCTTTTTAGATCAAAAAAGCTCATAATCGATCTGAGGGAATTTCTTTCTTCTGTCGTGACATTACTTTCTTATTATTATGAATACGATCAGTCTTTTAGATATGCTTTTATCTGAATTAATCAAATGTTAAGTTTATTATGAAATGACATAAATTGCATTTTTTTTCTCATTTCATGATATGCAGTCCTTTAGTGTAGCTAAAATGGTTCAACCAAGGACGTATCCAGGACTAGATTACAAGCCGAACTAATACGTAAAAAAAAAAAAAAAAAAAAAAAAAAAATATTACACAAGAAAAGAAAATTTACATAAAAAAAAATAAAAAAATCTACTTAAAAAATTCAATGGGCTGGGGAGATTTTCTAGTGAAGTTTAATATTTAATACCTAATGTAATGTCTTTGAAGGATCAGATAGAAGCTGTAAAAAACACAAAAATGTTTGGAATTCTTATTTCTTTTCTCTAGAAGTATCTCAAGATTATCATAATCTAGCATTTGGAGTTGATAGAAAATTCATATTTATGGCATTGCATAGGCATTATAGTAATCACTAAGCTGATATATTGATACCAGTCAATTTAGGTAAATAGAAATTTTGGAATAGTGATTGATGTGAGAATGTGTGGTGGAAAAGTGATGAAAAGTTTTTGATTTGTGTGTAATATTATTTTATTTGGAGAATGTTTGGTTGAAATGAAGAATGAGAATGAGAAAGAAAAATAGAAATAGAAATTACAAACGGGGGCTTAATTTTCATTTTCTTTAAAATGGTTGCGCTCTTGTTGTGGATTTTACTACGTTAGATTAGATGCATTGCTGTAAGAACGAATGGTAGGAGTGTTTCTCTATCCAGGGACAGATATAGTGTAGAGGCAGTGGGGTCAGATGCTCCCACACTAAATTTCAAATTTTGCCAAAAAAAAAAAATCCTTATAGTTTTCAATTTTTGTCCCCACCCTTGACTTGATTAGTGAGAAATTAAGACTTCACAAGATTAAGGAAGAGAGGTACGTGGAATATGTTCGTATATTGTTATATCTAGTCGAAAGTAGCAAACATTAAACATCGGATTTCACACGAGCATAGTGTATCCAGGGTTTGGAAGAGGGTAGGATATTGAAGAATTTGGTAGGATTTTTCTGTTAGCAAGTGAAAATTTTGATGTAAATTTGTATATATAACTCAAACGATCAGAACTTCTTTTGATGAAACTAAAACATAGTACATCAAATCCTTGGAAACCTATCCTCCGATTCTGCTACCTAAAAGCTTCCTTTTTTAAGGCAAACCACTAGAGGATGGAAAGTTTATTAGTGTTAAAAACTAAAGTAACTGTGGAGGGAGACTAGTCGCGACCTCCAACAAATTAGATCAAAATACAATTTTAAGTTTTAACCAATACAAAGGACTATGAGCTAGAACAGATACAACGAGACAGGCTTAAGTACTCAATGTACGGTGATGAAAATTCAATAGATACCCAAAGACTATCCCGGTGAGCACTGCACGCGTCAAATACACATCTGGTAGGCTCTATTAGAGAGGTAAGTTACTAAAGATACTGTCATACTAAATTTTTTTTTATTCTTCTTCAACTTGCTAGCTAATTATACACGCGTGATTGGATTGCAATTTTTGTCTGGTTTTACATGAGATTTCGCCGAGAGACCTACTTCAACAGCATTAGAAAAAGTGGATTCTCAGTTTTTGGACAGGATAAAATCTATGGACAAAGACTGCTCCTACTAGGATTATTTATTGGCTCCATATGCCTTAAAATGATTATGTATGTACTAAGTAGGAGATATTAATGTTTTTTTTTTTTTTTTGTATGGCAGATGCCCTCGATAAATGGCATCATTAGGAGATGCTCCTGATTGTCAGCTTATTTGGGAGAAACTAAGGGCAAAATCTTGAAAACAAAGGCATTATATATTGGAAAGGGACTATTGATAAGTGTGTTTTACACATTTATTTAGGCTTTTCAACTTGCGTGATATTTAGTATACATATTGAAAGTTATTAGTTCGACCCTAAAATCACTTAATAGATTAATAATATAGAATTAAAAATTATCGTTGATTAATTGACCGTTTAAAAACTCGCAAATGAACGAGATCGTGATCAAGTAATATAGTAGCGTGTAAAGTGTAAAGTGTCGAACCCACGAGAACTATGTGTTTTATCGAGTTAAAGTCAAAATCACCATAATCGAATAACAATAATAATTTGTAATAAATTATCTCTGTCTAATTTACGTACTATAAATCAAAGTAAAAGTTTATCAAATTTTTTAGATGCATTACTAAGATGTAGAATCTCCCTTATTAAACTATTCTTAGTACAACAATTAAAATGACTCTTTGTTATCATACAAGTTGGTCGAACTTTCAAATTTATTTAAAAGTTTCTCTCGATAGCAATTAAATTTAATCATATATTTGACATTTTTATATCTCTATAAAAGATACCAACATATAAAAAAGTATTAAACAAGTTAGAACATCTAAAAAAATCATGCAAAGCATAGATGTATATATTTATCCTCTATCGAACCTCACAATGTTTATTACTATGTGCTAACGATCCTATTACCTCTCTCGATGATAATAAAATTCACAAACAATTTAACTAATGGCCAATGAATTGAAAAGCAATCTCAACCATAATAACCATCCACACATTCAAACAAATTAACATCAAAATAATTAATTAATACTAAAAATTTCAAAACAAAGGTTCATCAATATCTTAGTAATGTAAAAACTTAACCTAGATAATATTGAAATTAAACACACAAAAGTGGAACCATATCACCTAAAATTAACGAAACGTGAACAAATATGGAATTTAGTCTTTGTCACTGTTTGTGTCCCTGTTTTGTGTTTTCTGTATGCGTGTATCCTTTCTCGTATTTTCTTGGTTCCCTCAATCTGTGTCTATATAATATGTCTCCAAAGCAGCCTCCACTTGTTTATATATTTCAGTCGCCGTTTTTTTTTTCTACTTAATTCGGCTCCTTTCTTTTTTCTCTTTTGCCGTGTATATATATCTATTTTATATATAAACCTATTTTTTTTTTTTTTTTGAATCCAAGTAAAGCTCATCCAAATTGAGGCCCAATTAATTAATATTTGTTTTCCAAATCTTTAACTCTTTCACGTAATGCAAGTTAGTCCTTGTACTTTGGATTTTGCCATTTTTCGCCACTTTTTGCTTCCTTCCTTCAATTCATTTTTCATTCAAAGAATTTCACCTATTAAACATAAAATGCAACAATTTTGAAAATATTTTGTCAAAAGAACTATCAAATGTTATTATTTTAGGTCCCGAATAAGTGTAAAAATTACACTTATCATTAATATTGCTACAAACTTAAACATTTGTTTGTCCTTAAACAAAATTATAGTCTAAATAATAACAAATATACAAGCATACAAAAGTATTTGGTTAGACAATCTAGATTTTTATCTCAGTATTTGAAATTATAGTACTAAATCTACAAATTATTTAAAAGTCACAATTCAAAACCAATATCCACTCTACCAATGCAAAATCGACGTGTGTGTGTGAAGAATTAAGTAGACAATTTCCCTTTTTTTTTTATTATGACAAACAATATGTGATTTGTAGAAATAAACAATATATTCCCCCTATCTTTTACGCATCCACAACTCATCACATTTAGAAGTCATCAATAAAACAAAGAAATGAACTCTCAAATTTTACGTCACATAATTCATAACTAAAAGAAGTAACAAGAGTTCATAATCAGATAGCAATTCAAAATTACAATCACGTACTTCTTTTCCCCCTTTTGTCATCATAAAAAATACAGGGTAAAATAAGAAGCTAATCATAGGTCACAATAGCAATTTTAAGCATAAGGCATAAAATAAAAGAAATCAATCATCCGTCGGAGGAGGAGGGCCTTGAGGATATAGAGAATACATATGAGCAAAGAAGGCCTCCTGGGATAGATTCATTTGTTCTAAGCGGTGCTCGAGAGCTTCCATCCGGCTAAAAATGGTGGTAGTAAGAAAATCAATACGTCCCTGGAGAATGTTGAATTGTTCCTCAGACATTTGTTGGTCGGGATAGGAGCAGCCTGTAGAGTAGACCTGCGACGTGCCCGTGGTGCATTGTTCCCATCGCCATCATCATCTCCACCATTATCACCCATTTCTTCTTTCGTTTCCTCCTCGGTAAATGGCCAAGTAGTGGGGCCCTAGGCATTATCAAATCCTTAAGTATGACACACACATTACCCATCACCTCTAAAGATTTTCATATGATCAAGAGTTTTAATGTTGATGACATCGGTGTGTTTTTGTTTAAGAGTAGGTTCATCATCTAATGGTATGTTAAAGTGTTAAAAAATTTGTGTAAGAAGCATGCCATAGGATAGACCTAGGATACGAGGAGAGGAATGAACATGCTGAATGTGTTTCAAGAAAATGTATGGGAAATCCAATTTTCGGCCAACAAGGAGTAAGTTAAGAATGAATAGATCGAGATGATGAACTTCTTAAAAGTGACCACTCCTAGGGACAACATGTGCAATCGTACGATGAAGAATCTTACAAGGGATAGGGAGGTGGTTTAGGTTTAAGGCCATTTTTGTAGTTAAAGGTCGGTTGGTAACCCGACAACACGCCTCGAGTTCATTGTAACCATCAAATCTAACCGGATAATTTTGCATGTTGGCTAAATTATCACAATATTCTAGTTCAAGTATAGTGTGAAGTGTAGCTCTATCTAGAGTGAAGTGTTTTCCTTTGACGGTGCAAGTAGTGTGCGGTGGATAAAAAAATAGATTGCAATAAAATTCACGAATTAACCTCGGGTAGGCAATCTCGGAGATAGAAATAATATTTTTCCAACCGATGCCCTCAAAGTATTCTTCTATTTTGAAAGAAGGCTTGTAGGTAGAATTCAAAAACGTCAATGGACTTACCGATTAAAATAGGGCAATCAGAGAAATGATCGGCCATAGGTGTGTCAACTTCTGCGTTCGACAAGCTTGCCTCTCCCTTCTTCGATTTCTTCTTTGGTGGAATGATGAAACACGTTTTCTCGAGCAATGAGGTTTTGGGATTTTTAAATTTTTAGTTTGTAAATGAGGAGCCAATGTAGAAAATGAAAGAATTGTAGAAATTTGGGATAGATAAAGGCTTTAACAAGATTAGTATTTAGGTTTGTTAAAAGGAAACAAGAGTTTTGAGCGAGGAAGCGAAAAATCCCAAATTTGCGAAATCCCTAGATGAAATGAGTGAAAAACTATAAAATTTTATGATAAAGTCAAAAAGTTGATGGCAAGATTCAAATATGAGGAGAGGAGAAGAAGAATTTACGATATAGGGTTTGAAGGGATGAATTTTGGGGGTTCAAATCTGTTTTTAAAACTTCTGAAATCCGACAGTTTCAGTCGACCGGCGAGAACTTCGATCGACCGAAGTTTTGCAGAGAAAAGTTTTGGGAAGCTGTAAGAAATTTCGGTCGAGTGGTTCGGTCGACCGAAAGTTGGTTTCGGTCGATCCATGGGGCGACCGAAATAGTTTTTTTTGTTTTCAATGTAGAAGGAATTTAATAGATGAAAAAAAGGAAATAAAAAAGAATATCGAGTGAAATATTTTTGGGAAAATTCATTTTAGTTCGATAAGTCCCAAGCCCTATCTAATAGGTGAAAAACGATCAAGTGCAAGAGGTTTTGTGAAAATATCGGCTAATTGGTGTTCGGTATCAACAAATTCAAGTGAAATATCACCGTTTTGAACATTGTCTCTTAGGAAATGATGTTGAATCTCTATATGCTTCGTTCGAGAATGTAAACGGGATTTTGGATAAATTGATAGCACTTGTATTGTCGCATATGATAGGAATATGATCATAGGATAGATGATAGTCGCTACGAGTTTGTTTCATCCAAAGCACTTGAGCACAACAATTCGCGGCGGAAATGTATTTGGCATTGGCCGTAGATAAGGCCACAGAGTTTTGTTTTTTACTAAAACATGACACTAAACCAACTGTGGAAATGGCAAGTGCCACTAGTGCTTTTCTGATCTACTTGACAACTGGCCCAATCGGTATCCGAGTAACTAAGTAAATCAAAGTGGGTTCGTTTTGGATATCAAATCCTAAGTTTTGAGTCCCACTAAGATATCTAAAAATTATTTTTTAACAGCTTTGAGGTGGGATTCCTTAAGATTAGATTGAAAACGAGCACATAAGCATATATTAAACATAATTTCGGGTTTACTTGCGGTCAAATAAAGAAGGGATCCAATCATACCTCGATATTTAGTGATGTCGACGGAAGTGCCTTCTTCATCCTTATCAAGCTTTATGGAAGTGCTCATTGGAGTATTCATTTGTTTTAGATCATTCATCTCGAACCTCTTTAGCATGTCTAAGATGTACTTACTTTGATTTATAAATATGACATCACATGTTTTTTTTATTTGAAGTCAAAGAAAGAATTTGAGTTCACCCATTATGCTCATTTCAATTTCCAAGCTCATGTTTTTAGAAAAATCTTCACAAAGTTGAATATTTGTAGCACCAAAAATAATGTCATCAACATAACTTTGAACAATGAGTATGTCTTGTTTATGAGTTTTGATAAAAATAAAAAAATAAAAATAAATAAAAGTAGTGTCCACTTTTCCAATAGAAAAACCATTTGAAAGTAAAAATTTGCTCAAACGTTTATACCAAGCTCTAGGAGCTTGTTTGAGGCCGTAAAGAGCTTTTCTAAGTTTGAACACATGGTTTGGAAAATTATGATCTGACTCTCCCACTCCAGTCGTTGCTTTTCTTTCTGTTACTTCGAAAGTAGCTGCTTCAGCTTCAGCCACTCGAATTTTCGATATTCCTTTTTATTTCTCATCAAACGAATGGCATTTTCTTCTAGAAATCCTAGCTATTCTTAGCATGATATTGGGAAATATCATTGCTATTACTCAAACAAGCATGAATCGATGCAATAAATTTCTTATGTACCCATAGCCATAAGTACTATATTGGATTTGAATCAGATTTCGGATCAATCTATATTGATTGACTGCCAAATCGGGTGGTTGCTCAACGTAGACTTCTTCTTGGATAAATTCATTTAAAAATGTACTTTTAACATCCATTTGATATAGAGTGAAGTTTTTGTGACATACAAATGCAAGAAGCATGTGAATGGATTCTAATCAAGCTACCGGTACAAATGTTTCCTCATAGTCAATTCCTTCTTCTTGATTATAACCTTGAGCCACTAATCTAGCCTTGTTACGTACAATGATTCCATTTTCATCTCTTTTATTTCGAAAAACTCATTTAGTACCAATAACGGTTTGATTTGTTGGTCTAGCAACCAAGTCTCACACATGGTTCTTTCAAATTGATTTAGTTCATCTTGCATTGCTAGAATCCAAAATTCATCAAATTTCACTTCTTTGAAATTTTTAGGCTCGATTTGTGATATGAATGCGCAACTACCTAGATGATTTCTAAGAGAGGTTCTAGTAGTGATACCTTTTGATGGATCTCCGATGATTAACTCCTTTGGGTGAGATGAGATGAACTTCCATTCTTTTGGCAATGTAGATTCTTCTTGAGCTTCGGTTGGAGTTTCTTCTATTTCTTGATCGTTTGATTTTTTTGTTTGTTCTTCACTTGGTGCTTTTTTGTTTTGGATAGTCATTTGTTCAAAAAGGGTTTCCAAACCTACATCATCATCAATACATCTCTCTCGACCAAGTAGCTTAGTTTAATCAAAAGTGACATGCATTGATTCTTCAACAACTAGAGCTCTTTTGTTGAAAACTCTATATGATTTACTAGTCAATGAATAACCAAGAAAAATCTCAATATCGGACTTTGAATCAATTTTTCCCAAATTGTCTTTTGTGTTTAAATAAAACATTTGCAACCGAAAACTTTGAAATAACTAATGTTGGGAATTCTATTTGTCCAAAGCTTATATGAAGTTTTGGTTTTCTTGCGACTAACCAAAACTCTATTTGTGATATAACATGCAGTATTAACGGTTTCGGCCCAAAAATATTTAGGTAAATTATTTTCATTTAGCATGGTCCGAGCCATTTCTTGTAATGTGCAATTCTTTTTCTCTACTACACAATTTTCTTGAGGAGTTCTAGGAGTTGAAAAATTATGTTCATATTCATTATCATTACAAAAATCATCAAATGCAAGATTATCAAATTCTTCACCATGGTCACTTCTAATTGTAGTAATAGTGTGACCCTTTTCATTTTCTACTTTCTTACAAAAATGTTTGAAAGCTTTTAAGGTTTCATCATTTGCACTTAAAAATATTACCTATGTAAATCTAGAAAAATCATCAACAATAACAAAAGTTTAGTGTTTACCACCTAAACTAGCCGTACTTGATGGTCCAAAAATATCCATGTGGAGAAGTTGTAATGGTTTCATTGTTGAAGAGAATATTTTTGATTTAAAAGAACTTTTGACTTGTTTTCCAAGTTAATATGCATCACACATTTTGTCATTTTCAAATTTCAAGTTCGGTAATCCTTTCACAAAACAATTTTTAGAAATTTTTGAAATAAGTTCCATGTTTACATGACCAAGTCTTCTATGTCAAAGCCAAGTTTCGTCTTTAAATCCAAGTAAGCAATGTTCATTATTATCATGCTCAATATTAATGATATAAACATTCTCGTTTCGGCTTCCTATGAAAATCACCACTTTCGATGTAGCATCCTTAATTAAGCATTTGGAAGAATCGAATTTTATATTGTAACATTTATCACACAATTGACTAATACTTAGCAAATTATGTTTGAGGTATCGACTAATAAAACATTTTCAATAGAGGGAGATAGATGGTTACCGATGTTGCCGATTCCAATTATCTTCCCTTTGCATTGTCTCCAAAAGTTACATAACCACCATCCTCAGTTTAGGAATTTGAGAGTAGTAATCAATCTTCGGTCATGTGCTTTGAACATCCACTATCCAAAAATCATTTGCTTTTGATTTTATTTGGTACCTCATCTTCGACGGCCATGAAACACATGTTTGTAATTTCATTTTGATCATCACTTTCATTTTGATCTTCATCGTCACTATCATCCCAAGTAACTTGAAATGCCTTCTTCTTGAAGCTTTTCTTTTTATTTGGGCACTTGATTCTTTTATGACTGGGTTTGTCACATTCATAGCAAATGATTTTCTTGTTTTTCTCTTCTCCTTTGTCATCTCTTCTTTGAAACTTCATGTTGTTTTGGAAGCCTCTCCATTTTTTGACAAGAAGTACTAGATCATCAAGTTCTTCATCGCTCATGTTGCTTGTTGATGGTTCTTCATCCATTATCGATTTTAAAGTAATTTGCTCTTGGGAGCTTCTTTTGATTCCTCTTTGTTTTTCCTTGTTTTTTTTTATTTCGGCATCGTTGAGCTCATAAGTCATCAATGTTTCATACAATTCTTCTAAAGGATATGAGTTCACATATTTTGTGTTCTCAATGAGCATCTGTATGGGGGTCCATTCTTCCGAAAGTAACCTAAGCATTTTTCTTACAAGTTCACCATTAGTATACTTTCGATCAAAACCTTTTAGGCCATTCAAAATATTAGTAAAACGAGTAATAATATCAACAATAGGCTCATTTTATTTTATAAAGAAGTTTTCAAATTCTTTAACCAACATATTTATTTTTGTTTCCTTAACTTTGTTTGTTCCAACATGAGTGACCTCTAGAGCATGTCAAATTTCATGAGCCGAGTCACATGTACTTATTCTATTGAATTTATTTTTATCTAGAACACAATAAAGCAAATTCTTGGCTTTAGCATTTAATGATAGTTTTCTCTTATCTTCGTCATCATATTCCTCTCTAGATTTGGGAATACTTTGATCGGATTTGCCATCTATTTTAATAGTCTTTGTGGGTACATATGGACCATATTCAATGATTTTCCAAATATTATAATCAATAGATTGAACATAAATCATCATTCTAGCCTTCCAATAATTATAATGTGTGCTATCAAAGAAAGTTTGTCGGTTTGTAGAATGTCCCTCAAGATTTTGAAAATTAGTGTTAGCCATAACTCAACATTGTGAAATCTTAAAGAAGTGAGTATCGAACTTTGATACCAATTGAAAGCCCAAGATTGGCAAACCAAGAGGGGGTGAATTGGTTTTTAAATTTTTTTCGTTAAGTACATAAGATATTAAACTAATAATAATGTAGGAAGATCCGAGTCCGATGAAGCCGAACTGTCTAATATTATGTTAATGGCGCTGATATACCATGAGTTGGCGGATCAGGGCAAAATTGGCAAATAATTGGATATTTCCTAATTGGGGCCATCTTTAGGCATGTTTCGGTATTTTGGTCATAAATTTTGCTACGGTTGTCAGAATCATGCACATGACCCCAATCCGAAAAGGTCTTTTCGGCGCGCATGATGTGGTCATCTAGATTAATTTCAAACCTAGATTCAACTGTTTTCCTTTCCGAATCATCAATTTAAGTTATTTTTTGTCATTTATAGTAATATTTCGGTTACCTTTTTTGACATAGAATAAGAGCTCGATTTGAGCAGGATTTTAGGGATATTATTTCTCTTATTAATTATTTTATTTTATTATGAATATTAGAATTTACCATTTTTTGTAAGATTTCCCTAATTTCGAATATTTAGTTATATAACCAGGCTTGTAGGTTATTTTCATTCAGTTGTTGATTAATAAAGAATTTTATAGTTTCTCTAGGTGTTTCTCTTGCATTATTTCCTATATTTGTCAATTGATTCCAACCTGCAGAATAATCACTATTCTGTCTGGCGTCATTTGGTATCAAGGCTTCAGCATCTTCTTGGACGAAAGATTTCATGAGTCCTATCATGGTTTGTGGTCATCGAGGGCAGGTTCCAAATGAATAAGTCCCACATCAAGATTGTGACGTTCGGGATGTGACGATTGAAGACTTACAGAGGTAAATTACGGAGTTAACTCAGCGTCTAGCGACACATGATTTCGGTGATCGTGAACTGGAGGGTCACAATTCCGATACCAGTTTTGAAAATATGCATCACAATCACCCTGCGGTTGATATGATCGTCATGTAGACTTCGGCTTTCGAGTGGATTTGCCCAAGTTTTCTAGTACGTTACAGCCTGAAGGTTTTGTTGATTGGTTGAATGATGTGGAATGTACTTTTGAGTATAAGGAGGTTCCAGATCATATTAAAGTGAAGTTGGTCGCCATCAAACTCAAGGGCAGAGCATCTGCATGGTGGGAGCAGTTAAGGCATTCACGAAGTAGGCAAGCTAAGGCTAAAATCACAGATTGGAAGAAGATAAAGAGGAAGATAAAAAGTCACTTCCTTCTTTTCAGCTACACCCAAACCTTATTTCAACGGCTTTATTCTCTGAGGCAAGGTATGAGGTCTGTTGATGAATATACTGAAGATTTTTATCAACTGATCACTCGAAATGATCTGTCTGAGATGGAAGAACAAATGGTAGTACGGTATTTGGGGGGTTAATACAATCCCTGCAGGATGTCCTAAGCCTTCACTCGCTGTAGACCATTTCTAAAGCATACCAGCGTGTACGGTTGTGGAAAAATAGTATAATATGAGGCCATAATCAGAAGCAAAGGTAGTCAGTCAAACCTCCCTCAACAAACACCTCATCCCGTTCAACAGCCACTGCAGGGTAATCCTAGTTTGGGTATTAGATGTTTCAAATGAGGTGAACAAGGACACCGGGCAACTGATTGCAGGAAACCAGCTAGTCAAACAGTAAAAATATCCTGATTGATGAAGAGATAGTTGACAAGACCGAGGAGATAAGAGAACTTATATATGATGATGATGATGATAATATAAGGGGGTGTACTGTATGGAGATGGTCATGAGACTCCAGTCTTGCACAAGAGCCTATTGACTCCCAAAGGCGACTCAGGGGATGACTGGATGAGAACCAACATCTTTCACACAACCTACACGGTAGCAGATAAGGTCTGCAAATTGATCATTAATAGTGGAAGCTGTGAAGATGTAGTGTCCGAAGAAACTGTTCAGAAATTACAGTTGAAAACAGATAGGGATCCTAAGCCATATAAATTGTCCTAATTGAGTAAGGGCAATGAAGTATTAGTCAAAACACGATGTCTAGTGTCTTTTTCGATCGACAAAAATAATTTTGATAATGCGTGGTGTGATGTTGTGGCGATGGATGTTTGTCACATATTGTTGGGTCGCCCTGGCAGCTTTATTGCAGTGTCATTCATGATTGGCGGAAAAATACCTATTCCCTTAGCATCAAAGGGAAGAAGGTTGTGTTGGCGTCGCCACGTAAGGAAGAAATCACTCCTGCCCCGGTAGTCAATAATGCCAACCTGCTTTCTATGTCCAGGTTTTTAGGAGAGATTGAGTATGAAAATGTGATCTATGCTCTACTGCCTCGTGAGAATAATACAACAGATGAGAATCCAGTTCTACCAGTAGAAGTGTAGCAGATGCTAACGAAGTTTTCTGATTTGATGCTTGAAGATCTCCCTTCGAGGTTGCCGCCTGTGAGGGATATTCAACATTAGATTGACCTTGTTCCAGGGTCGAGTCTGTCTAATCGATCGGCTTATCGCCTCAGTCCCAAGGAAGTTGGGGAATTGCAGCGACAAGTGGTGGAGTTGTTGGAGAGGGTGTACATTCGTGAGAGCATGAGCCCATGTGCAGTTACATCTCTATTAGTACTAAAGAAGTATAGTTCTTAGCGTATGTGTGTTGATAGTAGAGCAATCAAAAGGATTACAGTGAAGTACAAGTTATCGATTCCCCGTTTAGATGATATGTTGGATCATTTGTCCGGTTCTAAGGTCTTTTCAAAAATTGACCTTAAGAGCAGATATCACCAGATTAGAATACGGCCAGGAGATGAGTGGAAGATGGAGTTTAAAACGTATCATGGTTTGTATGAGTGGATGGTCATGCCTTTTGGGTTATCCAATACACCCAGCACTTTTATGAGGTTTATGTATCAGGTGTTACAACCTTTCATGGGGAAGTTTGTAGTGGTCTACTTTGATGATATCCTCATCTACACCCCGATGTAGGCATCTCATTTGATCACCTTCGTACAGTTTTTGATGTGTTCAGGATGGAATGTATGTTCGTTAATCAGAAGAAGTGTTCTTTCTTCACTACCTTTTTGGGTTTTGATGTGTCTATTGATGGTGTTCATGTAGATCAATCTAAAATAGACGCAATATTGGAGTGGCCCAAGCCAAAAACCTTGTACGATGTCAAAAGCTTCCATAGATTGGCATCTTTCTACCGCCGGTTCATCAAGAACTTTAGCACTTTGATTGTCCCAATCACATAGTGCCTCAAGGGACATTCTTTCCAGTGGTCTGAAGAAGTAGAAACCAACTTTCAGTTGGTCAAGCAGCGAATGATAGAAGCTCCAGTGTTGGCACCTCCAGATTTTTATAAGGTATTTGAGGTCAATTGTGATGCATCTGGAGTGGGCATTGATGGTGTTTTGAGCCAGGAAGGGCGTCCAGTGGCATTTTTCAACGAGAAGCTATCAGGAACAAAGATGAACTATTCTACCTATGATCTCGAATTCTATGACATAGTTCAGTCTTTGAAACATTGGCGTCATTACCTGATACAGAGAGAGTTTATTTTTATCACTGATCATAAGGCCCTAAAGTACATCAATGGTCAGCATAAATTGAGTAGACGGTATGCCAAGTGGGTGGCATTATTGCAAGAGTTCACATTTTCACTAAGGCACCAAGCTGGGAGCCTGAATCGTGTTGCAGATGCATTGAGTCATTGTACATCACTTCTCATCACCATAAGCACCAATATCATGGGATTTGAGACATTTTCGGATATGTATAATGCGGATCCTTCCTTCGGGAAGATAATTCAGGAGGTAAATAACAATCAGCGACATGATTTTGTTTTGCATAATGGTTACCTATTTCACGGATTACAGTTGTATGTTCCAAATTGTTCACTACGTCAGCATATTGTTAGTGAACTTCATAATATGGGACATTTTGGGCAAGATAAGACACTGGCTTTGGTTTTCTCTACCTATTATTTGTCTAAATTGAGTAGTGACGTGGCTCATCATGTTGGGCATTGTTATGTGTGCCAACGGTCCAAAGGGGCTCTTACTAATGCGGGTCTTTACATACCTTTGCCAGTGCCTGAAGTGCCTTGGGTTGATGTTAGTATGGATTTTGTATTGGGATTGCTCCGTACCCAATGGGCCTCGGATTCTATTTTTGTTGTGGTTGATAGGTTTTCAAAGATGACCCATTTCATAGCATGTCGAAGACAATGGATGCTACACGGATTGTCCATCTTTACTTCAAAGAAATTGTGCGTTTGCATGGTGTACCTCATTCAATTACTTCTGATCATGACACTAAGTTCATGAATCATTTCTGGAAAAGCTTGTAGGAGAAACTGGGGACGCGGTTAAATTTTAGTAGTGCCTACCACCCCAAAACGGATGGTCAAACCAAGGTGGTGAATCGAAGCTTGGGCAATCTGTTGAGGAGTCTAGCAGGTACTAAGCTGAAGCAGTGGGGTTTAACATTACCTTAAGTAGAATTTGCCTATAACAGGTCGAAGAATAGAACTACAGGGATGAGTCCATTTGAAATAGTCTATGGTTGGGTTCCATCTGGGGTACTTGATTTAGCCTCTATTCCATGTATGGGTCGTAAAAGTCATAAAGCAGATAAGATGGCGGAACATCTTCGAGAAATCCATTAACAAGTGAAGTTCGCCATTCAAGAGAGTAATGCCAAGTACAAGGTTCAGGCCAACAGTCATCGTTGTCAGGTCCTATTCGAAGTTGGTGATTTTGTGTGGGTCGTGTTAACTCATGATCGTTTTCCTGTTGGGGAGTATAATAAGCTGAAGAGTGGAAGATTGGTCCTTGTGAGGTTCTGCAGAAGATCAACGACAATGCTTCCCCAGCCATTTGAAGACTTCTGATGTCTTCAATGTGAAGCATCTCAATCCTTGTTTTGGGGATCTTGCAGATACTCAAGTGAACTCGAGGATGAGTTCTTTCCAACCCGAGGTGATTGATGCAGGAGGATTCGAGTCAGACGAGGTCGAGCTATCTGATAGTACGTTAATGGCACTGAGATACCATGAGTTGGCATATCAGCGCAAAATTGGCAAATAATGGGATATTCCTAATTGGGGCCATCTTTGGGCATGGTTTGGTATATTGGCCATAACTTTTGTCACGGTTGTCAGAATTACGCCCATGACCCCATTCTAAAAAGCTCTTTTCGGCGCGCACGACGTGCTCATTGAGCTTTTTTGCTCGCTGATCATTAATTTCAAACCCAAATCTAGCTGTTTTCCTTTCCGAATCATCAATTTAAGTTATTTTTTACCATTTATAGTAATATTTTGGTTGCCTTTTTGACATAAAATAAGAGCTCGATTTGAGCTGAATTTTGGGGATATTATTTCTCTTATTAAGTATTTTATTTTAGTATGAATATTAGAATTTACCTTTTTTGGTAAGATTCCCCTAATTTCGAATATTTAGCTATATAACCAGGTTTGTGGGTTATTTTCATGCAGTTGTTGAATAATAAAAAATTTTATAGTTTCTCTTGGTGTTCCTCTTACATTATTCTCCGTATTTGTCAGTTGATTTCAACCTGCAGAATAATCATTATTCTGTCCGGCGTCAAATAATCATACAAATGATAATAAATCAAACCAAACACAAATAGGCACATAGATAATCAAAATAAGTTATGGTTGATTGATCTCAAGAATCAAAAGTGTAATCTCAATGTTTGGATGTATTTTTGAATTGCTATTATAAGGATGTAAAATAATGATCAACCACCCATAAAAAAAATGTATTGGGCATTGTTTATTTATAATAGGAGGTATTTAGGTACTATATGATAGATAAAACTCTTGAAAATTGCGAAATATGGTTTCACGTATAACACTGTCTCTCAAGCGTCAAGTTAGTGATAGGCGCGTCGCTCGAGCGATAGTTGGGCAACAAGCGGGCGACTGAAACATTAATATCATAAAACATCAAAACTTCAAAAAATTAAGTATTCAATAAAGCAAAACTCACAATACTATCATCTCTCTCTTACTGCAAACTCTCTAAAAGTAAAATTAAAATGCAAAATGTCTAACTAAAATTAAATTACTAAAACAAAATTAAAATGCCATCATCTCTCCCATTTTTTTCACAAATGACAAAGGGACCTATAACAACAATATATAATAACTCAAAGATGCGATTGATAGCATGCATAAGCATAATCAATAATTAGTAATTTTTTCCACATACTCAGTTCAAATCTAAGTGGAGTAATTGTATAAGTGACTCGTGTGTGTAAAGTGACACTAATTCATTGTGATCAAGACTACAGACCTTCAATTTGGAAACGACATGGTAAGCATCATTATTAAATAAGTTTGTTCTTCTATTGACGAAAATCAAACGAATAATTCATATTAGGATATATAAATGAAGCTCATTTTTCATATATATTATTATTTTCTCCCTAAACTTTGAGATATATATATATATTCTTTTTAATTTTTCACATCTTATGTGCACTTTTCTCCATTAAGCAATTAAAATGACCCATATAAACCTAGGTCCAAAGTTATGTGGTCGTTGATATCTATTCCTAGGTTAGTAGGTCCAACTCCATCTAGTAAGCATATGTCCTACAATATTCTTATTCTTGAGTTCAGGATTCAAAACATATATAGGCTGGTTGGTGGTAGGAACAAAATTGGCTTTTGAAGTACTAGCCTTATTATGGTCGGTCTGCTTATATCCTAGACCTCCTCTGTTCCTAGTAGACTTGTCCAACACCAAAAAGAATGTCGATTCTAAGATCCATTTTCAAGTTCGATCAGAAGGTTCTTAACATGAATTTCTAATTTATCATTTTCAATGGTTAGCTCACTAACTCTCCTAGAGGACTTCTCAAGTTCACTTGTAAGATTCTTAATCTTTGACTCTAGGGATTGATTTACGGTATCTAGTTTATTAGGCACGAGATAGACTCCTGAAGGTCAGCTACAAGTTTCTCTCTAACTATCTCAAGTTCATTGACCTTTTTAGACCTAGTTTTATTCACCTTCTTAATCTTCAGACTCTCCTCAAATAATTGTTAATAAGCCTTACGAATCTATTCCTCATCTTTATAATCTTTCTCAAATTGCTCACCACTATCTAATTCATCAACCTTCTCACTGCTCTTATCAGATTCACTTTGAATCCTAGCAGTGAAGGTCATAAACGTTCCACTCTCCTCATGAGCGGACCTTTCACTTTGATTATCCAAGCTAGACTCGTCATAAGTCAGAGTTGCATTCATAGCTTTACCCCGATTTCTCTTACCATTAGGGCACACACTTCTATAGTGACCAAAATCATGATACTTATGACATCTCACATATTCAAATCTCTTTATAGATTCATTGGAATCACCTCTATGTCTCTCTTTAGTCTTTTTATTTCTAATTTTAAAAAAAAAATCAAAACAAAGTAGACTATTTCCTCATCATTAAGTAATTCTGAATCAAAAGAATCATGCATGATAATCATCCCTAATAGTGTTCAAGGTCAAAGACTTATCTTTCTTAGTTTTAACTAATGTTAGTTCATAAATTTGGAGAGATCCAACAAATTCTTCAACCTTAATAGTATCTATGTCCTTACTATCTTCTATAGCCGTGATTTTAGGACTAAATCTCTCGGGTAAGGATTTAATGATTTTTCTGACAATCTTAGGCTCAGGAATTCTCTTACCTAGGTTGAAGTTAGAATTAACTGTCAATCAAGCTCGCATAGATGTCATCGAAGGTCTCATCATCCTTCATCATAATCTCTTCAAAGTTGATTGTCAATATTTGTAACTTAGAATTCTTAACAGCATGAGTTTTCTCATGTGTGGTCTGTACAATATCACAAACCTCTTTAGCAATTTCACACATAAACATACACCTAAATTTTTCTGGTGATACAGCCATAAAAAAAACTTGTAAGGCCTTACTATTCCAATTACACTCATCTAAAATATCCTTCGACCAATATGCTATAGAAGTAGGGGTGACAATATCATTAACGATGCTAGAAGGGGCAGTCCAATCATTTACTAAGCTCAATCAAATACTCTCATCCATCGATTTTAAGAATGTTCTCATTCTAATTTTTCAATTGGCATAGTTACGCCATCAAAATATGGCAAGACATAAAACGAACTATTCATCTAGAAAACTAGGGTCAGGAAATGAATTTGGGCATTGATACCACTTGAAAGTTACTATTTCGACCCTAAAATCTCCTAACAGGTGAATAATGCAGAATTAAAAATTATCGTTGACTAATATTGTAACAAATCACAATAATTAATTATTCTAGATTCAGTTCACGTGAATTAACTACCCTATGTTGAATTGCCGACATGTATGAAATCAATAATGTAAACAACACAAAGAATTGATCGCAGAGAAAATCCTTAACTGGGTAAAAGACTTCGAGACCAAGCTAATAATTTTCACTATAAATAATAAAAACTTACAGTATGATCCAGTTTAGAAAATCCACTAGACTCCCTGATCCAATTCCTGCAATCTACAATACCCGCTGGAACGTACTTAACTCATACATGCTCCCGATCTTTTGGAATTGTCTGTCTCATGTGGATCACCAAAAACACCTTGTTATTGTACTTTTCATGTGCTTTCGGTACAACCTCCATCAAATTTTAGCAATCTCTAAAAGTTATTGAGAAAATATGTTTCTGATTATATTTAGGAAATTGGTGTTTTGGATTATTTAACTTTGATGTTTTTTCCAACTTGTGGTTGATTGATTTCAAGAATCAAAAGTTTAATTTCAATGTTTGGATGTGTTCTTGCATCTTGGATTGACGTTATGAAAATGTAAAATAATGATCAACCATCCACCAAAAATGTACTGGACATTAGGTATTTATAATAAGAGATATTTGGTAGTATAGGTTACATAGAACTCTTGAAAATCATGAATTAGGGTTTTACATATAACAACAGGCTAGCATAAATTCGACGACTCTTTCTCCTTATTCCATACTCGAACCCTAAGACTTCTAGTTTATCTAAACCCCTCAAAAGACTCTTTGACTTTTAAAACTTTTTTGTAATAATCATTTTCTTTTATAATAATATTTTTGTCTAAAGAATTGTTAATACAACATAAATATGGCTGGACATTGTCTGGTTCGGTTCAGTTTTGAACCAAAATTTTCGGGTATTTAATGAATGGAACAGTCAAATCCAAATATAATTATGGAACCATACGGGTTCGGTTCGGTTCTATTCGGTTCCGTACAATAATTAATATTTTTAACATTTACAGCAACACTACATAATTACAGTCAATGACATGTTCATTTGTAACTTCGATAGACAATTGGAAAGTGAAAGTCGAACTTGACAGTCAGCGACTTCGATTTGGGCATGTAGATGTAGGTTTTCAATTTATCAAATAATTTGAAGTTAGTGGACTTGTGTTTGTCGAATAAAAGTATTAATTTGGAAAGAGAAGGAAAAAAAATTAATAATTGAGCCAAAAATTAAACTAAAAAATTGAATTTAGAAATTGGGTTGAGCTAGTGTAACGCCCCAAATTTTATTAATTTAAATTTTGAAGTGTTACCAATATCATTTCATAATCATATATAAAGCGGAAATATTTAATTGAAGATTTAAACTTGAATAAATTTAAATATTCATAATATCCAATTAATTCAACCCAAAACATTAAATCAGAAACTTTAAGCGTTAAATAGAAATCTAAGAAATACTAATCTCTAAACATAAAAAGTGTTTACCGATGGTTCCCTTGAAAATGTTTTACTTGGCAACTCGCGCACCATTCAATCATCATCCACGTTGAACCAATCTAACCTGAAAAGATAAAAATTTGAACGAATGAGTATTTTAAACCTAGTAGGATATGCGAGTCCAAAACAATATAATAACTCTTTCAACATAAGTTTATAACATTCCATACCACCATTTTATCAAGAGCATGCGGTGATCAATCGAATACTCTAACACATTTCTGTGCAAACATTTGAGAAAATGCAAAGGAAATTTCACATTTCATTGAGACCCGCAGATCAATTAGCATTTCATGAAATAAATCATGTAAAAATAATTATAATATTGCAAGGACAAAAAATCACTTGCACATAGTATCCTATCTCGATAGTTCAAATGAATTTTTGAAACAAAATAATATGATTGCACATCCAAATCCTATAAATTTTCGGCCTGTATCAACTTGCTATCTCCCATGCAAAATACCTGTCTCATTCTGCCATGCCGTACATGCATTAAAATTCTCTCTCTCTATAATATATGTGTGTATATAAAAAATGGGTTAATTTCACAAATGGTCACTGAAGTTACCTGAAAATTTCAAAACGGTCACTGAAGTTTCAAAGTTTCAGAAACGGTCACTGAAGTTTGAAATTTCTTTCAAAACGGTCACTGAATTTTCAGATTTTTTGGCCAAGTTTGAGGCAATTTTTCGGCAACTTCCGACCACCAAAATCGCCGATTTCGGATACCGTTAGAAAGCCCACAATGTCCTCTTGAATTACCACAAAATATCTCCCCAAAATTCCAAGTGAATCGGCCGGAATAAACCCACGAAGTCGGCAACCGAAAATTATGAAAATTTGCCCAGATTTTCAGATTTTTTGGGCAAGTTTGAGGCAATTTTTCGGCAACTTCCGACCACTAAAACTATCGATTTCGAATACCGTTGGAAAGCCCACAATGTCATCTTCAACTACCACCAAAAATCTCCTCAAAACTCCAAGTGATTTGGCCGGAATAAACCCACGAAGTAAGCTACCCAAACTGGGCAAAAAAGTCCGAAAATCTGCCCAGTTTGGGTAGCTGACTTCGCGGGTTTATTTCGGTCGAATCACTTGGAGTTTTGGGGAGATTTTTGGTGGTAATTGAAGAGGACGTCGTGGGCTTTCCAACGGTATCCGAAATCGACAGTTTTGGTGGTCGGAATTTGCCAAAAAATTGCCTCAAACTTGCTCAAAAAATCTGAAAATCTGGGCAAATTTTCACAATTTTCGGTTGCCGACTTCGTGGGTTTATTCCGGCCGATTCACTTGGAATTTTGGGGAGATTTTTTGTGGTAATTCAAGAGGACATTGTGGGCTTTCTAACGGTATCCGAAATCGGCGATTTTGGTGGTCGGAAGTTGCCGAAAAATTGCCTCAAACGTGGCCAAAAAATCTGAAAATTCAGTGACCGTTTTGAAAGAAATTTAAAACTTTAGTGACCGTTTCTGAAATTTTGAAACTTCAGTGACCGTTTTGAAATTTTCAGATAACTTCAGTGACCATTTGTGAAATTAACCCTATAAAAAATTGGTGCTACAGAAACTGAAAAGCTATTTTTCACAAATAATTAGGATAACTACTAGTTTAATATAATGGAATTATGATTAGTATTAAACCAGATCATAATCAATTTACATTAAACCAATTAAGGTCAACACGTGGCTGCCAAAAATTATCTATTAATATCCCTTATTGCCATGTACGTATACATACATATAAGCGTGGTGAAATTCTTGTGTAAAAATAATAGTGAAGGCACGTGTCACGAGAAATTTGGTTAGGCATTGGTTTTTGAATGATAAAGTGACTACCATTAAACTTATTAAAGTAAAATAGGATTTCATTATTTTTACACGCGGCTGCCCCCAATGCATCAGATTCTAAATTAACCCAACTTAAATAATTTTAAAAACACACGTTCTCGTAATTAAAATATCTTGGGCCTAACTTATCTAAATTAACCTTTTCTCGAGTCAAAAATGCATAATTAATTACGAGCTATCCAACGAGTATAATATTAATATACTAATTCTAGCTCTATTAAAAACTAAGTATTTAACCCAAATAAAGTTGAATTAACATATGTATCACTTCACTTTAGTCCCCAAATATAGCATATAGACCAGATAAAATTTTATTCTATAATATTTTCGGGATTCTACAGCTAGCTAGGTATGGACTTGGATTTGGAGTTGGAGCATTAATCACTAAATTAGTTAATTTGCAAATTTGTTTAGAAAAAATTAAAATAATTTAATTAATTAAATATAAAAAATTAATAAAATTATTTAGATTCGATTTTTATTTGATTATTCGATTCTTGGTCTAGAACTAAGAACCAAATCGAACACATCGGTTCTTGATTCTAATGATCATTCGGATATTTAACCTATGAAGAACCGTTCAGTTCGGTTTGGTTCAGGTTTGGTCCGATTCAGTTCGGAAGTTTTTTCCAACCCTAAACATAAGTCCTAACACATATTACACATAATATGTTGGATAAGGACCATTGATTAATTGAGCTTATTTTTACTCAATCTAGTGTATATGTTGGTTTTATATGTAAAATTCTGACTTTGGGGTTAATTGAGTAAAAAGCAGTCGTTTGGAGCTTAATTTGGACAAAATGATGGAATTACAGAAGTGCGGAAAGTATAGGAATTCAATTGGATGAATTCAAAGCCAATGCGAGAATTTCATTAAGTCTGGGGAGAAAATTGAATACTTTGTAAACTTTAGTAACAACTTGAATAAGTTGAAAATTTTGAGGATCAAATTGATTAGATGTAAGGTTTGAGGCCTGAAATTAATACTTATAAAACTTCAAGGACTAGATGTGCAAATAAATGTTGAAAATAGTAAAATGATCTAAAAGGTTCCACGTGGGCCAACAACTTCGAAATTCTGCATGTGGGCTTCAAGTTGGGCTCAAATAGAGATGGTGACTTAAGCAGCTGGGCCAGTTTTGGAACAAATTTGTTCCTCGTTGCCGCAAGCGACCGCAATTAAGCAGGTTGCGGTCTAAGTTGGCCTATTTTCGAACAAGAGTCCAGTTTTGACTAATTATTTTGAGAGCACATGGAGGATTTTGAATGGCATGACTTTCAAGGCACATTATTTCCTTATCCTTAAACATATAGAAGAGGCAGTTTCTTGACGTCATCGTCAACCAAAACGACGTCGTTTTCATCGTCGACCAAAACGACACCGTTTACACATTTCAATTTACACCGCCTCACCGACTGCTGGATATTTTCAAGATATTTGATCTATTCATATGGCATCCAAAAGAACCAGAACAAACCTCCAGTTCATGCATCGTCTAACCCATCAAATGTGAGTATCTATTTCGCAATCTTCCTTACAATTTTGAATTTTATTTGTGACGGGTCTTGTAGATTAATTTGAATCTTGAATTTCTTCGCTTTCTAAAATGTGGGCATATTCTAAGAAGAGTTTTTTTGATGATTTGATTAGATTCTGTAAAAAAATTTATAGTATTTTGATGATTTCTATGTACATTCAGAAATTAATATGTTGGTTATTTATAGTTTCCATGTTATGAATTATGTTATTGAAGGAATTATTATGCTCTTGAAAGGAAGAAGAAGGAAAAAAAAAAAAAAAAAAACTCCGTATTTTTCGGAGACATGGTGTCCATCTCCGTAAAATTTGGAGACATGGTGTCCGGATACGACTCGGACACCATGTCCGTGTCCGCGTCGTGTCCGGACACAATGCGGACGGTGCTCGGACATCGTGTGTTCGTGTCCGGACACGATGCGGACATGAACATGGTGTCCGCGTCGTGTCCGGACATCATGTCTCCGGAAAATTTGGAGAGGAATTTTTTTTTTTTTTTTTGTGTCTATTTCACCTTTTAATTACTCACTATAATATGAATAGTTTTTTTGATGATTTGATTAGATTCTTTAAAAATTTTATAGTTTTTTTATAATTTATATGTAAATTCAGAAATTAATTTGCTGGTTATTTATAGTTTCCATGTTAGAAATTATGCTATTGAATGAATTATTTATGTTGATTAGATTGCAAAATAGTTTAGTTATTTTCAGGTCTTTGGCTCCGTTTTTATTGGGATCTAATATAATTATCCATAATCTATTTACCTTTGTTTACCTTAAAAGAGAGAAACCAAGATTTATTATTTATTCTTCTGGGCAAGTTTCAGAAGTTGGACTCCCAGTATTTCCATGCCTGGAACTATAGGAGATTAGTAACAAATTTTGATTTCTTGGGAGTTAATTGATAGTTGCATTTGTTGATGTTATTCTATTTAGGCCTCTATTTTCAAGTACATAATGATGTTAAAGCGGATATATGTATGTTGTATTTATTGTTTAAATGTTAATCTTGATTCCATGACAGGGGCATCTTCAACACCTACTCAATGGTGCAAGGGCTAGATTTTTTCTTCTAGATGGCGTAGTTTTGGGTGAAGGACGAACTATTGCAAGGTTCATCTGGGAGAACTAGCACAAAGGGAGAAGGAAGTAATTGTAAGTGTTCTGTGATATTCACTGGTTAATGCAAGTTAAGTGTCACATGAGGTCTTATCTTAATTATACCTCAGAAGTTGGACTCCCAGTATTTCCATGCCTGGAACTATAGGAAATTAGTAACAAATTTTGATTTCTTGGGAGTTAATTGATAGTTGCATTTGTTGATGTTATTCTATTTGGGCCTCTATTTTCAAGTACATAATGATGTTAAAGCGGATATATGTATGTTGTATTTATTGTTTAAATGTTAATCTTGATTCCATGACAGGGGCATCTTCAACACCTACTCAATGGTGCAAGGGCTAGATTTTTTCTTCTAGATGGCGCAGTTTTGGGTGAAGGACGAACTATTGCAAGGTTCATCTGGGAGAACTAGCACCAAAGAAGAAGGAAGTAATTGTAAGTGTTCTGTGATATTCACTGGTTAATGCAAGTTAAGTGTCACATGAGGTCTTATCTTAATTATATCGAGCAACGGTAATTGGCTAAACTTTGATACACTGTCTAATTAAACTCGAGTCGACGAGTCCTATTTTTTTTCTTTTTCTAATGACTTCATGCACATGGATTTCCATTGGTACAAACTTCAAATTTAATTCTAGGAGACATTGGATGATGACGTGAGTGCAATATGTATAAAAAGTACATGTTCATATTTGTTGTATACGAGTCTGTTAGGGGTTAAATGACATAATAAGATGACCATTTTAATTTAATTATATTGAGACAACCACCATCTACTGGTACTGTTTCTTCTAGATCCTAATCCATGTTCAACAAGATTTTAAATATAAATCAGTAGCTTTATCTTCTGTACAAAATGAAGACACCTATAAGTGCTTTATTTCCTTTTGCCTATCAAAATTTTATGAGACGTATTTTCCCTCCCTTATAGTTTCATTTTCCTTTAAGCTATATATAGAAAGGTATCAATATGAGGAAATGATTCAGATGCTGAATTCTCATTCCTTTTATTTACCTCCATTAACTTTGCCCACTTAAATACATCTCCTTGTTTATAGCTCACTTTGTATAATTTGAAACATTGACTTTGCCAATTGTTGCCTATTCATAATTCTTAATTTGAGGAGCAAGAAATAGAGATGGTGTTAGCTAATAGTTAAAAGTTATGATGATGCTATAAAATAATTTTTAACAATTTACTACCACTCATCATCCTTACTGGTAATTATCATGATGTTACTCAGGCTAATCAAATGTTGTATCACAAAGCAAATCTGAATAGTTACTTAGCCTACCACACTGGTCAAAGTCGAGAAGATTAACCAAGATACAAACCATGATTTATTCATGAGTACTAAAGAGGCCAAAGAATATGGAGTTATACATGGTGGTGTCCTCAATCTACTCAAAGCCCTCCAACCGTTGGCAGCTGCTTCATATCTACAACAATGATACTGTGAAACTCCACTTTTCTGATGTCGTAATACTGAAAATACAGTCGGAATCATCATGTTTTGCATTGCTTAGGTTAAGTGTAAATTTCCTTTAATTTGATTCCTTCCAAGACTTGAAAAATACAATAGATATGAAAATACTGTAAAGCTTTACTCTTTCAAGCACTTCTTTGTATTGATAATCATTTTATTAAGTGCAAGTTTATATTCTCTGCACCGTGATTTGTACTTCAGTCACATGTTTTATAAGATGAACTTGTTTGATATATTGTTGATGTATTTCATGTTTAGTTATTATCTTCATTTTGTCTAATTTTGTACGAATACTATATACTAGAGAACTAAATCTATTAAAATTTGGATTTCTAACCATCATTCCACGCTATTACTTACTCAATTAAACTAAAACACGTGCATTGCACGTGGCTCGACTAGTGATTATATAAAGAGTAACTTTAGGTTAAACGAAAGTGAGAATTCCATACTATATAATAGAAAATTATAGAGGGAAATCCCATATCAATATACACAATTATTGGAACAAAATAACAAGAAATTCTTGGAGGCATTGGATGATTTTGAAAAAGAATAAGGTCTCTTACGAAATGGTTAAAGAGATTAAGATAGGATGTATCAACTATTATTCTAAATTATTGAGACGAAAATGAGAATTCCATACTATACAATAGAATATTATAGAGGGAAATCTCATATTTGTTGACCTATGGTTGATTTTGAATTTTGATTATAACAAAAAAATTATTTTTAACTCTAACATTTATATTTGAGTTTTCATTGTTACATGTTATGAACTTGATGGACATCGAGCATTCACAATAAAGTTTGGAAATCGAGCACTTGCGTCAAAACAATTGGAACAAATCAAGCACTCGCGCCAAATTCAAAATCGAGCAACAAATCGTGCACTTGCGCCAAATCAATTGAAGATATTAGACTTAGATGATTTGAATCAATATGTAAAGGTAAAACACTTTAATTCTTAGCAATGAATCACTACAAGCTCGTAAGTCAAGTTTTTATGCATGAGATAAATTTTTAACAAAAATGCTTGCATAGAAAATTATTTTCGATATGACAAAAAATCTTCATTTGACTTTTAAATTCTTTACCAATAATACTTATTTTGAAAAATTAAGTGAATATGTTCTTTAAGTATGTACACTTACAAAAATAATCAAGAAAAGAGTAAACTGAAGATTTTAGCTATGGCGGACGTCCGGTGGCCCAACAGTCAAAATTTTAATCGTTCTAATTTTTTATGGTCAACGGCTAGTTCAGTCGTCCGGTATAATGGTGGACGTCTGGTTTGGCAAAACTTTTAACGTTTTGACTGCTATATATACCACTCCACTTTACATTCAAAAACACACATTCAAGAGCATTCAAGTGAGATTCTTTTGAGCAGAATTGTATTGATTTCTCATATCATTTATTATCAAATCATTTTAGTCTTGAAAAACTTTTGATTGAATTAACTCTTGAAAATCATTCTATACATCAAAGTTTTTTCATAATTAACATTTGAGCTTCATTGATTACTATCTATTAAAGTGTTAACATATTTCTCTCTTGGTACTTAATTGTGATCATATCATTTATTAAGAGAGGAGTTTCAATTTATAAATTCAATTCTCTTTAAACTTATGGGTGAGCTCCCATAAAACTCAACATTGTATGAAGATCGATACTTCTTGTTTGTAAGTTACCAAAAGCTTTGTAAAGGATTGGATTACACCACAAGTCATTCAATAAAGTGAAATTCGTTTTGTTCGTGCTCGAGAGCTTGGTAACAGAGGACGTAGATCATTATGTTGGATCGAACCTCCATAATTATATCGTTTGTATTATCTATCCCTCTTTACTTATTACTTTCATATTCTTGCTTATTATGTGAATTAATCCATTTAGTTATTACGTGCTTGATTTTAGGTTAATTTTTCAAAAAAGTTTTAAAAACCAATCCACCCCTATTGGTTAGCTATTATTGGGCTATCAATTGATATAAGAGCGAGGTGCTCATTTTAAAATTAAGATTTCACAATCTCGAGCAATGGCTAACTACAAAAATATTCAAAATCTCGAGGAGCATTCCACAAATTGACATCCTTTCTTTGATACCACACATTATAATTATTGAAAAGTTAGAATGATGATTTACATTCAATCAATGGATTATAATATATGGGAAGTCATTGAATATGGTTCTTATGTGCCTACCAAGATTATTAAAATTGATGAAAAACCCGATCAATCTATTCTTAAACCTAGAGAGAGGAATATGATGAAGATGGTAAAATAAGATTGTCCTTGAATGCTAGAGCCAAAAATCTACTTTATTGTGCCTTAGATAGAAATAAATTTAACCATATTAGTACATGTGACTCCACATATGATATATGGCACGCTTTAGAAGTCACTCATGTTGACACAAGGTAAAAGAAACCAAGATTAATCTCTTGGTCAAAGAATTTGAATTTTTTTTTCATGAAACAAGAAGAACCCATTGTTGGCATGATTACTCGCTTCACCAATATTGTTAATAGTCTCAAAGGCTTTGATCATAAATTTAATAACGGTGAACTTGTAAATAAAATGCTTAGGTCACTCATGGAAGATTGGAACTGATTGAAGATGTTGATAGAGAACACTTATCATTTGGAGGAACTATATGGAACTTTGATGACATACGAGCTTAACAACGCCGAAACCAATGAAAAGACAAAAAAGAGCAGAGAATAATCAAAAGAGCCTCCTGGGCGTCAGAATGCTCTCAAGTCGGCAATTGAAGAAGGAACTACAAGTGAACATATGAGTGATGAAGATCTTGTGGTTCTTGTCAAAAAATGGAGAGGCTTTCGAAATAATCGAAAGTTTCAAAAGAAAGAAGAAAAGAGTGAAGAAAGCAACAAGAAAGTTATTTACTATGATTATGACAAACCCGATCACAAGATAATCGAGTGTCGAAACAAAAAGAAAAATTTCAAGAAAAAGGCACTCTAAGCAACATAGGATGAAAACGACGATGATGATCTCGATGAAAATGAAAGTCAAGAAGAAATCGACAACATTTTCTTCATGGCAATCGATGGTGAGGTAAATTCTATTGAAAAATTCTCATATGATGATTTATCTTCCTCTTATGATAAAATTTTAGAAGAATTTGAAAAACTCGCTCTTAACCATTCTATTCTTAAAAAGAAACATAAATTATAAAAAAGTGAAATTGGGAAAATTTTGGAAACTAAAAAGGAAAATATTGATTATAATTCATTGTACAAAAAAAATTGTTCTTTAAAAGAAAAGGTTAAAGATTTGACAAAAAATATTTTTAAATTCACTCAAGGGAAGAAGAATTTTGATTTAAGTTGGGTGATCAAAAATGCGTTTTTGATAAAGGAGACATTGGATATAAACCATTTTTTAAACAAAAATCTCTCAAGAATTTATTTGTCAAAACCTCAAATACAATTTCCTCAAAAACTACTTGTAACTTTTGCAACAAGGATTGACATATTGCCTATAATTGTCTTACCAAAAAGAAGCTACACTTTGAAAATAAGTGGACTCGAGGATCCACTAAAACCAACTATCAAGGACCCAAGTTTGTGTGGGTACCAAAAATCGAAAGTTGAATTATTATTGTAGGTACCAAAGAAGATGACGAGAAAATGGTTCTTGGATAGCGGGTGTTCGAAGCACATGACAGGAAATAGAAATTTACTATCAAATTTCAAAAAGAATGATGGAGCTCATGTCACATTTCAAGACAATGCAAAAAGGAAAAATCATTGAAATTGGAAACATTGGTAATCATCTCTCCCCTTCCATTGATAATGTACTATTGGTAGTTAACCTTAAACATAATTTACTTAGCATTAGTCAATTATGTGATAAAGACTACATCTAAAGAGGTATTGTTTATAGGAAGTCAAAGCAAAGAAGTTTATATCATAAATATCGATTTTGAAAATGATGAAAAATGTTTAGTGAGTTTCAAAGAGGATACTTGGCTATGGCATAGGAGATTAGGTCATGTTGGCATAGATCTTCTTTCAAAAATCTCCAAAAATGATTTTGTCGAAGGTTTACCCAATTTGAAGTTTGAAAAAGACAAAAATTACGATGCATGTCAATTTGATAAACAAGTAAAAGTTCATTTAAACTCAAATTGCAATCATCAACTACAAAACCACTTCAATTACTTCACATTGATCTTTTTGTACCATCAAGAAGCGCTAGTTTAGATGGAAAACACTATGGTTTCGTTATAGTTGATGGTTTCTCTAGATTTACTTGAGTTCTTTTCTTAAGTCTTAAAGATGAAGCTCTAAAAACATTTAAACATTTTTGCAAAAAAGTTCGAAATGAAAACGGATACTCCATTACAACCATTAGAAGTGATCATGGTGGAGAATTTGATAATCTCACCTTTGATGAGTTTCATAATGAAAATGGATATGAACATAATTTTTCGGTTCCTAGTACTCCTCAACAAAATGGTACAGTAGAAAGGAAGAATAGCATATTGCAAGAAATGGCTAGGACCATGTTAAATTAAAGTAGCATGCCAAAATATTTTTGGGCCGAAGCTGTTAACACCGCTTTCGATATTGTCAACAGAGTTTTAATTAGTCGAAAGAAAACAAAAACTCCATATGAACTTTAGAAAAATGGAATTTCCAATATCGGTTATTTCAAAAAAAATTGGGTGCAAATGCTTTATCTTGAATACAAAAGAAAACTTCGAAAAATTTGATTCAAAATCCGACATTGAAATTTTTCTAGGATATTCATCAACTAGTAAAGCTTATAGAGTTTTCAACAAAAGAACTCTAATCGTTGAAGAATTCATGCATATCACTTTCGACGAAACTAACTCTCTTGATTGTGAGAAAGGTATTGATTTTGTTGTAGAGTTGGAAACTCCATTCAAACAAATGATTATTTAAGATCAACACAAGGAAGATTCACAAGATAAAAATCAAGAAGGAGAAAATGTTCAACAAAGTGAAGAAAAGCCAACCGAAGTCCAAAATGACTTACCTATACCAAAAGAATGGAGGTTTGTTTCTTCTCATCCCAAAGAACTAATCATGGTGACCCATCAAAAGGTAATACTACTAGAGCCTCTACTAAAAATCATTTAAGTAGTTGTGCATTCATTTCACAAATTGAACCAAAAAACTTCAAAGAGTCCGAGTTTGATGAATTTTGGATTCTAGCTATGCAAGAAGAACTAAATCAATTTGAACGATACCGTGTTTGGGATTTAGTTGTTAGACCAAATGATCAAACTGTCATCAGTACCAAATGAGTTTTTAGAAATAAACGTGATGAAAATGGGATAATTGTGGGTAACAAGGCTAGATTAGTGGCCCAATATTATAATCAAGAAGAAGGCGTCGATTTTGAATAAACATTTACACTGGTAGCTAAATTAGAACTCATTAGCATGCTTCTCACATTTGCTTGTCATAAAAAATCACTCTTTATCAAATGGATGTTAGAAGTGCTTTTCCTAATAGTTTTATTCAAGAAGTGTTTGTTGAACAACCACCCGATTTTAAAAATCACAAACATCGAGACTATATTTCAAACTTCAAAAAGCTCTCTACAGTCTAAAACAAGCTCCTAAGGCTTGGTACGAACGATTGAGCAAATTTTTAATTTCAAATGGTTTTTCAACTGGAAAAGCATATACCACTCTTTTGTTAAAACTTGAGATAATGATATGATCATTGTTCAAATTTATGTTGATGATATTATATTTGGTGCTACTAATTTTATCTTTGTGAAGAGTTCTCTAAGTGCATGAGCATGGAATTTAAAATGAGCATTATGGGAGAACTTAAACGCTTCCTCGGTCTCCAAATTAAGCAAACTTGTGATGAAGTTTTCATCAATCAAAGTAAGTACATATTGGATATGCTCAAGAGATTCGATATGGATGACTTGAAGCCAATAAACACCCCTATGAACTCATCTATAAAATTGGGCAAGGACGATCAAGGTAAGTTCGTTGATATAACAAAATATCGAGGTATGATCTCCCTTCTTTCCTTAACCGCAAGTAGATCTTATATTATGTTTAGTGTATTTCTATATGCTAGATTTCAATCGAGTCCTAAAGAATCACATCTTAAGGCCGTAAAATGAATCTTTAGATATCTTAGTGGCACTAGAACTTTAGGTTTTGATATCCCAAGGGCACTCACATTAATCTACTTAGCTATTTGGATGCCGATTGGACCGGGTGCACATTCGATCATAAAAGCACTAGCGAAACATGTCATTTTCCAGGCCTTGCACTTGTATCATGGTTTAGCAAGAAATAAAATTCCGTTGCATTATCTACAACCGAAGCCGAATATATCTTGATCGCTAATTGTTGTGCACAAGTTCTATACATGAAACAAACCTTTAATGATTATCATATATCCTTTAATCATACACCTATCATGTGTGATAAACTTGTCTAAAAATCCGATCTTACACTCTCGAACAAAACACATTGAAATTAGACACCACTTCTTAAGAGATCACACACAAAACAAAGATATTGTGTTAGAATTTATAAATACGGAAAATCAATTGGCCGATATCTTCACTAAACCTCTAGCTCTTTATGGTTTCTCACGTAATAGAAGGGGTTTAGGCATTATTGATGAATTTGAAATACATAATTAAGATTAATTTTTTTCATTATTTCATGTGCACCATATTTAGTGTGTGTTTTTTTAAAAAAAAGGTTTAACGGACGAGCAAACCAGACATTCGGTTGACCCATCCTGTTTGACAGAGACTTTTAGCTCTATCAATCGGACGTATTAAAACCCTAGTTTCGCGAACCAGGGCCTATTTCCCTCACTTCTTCTCACTTTTCTCTCATTTTCCTCCCTAAATACACTCTAAATCACTCAAACCTTCAATCCACTCCTCAATTTCCCATTGGTTTAGTTAAACCCACTACTTCTACATCGTCAAATTTTGAAAAATTTCAATTTTTCATCCACCAAATCTCACTTTTCTCAAAAATCCGAACCCATCAATTTTCTATCATATTTCTACAATGTCAAGGTCTAGAAGAACGAGGAAAATACTCAAGAGCACGGTGAGGTGGTCTCCTCAACCATCATCCGACGAAGAATTCGATATGGAGCCTGAAGTGTCGATCCCATTTGAAAAATCTCTCATTTTAATAGGTAAAAACATTGATTTTGCCGACTTTACTATTGAAGCACCCGCATTTCATATTGAAGAATATTTTGTAAACATGGGGTGTGTGTTGATAGCTACTCTAGAAGACATGCATATTCTCGCCTTATGAAAGAATTTTATAAAAATATGGTTATTTCTTCTCGTTCGGTTGAGATTTCATATTTACTAAAAAATGTTCGTATCACCGTCAACAAAGCTCATATTAGTGAAATTCTTAAGCTTGAGCCGTGTGATATTCAAATTTTTCTTTATAAAACTTATCCTACTTTTGAAGGGTATAACCCTTTCAAGACATGTCGTCGGGTTATCGGAAACGATTTTGAGAACATCACAAAAATTAGTGCAAATCAACTAACACTTCCATGTAAAGTTTTACAAAATATCATTGCACATGTGATTCTTCCTCGAAAGGGTCATCGAGACAAAGTAAACTTTTTTATCTTTTTATCCTCGATTCGTTTCTTGTGGGCGAAAACTAGATTTTCTAATTATTGCATTAGGACTCATGAGACTTGTGCATTACATGCATCATCTTAAAGCTTTGCCTTATGGAATGCTTCTTGCAAAATATTTTGATATTCCACTAGTGATGAGGGTTTTGTTATACTTCGCCCCACCGACAATATCAACATTCAAACCCTTAAACGAATGAAAATAGTAAAAGAACATGATCAATGGGTTCAACCCCACCTCGGGTCCATCGACTCTACCTTTTGAAGGTGATGATGATGAAGATGTTGATGATATACCACAAGTTCCATACCCTCCTCGCGATGTTCCTACCTCTAGTACTTCTCGTTCTTCGTTTGGTGGATTCATATTTACCGAGGATCACTACAGCCTCATCGATGGCCGTATTGATTCTCTTACATCTTTAGTGGATGGACTTGGCGAGATGCTTCAGGAGTTACAGGTCCAACAGGACACTATTCGAGCTAAACAGGATATCATCCAAGCACAGTAGGCGGACGTGCAGGCTCGGCAGAGCACTTTCTACACTCACTTCTATACACTTTTTCCTCTACCGCCTCATCCAAAGCCGTAGATCTCGATTTCTTTGATTGTCTTTATTATGACTTATCCACAATCTCTATGTTTAGCTTCTTTTGTTTTGAACATTATTATCTATGGTTATTTTTCTTTCTATGATCAATGTTGTGGTTATTTTGTTCCATGTTTTGCCTTATGCTTTTTGTTTATGCCAAAAAGGGAAAAATGGAGATGATTACGTATGATTCGTTTTTACAATAATATGCTTAGAGTATATGAAAAATGGGGAAAGATGGAAACTCATATTTTGAATGCATGGTTATCAATCTGTAAAAGGAAGTGGGAATGCAAATTGCATGATAAATAATTAATCTTATTCTGCAAATCATTTTGATTATCATAATAAAAAAGGGAAAAATTGTTGATCTATGGTTGATTTCGAGTTTTGATTTTAACAAACAAATTATTCTTATCTCTAACATTTATATTCGAATCTTCATTGTTACATGCTACGAACCTGATGGAAATCGAGCATTCACAATCAAGCTTGGAAATCAAGCACCCACGTTTAAACAATAGGAGACAAATCAAGCACGCGTGTCAAATCAATCGAAGACATTAGACTTAGATAAATTGAATTTATCTATAAAGGTAAAACGTTTTAATTCTTAGCGATAGATCACTATTAGCTCGTAAGTCAAATTTTTATGCATGAGATAAACTTTTAACAAAAACGCTTGCATAGAAAATTATTTTCGATATGACGAAAAATCTTCACTTAAATTTCAAATTATTTACCAATAATACTTATTTTGAAAAATTAAGTGAATATGCTCCTTAGGTATGTACACTGCAAAAATAATCAAGAAACGAGTAAACCAAAGACTTCTGCTCTGGCGGACGTCCGGTGGCTTAACGGTCAAAATTTTAACCGTTCCGATTTCTAACGCTCAACAGCTAGTTCAGTCATCTAGTAAAATGGCATACGTTTGATAGGGGTCGTCCGGTTGGGTAGAACTTTTGACTGTTATAAATATCACTTCACTTTAGATTCAAAAGCACACATTCAAGAGCATTCAAGTAAGATTCTTTTGAGCAAAATTGCATTGTTTTCTCATATCATTTATTATCAAATCATTTTAGTCTTAAATATTTTTTGATCAAATTAACTCTTGAAAATAATTCTATACATCAAAGTTTTTCATATCTAACACTTGAGTTTCATTCATTGCTATCTATTAAAGTGTTAACATATTTCTCTCTTGGTAATTAATTGTGATCATATCATTTATTAAGAGAAGAATTTCAATTTGTAAATTTAATTCTCTTTAAACTTGTGGGTCGTATTGAGGTCCCGTAAAACTCAACGTTGTATAAGAATTTGTGCTCCTTATTTGCAAGTCACCAAAAGCTTTGGAAATGGTTAGATTGTACCACAAGTCAATAAACATACTGAAATTGGCCTTCCTCGTGCCGGAGAGTTTGGTAACGGAGGACGTAGATCATTGTGTTGATTTCTCATATCATTTATTATCAAATCATTTTAGTCTTAAAAAACTTTTTGATCAAATTAACTCTTAAAAATAATTCTACACATCAAAGTTTTTCATATCTAATACTTGAGTTTCATTCATTACTATCTATTAAAGTGTTAACTTATTTCTCACTTGGTAATTAATTGTGATATCATTTATTAAGAGAAGAATTTAAATTTGTAAATTCAATTCTCTTTAAATGTTTGTCGTGTTGAGGTCTCGTCAAGCTCAACGTTGTATAAGGATTTGTGCTCATTATTTATAAGTCACCAAAAAGCTTAAGGGTTGGATTGCATCACAAGTCAATCAACATAGTGAAATTGGCATTGCTCGTGTCGGAGAGCTTAGTAACGGAGGATGTAGATTATTGTGTTGGATCAAACCTCCATAATTATATCGTTTGCATTCTCCATCCCTCTTTACTTATTGCTTTCATATTCATGTTTATTATTTGAATTAATCTATCTAGTTATTACGTGCTTGATTTTATTATTTCAAATTGCTTGATAAATAATTAATCTTATTCTGCAAATCATCTTGATTATCATAATCAAAAAGGGAAAAATTGTTGATCTATGGTTGATTTCGAGTTTTGATTTTAGCAAACAAATTATTCTTCTCTCTAACATTTATATTCGAGTCTTCATTGTTACATGCTACGAACCTGATGGAAATCGAGCATTCACAATCAAGCTTGGAAATCGAGCACCCACGTTGAAACAATAGGAGACAAATCAAGCACTCGTGTCAAATCAATTGAAGACATTAGACTTAGATGATTTGAATCCATATATAAAGGTAAAACGTTTCAATTCTTAGCAATAGATCACTATTAGCTCGTAAGTCAAATTTTTATGCATGAGATAAACTTTTAACAAAAACGCTTGCATAGAAAATTATTTTTGATATGACAAAAAATCTTCACTTAAATTTTAAATTATTTACCAATAATACTTATTTTGAAAAATTAAGTGAATATGCTCCTTAAGTATGTACACTGCAAAAATAATCAAGAAAAGAGTAAACCAAAGACTTCTGCTCTGGTGGACGTCCGCTGGCGTAACGGTCAAAATTTTAAACGTTCTGATTTCTAACGCTCAATAGCTAGTTCAGTCATCTAGTAAAATGGCGGACGTCCGATAGTAGTCGTCCAGTTGGGTAGAACTTTTGACTGTTATAAATATCACTTCACTTTAGATTCAAAAACACGCATTCAAGAGCATTCAAGTAAGATTCTTTTGAGCAAAATTGCATTGTTTTCTCATATCATTTATTATCAAATCATTTTAGACTTAAAAAACTTTTGATCAAATTAACTTTTGAAAATAATTCTATACATCAAAGTTTTTCATATCTAACACTTGAGTTTCATTCATTGCTATCTATTAAAGTGTTAAGATATTTCTCTCTTGGTAATTAATTATGATCATATCGTTTATTAAGAGAAGAATTTCAATTTGTAAATTTAATTATCTTTAAATTTGTGGGTCGTGTTGAGGTCCCGTAAAGCTTAACGTTGTATAAGAATTTGTGCTCATTATTTGTAAGTCACCAAAAGCTTTGTAAAGGGTTGGATTGCACCACAAGTCAATAAACATAGTGAAGTTGGTTTTCCTCGTACCGGAGAGCTTGGTAACGGATGACGTAGATCATTGTGTTGATTTTTCATATCATTTATTATCAAATCATTTTAGTCTTAAAAAACTTTTGATCAAATTAACTCATAAAAATAATTCTACACATCAAAGTTTTTCATATCTAACATTTGAGTTTCATTCATTACTATCTATTAAAGTGTTAACCTATTTCTCTATTGGCAATTAATTGTGATCATATCATTTATTAAGAGAAGAATTTCAATTTGTAAATTCAATTCTCTTTAAACTTGTTGGTCGTGTTGAGATCCCGTAAAGTTCAACGTTGTATAAGGATTTGTGATCCTTATTTGTAAGTTACCAAAAGCTTTGAAAAGGGTTGGATTACACCACAAGTCAATCAACATAGTGAAATTGGCATTGCTCGTGTCGGAGAGCTTAGTAACGGAGGACGTAGATTATTGTGTTGGATCAAACCTCCATAATTATATCGTTTGCATTCTCCATCCCTCTTTACTTATTGCTTTCATATTCGTGTTTATTATTTGAATTAATCTATCTAGTTATTACCCGGTTCTTGGTTAGGTGTTCTTGGGCTATTAATATCAATATGCACAATTCTTGAAACAAAATAACAAGAAAGTCTTGGAGGCTTTGGATGATTTTGAAAAAGAATAAAGGTGTCTTACGAAATGGTTTAAGAGATTAAGATAGGATGTATCAACTATTATTCTAAATTATTCAGATTATGGGTTCAATATTTATCTTGTATTTTAATTTATTATTCCCTCACTCTGTTTTAATGCTTAATCGTCATTAAAATTTGTTTGTTATTTATATTATTTCTGAAATACTCGATATATATTAACACTTGGTAATAAAAAAACACTATGTCGAGACTTCTATGCTTAATATAATCTTTTATGTTATTTTAGATTTGTATTGCGATTTTAACTATTCGCGTCCTTCGTAGAAATATAGTTGAATAGTAAATAGATATTGAAATACTTTATCTCAAGAGAGAGTTAAGACATAAATATTGACTATTAACATAAATCAAGAATTGATTATAAATGGGTAATTGAGGATTAAAATATGTTAATACTGGCGAATTCGGGAACCCAGTGCCTTTCATTACTGTAAAGATTTAAAGAATTTGTTTACTATTTTTACTTACTTATTTTAATAGGTAATGAGCCAACTGTATTCCACAGGTATATGAACTTCTTGAGTAACAGGTCTGCATACAATGGAATCCTTGGAAGGTCTACCCTGAAACAGTTAAAGGCAATAATCTCAATCCATGAGTTGTACTTGAAATTCAAAACTCCAAAAGGAATAGCCATGGTCAAGGATAATCAGGTAGTGGCGCGCAAATGTTACCTCAGCGCCTTAAGAAAAACAATCCCGAGGGCTCTTGTAATCAATACTGCCTGAAAATAAAAGGAAACATGCTCGAAAAATCTCGTTTAGGAAAGCAAGCATCTAATGATGTGAAGTATGGGTTGCAAAACCTATCTATCAGTAAAGATAACTTTGCAAGTATTGCGGGAAGCATGAGTGAAAAATGATCAAATTGAAGCTGAACCTGAAATAAGTTTGCAGCAATTTTGCCAGTAGAAAGTTGAAAGTTCTAACTTTACTATAAAGTTCTAACTAATGGCGAAGTCAGTGGCGGACACAAGGGGGTCCTTGGGGGGGCACGTGCCCCCGAAACTTTTTTAACAATAAATTTTAATAATATATTTCATAAAATCCATAATTATTTTAACTTTTATCAAAATTTACTACAAATTTGATTTTAATTTCTACCAAATAGGGGCAAAATCACAATAAATTTGAATTTCGATAACATGCTAATTTTAAAAATTCACCTACGATTATACGCTAATCAAATCTACAAATTGCTTATATAATCTCAAAACTTATTTCGATAACTACATTATGGGTATATCGAATAGTCCAAATAGCTATCGAAAATAGTTAAAAATACGTTAAACGTGAGTCTTAAAGAAAAACGTCTTACTCCCATTTTTTTTAAAAAAATTCAATTATTTCATTAACATTTACTATTTTTGCGATACACCTCAATGTAATTTTCATCATTTTATTAGGAAACTTTATATGGAATGTGATATCAAAAATTTTCGAAATTTTACATCCGAAAAAGTCATATCCCATGTAAATTTTTGGATGCAAAATTACATGGGATATAATTTTTTTTTAACGTAAATTTTCGAATGTAAAATTTATCCCAATTTTTTTACAAGCTCGAGTGTGCCCCCCTAACTTTTTTCTTCTGCGTCCGCCCCTGGGCGAAGTCAATTCCGCCAATGATTCTCGAAATAATGGTGAGACTTTGTTTGCACATGAAATTATAGTTGAAAACGACACTTGTCCCATCGAATGTGAGGTTAATCCCACCAAGTGGGAGTTAGATTGAAATCCATTCCCCGAAAACGATGTATAGGGCGAGCCTATGTTCACTATCAGTAAGGAAGTATCATGACAAAAATCAGTGTAGCTACACAAAGAAAGTGGTTGTAAAGGGGGAAACTCGTAGCATTGTTTCAATAATATCGTTCATTACACGATACATCGATGTATGACATATGTTTTATGAGTTATTTGATTGAATCATTTACATGCATATGCGAAATATAGTTGACAATTAGAATACATAAACAAAGTCTAACATGAGAAAGTTTATTAAATAACCCAAAATATGATGCAAAGTCGTTAAAAAAAATGGCGCTCAATGGAAAGGGGAGAAACAATTGGAGCCCCACAGGTTTGCAAAGGAACTTTGGAAGGCTAAGCGTCGCTGACATCCTCTTCGCGAACATCTAAAAAATTCATATTTCATCATGATCAAAACTCCTAATAATGTTAAGAACTCTGTTTTCCCCTACATGCATTTACTTCATGGGAGTAAATTCTTCAACCAGTTTTTCTCGAGTAATACTATTTATTATTATAATGATAAATTATCGGTAATGTAGCAACCTATTATTCCTCATAATATCTCATTTGGAGTATTTTCAGATCATAGACAATCTAATGTATATTATGAACTGCACACGTACGGATATTAATTATAGTTTTATATGTACCATAGGTGATTACCATTGGAAGGGGCTGATCAGGGCCGGTTCTGTGCTTTACAGGGCCCGAGGCGAATTCCCCAAATTGGGCCCCCACTCAAAGATCAACGTAAATGCAAAATTCAACAGTGCATTATGCAACGTATAGCTAATTTAACAATGAAGAGTAGAACAACAAACAAATGTAAAGAACAAAAGATTTATATCTCAATCATCTCACAATTAAAGTATTCAATACAGAGACATAACGTGCGCGTGTGCATTTGGTCCTACACGCTATAATTTAATATCATACAAGCCGACCAGGCCACAATTATACAAGCCGACAAGGCTTCAAACATTTTCAAGACAATTACAAAATATCTCAATCATCTCACAATTAAAGTATTCAATACAGAGACATAACATGCGCATGTGCAATTGATCCTACACGCTATAATTTAATATCATACACGCCGACCAGGCCACAATTATACTTCAATTAAAAGACAATTTCAATATCAAGTTAGAGCAAGCCATTGCTTACTTGAAAAGTAGAAAATCGACGAAAATTGAGGAATCACGCCCTATTCCAGCGTTGCATCGCAGTTATCATAAGCCTGAAATTGAATCATTCACAATCAAGCTATCTATAGACTATAGGTAAAGTCATACTTCAATTAAAAGACAAGTTGCCCAATTCAAAAGAGCATAGTAAATCCCCATTAAGATTCTTACCCGTCACCAGAATGGCAGAACTCCAACAAAAGAAATGTAAGATGAAACTAGACTTTCTTTAGCTTAATAACCTGCACATTCAAACAACAAATAAACTCGTTAATGAGGGTTGATCTTTACTTGGATCCTATTATGGATATGTTAATTCATTCATAGCTTTAAATAACACTTTTTATGGCAAGAAATACTACAGATATTAAACACCAAAGAAGGCAACTTTAAACTATTAATCCATTATTAGTATGCAGTATTAAATGAATAAGATTTTAGCCTCTATTTTCTTCTTCATAATGTTCAGGCTATCTAATCCTGCCTTGCTATTGATGTTTTATCTATAACTATAAGTAGGATTAACTTCCCATGGAACTCCCACAAAACAAAAATAATAAGTTAAACATTTTCCTTGTTGCCACTCCATCGATCTAGTTCTACTTTAAACTCCCAGACAAACGGCAAGAAATCCAGTACATAAATGTTATTAACAATGGTGTCAATGTTGTCTTGTCCCCTAACGGCCTAACTCCTAAGGGCTAAGAGATTATGCAGACGAGATCCAATAGAAAAGGCTGAGAGTCTGAGACGTCAATATTATGGTAATCTAATCACTAGTCAGGCCCGGACATTGCCATAAAAGCTTCAAGTGTTGATTAATTAATAATTATAATTGAAATATAGGAAATATAATCTAGAAATCGCCCTAAACGGCCCACTGGTGACTGGCCCAGAATGACTTCTTTCAATTGAACTAAGAAGCCTTTTACATAGATAATAGATTCCTATTCAGGCCCTGCCGTCTTGAAACAACTCGAATTAATCGTATATTCTTAACCATTAAGGAAGAAATCTTGGTGGGAAATACCTGACTTCCGAGTATAATGCCCTAACTTCCGAGTTTCGCTCTAGCTTCTCGCACTGTCGGCTGTCGCCACTCGCCAGGGCCTTGACAGAAGTTAGGGAAAGCTTCGCCCCTTGGATTCTTGGAAAGTTGAAGTGTTGAACTTGGATGATTTGTTGAGACTTGTCACTTGAGAGACCGGCCGGAGACGAGTTGAGATTTTGAGAGTTGGTTTGAGTCTCTCAGAGGCGGGGAGGATTTGGGGCTTGGGAGGAGACGGTTTCTGGACCTCTGTCTGGTTTAGATTTAGGTTTTAAAAAAAAAAAAAAAAATTGAATTGGGCCAAAATTGACGGGCCTCCTATGTTGGGCACTTGGACTAGGCCTCAATTTTTAAAAAAAAAAAAAATTGGGGAGGGGGCCAAAAAATAGGCCCCCTCCAGTTCTGGGCCCGAGGCGGGGGCCTCATCTGCCTCGGCCCAGAACCGGGCCTGGGGCTGATTATAATTATAATGAAAATGAGTTGAACTCTTGCCTCGATCATTTCAATTTATCTACTTTATTTCCTTCTGTTTTGATTTTCAAATAAGTCAGAATTAAGTTTGAATTTTTACTGAAATAAAAATTTATATTTATATTTATATTTATGCCCATTTGTGCGCAATAAATGATTATTCTTCCAATAAACCGCTTTTCATCTAATTTTTCAAAGGTCCCAAAGTTCGGTATATTTGTTTAACAGTTTAAAAAAGTAACAAATTAGATTAATACCCTAAAAAACCTTCCAAAACCGTATTAAATACGTTGATAAATCTATCAAATCACGTCATTCAATTTCTCCACAATCTCTGCCTCCCTCACTTTAACACACACAAATTTATACCAGCATTTATATATAGAGGAAATTACACAAAATGTCATATTTTGGCCTTAAATTTGCCAAAATGTCACTTTTTTAAAGCTTTTGCAAAATTGTCATTTTTGGACAATTTTGCCCCTTTGGAGAATTTAAATACCTAATCCACTACTGAATTGACAACTTTAAAAATGTTTAAAAATCTGGCATTGAGTTGACAGAACTTTTAGGGCGATTTCTTTTGATTTTTTTATTAAAGTTAATCTGGCATTGAGTTGACATAATTTTTAGGGCCATTTCTTTTGTCTTTTTTATTAAAGTTAACCTAAAAGGTAAAGTAAGGAACCACTTCACGTTAACTCCTCTACGCCTTCCCTTCAGCCTCCAAGCGGCACGCTCGACGGTACCACTCCAGCCCAAGCGTTCCCGACTTTCCTCTATGCCTTCAACCTGCAAACCGCACGCTAGAACCACTTCAGCCCAAGAGTCTTCACTTTCGACTCCCGATTTTCCTCCACGCCTGTAGCCGATTTTTCAGCCGCGACTTCTCCCGTTCGCTGTGGACCCGCGAGGGAGAAATAATCAAACAAAGAAGTCAGTTTTTTCCTATTTTAGTTCTTCTTTGAACATGCTTAATTTATGTTGTTGTTTAATTGAAATATGAGATTCACAATTTTTTTTTTCTGTGGAGATATATGAAGTGAGGGAGTTGTTGAAATTTAGGGGAAGCATAATATATGCAATTTATCGTTTTGTTGTATTGTATAATTGCAACTTGTAATGAGAAAATTCGGACTGCTTTTGTTCCTGTCCGGTTTGTAGCCTTAAGTGAACAAAATAATCCATGATCAAGAAATGTTACTTTCAAATGCCTTATGCCTATCATTCTTAAGTATATCGGTTTCCAATTTCAGCTGTCGGATGACTCAGATCTATTTTCGACATGAATGTCTGCTTAGCCATAATTGCTTGAATGCTATTTCTTGACTATTGTCATTACTTGAATGTAAATAATTTTACATACTGGTAATTTTTTTCAGCCACCTATTAACTTGAATAATGACACTTACACCCATAGCAAGTTCGGTGAGAAGACTTCGTCCATATATAGCAAGATTAATAGTTCTAGAAAGATAAATGCCGTTGAACCTTATGGAGTATCATCTTCTCACTTATGGAGGTGTGTGAAAATTCAAATGTCTATTTTTAAAGTCTTCTTAAGATCATTTACCATAGGAAGCGTGGGAAAATCTGTTTTTGGCAACAGTCCAAATTCTTTGTTTGCAACAATGGTAGGGCGAAGTAATTTGTTCATCCTAATCCACAACTTCAGTAGGTAGGCGACCATATCCTCTCTCTGTTTGACTCTTTCCTAAACGATTCCTAACAAAACCATGGTGCTGAAAAGGTCTGCAGCAGATAAAACAATTTGAAGATCTAAGTTGTCCTTCCTGTTTTTGGAGTGGTATTTGGTGGATAAAAATTAGGACACACTTTAAACTGAATGGATCGGTCCAAATTCTCAGGAATATCCCTAGAGAAGGGAAAATATGATATTGGAAGATCGCATAACTTTTAAATTAAGGAGTCTAGAGAAAATGAGGAAAAATATTGGTACCTATGCTTGAATTACGACTGCTTTTTGGTTTAGCAAATGTCACTTCTGTGAAAAATAATTTCAGCTGCAACAGAGAGGAAAAACATCACCGATTCTATGATCAACTCAAGATTCTGTCTACATATTAACTGATGTTGTAAACATAGATAGACTACTTTAACACTGTTAATAGAATTATAGTTTACATCACAAAAAAAATTATAACACAAGTCAATATTCAAAATAAAAACACAAAAAAGGAGAGATTAACAAATACCATTGTTAGAAGTGAAAATAAGTACTATGTGCCGTGTAGTTTACAGTTTTAGCAATACCTTAAAAAAAAAATAACCCAAACTAAATTAACATAAACATGGGTGATAGTTTTCCCATTTCTAACTTCTAGCACATGGTAACTTTTTGAATTGAGAGGAAATGCTTTTGTTGTTGATAATTGGTATTATAATGAATATTGAGTTTGAAATTTTACTCCAATGATTATTAGTTCATCATAACAAAGAAAATCCACAACATTTTCTTCAAATCAAAGAATGTGCTTGGAACTTTGCAATAAGACTACATCATTTGCACTTTCTACTGCATTTTATGCAGAAAACAAATAAATTGTACTAAAAACCTCTAAGAACCAACCAATACTAAACATTATCAACCTGCAATCAAAATCAAAGAGATTAAGAGGACTGGTTTCAAGATAAAGTTGCTGCAGTACACACACAGACACACTAGCTTAGCTACGCTGTATCATGTAATCAACTTAGAACTGTCCAGAGGGGCGAAGATCCATTTACTAGATCAAACATTCTAAAGAACTTATACCACGCGTTCACTACTAGACAAAGAAATGATTTTGTTCGAACACTTTCTTGTATGAATTCCAACCTGTATCAATAAAGAATAATTTTCGCAAGCAATATCAGTTCGACATTTTTTGTTCTTTCACTAGAGAAAGAGAGAAGTTTCTGTTGTAAGATCTTAATTTTGACTCCGATAGGTGGAGGGGACTTGTAGGTGGAGTGTATCTAATATATTGTTTATAGATATAAAAAACTGAAATAGTACGAATAATACCTCAATAATGCAGATGCAGAAGGCCAAGTCAAAAGCCCTCTTTTTTGAGGGTTTGTCTGCTTCATAAAATATAAATCACGTGTCAGCATTAAAGTTTTCTAACTTCCAAACAGACCCCACCCCACCTCTGAAAGGGCTTTAAAAGTCCGTCGAAAAACAGTTTTTGCCTTTAAGATATGTGACTCACTGTCATTTGGCTGGCATGATTGTCTACTGTTTTAATGAATTTACAGTGTTCATTCTTCCATCTATTTCTTTGACTTAAAACTGAGAAATATGCTCATTAGTGTTCACACGACATGAGATGCTGCAATACTGTCTAGTACTATCTAAGCATGAGAAGACGCAATGGTTTTTTCGAAAAAAAATCACGGTGGTTAATTTTCATCATGCTTCTTTTATATTATAAAAATATATGACCGGCTACGTGAATCTAGCTCTCTATATTTTTCCTTTCTTTCAGTAATGAATTGCATTTATTTGATATATCTTTTCATGTGTTTTTATATGACTAAGGTCACATAATTTAGGAACCTAAATTATTGTTAACATGTGTGTTTATGTGAAATTATCAATTGTTCAGGGCGATGGATGTGTGGCATAGATTATGTTAATGCCAACATATAACTTCTGTACATGCATTAATTCTAGAAATCTTGCAATCTCATTCTTGATTACTGATAGGTCTTTTAGCTCCTCAATTATCGGGCCTCGTTTTTTAAACAGAGGCATATCACTACAACGATCCCACTATATATACAGTCTCTCTCTTATGCTATACTCAACTCATCTGTCGATGGAGGACCAATATTTTCGTCAGAAACCTATAGAAATCTTGCAATCTCATTCTTGATTACTGATAGGTCTTTTAGCTCCTCAATTGTCGGGCCTCGTTTTTTAAACAGAGGCATATCACTACAACAATCCCACTATATATACAGTCTCTCTCTTATGCTATACTCAACTCATCTGTCGATGGAGGACCAATATTTTCGTCAGAAACCTATAGAAATCTTGCAATCTCATTCTTGATTACTGATAGGTCTTTTAGCTCCTCAATTGTCGGGCCTCGTTTTTTAAAGAAATAGGTGTATCACTACAACGATCCCACTATATATACAGTCTCTCTCTTATGCTATACTCAACTCATCTGTCGATGGAGGACCAATATTTTCGTCAGAAACCTATACAGAACAGGGCAAGCCAAATCATTAGAATCGTGATAGCAGTATTGAAAACCAATAACATGAGTATTCGTCAGAAATATTGAAAACCTGCATTCTTTCATGGATATCCGTTCCCCGGTTCCAGGTCATTCTTTTCACAAACGTACTTCTCAAAAAGAATAACAGTCTTTCAATCTTCAAGCCTCCCGCCACCAGATTCTTCGTACCTTCCCCGCATTGGTAAACTTCTCTGTCAACGTGTCATAATTTCATCCGCAGCCCTAAATATGTCATGCGCTGAGTGGACAGCCAATGATGACATCCCTGAAATTTTCCCATTTTTTTGGGCTTCTTCTTTCTGCATTACAAACTGGTTCAGAGAATCAACACATAAATCTAATTCATTTACATGTAAATGTTCTTTATATTTTTTGTAGAATCTATTTCGTTGATGTTAAGTGCATTGTAGATAGTAAATATCAGTACAAAATAGAGTTGAAATAAGGGAATTTTTTTGAGAATTAGGAGATGGGATGCCTGCTGTGGTTAGTTGAGTAGTGATGGCCAATACAATGGCTATAGAGATAATGTTGTTATGCCCAAAAACTAATTTTGAATTCCCTGAAATATTATTACTAGAGTTATGTAGAATTTTACAACTGCTAAAAGTGGGAACAGTTGCATTGCCGCCATTGGAGGAGCTTGTGAACTCGCTGATTGTTTTGGGATTTTGACTTTGGGGATTTTTGAAAATTGATATAGATTTTTAAGTTCGTATTTAGGGATTTTGATGAAATTGATATGGATTTCTTATTTGTGTGACTGCAAACTTGCTAATTAATTGTTATTTCTTATTATTTTGGTTTGTGTACATTTAAATTATGTTTGATTTTGTTTCCTTTTAACACATTGTTCTTCAATTGATTTTGCTAGACTTTAAGTTTCTTCAAGTCTCCAGACTTCCAGACTTCCATCTTTTCGATCCTCTGTGACTGTGAGTTTAACACATTTGTTTTCAATTGATTTGTGAGGTGTGAATTGCACAACTTCTGGTGGTTTGATTTGATGTTGCCTGTGATTTTTAATTGCGCCGTGAAATGTGAATTGAATATAGTATTGCCATGTGAAGTGTAAATTGGAGTTAATATTGCCCTGTGAAACCTTTTTTCTTGTGACTTCTTAATTTGAGTTACTGGTAGGATTTTATAGGTTTACTTGACAATAAATGTTACAATGTAAGAAAGGAAAATCTGCCCTCAGCATAAGGTCAAGCATTCCATATTACCATCTTGTGATGTTGGATGATTGTTGCATTCCCCGACTGTATTCAATGGCAAAGCTTACGGGAATTTTGCATGTAGGACTAAAATAAGATCTAGAATAATACCTATTTTCATAGAGTTCACAGGTAGATTTCTCGACAGTTCACCTATTCTGCATCTCGGTGAACTGTCGTTCCCGACGGTTCACCTCAGTAATTCTCGGCAGATGGACAAATATCGACAGATGAACTGTCGATACACGACATTTGGCCTCTGTTTTTCTCGACAGTTCACATGTTCCACTGGTGACGGTTATGATGATATGTACACATTGGTGGGCCATTTAAGGAAAATGAATTTGTAGTGGTTATTTAATGGGTTAGTGATCTATACACGGTATTTTTAACACGTGCATTTCTGTGAAATTATCAATCGTACATGGCAATGGCTGTTTGACATAGATTATGTTAATGCTAACTTATAACTTGTTATCATGTCATCCCAAACAATTTCTTAAATGAGCAATGACCCTCTTTATATGCCATATACATGTTATACTACTTAACCGACCATTATTTCTGTAGTATTTTCGACATGATTTGAAGTTTGGGTACTCATCTATAGATTCAAAATTTGGTTAATAGCCTATAGCTTCAAAGTATAGATAGCTTGTCGGGTTTTCGGATGCTAAGATGTAATTTGGTATTCGTTTTATTTCTTATATGATGATCGTATTATTTCACGTTTGTGTCATAATTGATTTTAATCTTGACGGAAACATGTACCACGTATCATGATCTAACATGATTTCTTTTTTATGCTGTCCCTTGCAGAAAATATGGATTTCGAATGGGAGGTCCCTGAAAATGCACGGTTGCGGGCTCATATTTCGCAGCGCAGCAACCTCAAGTACATAAAGCGGGTCTTAGACCATTTTGATGAGCGACAGCTTCAAGACTTCCGCAACTCATGCCTTGGCTTCCTTGTCGATGTTCCAGACATTCAGTTCTCTGCACAACTATTCCAACAACTCGTCTTCCGATCCATACGGACGGATAAGGTGAAGGAATTGTGGTTCAATGTAGGGGGCAACTTGACAAGGTTTGGGCTGCAAGAGTATGCAGTTGTCACGGGGTTAAGATGTAGTCTCCCTCCAGAGGACGATGTATTTAAGCGAGTCTTGGAGAAGAAGAGACTAAAGGAGAAGTACTTCAAATCAATTGACAAGGTTTCATGTGCCCACCTTGAGAAGATACTTATCCGATCTTCGACGCCCCGAGCTGATCGGTACAAGCTCGGGCTCGCTCTCATTGTTGAAGGAGTATTCTACGCTCCAGATAACAATGTCGGTATATCTGAGATGACATTGTCAATCGTCGACGACTTGGACTTATTTTTTTCCTACCCTTGGGGTAGAGTTGGATTCAGTCGTCTGTTGAAGGGATTTCGGGGTCGCTGGTCAAAAAAATTTCGCGACGCAAAGCGAAAGAATGAGAATGAGAATGAGATCAGCTATACAGTTCATGGTTTCCCCATTGCCCTGCAGGTACTCAGAATTTTTTTACTATGATTTGTAGCTACTTTATGTCGATTCATCTACATATGACAAGATTCCCATGCGATATCATGTGATAATATTTTTTTTTTGCAACAGGTATGGGCGTTCGAGGCGATACCGGAGATTGGGGAACGGTTTGCGCAGCGGCTTGGGGAACGATCGCCTAGGCTTCTTAGCTGGACGGCTACGAAACAGCCGCAACAGCGTACATACGATGCGTTCTTTAAGAACACACAGGTTGTCTTTCAGGTTTATTGTAACCGTATTCATTGTAATTGCTCATGCACACAAATTACCTGAGAAATTCATACCATTTTCCTGTCTTCACAGCTGCATGTGCATGCTACACTGCGCCCCACTGAAGCCGAGCTTGCCCTACCATATATCGCCACTCTCGTGCCGTACGAAGATCATTGTGTACCTACTTTGGATGACATTGCCCGCAACATGGTCGTTCCACAGTTTGCCGCAGAGGTATTGGACAGTAGACACAATCACCATTCATCTGCAGGTGACGACAACGAAGATGAGACTGGTGGAGGATCCACCGATGAGCTGTCCGCTGGCGAGTCTAGTTCTGATCACGGCGGAGATGGCGATGAGGATGAGTCCAGTTCTAATCGTGATGGACATGGCGATGTGGGTACAGGTGTGTTTTCCAATCCACCCATGGCAACACATACTTCTCATAAGAGTTTGGGACCATCGCCATCTAGACGACAACGTGCCACTTCTAGAGGGAGCCTGACGAGAGAGGATGTCGAGGAATTGTTGTTGGATCAACGAATCCTTATTGAAATGCGCCTCCGGACCGTTAAACTTGAAATCATGGAGCACGTGAGCTCTGAATTTGCAAAATTGAGGGAGTTCATATCTACAGTCGTGCCCTTATCTGGCACTACTGCAACAGTAGCCCCGCATGATGTCCCCAATGAGCCTCCAGATTCAGGACCCTCACCCCACGGTATGTGAGTTACTTGTTTACGAGTTTTTTTACTAGGTGCAACAATTTTGTCATCATTTCCCGTACTACATACCTTGACACCATTGCGTTAATGCTTCTATGTCATAGACACACATGGAGGAGCCATCGACCCAGTAATGGATGGTCGTGACGGGCCATTGCCCAATGCGGGCCACGAGGGGACTGGTATAAATGATTGTGTCCGTATTTGTTAATCATCTCATTTGTATGCTTGCAACATTTTTCTAATATCGAAGTCCATGTCATTCCAAATATTATGAAATAGATGGTGATGGTATCGACACGTTACCGGATAGAGGATGCATCCACCCAGTCCCCGATGACTATGAGGGCCAGCCGGGTGCTGATCTGCGAGATGTGAACGGTATATGTTTGCTATTATTAAAAAAATGAAGTTCGTGTTGTATTATTGTCTCCAGATGTATGTATATATCTACTACTTATTCTTTTGTCCTCAACTTCTACAGACGGTACTGAGCTTCCTGACAATACCATAGGTACAGGTGCACCTCACACGTCTAATGAAGTGCTCTATGCCGAAGGTACGTGTCTGAAGTCATACGATCTTTATTTTACGGATGAGAGCTGATAGATAGGAGTGTGTGTAGATAGATTCGGTGTCTTTAAATTATGCTATGTCTGTGGGCTCGGCTAACTAATTTGGCCTATACGATCCTTTTACGTAGGGGGTGCTTGTGAGTTGCCAGATGAGGCCACAATACCGATCGAAGGTGAAAATGTTGTTCACACCAAGAGACGGCGATCGACACGCCTTCGAATGCCTGCAGCATCGACCAGGACGCCGTATACCAGAGGGGGGAAGAAGAGATCAAAGAAATAGGCGAGTAAATCTTGTGTAAACATATTGTGAATAACTCAGTATTTCATAATGAAATTGCTCTACTACTTGTTCAGAACCTATGTTAGGTGACGACGTGTATGCAATATACGTTGCCATTTGAACAAGTAAATTTGTGTGTCCTTTTGGTCCACACAGAGATAGGTTATAGCTAAAGACATTTAATAATGGTATACAAGTTTAAAAATGATGATGATCTTCAATCTGTGTGTGAAATAAAACTTATTTTGTAGATTTTACCTTCGGTTCATGACTAACTGTTTATTAATTTCTCTCAGGATCTTCGAGTCTTGCTTAATCACGGGCTAGCCATGGACATGCACAACGTTGAATCGTTTTTGATGCCTGCTATGTAATTGTAGTGGTCTTTGGTATTGATTTGGTGGTCTTTAACTACTTAACATTGGATTCGTCGAATCGTTTTTGATGCGCAACGTAGACTTAGATGATAAAATTGTTGTTTGGTACTGAAATTGGATTCGTAATCATGTAAAAGGAAGACAATTTTTATGATCTGCGTTAAGATGGCTTCGTGGTGATGCCAACATTTTAAGTTAGCAACGTTGCAATTGTTCTATCTCATCTTGATCTACGTAGATGCAATATTTCAATTATATCGCATCTTTTAATCTTATTTATATCACATAGTGCAATTTCCTCTTTATATATATATAATCTTCCAGTGAAAGATGAATCCATATTATAATTGATCTTTATGCAAACCCAGGTAATATTAATTGTGCCAGGTAAAATTTTCATTTTCCAATGAAAAGATGTGCTAACACTTTCAATCAAAGTTAATGGTAACTGATTGTCAACAAGGGCATGCAACATATTGTCAGGAGAAAACAAGTACAGAGCATTGACTTACAATCTCA